>CM053568.1:41512600-41608241 GCA_028646485.1 Cryptoprocta ferox
TAGAGACCCTTTTTTAGAAACATGATCTTATTTCAGTTATTTCAGCAGGACTAAGAAAGTATTCCTAGGTTAAATGTCCAAACCTTGAGAGAGAAAGACCTTGCAAAGTGGAAAAAGTAAGGATAGAGAGTAGTTACTGTGAGGTCTACGATCAGAAGGGGGAGTAAATGTGTAGAATGGGAAATGGGGGGGCACCTGGGTGGCTCAGTTTGGTTAAGCATCTGACTTCGGCTCAGGTCATGATCTCACAGTTCATGAGTTCAAGCCCCATGTTGGGCTCTATACTGACAGCTCAGAGCCTGAAGCCTGCTTCAGATTCTGTGTCTCCCTCTCTCTCTGCCCCTCCCCAGCTTGTGTTCTCTCTCTAAAAAAATAAATGAACAAACATTAAAAACAAAAAAAAGAAGAATGGGAAATGGGGCACTCACTAGAGCAGGTAGAACAAATCACAGCAGATAATGATACATAATCAGATCAGATCAGAACTCTTTCATGTAAGACTCTGAAGTATATTGGTAGAAACTCTCTTAACTGATATTGGTCCTGTTTTGAAGGAGCAATTAATACAGTATTAAATATTTGGTAAATTATTTAGTATTTTTAATAATATTAAACACATAAACATTTCTGTGAATATATTTTTAAAGAGTTGATAATGATATAATTTGACACTTTGTCACAGTATTGGTAATTATTAAGCAAGCATTTCTAAATGTGTTTTTTAGTTTTTTTTTAAGTTTATTTATTTTGATAGAAAGAGGGAACCAGTGGGAGAGGGGCAGAGAGAAATGGGGACAGAAGATCCAAAGTGGGCTCTGTACTAGGAGCAGAGAGCGCTCAAACTCACAAACTCACGAACCACGATATCATGACCTGAGCCGAAGTCAGACACTAACCAACTGAGCCACCCAGGTGCCCCTAAATAATTGTTTTTTAATATTTAGTGGAGCTAAGTGGTATTATAATGAAGTAAAAAATTTAAGTCTCCTGAAAGGCATGGAATACTATGTTATAAAAGGTAGTATAATATCTTACAATTAATTTTGTCCCAGTAGAATACCTTCATCCTTGATAAATCATTTGTCACAAACACAGAAAATAAAAAACTCATTATAAAGCAGTTTACTATGCTTTGATTTGTATCACAGACCAATTTTTGACATATAACATATATGACATTAGTGTACTATTATGCTTTTTTAAACATATACATAGACCTAAAGAAAGATGCAGTAAGAAACTGTTAGCCTCATTTCCTTACTTAAGAAGTTATATATTATAATGGATTATTATTAGAAAAAGTAACATTTTTTGACTCATTTGTCATAAATAAATACTTTAATAGTATCATTTTGATATGGAAATAATCAAAAAGTATTTCAGAATATTTCTATGTAGTACTAGAAATCTAATTTTCATTCCTGAGCTTTTCTTCAAATTTCTTCAAGTTATAGCAAAGCTCCATGTTCAGAAAAATGAAGACTAGAGTTCACAATGTATTTTCACAGGACTTCTTTTATTTAACCCTCACCACAATTTTGTGAAATCAAGGAATAAAAATTGAATAAAATGGCCTCTTTATAATTTTCAGTAATATGGTACTGCAATATTTTTTTTTTTTTAGTGTTTATTTTTGAGAGAGCTCAAGTTGGGGAGGGATTGAGGGAGGGAAGAGGATCTTAAGCGGGCTCCATGCTGGCAGCAGCAACCCAGATGTGGGGCTTGAACTCACAAACACCCAGATCATGACCCAAGCTGACGGCGAAGATGGATGCTAAAGCGACTGAGCCATCCAGGTGCCCCTAGTAATATGGTACTGTAACACTTCTTATACAAAATATACTCATCTTCTTAAAAGAGATACCTTTCATTCCAGTTTTCATTCCACTCAAACCTTGCTGAGTTACAGGACGATCAGCAACTTTGATTTGAGAAGACAGAACTCCTCCTGTACCTATGGAACCACTACGAGAGCCTGGTCTTGCAGTTCCAGGTGGCATCTAAATGAAACACATGATTTCAGTTGTAGTAAACTAGAAAAACACTATACCTCTAGTACTGTTATGACAGCAAAGAGATTATTTTTTAAAAATTAAAATTATATGTAATTTGTAAAATATTCCTATTTTTAAATTTCTAAAATATGAAATATTAAATAAAATTCTTTAACATTTAAAATTCTATGAACATTAGATAGTACATTTCTTTAAAATTTAAAAATTCTAGAGGAGTTAAGATGGCGGGGAAGTAGGGTTACTGGGATTTCTCTTCCCTTCCCTCAAACCCAGTTGAGGTCAGAACACTTGGAACACTCAGGAAACCAATCTGCGGAGTGACAGAAAAATCTCCACAGGTGGAGGGGAGCGCTTGGCGGGAGAGAGGTGCATTATGTGAATTGGGGGAGATAAAACAGCATAGGAACAGACAGGAAGGAACCTCTTCTGAGGAGAGACAAAAGGGAGAGAAAGAGAGTTTGTGCCATTGTGCTAGTACAAGAGAAAAACCTCTATGGACCATGGACTGGGGAAGGAAAAATACAGAGTGCCAGTTTCTACTTTGCAAACAGCCTTAGGAACTGAAGGTCAAAGATCAGAGTTTTCAAAAGTGTGCAAATTTCTCCTGACTGAAGTCACCACAGCCTCTGTATGCATGCACGGCATGGCGGGGAGGGAGCTGGCCCCAGAGTGCAGCAGCAACCTCTGGGGCGCACTGAGAGAGAAGTCTCCTTCCTTTAATAAATAGTGTGGGAAGAGGGTTCTACTGCCCCCCCACCCACTGGGGAAAAAAGATCCTGCGGGCGCCAGCAGGGCTGGAGTGGCACTCCATCAGAACAGAATCCAGAACAGAATTCACCTGGTGCAGGGCCCCTTAACACATCAGGTTTTGAATCTTAGCCAAGCACCTAGGAGGTCCAGGAGACTGTGGAGGATAGGCTGACCACCTGTGCTATTCTGTGAAGGCTGCCTCAACAGCATGGTTTGAGACACCCGGTCTGGGGAGGAGAGATTGGGATGTTGCCATTTTTCTCCCCATCATCAAAAGTGGGGCTTGAGGTAACAGGACAGTTGCCCCCATGGAGGCGGGACCTGCTTAACAGCTTCTCTATAGGACTGAGAATGACACTGACTGAACCAGACAGCCCCTCCTCCAGACCAACACAGCCACTGGTCCCAGACACCAACAGACAACTGTCCTGTGGTTTTGTATGTTAGTCTGTTTCTCTCTTTTTTTTCCTCTTTTCTTCTCTTCTCTTTACTTTTTCTTTCTACCCTCTTCTTTTTTTTCCTTTGGAATCAGGCTCATAGTCTCTGATTTTTGGTCAACTCTTCCTACATATATATATTTTTTCTTTCTGTTTTGTTTGTTTAATCAGACATTTTTATTCTTTTTACACTTTTCATATAGCTCATTCTTCTTTATTTTCCTTTCTCTCTCTCTGGACTAAGGCTTATAGTTTCTTTGATTCTCTATTTGGTCTTTTTTTTTTTTTTTAATCCCTTTCATTTTTCTCTTTGTATGGGATCAGGTTCCCTACCCTTTCCTTTTTCCCAGGGTTAATTCAACGAACAAATCAAAGCACATCTGGTGGAAGGTCCAAACAATCCACCACCATGAGTAAGGAGGAGCTTTGTAGAAGACTGACCAGTGGGTAGAGCAGCCAAATACGCAATACAAGAGTGCATGCAACACACTCCAAAAACACTTCCTGAAGTGCCAGGCCCTGGCCAGTGTATTACCCCTTTTTAATATAGTAGTAACCCACAGGTGCAAGATATAACAAACTATTAAAACACGTAAAAGTCAGGAATGTAGCCAAAATGATGAAACGGGAGAATTCTCTTGAAAAGAAAATCCAGGAAGAAATGACAGCCAGGGAACGGTTCTTAACAGATACAAACAATATATCTGAACAAGAATAGAATAACAGTCATAAGACTAATAGCCGGGCTTGAAAAAAGCATAGAAGACAGCAGATAATCTGTTACTGCAGAGATCAAAGACATAAGAAACAGTCACAATGAATTAAGAAATAAATGAGACGTAAAATAAACTAGATACAGTGACAGTGAAGATGGAAGAAGCAGAAGAGAGAATAGGTGAAATAGAATATAAAATTATGGAAAATGACGAAGCTGAAAAAAAAGAGGGAAAAGAAATCAGAAAACCACGAGGAGAGAATTAGAGACCTAAGTGAGTCAATGAAATGAAATAATATCTATATCATAGGAGTTCCAGAAGAAGAGAGAGAAAGAGGCAGAAGGTTTATTTGAACAAATTAGACCTGAAAACTTATCTAATCTGGGGAAGGAAACAGACATCCAAGTCCAGGAGTCACAGAGAACCCCCTCTCAGAATCAACAAAAACTGGTCAACACCACGACATATAGTGAAACTGGCAAAATACAAAGTTAAAGAGAGAATACTGAAAGCAGCTAGGGACAAACAGGCATTAACCTATAAGGTTAGACACATAAGGGTGGTAGCAGACCTGTCCACTGAAACTTGGCGGGACAGAAGGGAGTGGCAGGAAATATTCAACGTGCTGAATAGGAAAAACATGCAGCCAAGAATCCTGTATCCAGTAAGGCTGTCTTTCAGAATAGAAGGCGAGATAAAGGCTTTTCCAGACAAACAAAAACTAAAGGTGTTCA
This sequence comes from Cryptoprocta ferox, assembly GCA_028646485.1. Taxonomy (NCBI): domain Eukaryota; kingdom Metazoa; phylum Chordata; class Mammalia; order Carnivora; family Eupleridae; genus Cryptoprocta; species Cryptoprocta ferox. The sequence goes on from CM053568.1 coordinate 41,517,253, forward strand.
TGACCACTAAGCCAGCCCTGCAGGAGATCCTAAGGGGGACTCTGTAAGTGGAAAGCCGTAAAGACTACAAAAGACCAGAGACATCACAACAAGCATGAAACCTACAGATATCACAATGACACTAAATCCTTATCTTTCAGTAATCACTGTGAATGTAAATGGATTAAATGCTCCAATCAAAAGATACAGGGATACAAGAATGGATAAAAAAATAAGATTCATCTATATGCTGCCTATAAGAGACTCATTTTAGACCCGAGGACACCTGCAGATTGAAAGTGAGGAGATCCACCTATCGTGTTACTGGGCATCAAAAGAAAGCCAGAGTAACCATAGTTATATAAGACAAACTAGATTTTAAAACAAAGACTGTAACAAGAGATGAAGAAGGGCATTATATCATAATTAAGGGGTCTATCCATCAAGAAAAGCTAACAATTGTAAATGTTTATGTCCCCAACGTGAAAGCACCCAAATATGTAAATCAGTTAAACACAAACATAAATAAATATATAGATAATAACATGATTGTAGGGAACTTTAATATTCCACTTACAGCAAAGGACAGATCATCTAGGAAAAAAATAAGGGAACAACGGCTTTGAATGACACATTGGAACAGATGGACTTAAAAGATAATATTTAGCACTTTTCATCCAAAAGCACCAGAATACATTCTTCTCTAGTACACATGGAACATTTTCCAAAATAGATCACATACTGGGTCACCAAACAGCCCTCAACAAATATAAAAAGTTTGAGATCATACCATGCATATTTTCAGATCACAACACTATGAAACTTGAAATCAACCACAAGAAAAAATCTGGAAAGCCCTCCAAATACAGGGAGGTTAAAGGACATTCTATTAAAGAATGAAAGGGTCAACCAGGAAATTAAAGAAATTAAAAAATATATGGAAGCAAATGAAAATGAAAAAATGACAGTCCAAACCCTTTGGGATGCAGCAAAGGCAGTCCTAAGAGGAAAATATATGGCAATTCAGGCCTTTCTCAAGAATCAAGAAAAGTCCCAAATATACAATCTAAACTCACACCTAAAGGACCTAGAAGGGCAGCAGCAAAGAAAGTCCAAAGCCAGCAGAAGAGAAATAATAAAGATTAGAGCATAAATAAACAATATAGAATCCAAAAACACAGATGAATCTAAGAGTTGGCTTTTTGAAAGAATAAACAAAATTGAAAACTCCCTAGCTAGATTAATCAAAAAGAAAAGAGATAAATCTTTTTATCTTTGATAAAAAGATTTTATCAAATAGATAAAATCACAAATGAAAAAGGAGAGATCACAACCAACACCACCGAAATACAAACAATTATTGGAGAATACTATGAAAAATTATATGCCAATGAACTGGACAATCTGGAAGAAATGGAAAAATACCTAGACACTCACAAATTACCAAAACTCAAACAGGAAGAAATAGAAAATTGAACAGACCTATAACCAGAGAAGAAATTGAATCAGTTATAAAAAAAATCTCCCAAAAATATGAGTCCTGGGCCAGATGGCTTCCCAGGGGAATTCTACCAGCCATTTAAAGCAGAGTTAATACCTATTCTTCTCAACCTGTTCCAGGAAACAGAAATGGAAGGAAAGCGTCCAGACTCATTCTATGAAGTCATCATTACCTTGATTCCCAAACCAGACAAGGACCCCACTAAAAAGGAAAATTATAGGCTAATATCCCTGATGAACATGGATGTAAAAATTCTCAACAAGATACTAGCAAATCAATTTCAACAGTATAGTAAAAGAATTATTCACCATGATCAAGTGAGATTCATTCTTGGGCTGGCAGGCTAGTTCGATATTTGCAAATCAATCAACATGATACATCACATTAATAGAAGAAAGGATAAGAGCCATATGATCCTATTAATAGACACAGAAAAAGCATTTGACAAAATACAGCATCTTTTCTTAATAAAAATCCTCAAGAAAGTTGGGATAGAAGGAACATACCTTAACATTGTAAAAGCCATATGTGAAAGGCCCACAGCTAATATCATCCTCATTGGGGAAAAGCTGAGAACTTTCCCATGAGATCAGGAGCACGACAGAGATGTCCATTCTTACCACTGCTGTTTAACAGTGTTGAAAGTCCTAGCCTCAGCAATCACACAACAAAATGAAATAAAAGGCATCCAAATTGGCAAAGAAGTCAAACTTTCACTTTCCACAGATGACATGATACTCTACATGGAAAACCCAAAGACCATCAAAAAATTGCTCAAGCTGATACATGAATTCAGCAAAATTGCAGGATATAAAATCCACGTACAAAAATCGGTCACAATTCTATACACCACCAATAATGAAGCAACCGAAACACATATCAAGGTATCAATCCCATTTACAACTGCATCAATTACCATAAAATACCTAGAAATAAACCTAGCCAAAGAGGTAAAAGATCTGTATGCTGATCAGTAGAGAAAGCTTATGAAATAGAAGACACGAGAACGGAAAAACATTCCATGCACATGGATTGGCAGAACAAATATTGTTAAAATATTGATACTACCCAAAGAAATCTACATATTCAATGCAATACCAATCAAAATACCATCATCATTCTTCACAGAGCTAGAACAAACAATCCTAAAATTTGTATGGAACATCAAAAGACCCCGAATAGCCAAAGTAATATTGAAAAAGAAAACCAAATCGGGAGGCGTCACAATACCAGACTTCAGCCTCTTCTACAAAGCTATAATCATCAAGACAGTATGGTACTGGCACAAAAACAGACACATAGACCAATGGAATAGAATAGAGAACTCAGAAATGGACCCACAAATATATGGCCAACTAATCTTCAACGAAGCAGAAAAGAATATCCAATGGAAAAAAGACAGTCTCTTTAGCAAATGTGTGCTCGGAGAACTGGACTGCCACATGCAGAAGAATGAAACTGAACCACTGTTTTACACCATACACAACAGTACCTCTTTGATCTTGGCTGCAGCAAGTTCTTACTTGACATGTCTCTGAAGGCAAGGGAAATAAAAGGAAAAATGAACTACTGGGACCTCATCAAGATAAAAAGCTTCTGCCGAGCAAAGGAAATAATCAACAAAACAAAAAGGCAACTAATGGAATCAAAGGAGAGATTTGCAAATGACACATCAGATAAAGGGTTAGTACCAAAAATCCATAAAGAACTTACCAAACTCAACACCTGAAAAACAAATAATCCAGTTAAGAAATGGGCAGAAGACATGAATAGACACTTTCGCAAAGAAGACATCCAGATGGCCAACAGACACATGAACAGGTGCTCAACATCACTTATCCTCAGGGACTACAAATCAAAAACATTAAGATATTACCTCACACAGGTTAGAGTAACCTAAATTAACAGCTCAGGAAATAGATGTTGGTAAGGATGCGGAGAAAGGGGAACCCTCTTGCACTGTTGGTGGGAATGCAAACTGGTACCGCCATTCTGGAAAACTCTGTGGAGGCTCTTCAAAAAATTAAAAATAGAATTACCCTATGACCCAGTAATTGTACTATAAGGTATTTATCAAAGGATACAGGAGTGCTGATTCAAAGGGGCACATGCACCCCAATGTTTACAGCAGCACTAGCAACAACAGCCAAATTATGGAAAGAGCCCAAATGTCCATCAATTGATGAATGGATAAAGATGTGGTATATAGCTATACAGTGGAATACTGCTCGGCAATGAAAAAGAATGAAATCTTGCCATTTGTAATGACGTGGGTGGAGCCAGAATGTATTATGCTAAGTGAAATCAGTCAGAGAAAGATAGGTACCTATGATTTCTCTCATATATGGAATTTGAGAAGCTTAACAGATGACCATAGTGGAACGGAAGGAAAAATAAAATAGAGAGAGAGAAGCAAACCATAAGAAACTCTTAAATACAGAGAACAAACTGAGGGTTGAAGGGGGTAGAGGGATGAAGGGTGGGGAAAATAAGTAATGGGCATTGAGGGGGCACTTTTTGGAATGAGCACTGGGTGTTGTATGTAAATGATGAATCATGGGAATCTACTCCTGAAGCCAAGACAATGCTGTATGTTAGCTAATTTGAGAAAAAACTCTACATCAACTATATTTCAAGAAAAATAAAGCAAAATAAAAAATTTTTTTTAATTTTATATGTAGACATTATAATACTTCAAAACTGGAAGGAATTAAATACCCACACCTTTGTCCCTATAGGAAATGGCTGAATAAGTTGCAGTATATTTTTAAAAAACAGTTTACAGAACAGTATTTATAATTCCATTTTGTAAAACAAAAAGTCTGAGAATTATATAATAAACAGTAACAATGGCTATCTCCCTATGAAATAATGATATTATAGTTCATTTTTATGTTGTCATTTTTATAATTCAGTGTTTTCAGCATTATTACAGCAAATATATATTACCTTCAAAATCAGAAAAAAATACAGAAATTTTCATTTTTAAATTGTAATTACATATAAATTCCATCACGAGATAGCCAAGTAAGTGTTAAAGGGCTGACACCATTCAGCAAGTATTCTAATTATTACTGTACATGATTCTCTACTTCAGGTCTGTAAAATCCAATCTAACATTAGACAATCTGAGGAAAGGACAAGACTGCCTTCTTGTCAGTTCATACAGCACGGACAGGTTGGAAAGGCAGGAGACAACCTAAGCTGTTTTCAAATATCCTTCTTTTGTTTATCTTCCATTCTTTCTTCCCTTTCTCCCCACTGTCACAGTAAAGCAGTAGATTAAATATGTAATAGACTTTTTAGATAAGGATTGTATATAACCAAAGACTTTCATTTTGCTTCTCTTTAATTCTGTTAGCTGGTAGCCTCTAATCTTATCAGCTAACATAGTTCTTAAATGATTTTGAGAATTACTTGATAATTATATTGGGGGCCAACAACAGTAACACATTTCAGAGAATATGTTGGACACAGGAATACTGTCAACCACAAATTCGAATGAAATGAGTTCAGGGTTATCTGGAGTGATCTTTGGAAAAGAACGCTACATCTCTTCCTGGGTAAACGTTACCAAATGAAACTATAGAGAAGTAGAAGTTACAACTGCACAAATTAAAAGGAATGAATATATATATGAATATATTCACAAGGAAATGTATTATTAAAAGTAACAGACAAGATAAATAAAAATCTATATAGTATTATAATTATTTTAGAAAATGTTAAAACCATGTAATCTTACATGCATGTGTGTTAGTGTTTGTAAATGAACTGAAAAAATCTGGAAGGATATACATTACACTGCTGACAATAGTTGAGATAGGAGGGAACTATGACATCTTTCCTTTGTATGGTTTATGACAAGCATCAAGATTTTTAAAACTGCAAACATTAAATAGGTAAAGCACCTGGCACAGAGTAGGTGGCCAATAAGTGTCAGATTCTTTTATAAATATTTAATTAACAAGCATATATTTTTACTAAAATAAAAATTCTTACTAGCTCAGTACCACATACATGAAGGCTTTGGAAAAATCATTTCAGTATAAGTTGATGATGTTGATAATATTAGTTGAAACTCTAGAAAACTCTGAAAAACTTTTAGAAAATCTGATTTTAACAAAATTATTTCCTCCAAAAATTATTGTTCTTATGAATTAAAAACAGGACAACCCAGTATTATTTGGTTTGCAGTTAGCCTACTGCATAAGCTTTACAGACAAGGAGTCAAATCCACCTTACATGGAGTCAAAACCATCTGCTGCAACTATTAGAAAAATTAATATGAATATTTTGGTACATTCACTTCTTTCTATGTATGTAAATATGTTTTTATGTTCAACCGGCACCACATTGCTTTTTTTTTCATTTAATACTGTATTACAAAGATATATAATTTCCTCAAATATTCTTTGAAAATAATTTTTAATGACTACCTAATAGCCTATTATAGGGATAGATATATCATAATTTATTTAAGGTTTACCTAGTTGCTTTCAAATTTTCACTATTAAAATTAAAATGAAACTGTAATAATTACCTTTATAGGCTATTACTATTAGAATTATCAGTTTAAAAAGTTTACCCAACTTTTTTTTTTTTAATGTTTATTTAGTTTTGAGAAAGAGAGACACAGCACGAGCGGGGGAGGGGCAGAGAGCAAGGGAGACACAGAATCTGAAGCAGGCTCCAGGCTCTGAGGTATCAGCACAGAGCCCAGTGTGGGGCTTGAACTCACAGACTGTGAGATCATGACCTGAGCTGAAGTCAGACAGTTAACCGACTAAGCCACCCAGGCGCCCTTACCCAATTTTTTCTAATGTGGAGTTTCTCTTATTGATTTATGTCACTCCATCTTCACTAAGCTATTAACATTTACTAGTTTGTTTCCAGGTTGCTGTGGCAACCAAAATATTTTTTTTTACTTATTATTTATATTTTTATATTAGAATACTGTAGTTTTATTTTTGTTTTTTATTGCTCTAGATGAATTCTGGAATAGTTTTACAATGATATCCCCTACTCTCCCCAAAAGAAATCTCATGTAATTTTTATTAAACATAGGGTTCAAAATGTTTAACTACAGAAAAAGCTCTTACCAGTTTGTACAGTTTGCTTTTTCATTTTACAATTCTCAACTCTATTTATGACATATATGTTGCAAATATTTTTTATCAGTTTGTCATTTTTCTTTTAACTTTTTTATGGTATTTTCAATTTTTAAATTTTCAAACATATAAATATAAAAATACTTTCCTTTTCAGTACTTGGTGTTTCTGTTTTACAAAGGCCTAGTCCACAGCAAGTTTATATGAAATACTTGCCTGTATTTTCTTCTAGCACTTTTATGATTTCATTTTTTAAATATAAAGTTTCTAAAAATCTAGAATTTTATGTGAAAAAGGGGTCAGTGTTTAAAAATAAATGGTTTACCCATTATTTGAATACACTATTGACTACTCCATGCTTTTCCAACTATTTTGAAATGTCATCTTAATCACTAATTAAATTCTTACATATGTCTGAGTCTGTTTCTCTATTCCATTTCATTTGATTCAGGCACCAATAAACTACACTACTTAAATTATTGTACCTTTAAAATAAATTTGAATTATCAGTGTGAGAAAGCATCTTCTCTCAACAATGTCTTTTGGGGCGCCTGGGTAGCTCAGTCAGTTAAGCGTCCAACTCTTGATATCAGCTCAGGTCATGATCTTGCGGTTCGTGAAATCAAGTCCCCATCTCGGGCTCCATGCTGACAGTGTGGAGTCAGCTTGGGATTCTCTCTTTCTCTCTCTCTTTACTCCTCCCCCGCTCACACTCTCTCTCTCTCAAAATAAATAAATAAATTTTTAAAAATGTCTTTCAGACATCCTCCCACATTTATACTCTAGGTATTTCCACACACCGCCCCCAAAAAACTAAAAAACCCAAACATGTATAATAGTATGCCAAAGGTATAAAGAAAGAACAAAGAAGAATCTCTTATTATAGACAGGCTTTCCAACTTCTACTAGGACATATGCATGAGAATTAAATAGATTTGTTTGACACTTACTCCAGTTGCCACTCGAATATTTCCTGATAGGGGTCGCATTCCAGAAGGAGGTCTTCCAGTCAACCCCATTCCACCTCGTGAAACAGGGCGAGCTGCTGAAGGTTTGTGATAACTGGCCATTGTTTGTTTACTTGAACCACTATTTGGAAACAAGAAACAGTTCAATTCTCCTTTGATATCTTCTATAGCAACACACTGAAGATCGACATAGCTTTCCTTCAAACATTTAATCCACTATGACTTTTGTTGCAAATTGCCATTCCAGATATCACTACAGGGCTAAACCTGTTTCATTTTCTTCAAATTTGAAATTAATGTTCAATTTAGAGTGGAACCATTAAATCACTTCCCTGTTTTGTTACCAAAATATAAGTCTTGTCTTGAGCTCTTCCCATACTCTACTAAAATTTCTCTTTTCTGACATATCCAGCACCTTTCTTCTCTAATTTTTCCCCTGTAGGGGAAAAAAAAATCTATGATTCACTCCTTTTTATTCTCAATCCTGTTATCAAATCCTTCATTTTACTCTTTGCTTTACCAGAATCCCAATTTGCCCCAAAAACTCTTTCAGTGAAGGCTGTTTTAGCTTCTCAATCCACAATTCCAAAGCAAAGAAGCGCACAGCATTCCTCTTACTCCCCAGTGTCACTTTTAAAACATTAGTCTTCCAAACCTTCCTTTGAGGATCAAGGAATGCAACCTTATTTTTTGGATCTTTCCTGGTTGCTTTTATCTAGGACCTCCGAATCTCTCCCCCCAACTTTACTAAAGTCTTTTACACCCGGTTCAGTCTCTCTACGCCAGTCCCACCAATGTCCTGGATGAGTTCTACAGGGATACTGGATTCAATATGGTAGGTCACACAGTTTCCTGACCTAAATTTTGGTAACCATCTCAACTCCATTTCAGTCATCCAAAACTGTGGCTAGACCTGGAGCTTGTCATCATTTGGAATTGTTTCACCTCAATATAACTGAAATGCCTCATTATCTGACCTTAATCTCATCTTTTTTTTACCCATTTTATCTTTATTCTCGCTACATTTCCCTTTAAATCAGCTCCTTCATTCATTCATTCTGAGTTTACCAGCCCCATCCTTTACCCATCAGAATATATTATTTAAAGTTTTGGCTGATGATTTAGAATAGCACTTTTCAGATTACCGGTCATGGACCTGTTAGTGGGTTGTGAAAACAATTTGGTAGATTATGCCCAATATGCTTTAAACATAAAATAAGAAATGTAAGAGGGGTGCCTGGGTAGCTAAGTCGGTTAAGCTTCCGACTTCCAGCTCAGGTCATCATCTCATGGTTCATGATCTCGGGTTCTTGACTTCGATCCCCCATCAGGCTCTGTGTGGACAGGTCAGGGCCTGGAGCCTGCTGCAGGTTCTGTGTGTCTCTCTCTGCCCTTCCCCTGCTCACACTTTGTCCCTCTCAAAAATAAACATTTAAAAAAAATTTTTAAAGAAAAGAATTTCCACCTGGCTTTACCACTGCTTTACTAGCTTTAGCTAGTGTCTCTACCACTGCTTTAGCATTAGATCAGTCCCGTGGGGGGGGGGGGTAAAATAAAAAGAACGGTCACTCCTAACAGACATGTCACTAACTCCTTCGTTATTCACGCAAACGTTCAATCAGAAAGGAGGCCTGGCCTTTGGTTCCAGGAAAATGAAAGATACAAACTTGAGCTCTAACAGTTACTAGCTCTACAATCCCCTCTGTATGTGGTTCCTCCTCTCTAAGACCCAAGTGTGGCAAAGGGCTGTAGCCTGCAGGGCCTGTTGTGAAGATTACAGATACTATATAAAAAAACCCATGGGCCTGCTAATTATTACTACCATTAAACTCCCAAAAGCGGCCATTTTAACATATACGAACAAGTAGAAAGTTGTTAATACAACACATAAATCTATTGCTTCGAGTAAAATCCCTCAGCCCACAGTGAGTTTTCTTTGAGGCTCTTTAATCTTTCCCTCCGGGCCTTGGCAGGTTTCCTCAGGGAACTGACTGTCTGAGGTGGTATCTCCACAAGCTTTGCCGGACTAGAGTCCGACTCCCCTGGCCTAGCGACGTGCTGAAGAGAACGGCTAAGAGCCGAAAAGTTCGGATTTGTTTTTGTTGGGAGCGGATTAGCTTCTCCCGGTAAGAAAAGCGGCTCCTGAGGGGCTGGGAGAGGGATAGATGGGACCTGGGATTTCTCACCTCCCGCAGCGCGTCAGGAGGAAAGTCGTAGCGGTGACAGGCGCTCGAACTTGTTTCCGAGGCCACCACCCCTGCGGAGCCGACCAGTCGGCCCGGAGGACCCGTTAGCTAGCTTCGCTACTGCCCGCTCCCCCTCGTGCAGCTTTCCTGGGTCCTCAGAATTAACCACTAGCGGCCACGCGCCACTCCGTATCCTGGCAACGGGGGCGGGGCGAAGAGAAGGCCCTCCTCCTGATTGGCTAATCTTCGGCCTCAGCCCCCGGTAACACCAAACGGAGGGAGAGGAAACTGCTCTCGCGATATTGGAGACCTAATTTTTGAGGTCGGGATACCTCAGTTTTTTTCTGGACCAAACAAAAACCGTGTCTTGGCTAGGAAAGAACGTTTCACCTGAAAAGCTTAGTATTTATAATCAAAGCAACCTCTCTGGTTGTGTGCCTGACCTGCATTTACTCCTAGCAAGTTTTATTATATAGCTGTGTCACCTCATATGTGACATATGTGTTATCCTGTAATAGACTTTTTAATAAAAACTTTTAAGTCATTTGTGGTAGGCAGCGTTACGCAATCTTTTTACTTCTTGTTAAAGGAAATTATCCTTCCTGTTAGGTCTGAACAACGTACACTACATTATAGATGCGTTTCTGGTGACATCTCATTTCGTTCCAAGCTTCCTATCTTTAAACTTCCTTTCAGAATTCTTTTGATCCAGGTTTGTGAAGGATGAATTAAATGGGCAGTGGTCTTAAAATAACTATTTTAGAATCAATGTTTAAAGAAAACACAATGTAAAAAAAAACTACTTCGTCTCAAATCCCACTTCTCTAATAAAGTAACTTGCAATTTTCTTCCAGTCTTCCTAAAGAGTTTAAAGGTGATTACAACTATAATCATAACGTACGTACGCACTGGACTTTCAACGTTTTTCACATTATTTCCAACTTGCATATATTATTTATATCCAGATTTATTTTCTAATGTGCCTGCCTTCAAGTAATTTAAAATGAATGCAACAAAAGAAAATGAAATAATGTCATGTGGTTTAGTTATCACTTCAAGTGCGTAAAATATTTTTATGTATTTCTCCCATTTGATCCCAACATATTTGTAGCGTCCTTTATTGACTACACATGAGGAATCTACATAACAAATTTTACTAACTGGCCTTTATTTACTATTAGTTCCCTATATATTTACCTCTCTATAATTTGGGGCTTCTAAAGACTTAAGGTAATTTTCTTCAGTAAATACTGTTCCTTTGTTAAGTTGTTCTCTAAGTCCAGACTCTAGCCACTTGAGTACTCATTTTTGAGTTTCTCCCTTGCATATATGAGATGTGTATGTTAATAAATTTTTCCCTTAACCTCTTTTGTTACAACGCCCCACGGAAAGCCTACAAGGGTATACAAGGGTAGAAAGAAAAAAAAATTATTTCCTTACAACCTCTGCCCAACTATTCCGTACACAGAATTGTCTGAATCAACTGACATTATGGAGATTTCTCCCTGATTGCCTTCAGACACTTGGAAGAAGGACCCAGCATGTGTCACTTGTATGCAGTGACAGTTGAGATAAATGTTCTAAATCTGAGAATTGCTTAACACAAAGTATTTTAATTTTTTAGAGTACCAAGAACCCAGTTTAGTGCTCACAGGATTTAAGGCAAACGGCTGTTTATAATTTGGTCCCAGACTCTGTCGTTTTTATTAAATAACAACGTTTAACTTCCAAAAATCTCAGGAGACTCCAGAGAAGTTCTGGAGAAATCGGTAAAGATTGCCCTGACAAAACGTTCAAAGCGATTTCTCTCAACCACAAGGGAGCGCGCAGCTCCTGAAATCAAGATTTAAAATATCCGGATTCGGCGCGCCTGCGGTTCACGCCCCAACACGCGTGGCATTGTGGGATTTGTAGTCCCAGCGCTCATCTCGTATTACAATAAACTGTTCAGCCAGGACTCGCCAAGAACGTGGACTCGAAAAATATCCGGATTGGGGCGATCGGGCCCAACGGCGAGGCATTGTTATCTCTTCTTCCGCGGACGGTCAGGGCGTGGGAAGGAAGCGTGTTTCAGCTCGGCATTGCCCTCAGTAGTCAGGACGCACACACTTTGCGTCATGGCGGGCTGAGACAGATGATGAATTCCGGTGTGCATGTCAGGGTTGCTGTGTCACTCGGCCCGTTCGGCGTTTCCCTTCCCTGTCGCCCTTCCGCACCGGCTCTAGGGCTCTTCCGGTCCTCAGCCGCCCCTCACCTGCAGGCCCCTCGCCCGCCGCGCCCCGGCGCTCTCCCGGCCTCTTCTGCAAACTGATCTCGCGCGGTGCCTGGGCCGCGGGTGCCGGACCGACAAGGGCCATGGCGTGCGGTGCCGCCAGGTACCGGCTGAGCTGCTCGCTCCCAGGCCACGAGCTGGATGTGCGGGGCCTGGTATGCAGCCTCTATCCGCCGGGAGCCTTTGTGTCAGTGTCCCGAGACCGCACCACCCGCCTCTGGGTCCCAGACAGGTGAGCGCTGCGACTCCGGCTGCCCCCACCTGTCTCCACCCCCCACCCCTAGTAGTGTTGCAGGCTTCCTACTGCTGGTGGGAAGAGAGGGCCCCTCCCCTGCTGTATCGTGTACTCTTCCCGGCCTTGCCTCCGGTCCGCGCTCTCTCCCAGTTCTGAGAGCACTGGCACTCTGGGCGCAAAGAAACCTGTGAGATTTAGGTGGAGCGAGCACCGCTTTAGGGTTACAGAGACGTATATTCTTGCCCTAATTTGACTACTAACGAGTGAGTGACCTTGGACGAAGCTCTTATCTTTTGGGCGATGATTTGCCATGTTTCTTTCAGATTTGAAAATTTATTGATGCCAGGTGCACCTCTCCAAATAAGGCATTTTGAAAACATCTGACATGTAATTGAAGTAAATCCTCTTCTTTGCCTGCAATTCGCTCTGTAGTCTTTCAAATTTAATTTTTGAAAATTGCATTGCAGAAAGTTGCATTGGCACCTCTCCACTTATCCAAATAAGTTTCTTAGTCTGGGATCTGTGGTGGGCCTGGATGGAGGGGATGAAAGTTTTCACACGTTTTATGGATGCATGAGGATGTGCTGTTTTCTTAAAAGAAAGTCCATTGCCTTCAAAAGGTTGTCAGGCTAACCAAAAAGAGAAATTAAGGAACAGAAGGTTCAGCTCCAGTTCAAATCAAGTTCAAGGAGTCAGTCCTGCTTTGGCTGGTTGTAGCAGGAAATTTATGACCTGAAAGACAGATTTCAGTTCAGAAAGAGAAAATTTGAGGTGATTTACTTTGTTATGTAGTAAGTCTCCCAACAGTATAGGTTTCACTCAGAGTTTGGGTAACCATGCATAAATTCAGATGCTAACTATTGGTTGAGTGTCTCCTATTTCTTTAGATCCTGAAGAAGAGTAAAACAACAAACAAGTTCCTTGTTTTTATGGAGCTTTCTTACAGTCTGGGAGGGCTGATGGATCAGAAAAAAAAAAGTAAACAATTGCTCATTGGCATGTGTACTGTGGGGGGAAAAAAACAAACAAGTATAGAATTGAATGGAGAGATGGTAAAGAAGGAAGCCTCTCTGAGGAGGGTTTCAGTTTTGTTTTGTTTATTAAAACTGACACCAAGATGGACCTGGTCATTGGAGCAAGGACTGAGAAGAGTTGAATTGAAAGAGCTCTGTAGATGGTAGGAGGATCAAGCACAGAGACCCTGGATTAAGAAAGAGGCCAAGTCCCTGTGTGCAGGAGGGAATGAGCTGTGAGGGCAGGAGCATGAGGTTGGCTGGAGCCAGATGCTATGGTAAGAGTGCTTCTAGATAGAGTGTAAGTAGAAGCCTTCAATTGAGTTTCAAGCAGGGAGCAGCATGATTTGATTTACCTGTTGAGAAGTACTGCTAGCTGCTGGTGGAGATTAGATGGCAAAGGGATAAATGTGAAAGTAGATATGTTTGGAGGCTTTTGTTGTAGTGCAGCCAGTACATGATGGTAGACAGACTGGAAATATTGTAGAGCAAACTCCTGTATTGGATGAGATGATCTCTGGAAGTCTCTTTTAACTCTGAGATTCTGTGATATTCCAAATCACTTAGTAACAGTAATACATAAGTTTGTGTATCTGAGTGTAATTACTGATTAAGTGTGGATCTTTAAAATTGAGTTCAGTAGAAGCACATACCCAGTAGGGTATAAACATTGCAGTAAGGATGCCTACTGTAATAGTTGAGTCCTGTCATTAAACTTTACATATTTTGTAGCACTGGGCTAGGTCCTGGAGTTTTTGCATTTATCAGGAACTTCAGGAATTTGAGGCTGAAGTCATCCATTTGAAAAGTGTTGTGTTTTTTTTTTTCTTTTTATGTTTTTGGTTTTGTTTTCAAAATCATTCTTGAATTTCTTCAGCTAACACTGATTGAGAGCCTGCATTGTGTCACACGAAGGAGTAGATAGTGAGATAAGACTGTTTTACCTCTCATTTCCAACTGTTCAATGTAGGGCATTTTATAGTCCCTGGGTGATGAATCTCTTCTACACCTGAACTAAAGTGTCTAACACACCCTTAGAGTGATAAAAGTGTCAAGGCTGACATCCTGACAATTTGTATTTCATGGTATATTAATAAAGTTAAAGACATGCTATAAATGTTTGTAGCCAGATAGTAAATGAAAATTGTTTTCCCGTGTACATTGTTGATAGAGTTCTGGATCAAGGTAGTTAGTGTACAGATGGATTGGGAATGATGGAATTTAATTTAGTTTAGGGAAGCAAAATAGTTCTCCTTCCAAGATGCATTAAACCAGATACCTTATCTTTCACAAAAGCAGAGAAACTCTCTGGGCCTTCTGGAGATCTTTCAGAATGGAGACATTATTTTTTTGCTGTACATTGAACTGAAGCAATCAACATGTGATTGTTTCAGACTGTTTCAGGCCTGCATAAGCCCACTTCAGATTAAACTGGATTTCTTATGTGTCATGGACTATTGCTTTACCTTTTGAAAACTACCCATATTTGAAAGATGCAACTTCACATTTAACATGGTGTGTTAACTCTTCCCTGACCATGCCAAGGGTGAAATGACTTCTCCCTCCTGTAAACACTCAGTACTTTGTGTCCAAAGTCAATAGCTCCATGGAGTTTATTAAGAAATCAGAACCATTCCCTTCCCAACGCCCATTTCCCATTCTTGGAGTTAAAATTTTTATTTAACTGCTTATTTTTGTATTTTACTTCCATGTGTATGTATAAAGTGCTTTATTGCTATTTTCATTTTTTAAATATTTTAGGCATTTTCTATTCTTGCTATGGAATATTGGACTTCAGCTCTCCCCCTGCTAACCTCTACATGGATCTTTTCTATGCTCCGCCCCTTATAGTTGAACTTAATTTAGATGAAATCAGTATAGTTTTTAAGTTTTTGTTTATTTATTTATTTTGAGAGAGAGAGCACATGCACACATGCATGGGCAGGGGAGGAACAGAGAGAATCCCGAGCAGGCTTCATGCCTTATGTGGGACTTGAACTCACAGAATCACAAGATTGTGACCTGAGCTGAAACCAAGAGTCGGCTACTTAACCGACTGAGCCTCCCAGGAGCCCCTAGACGAAATCAGTATTTTATGACTGCACAAAATCTGTTTACACTGAGCTGTGGAATAAACTATGATAACTTTTCCTCAACAATTTTATGATCTCCCTGTAGCTAATAAGTGCCGTGTTTGGGGCTTTCATTTGCTTCGTTTTTTATGTATTTCTCACTAATTCAACTTCATATTCTTTGCTAGTTGTCTAAATCTCTTCTCAAGACCTTTAGACAAACTGGATATTTTACAGTTTCATCTTCCCGGCAGTGAGGACTTTTTGACCTGGTCTGTCTACCCCTGGTGCACACAGATCCTAAGATCCCACTTCATGTGCTCTCTATAGTTTCCTCTTTTGGGCCTCTTGTGTTGGATTTCTGTTATCTGTATCTGTTTACTTAGTTTTCTTCCTTGATGCCTTTTTGGGGCATATCCAAGAGCTTCCTGAAATACAGTACACTGATGATAAATGTATTAAGATAGTGAAAGTCTGAAAATGATTTTATTCTGCCTTGCTACTTGAATAATAATTTGAATGTTTGTAGCACTGTAATTCCCAAATAATTTTGCTTCAGAATTAAGAAGCCATTGCTCCATTGTATTCAAGCCTCTAATGTGTATTTTGTTTAATGTTACTTTTTTTTTTATTTGAGAAAGAGAGCACAAGCAGGTGGGGGGGGAGGGGCAGAGGGAGAGAAAGAGACCGAATACCAAGCAGGAGCCGCCCCCCCCCCCCTACAGGGCTCTAGCCCACAACCCTGGGATCATGACCTGAGTCACACACTCAACTGACTGAGCAACCCAGGTGACCCAGCCTCTGCTGTTAAATTTGAGAAGTCTGAAGTCATTCTGTTTCTTGAGCTATTATTTTTTTTCTCTCTGGAAGCCAGTCTATATTTAGGTGCCCCTAAAAGCACATTTAAAAAGGGAACACAACAAAATAAAGTGGACAAGTTAAAAATAGCTACTACCAAACACCTTCCTTTGAAGATTTTTCATATGATTCTGCTTCCAACTGATTCTGAAGATTTTCAGTAGTCTTCCTTATTCTAATTCCAACTTTTTTGGTACCCATTTCTAGAGGTACATAGTGCTACCAATATTCTTCAGCTTTTTAGGGATTCATTGGTAGTAATTCCAACTTTTTTGGTCCCCATTTCTAGAGGTACATAGTGCTACTAATATTCTTCAGCTTTTTAGGGATTCATTGGTAGACTGGCCCGCTACTTTCCCTGATTTAGAACACAATTTTCTCAGGGTGCCTGGGTGGCTCAGTTGGTTAAATGTCTGACTCTTGGTTTCAGCTCAGGTCATGCTCTCAGGGTTTGGTGAGTTTGAGCCCTACATCAGGCTCAGTGCTGACTGCACAGAACCTGCTTGGGATTCTCTCTCCCCCTCTCTCTGCCCCTCCCCTGCTTGTGCATTCTTTCTCTCAAAATAAATAACATTAAAAAAAAACAAAACTCAATTTTCTCAGGTATCCTCTGGCCTTTACTATTTTTCAATCAGCTTTCAGTATTCAAAGTTGTATTCCTGTTTCTTTATCTTCTTATTCTTCCTGGGCTTGTGGGTTTATGCCTTTCTTTGAAATGTGTGTGTATGTGTGTTTATCTGAGAGTCTTATCTCTTTGTGTGCACTTGTCCCATTGCCTTCTACTACACTGCCAACTTTTTGATTTAGCTTGAATTGGGGATATAATTCTTTATATTCCTCTCATCAGTTGACTGCCTTCCATATAGTATGTTGTAATCTGTTGTTTGACTTGTTATGTAAGGCAGTAATGCTGAGTGATGTGTGTAACAAATTGATAATCTTTCTAAACCCAAGGCAGTTATTAATATGCTGTATCCCTAGAGCAGTCATTTATATATCCCTGTATTCCTTTAGCTTGCATATTGAGAATGATTGATAGTCTAGTGATTTAGATACATATACTATACTAATGGGTACTCAGTGTTTCATAGTGTGAAAATATCCTGTGTTTGAGGTTTATTGATAGTATACTTCATTATCCTAATTGCATGAATGTTTCACTTCACCAGGGATTTCTTAGGGTAACAGTCACAGATGAATAGAAATGAAGACGGAGCATGAGAAAAAGTCACTTACAATATTGTTTCCATCCCTTTCCTTCCTTATCCTTTCTGTTAATTAACATACTCTTATCAATGAAAAGCTAATTAAACTTTTTCTAATCTGATGTGAATCTCAATAGTAGCTAATAAAATTAGATATTTAATATTTAACTTAAAATAATAGATTCTTGGGGCACCTGGCTGGGTCAGTCAGGAGAGCATGCAACTCTTGATCTCACGGTTGTGAGTTTGAGCCCCACATTGGGTGTAGAAATTACTTAAAAATAAAACAAAACAAAATCAATAGATTCTTAAAGTAGTAGGTACCCTAAAGTAAAACCTATACACTAAAAGAAAATGAGCACTTTGACAACTCAAGTCCTATGCTAAGTCAGGGGACAAATGTGTATCTTATTCTTTACCGTGTCTTTCCAGTCCTAACAGGGGCTTTACAGAAATGCACTGTATGAGTGGCCACTCCAATTTTGTATCGTGTGTATGCATCATACCTTCAAGTGATATGTACCCTCATGGACTAATCGCCACTGGAGGAAATGACCACAATATTTGTATTTTCTCACTGGAAAGTCCAGCACCACTTTATATACTAAAAGGTCACAAAAATACTGGTGAGTATAATGCTTTGATTTTTTTTTTCTATTTGAAGAAGTTTCATCCTTTTGAAAATAAAATTCACATATCTGTATTCCATATTGTTTATATGTTTGTTTTACCTATGACTATGGCTTGATCCTGAAAACCTTTTTGGATCATCATTGTTCTGTAAATTCTACTACAGATGTAGTGTTGTCATCAGTAAAGGTCGACATGTTTATATAAACTATCTAGTGTTCAGTTATAAGAGGAAGAAGCTATATAGTTTTAATACACCTTGTGGTTTTGGTTTTCAACTATTTTGTGCAAGGAATTAATTTACTCGGAAAAGACTAAGATTATTTCTTCATCTTATGGTTGTTTTATCTGTATTTATGCAGTAAATTGAAGACCCAGAACAAATGTGTTTAGGATCTTGGTATCATAACCGAAGAGTATTTAATACTTTTGAATATTGTTTTCTATGGTTTATGTATATTTCTGATTGCCTGATATTCCTGGATTTGTATGTGGCTCTTTCTTATAAAATATGCTTAAAATATACTTAGTCAGTATAGTATGTATACTTATCTTTTTTTATGTATCTGGATCTATAAGCAAATAGTATGGCCCATAAGCACTTGAAACTTAATTCCTTTAAAAAATTTTCTAAAATGTATATATGTATGTGAAATCTTTAATACTGAGTGATACAGACGTTTTTAACTTTATTAAGGAAGTCTTGAAATGTATACAAGAGTAGAGACACAGTATTTTATGAGTTATATATAAATATATATGTAAAAGAATGACAGTCTTTTCCACCCATGTATTTACATAGTTTCAAGGATTATCAGCACATGGCCTATCTTCTTTCATCTCCCCCATCTTCTACAACATTATTTTAAAATAAATTTCCAATATACTGTTTCATTTTTAAATACTTTAATATGTAACTCTAAAACAGGGTTTGGCCAAGTTTCTCTGTAAAGGGCCAGATAGTGAATATTTTAGGCTTTGCAGCCCATATGGTCACTTTTACAACTATTCAGCTCAGCCATTGTGTACAAAAGTAGCCATTAACAATAAAAAAATGAGCATATCTGTATTTCAATAAACAGCTATTTATGGACACTGAAATTTGAATGTCATAATATTCACATATCAGGAAATATCTTTTAATTTTTTTCTCTCAATTACTTAAAAATGTAAAAACAATTTTTAATTTTTGCAGTATACAGAAACAGGTGACCCACAGGCCATGGTTTGCTGATCCTTCTAAAAAATAAGGATTATTATTATTTTTAATCATTACACCTAAAACAAAACAAAACCTAATTGTTTATTATCAAATATCCAGTGAAGTTTCAAATTATACCCAGTGTCTCATAAATATTTTTTTACAGTTTATTTGAATTGTGACCCAGCTAAGGGCCATATGTCTTTCAATCTATGGGTTTCTTTCCCTTCCCCCCCATTCCTATTTGAAACCAGCTTATTTAACCTGTAGCATTTCCTACAACCTAAACTTTGCTGATTAAAGCCTCATTGTTTCCTTTAACATGTTCCTCAATCCCCTTAATATCTTAGAAGATATTAGTCAGATCTAGAAGCTTAATCAGATTCAGAATCAAGTTCTTAGCCTGTACCCGTTATAGGTAGTATTGTGTAGTTTCTGTTGTAGCACATTAAAAGGCACTTAATAACTCTTTGGGATGTTAAGATTAATTAGTGGGTTCAAGTATTGTATCATTTATTCATTTTAAAAATTCCCACCAGTCTTTTATGTAATGGTTTTTAGCATGTATTGATGAGCACACACAGATCCAGTATTTCATTAAGATTTGAAAAATCATTATCCTCTAACTCTACCATTTTTTTTGCATTTAATAGCTACCATTTTTTTAACTATATAATTTTCTGACATCACTTTTTTCCCCCTATCAATTTGTTGGTTACATGTGAGACTTTTGTACAAGGAAGAGTAGGATAAATGCTTAACATGCCCCCTCTTCCTACCTCTTTTATGGAGTTTCCAAATGAGTTGGCTTCCTGTTTCTTTTTCATTCTCAAATTGTCCCATATTTGGCCATATTGGAAACCTCTTCATATTGGCCCCTATGGCCTATTGATAAGACCTTTAGCAGTCTTCTTTGCTTTTGGCACTACAGAATGTTCCAGGTTCACTTTATGCATACCTTGTTCTAGACCTGGAATCAGCTATTTCTCCAAGAAGCCCCGTGGTTTTTGCTTTTGTTTTTTTAGTGGGAAATAATAACTGGAAACCTCAGTTTTGGTTGTAATGGTATTCAACAGGATTTTTAAACTTAATCTTACTTTGTAATTCTATAAAGCATACATAGTTTCCAAGGAAAAACAACTCAACAAGGTATATTCAAAGAAGTCTAGATTCAGTCTGTATTGCCTTCTTGTACCATCCCTTCCCTTATATTTATTAACTTTATTCTTGTTAAAAATAATAGAGCAGATATGTATGGAGATTTATATTGCCCCTTTCTTAGATAAAAGGTAACATACTCTGTGCAGTTCTCTGCCCTTCCTATTTTTGCGTAATAATATTACCACTTTTGGGGATCTCTTTATTATACTATATAGAAACCTTCTCCATTCGTTTTTACAGTGGCATTATCATTCATTATTTAGCTAGCTTTACTACGGCAAATCTAGCTTTCCCAACCAGTCCCCATTGATGGACATTTGAGTTTTCAATCTTTTCTACTACAGATAGTGCCATAATAAATGGCTCTGTGCATCTGTCATTTTGTTAGTTTGGAAGTGTCACTTAGGCATAATACTCATTTCTGGATCTAAAGGTAAATGCATATGTAATTTTGTTAGGTATTTATTTATTTATTATTGAGACAGAGAGAAACAGCATGAGCAGGGGAGGGTCAGAAAGAGAGGGAGACACAGAATCTGAAGCAGTCTCCAGGCTCTGAGCTGTCAGCACAGAGCCCAATGCGGGGCTTGAACTCAGGAACTGTGAGATCGTGACCTGAGCTGAAGTCTGCCACTTAACTGACTGAGCCACCCAGGTGCCCCTTGTTAGGTATTTCTGAATCCCTTCATTAGGTGTTGTAACTTTTTTTTTTTTTTTTTTGCTTTTCAAGGAGCAAATTATAAGTCCCTATTTCCCTTACCAATGGAGTATGTTGTCAGATTTTTTTTTAGATTGTTGCCAAAATAAAAAATGAAAAGTGATGTTTTAGTATAAGGGAAATTTGCATTTCTGTTACTATGGAGGGAGACATCTTCATATATGAGAGGAATTTTTACCCTTTTTTTTTCCTGTGACCTATATTAAAAATTGCCCATTTAGGGCCACTTGGGTGCCTCAGTCAGTTGAACATCTGGCTTTGGCTCAGGTCATGATCTCGCGGTTCGTGGGTTCGAGCCCCGCATCGGGCTCTGTGCTGACAGCTAGCTCAGAGCCTGGAGCCTGTCTTCAGATTCTGTGTCTCCCCCTCTCTCTGACCCTCCCCTGCTCAAGCTGTCTCTCTCTCTCAAAAATAAATAAAACACTAAAAAAAAAAAACTGCCCATTTAATATGGGTTACTGGCCATTTTTGAAGCCCTTAAAGTTATTAACCCTCTCATACAAATACAAATTTTTTCTCATTTTGTTATCTTTTTTACTTTGCACTTCTTTTTGAAATGCAAAAGTCAATTTTTATGTAATCATATTTGTTTTGATCTTTTAAAGTATTATATGGTCTCATAGAATCTATGTAAAAATACTACTTCAATTTTGGAGGGTATTTTCTCACCTGATTCATTTCTACTTTACCATAGGCAATCTATTGTTAACTTTGTTAGTTTGCTTGATGGTTTAGAGGCCAAATATCATGTGCCTTTTTTTTTTTACATACTGTATATACCATGTTAGTGAGTAGAGGTGAAAAAATTAATGATTGACATTCTTATGTCATTTTTTGTCAGCTTTCTAGACCAAATTTTATTTTCTAAATAGAGTAGTACTATTCTTTAGTTGATATTATATGTATAACACTTCCCAGTTACATTATAAATTGCGATTCTAGGTAATTTTATGTCACATTATTTGATATCTTAAGGCTTTTTTTCCCCTACCTATTCAAAGCTAACTGCTTCCTTATGCTTATTGAAAGAAATTTATTTTTTTATTCATTATTTTTGCCTGATCTTGAAAGAAATTTTAAGAAAGACATTTTCTGTTCTTTCTTTTTTTTTTTAAATGAGTCATTACTTTATTCTTAACAAAAATTAAAATACTTGAGTGAATTTCATAGTTACTGTCAGAAAAAAACAACAGTTAACAGTTAACATTTATTTTTTTTCATTTTTTTTATTTTTTAACTTTATAGTTTATTGTCAGGTTGGTTTCCATATAACATCCATTGCTCTTCCCCACAAGTGACCTCCACCAAGACCATCACCCTTCTGTGCTTTCTAAAATGTTTCTCTTGAATTGTATGTTACACTGATCTCTGAGAGAATATGAAGAGCTTTCCCAATTACAACTATCAAGATGACGCATTTAGAAAAGATAATTGGAATTGGTAGCTAAATCTTCTTATGAGAGAACCTTCTGTTCCCAAGGATTTAAAAACTGCAACTTATTTTGTAAATTCAGCTTGATTCATTATTATCCATTAGGAAATATGGTATAAGTTTTTGGAGGTAAGTTATTATTATCTGGAAAATAAGGTTATCTGAAAGAAAAAAGCTTTTTTAAAATTTTTTAATGTTTATTTATTTCTGAGAGAGAGAGACAGAGACAGAGCATGAGCAGGGGAGGAATAGAGAGAGAGGGAGACACAGAATCTAAAGCAGGCTCCAGGCTCTGAGCTGTCAGCACAGAGCCCGATGCGGGGCTTGAACCCACAAACTGTGAGATCATGACCTGGGTCGAAGTCGGATGCTTAACCAACTGAGCCACCCAGGCACCCCAGAAAAAAGTTTTAAAAAATCAACCAGATCCTGAGAACTTATGATTTTCTGTTTTTAGACTTGTATGTGAATAATAATATAAGGATCAAAAGTTGAATTTACTGCTCTTCTGAGCATTTGAGTTTAAAGGACAACTGATTGTAACATAAGCTTTAAAAATAATTTTTTTAATGATTATTTATTTTTGAGAGGGAGGGACACAGTGCTTGCACTGTCAGCACAGAGCCCAATGCGGGGCTCAAACTCACCAACCATGAGATCATGACCTGAGCCAAAATCGGACGCTTAACTGACTGAGCCACCCAGGCACCCCATGATACATAAACTTTAAGTTGATTTTTAAAAATTTATAATAATTTGAAAAGCAACTTTTCATATGAATGGAAAAATTCACTTTGATTTCTATGTTCAAATACAGTAATCATGTTTTTATTTGTATAGTAATCTCTTTGAATCTTTGTCCCTATGACTAAGAATGGGGTGATAGATCCACAGAAGATATTTTCTATTCTAATTGCCAAAACTATTTCCTGACTATCTAATTTTTTTTCATTTTAAAGATTAAAAGCATTTCATTTCTCTGAACTTTTAGTTTCCTCAGCTGTTAAATGGGAATAACAATAGCATTTAGTTCCTGGGGTTCTTGTGGAGTTAATGCACTTATTACAGTGTCTGGCACATAGCAAGGACTCTGTATCTCCTACTTGCTATTACTAAATAAAAGTTTCTGCTTCTTTGCAGAAGCCCAACACCAGCACCTGTTCACAGCTTTATATTTTACATACTAATTTTCTCCTTTTGCCCTACTTTCTTTTCTACTTATTTTTAATTTTTATCTTATTATAATGTATATATTTATAAAAGTCACTTAAAATTTTTTCTGCAACAAAGTAGGTAACAAAATTTGGGGAATGTTTATTTAAATATAATCAATGCATATATAGTTTTTAAATTATATTCTTATTCAGGAAAAAAGAATTTTCCTAAAGTTAATGACCCCTTTTTTGTATTTTCATAATTTTTTGAGTAACTATAGCTGATATTTTACAAGTGTTGCCGGAAGTCTTCTAAATGCCTGTTACATTTTTTTAATATTCTAACATATAATGAGTCAGAATAGGTTATGGTATAGTAACTTCCCTGATCTCAGTGGTATCACACAAAAGTATTTCTCACTCACCATATATATTCATCACGGATTAGGGGAATTTGCTCATCAGTCTCTCAGGGACCCAGGCTAATGGGGGCTTTCTCTCTACCTGTGCTGCAGTGGTTGGTTGCAGTAGTGAAAGGGCAATGTGATTAATAATGCACTGACTCTTAAAAGCATATGCCTGAAAGTGTCAGCCACCGTTCAGGCTGTTGATTAATGCATGAATCATTGGCTTTACCTACCGTCATGCACTAAAGGGTAAGCTACCAACCATAGTCTGCCTCTGGTTATCAGTTATTCAGTTTGTCCTCCCTTGTGCAGGTGGAACATACCCACTTCTCCCTCAATGCCAGACAAGCCAAAATTCCCACGCACTTGCAGCCACAAGCCCAAAGTTAAGAATCTCTGGATGACAGGTAGTATTTTAAACATCAGGGAGGTAATGCTCAGGTTTTCTGACATCAAGTCCAGATATAGTTGTTCTTATTTTTTTTAATTTTTTTTACATTTATTTTATATTTGAGAGACAGAGAGACAGAGCACAAGTAGGGGAGGAACAGAGAGAAGGAGACACAGAATCCAAAACAGGCCCCAGGCTCTGAGCTGTCTGCATAGAGCCCAACGCGGGGCTCGAACCCACAAACCGTGAGATCATGGCCTGAGCTGGAAGTTGGACGCCCAACCGACTGAGCCACCCAGGCACCCTAATATAGTTCTTCTTAAAGTCAGAGGTCTGTGGGTTAAAAACGCATATTCTCTGTCATCCATTCAACCAGTTGTATACAGTTATGGAGCTGTAAGGTAATCAGAGCAAACACTGCTATTCAGGAGAAGGAACAGTGCAAGACCGCGGTTCCTAATATGTGTTCATTCTGACATCTAAACGGGTGGCTGTTTCAAGGACCTGCCCACTTGGAGAGTGGAGAGATTTTTGTGCTCTGTTCCCTTTGGTCTCTGAAAGGGATTCCCCCATCCATTGTTCTTCATAGCTCCACTTTGGTCCTCTGGGGTATTCTTTCCTTTCTGTTACTCTCCTTGGGCACCTTGATGTATACCCTCCTTGGAGACTAAGCAACATTCTCAGCTCTCCTTCTGCCTATGGGAGTTGGGTTCACAGGGATCTTTTTTTTTTTTTTAAAGTTTTAACGTTTTTATTTATTATTGAGAGAGAGAACAGCATGAGCATGGGAGGGGCAGAGGGAAGGGGAGACACAGAACCTGAAGCAGGCACCAGGCTGTGTCTGAGCTGTCAGCACAGAGCCCAATGCAGGGCTCAAACTCACAAACTGCGAGATCATGACCTGTGCTGAAGTCGGGCGCTTAACCGACTGAGCCACCCAGGCGCCCCACATGAGTCATTTTAAGTCTTGAACAGTCACAGACTTTTTTTTTTAGTTCTTGGCAATGCATCTCTCCTAATAGGCTTCTTACCTGTTTGATTCCAGTCAGACCTCTGTGTCAGTAGCCATACCCTCAACTGTAGACTGGATTTGCTGTCTCTCTCCCCCTCCTTTTCTCTTCCTACCTGCCTTCCTAGATTTTACTACTGAAGTCTTGAGCCCATCAGACCTCAGTAGGAAAGCTGCACATTCAAACTCTTTTCCCTGAGCCATTTGCCCAGTTGAAGGCATTTATTTTCATGGTGACAACCTAATTTTCTTTGCTTTGAATATACTTAGAATCCATTTAGACGGGGAGTCTGCGTGGCTCACTTGATTGAGTGTCCGACTTTGGCTCAGGTTATGATCTCACATTTGTGGGTTTGAGCCCTACATTGGGCTCTGTGTTGACAGCTCAGAGCCCGGAGCCTGCTTCTGATTCTGTGTCTCCCTCTCTCTTTGCCTCTCCCCTGCTCCTGCTCTGTCTCTCTCTGTCTCTCAAAAATAAAACGTTAAAAAAAAAGCAAAACAAAAAAATAAAGAAATGCACAGACAGTGCATGCTAGCCATGTTTTTTATTTGTCCCTATTGCATGACTGAGTTTCAGTTGTCCTTTGCTGCTCAAAGACCTTCTCACGTTCACATTTTATCATTTGGGGTTCAGAAGCAATTGAGGCTCTTCCAACCCTACAAAATCGCTAAGTTTCTGAACTCCATTCCTGCTTCGGAACCAGCCACTTCTTTATCTCATCCCATTCTTTTATTTATTTTTTTAATGTTTATATGTATTTATTTATTTTGAGAGAGAGGGAGAAAGAGGATCCCAAGCAGTCTCCACACTGTCAGCACAGAACCCAACATGGTGCTAAATCCCACAAACTATGAGATCATGATCTGAGCCAAGATCAAGAGTTGGATGCTTAACTGACTGAGCCACCCAGGCACCCCTCATTCCATTAGGTTAGTACTTAGTCAGATGTAGCTGAGAGTAACTGACAGCTTATCACTGAAGTACCATTTTCCAACCTCTTTCTTTAGAGCTACAAGTTTATTATGTCTTCAGTTTTTGCTAGCAGCAGTTTTACAAAATGTTCTCACTGCATAAGGATTACCAAACTTCTGTGTTCTGTTACAATGTCCTCCCCACTAGCTGCCCATTAAGCTAATGCCATTTTTAAATTTTTGTTTTAGCAGTGTCTCGTTTGTGCTACTGGTTTCTGAATCAGCTAGGCTAGATGACATTGTGGTAACAGACAACTCCAGAATTTTAAGAGCTTAACACAATAAAAGTTTGGTTTGCTTCTTATAGATCTAGTGCAGTGCAACAGGGGACTCTGCTCCTTATAATCACTCAGGGATCTGGGATGACAGAGGCTTCATTGCAACGTGTACTTTCACAGACCATGGAGCAGTTGGTAGGGAACACGGCTTAACTGTGCACCTGCCCTTAAAGCTCCTGGCAAATAACATTTCACTCATTTTTCAAAGCCAGAACAAGTCATGTGGCTTGCCTAAAGCCAGAAGAACTGAGGAAGTTCAATATTACCATTTGTTTAGAAGATAAAGAGCAGAAAATATTTGATGAATATCCCTAATGGCTACTACACACACCACAATATTTATCTGTTCCATGTTTTTCCTGGAAACAGATTTTCCTCTTCAGGCCCACTGTTCGATTGATGCTCTGCGCTGATGTCAACTCTGGATTCCCCTTTGCCAACATATTTCCTTGAAAAAATTCCCATATTTTTGTCATTCTTAACTTACTTTTTCATTTTGGTGTATTACAGCTTCTCAAGAAAGCTGTGACAGGGGCTAAATGTATTTCATATTTGTATGTTAGAAAATGGCTTTATTCTATCCTTACATTTGATTGTTAATTTGCCTAGATATAAAATCCTGTACTAAAACCATTTCATCTCAGAATTTTGAAGGAATTGCTCTATTGGCTTTTAGTGTACTGTGTTAACTGAAAAGTTTGATGGTGTTCTGATTTCCCATCTTCTCTGTGGGTCATGCGCCTGATCCTCTTATAAGCTTTTAGGATCGTCTCTATTTCTGATGTTAGAAAATATTTCACAATGCATCTCTGTGTCTGTTTCTGAAAGTGCTTTTCATTTGCGCTTTTGTGGGTTCATTCAATCCAGACATTCATGTCCTTCACTTTTGGGAATCTTTCTTGTACTATTGTATTTACCCTTTATTTTTGTGTTTCTTTGTTTTGATTTTTCTCTTTCATGTTGGAGACTTTTATAAAATGATTGTTGACACTAAATTGGCTGCTCATATTGAAGAATAAAGTATAAAGAAGTTGAAAATTTTTTAACTAATGTAGATGAAGCTTAGTGATTGGTGGTCTTCATTAGCAAGTGATCTGGTGGTGGTCTGACCTTTTAGGTGGGAAACCCTCCACATGTCCTTATCTGAAGTTCTTTGGAATTATTTAGTTTTCTAGAGCAGAATTCTCCTCCCTCTTGCCTGGGCAGAGGGGAATGTATGCCTGTCTGCTGGTATTGTGGGAAAGAGGAATCACATAGGTACCACATTTCAGAATGTAGATTTTCCATTTATTTCCCTTGTGTTTCATGGGGCTTCTTATTCCACACCTTTATTTTGCCTGACTACCTGAGTCCGCAAACTGTGCTTCAGTTCCTCCAGAGAATAAACCTCCCATTGCCTGCAGCTGGTGAGGATGTACTTTCCTTGACACTGGAGGCTGCTAGGAGAGACCTAGCACTTCAGATTCTTTGCCTAGCCCCATTCTCCATCGAACCTAGGGGCTGAACATTGAGACTCATGAGAGTTCCCTGGGGGGAGTCACTCAATTCTAATCTCTCTCTGTGGGCATTTAAATTATAACGTCCTTCATTTTGCTACATCAGTTATGGTGTTTTTTGTCTTTGTCCTTGTAGATTAATACCATTATAGCTTTACCATGAACTTAATGAATGAAATGAATTTAAATGAATAATCTGCCATTTTTAATCAGAGCTCTGTCTTTTTGGGGGTGCCTGGCTGCCTCAGTCCATTGAGCATTTGACTCTTGATATTAATCTCAGGCCTTGATCTCATGGTTTGAGAGTTCTAGCTCCACATTGGGCTCTCGGCTGGTGGTGCAGAGCCTACTTGGCATTCTGTCTCTCCTCTCTGCCCCTCCCTTTGCTTATGTGCGTACATGCCCGCGCGCTCTCTCTCTCTCTCAAAATAAGTAACTTAAAAAAAAGAACTCTGTCTTTTTTGTGTCTTTGTTTTTAAATAATTTTTCACACATTTAATTTTTAGCTTGCATAATTTTACATTAAGATAATAAGACATTTAATTACCTATTCTGTTACTGTTGAACATTTAGCTGGACTCCAGTGGGTTTTTTTTTCTTTTGTTGTCATTTTAACAAAATATCTATATAGAGAGCATTTCAAAATCATTTGCATTATCTTTCTATGTAGTTTTTTATAACCAGAAGGTATTGTGCAGCCCATTTGTTCCCGCTCCCTCATTTTACAGATGAGGAATCTGAGTTATCCCATGGTCGGACACTTCCTAAGTGGCACAGCTAGGACTTGCACCCAGGCATTCTGGCTTAGAGTCCGTGCTCTTGACCATTGCACTCTGCATCTCCATGGAGTTAAGCCTTAACTGGCAAAGTTACTGTTAGTTCACAGTGTTTTTAAAATTGCGATGCATTAATAACTAGCAAGGTGGAACATTTTTCTATACGACAATGTATTAACTAATGCCTTTTCCTCCTTTAGTTTGTAGTCTTTCATCTGGAAAATTTGGGACATTACTTAGTGGCTCATGGGATACCACTGCTAAAGTGTGGCTGAATGACAAGTGCATGATGACCTTACAGGTAGAGTAGGAGTTCTTTGTGAATGTTCTAGATAATAATTAAATATGATCGTTCTTTCACAACTTAATTTCATTCCCATTTCACTCACAGGGTCACACGGCTGCAGTATGGGCAGTAAAGATCTTACCTGAACAGGGCTTAATGTTAACTGGATCAGCAGACAAGACTATTAAGCTGTGGAAAGCTGGAAGATGCGAGAGGACTTTTTCAGGTAAGATCAGAGTAGACAACTTTCATAATCTCATCGCTTCACATTCACTCAGATGGTGTTTTCTCAAAAGTTTAGAAGCTTGAAAATGGTATTCAGAAACCATCAGTGTATAAAACATTTAGGTAAATGTATCTTTCTGAAAATTAATATTTAAAATCTTTTTAAAAGATATAATGAAACTTCTCATAAAATGACCAGATGTGGACTAATACATGGCTACTTGATGAGCTTATAACATGGTTTGCAATTGTTTTTGGCTGTCATTTTAATAAGTTCAACCTGAAACGTCCAAGCATAAACCTGGTGGCTTGGTGGTGGCTCAGTACTATTAATTTTATATATGGAGGAAGACATCATGAGTATTTTATGAATACCAAAGTACATTTTTTAGTAATAACAAATTTCAAGCTTATGTTGTAGTTTTAGATGGGTAGTCTTTTTGAACCTTACCTATTAAATAACTCCTATTCTGAGGCATGTGCTGACAAAAACTAATATTGCTGATTTATTTGTGCAGCACGTAAATTTTTTTTTAAGTTGTGTTTATTTAAATAATATCATCACCTAGCGTGAGGCTTGAACTCATGACCCCATGGGCCAGAGTCACATGCTCTTCTGACTGAGCCAGCCAGGTGCCCCTTTGGTGTGAATTTTTTTGTTGTTTCTCCTTTCTTTTATTTTCTCTTTTAAAGTTGATCACTACTGGGGCGCCTGGGTGGCTCAGTCGGTTAAGCGTCCGACTTCGGCTTAGGTCATGATCTCACAGTTTGTGGGTTCAAGCCCCACATCGCGCTCTGTGCTGACAGCTCAGAGCCTGGAGCCTGTCTTAGGATCCTGTGTCTCCCTCTCTCTCTCTGTCTATCCCCTGCTCATGCTGTCTCTCTCTCTCTCTCTCTCTCAAAAATAAATAAAACATAAAAAGATAAAATAAATTAAAGTTGATCACTACTCTGGATAATACTGCAAGAAGTCCCTTTATGAAGATAAAACTATTTGTAGATGGACAAGTTATAACTAAGCATCCCTATGTTACATACAATATATATGTTATCAAGTTGTTATTAATCGTTGATAGCTAATCTAAATCAGCAAATACTGAACATGGTAAATTTTTTTAAGTTTTTATTTATTTGAGAGAAAGCAGGTACACGCGCACTTGAAGGAGGGACAGAGAGAGAGGGAGAGAGGGAGAGAGAGAGAATCCTAAGCAGGCTCCATGCTGTTGGTTGAGAGCCCAATCTGGGGATCAACTCCACGAACTATAGATCATGACCTAAGCCAAAATCAAGAGTTGGTTGCTTAAGCAACTGAGCCACTCAGGGGCCCCAAGTGTGGGAAATTTTTTGATTCCTGATATCCTTTATTAGAGAATATTCTGTACTTCTGTACTTAAAAAAAATGTAGTATCTTCTGTACTGCCTGCATTAATATTGAATATTGAAAGACATTGAATTTTATGAAATTTTAAAAAACATTTTATATTCTTTGATTAATGTAATATATGTATTTTTCCAGTTATATAATTAAGAATATAATACAAGAAATTTATTCCATAAAATCTTGCCTTTAAAAAAAAAACCAAAACCAATCATGAGACACCTGTGTGGTTCAGTTGGTTAAGCATCCAACTGTTTGATTTCAGCTCAAGTTATGATCTCATGGTTAGTGGGATTCCAGTCCTGCGTTGGGCTCAGTGTTGACAGTGCAGAGTCTGCTTGGGATTCTCTCTCGTTCTCTCTCTGCCCCTCCCCTGCTTGCATTCTCTCACTTTCTCTCAAAAGAAATAAATATTAAAAAATAAATAAAAATGAAAAATCAATTGTTAATTTTTATTGTATAATTTCAATGCCTGCATTTATATATATTATGAACTGTTTCTATTGATAAAGCAGGGATGTTTGATTTTATATTTGTGTTTTGGTTGAATCAGAGGGGAGAAGTAATGATTTGTTGAATCAAAAGAAATAGGATTATGAGGCAGGAAACATGAATTTTTGTAGCTTTCCACTAGTTGTGTGGTTTCAGATAAATTAATCTTTCACAACCTATTCTGAAGTTTACTTTTTATGATGTTTTTTATTTCAAATTCTTTTTTTTTAGTTTTTTTAATGTTTTTATTATTGAGAGACAGAGAGAGACAGAGCATTAGCATGGGAGGGGCAGAGAGAGGGGGAGACACAGAATCTGAAGCAGGCTCCAGGCTCTAAGCTGTCAGCACAGAGCCCAACACGGGGCTCTAACTCAAAAACCGTGAGATCATGTACTAAGCCGAAGTCAGACGCTCAACCGAGTGAGCCACCCAGATGCCCCTTTAATTTTTTTTAATGTTTTTTCAGTTTTGAGAGACAGAGAGAGACAGAGCACAAGTGAGGGTGGGGCAGAGAGAGAGGGAGACATAGACTCTGAAGCAGGCTCCAGCCTCTGAGCTGTCAGCACAGAGCCCAATGCAGAACTCACACCCGCGAACCACGAGATCATGACCCGAGCCGAAGTCAGATGCTTAACCAACTGAGCCACCCAGGTGCCCCTATTTCAAATTTTTAAATAACTGAAATCTTTTATAATTTAACTTTTCTTAATTTTTGTTACTACTTTATAAATAGTAATCTCAGTTTTATGTGGTGAGAAATTTAGAGGCTATTAGTTTTTGTCATATTTGAATATTTTATATGCTATGATGCTTACCAACTATTGTTATTGGGGCTGAAAAGTTGCAAATGAATTGCCAGGTAAAAATGGAAAATTGTTGGGATTAGAATCTTATTTCTGGAGAATTGTAGGAAATAAATAATTTGGTGAAGATAAGATAAATGTGAAATAACTTGCAAAGACCGGTAGTAAAAAATGTTCCCAATCCTGAAAATACAAATTTTGGTTACCAGGCTTTTCTACAGAAAAAAAATATGTTTTATTTATTTGTTTGTTTATTTATTTAGGGAGGGCACAAGTGAGCCAGGGCAGAGAGAGAGAGAGGGAGAGAGCTAGAAAATCCCACAAGGGGCAGAGAGAGAGAAAGAGAGAAGTGGGGCCCTTGTTTTACCTGAAGCGGGTTCGTGCTCACCTGAAATGGGGCTCAAGCTCACCTGAAGTGGTGCTCAAGCTTACCCAAAGCAGGGCTTGAGCTCACCCAATGTGGAACTCAAACTAACAAACTGTGAGAATGTGACCTGAGCCAAAGTCAGATGCTTAACAACTGAGCCACCCAGGCACCCTGACATGTTTTATAATGTTAGTTAACTACATAGATCTATCAATCAAATCATCCATCTTATTGGTTTATATTATTCTTCTTTTCATATAGGGCATGAAGACTGCGTGCGAGGTTTAGCAATTTTGAGTGAAACGGAATTTCTTTCCTGTGCAAATGATGCTAGTATTAGAAGGTGGCAGATCACTGGCGAGTGTCTTGAAGTATATTATGGACATACCAACTATATTTATAGCATATCTGTTTTTCCAAATTGTAAAGGTAAGATTAGCATATATCATGTATTTAAAATTCTATATTGAACCTTGTTCCATCCCATTAAGGTGGAGGTAGGAAGACTCATTACTTAAGTCAGTTTACTGACTGTGACTTGAATAATTTAGTAGCTTTGTTTCATAAGGATCTTCTTGTAAAGGAGAAAGTTGTGCGATCATCATTATATCTATTCACACTTGATAGTTAATGTCAGATAGTTTTGGGTATTTGAGGAAAGACTTTGTATAATTTATTGGTGCAAAGTGTATAATATATAAGGCATGAAATGTAAAAAATATGATTTTTGAAGTTGTTTTGGTATAAGTAACAAATACATAAAATGAAAAACTATAATTTTAAAATATTTTGGGTTTAAAAAAGTCATTATGCCTCCCTAGAAAGGTGATAATATATAAATGGACTTAATTTTATTTGTTCAAACTAGTTTTTCCTATATTCATTAATTTTAGATTTTGTGACAACTGCAGAAGATAGATCTCTGAGAATCTGGAAACGGGGGGAATGTGCCCAGACAATCCGACTTCCAGCTCAATCTATATGGTGCTGCTGTGTTCTAGACAATGGTGACATTGTGGTTGGTGCGAGGTATTTATATTCTAGTCAATAAATATTATGTGTCTAGGCCTTTGGTAGGTGTTAAGAGTACACTGAGATAAGCCATAAGGAACTTCAGGTGAATCAGGAGACATTTCAGTACATTTCTGTACTGAAAAAACAGTATTAGACATAACAGCTTTTACACATGAATGGTACATGAATATAATACAACAGTATTGTGCTGCTGGGTGTGCAGTCAAAACATCAAATGCAAAAGAAACTGGAGAAGGTAGAGATTGGTGTGGGAATACTTAAGTAGCTTGGATTTAACTAGTGGTGATACTGGGCAGGAAAGCAAATTGGAAAGCAGTTCCAATAGTAGGGGTGTGATGTTATGAAATACTGTCCCCACAGTGCTAATGGATAAGAGGCCAAAATATGAGATACTACAAAGGAAAGATGATCAGAAGGATGAAAGAAAAGCATAAAGCTTCAAGCTTTTGCTGATTGCATTAATTAAATGGGAGAAGTGGGAGAATTGGTTTGTTGAAGAAGGTGACAACCTCAGTTTTAGACTTTTGAGGTCTGAGTAGTGATGAACCACCCACAAGCCAGTGGATCTGGCATGGAATGCAGAAAAAAAAGAAAGCAAAACCTCTTAAGGGATGGCGGGTCTAATAAAGTGGAGGTAGTTTACTTTTTGGCTGGGTCAAGGGTTGATTTGTTGGTTTAATTATTTTCCCCCAAGCATATTTAAAGTTGAAGAAAAATAAACAGTTTGAAAGGGTAAAGTTCCTGTCAGTTGAAGTTTATGTAGGAAACAAAGTTGTCTGTAGAATTTGAAAATGGCTAACTTGCCTCTGTTACACGAGAATTTAGAAATGATGGAAGTGAAGTCATTTGCCAAGACGAGAGGTTGGGATTGCCATCTAGTCTAAGGCGAGGCTGTTTTCTTCTTGAGTGGGATTGCATTGCTGGTTAATGGCATAGTAAAAACAGACTTTGTGTTTCCCAAATGAACAGATAATTGAGCATCTGCTATTTTCTAAGCTTTACGTTGGATATTTGAGCCCTTTGTAAAATAAATCAGCCCACTACCCTTCTTTATACTTTTGTACCTATGTGATATTGACTTAAATCATATGTTATAGCTCTAGATTTTATGATGGTAAATACTTAACTTGGAATTCAAAATTGTGTTGGATACATATTTCTGTGTCTTTTCTCAGTGACTTTTTCCTTAAATAATCTTTTTTCTACCCTATAGATGGCTTTAGAAAGCAGTATAGGATAGTGTGTGAAATCAGCAGAGTGCTCTACTCAACCATAAATACATAGTAATGTTTCTCGTATTCACAAATACAGATTGTTTTTGCTTTGGATCATTTAGGTGTGATAAGGTTAATATACTATGGCAGTAACTTTAAATCACTTTGTTTTTCCTTATAGTGATGGTATTATTAGAGTGTTTACAGAATCAGAGGATCGGACAGCAAGTGCTGAGGAAATCAAAGCTTTTGAAAAAGAACTCTCTCAGGCAACCATTGATTCCAAAACTGGTGATTTAGGGGACATTAATGCTGAGCAGCTTCCTGGGAGGGAACATCTGAATGAACCTGGTAAATATTTCAGTGTATATAGTAGTAAAAAAATTGCTACCATGTTTGCCTTTGGGAATAATTAGAATGATAAGAAAAACAAGTTTGTTTTGTTAGTGATTAAGTGTTATTCTCATTGCTAGATAGGGATTTTTTAGAACTTTCACTCTTACACTGAACCACTATGAGAAACCATATTCTTGCTTCTTTCTGTCTCATAGTCTTTGAGCTGAACTCCTTGAACAAGAATCTTTGCTTTTGTTTTAAATACATCTCCTAATACTTAGCTCATATATAGTACACAGAAGTCACTCATTTAATACCTTTTGGTTGATTGGATTCCCTGAGACAGGTTGTATAGACTAAAAATTAAAAAAAAAAAAATAGGTTCAAAGAAAGCAATGTCTCCTTAATGAGTTGGGGATCATTTGAGTTTAAATCAGAGGACAGTAGTTATTCCAAATGAAGTCTTGTGTTTGATATTATATCCCTAAATCCATTATATCAATGGTTCTTAAAACTTGGTCCATGGACCCCTGGGAATTCTGAGATACCTTCAGCATGCCCATAAGGTCCAACAAATTTAATAATATTAAGCTGTTATTTGACTTTTCTGCTATATTAACATGGTCTCTGTTAACTTATGGTCCAAAAGCAATGCTGGGTAAAAAAACAAACAAACAAACAAAAAAACCCACATGCTTCTTAGTACACAAATCAAGGCAGTGACACCAGACTGTTTTTGTAGTTATTATGCTCTTTACTGGCATGCAGTTGTAGTTTAAAAAAATGAAATGGAATTTGCCCATAAAAATGTCCTTGAGGAAGCATTAACAATTAATTTACTCGAGCCTTTAGTACATGTCTGTTTTAATATTCTGGTTGAAAAAATGTAAAGTACACATAAAGTACTCCCGAGTATCATGGTGTCTCAGAGATAAGTACAAACATTCTTTTGTGTTGGAGGCTGAACTTTTCATGGAGTGCCGTATTTTATTCATAGAACAACTAACTGTGGTTATTCAGGCTTGGATTTGGGGAAGATATTTTTTTGAAAATTAGCAAAATGACCATGTCACTTTAAGAAAAACACCTGACAATACTTATTGCCAAAGATGAAATTCAGAACTCTCAAATGAATATTGAAATTGTGGAAAATTTTACTACCAGGAACTTGTAAGATAGACCAGTGCATTTTAATAGAGCGTGAAAAATGCATTGATGGTTGCAGATTCTAAATTGTAACCTTTAAAGATCATTCTACTTTGTAGAGTATTCACATTTTTCTGAAAAAGCTGTTAAACTAGTCTTGTCTTTTTCAACTATATTATCTGTGTGAGGTTGGATTTTCTTTATATACTTCAAACAAAACAACAGATTACAACAGAATGAATCCCGAGGCAGGTATGATAATCCAGCTGTCTTCTATTAAGAGAGACAATAAAGAGATTTATAAATACAAAACAATGCCAGTCTTTTCAGTAAGTTTCTAAAGCTATTCTATTTTTCATATTATTTGTTCAATATGTAATAGATCTGTTATTTTCCATTAAGTGAATGTATTTTTTACTCTTTATTTTTAATTTCAAATCCAATAAGTCAATTCATATAATCCACATTTAAAAAAAGTTCTTTGGGCTTCTGAGTGACTTTTCTGACTATTATAAAGAGATCTTAAAATGAAAAGTTTGAGGGGCGCCTGGGTGGCTCAGTCGGTTAAGCATCTGACTTCGGCTCAGGTCATGATCTTGTAGTTCATGAGTTCGAGCCCCACGTTGGGCTCTGTGCTGACAGCTCAGAGCCCTGACCCTGCTTCAAATTCTGTGTCTCCCTCTCTCTCTGCCCCTCCCCTGCTCTCTCTCTGTCTCTCTTTCTCTCAAAAAATAAATAAATGTCAAAAAACAAAAAGGTTTGAGAACTAATGCATTATATTGTCATGTGTTTAATATTCTTACAATTCTTCGCAAAAATGTAGTCTTTTTGTCACTGTACACACACACAAACATTCAGTAAATATTTCCTAAGTGCCCAGTGTGTGCCAGACATTGTTCTAAGCTTTGGGAAATACCGCAAATACAAAAGGTACAAAAATATTTCTGTTCTTACAAATTTATATTCTACAGGAGACAAATAATTAAAAAAATAAATAATATATAAGTATGTCAGTTAGTGATAAGTACTATGGGAAACATAAAGCAGGAGTTGGGGTGTTTTGTAGTTTTAAATACAATGGTCAGGAAATGTATAATAATTGGGATAACATTAGTTGCTATTACAGATAAACTAAAACCTCAGTGACTTAATACAAGACTTTATTTGTTGCACAAAGTTCATTTGATGATGGTATATTGAACATGTTTGGGAGTTTTATTGTTTGTTTTTGGGATTTGTTTTATTTTAGAGAGAGTGTGCACACAAGCAGAGGAAAGGAGCAGAGGGAGAGATAGAATCTTAAGCAGCCTCCACACTCAGTGTGGAACCTGATGCAGGATTCAATCCTATGACCCTGAGATCGTGATCTGAGCTGAAATCAAGAATTGGTTACTCAACCAACCGAGCCACCCATGCACCCCATGTTGAGCATGTTTTGTAGAGCAGTTTTGCTCCTTGTGGTCATTTTGGAACCACCATCTTTAACATGTAGCTTCCAAGGTTCTCTTGGGTAGAGATATTCAGCCATCAGACAGGATAAAAGAGGATTAGAGGAAGAATGACTAGGCCTAGAAATGGCACATATCACACTCATTCAGATTCCACAGACCATTTCTCAGTAAGTGGCATCTAGAGACTGCGTGCACCTTGCTATAGCCACAGCTACAGCTTTACCCTATGGAGCAGAATTGTGAATCTCTGGAGGACAGCTGCCTATTTCTGTCAGTGAAGGCTTTGCTGAGAATGTGATGTTCAAATAAAGTCCTTAAGGAGGCAGGGGAGTAAATCTTGCCAACATCTGTGTGAAGAGTGTCATGGGCAGAATTAACAGCCAGCATACAGACTGCATGGCTAAAGTCTGGAGATGGGTTGAGGGGAGAAGTGCAAAGTGAAGACAAATGGAATGATATATTTGGCCTTGTACACTACTTCAAGGACTTAGGCATTGACCAAGAGAGATGGGAGGTCATGGAAGGGTCTCCAACAGAGGAGTGTCAGGAACACTTTAACCTTTGAGAGAATTTTTATGGTTGCTGGCTTGAATATAGACTGTAGGGAGCTCCAGGAGTAGGAAGTAGGAAGACATTAAATCAGTCAACTGAGAAATGAAGGTGGCTTGTAGCATTGGGTAGCAATGGAGATGGTGCGAAGAGATAGTTTTTTAGACCTTGTTTAAAGATGGAACTGATAGAATTTGCTAAAGGTTTGGCCATGGGATTCAGAGAAAGGAATCAGACTCTTCTATACTTTTTGGCCTGAGCAGCTGGAAAAATGGAGAGTCGTTTATTAAAATGAGAGTGTTGTTAGAAGATAGTAATAAAACTTGTTTCATTTTTAGTGGGCCACTACTTTCTAGTAGAAATATACCTTTTTTCTTTCTTCTATTTAATAAAGGCTCCTTTTAACCATTATTGTCTTTTGGGCCACTTTCCAGCAGAGTAACATTTTTTTTATGTTTATTTTATATTAGAGAGTGTGTGCACAGGTGGGGGAGGGGCAGAGAGAAAGGAAGAGAGAATCCCAAGCAGGCTCTGTGTTGTCAGTGCAGACCCTGATGTGGGACTCAAACTTCAGTCATTTGAACCATGAGATCTTGACCTAAGGACAAAACCGAATCTCAGATGCTTAAACCAATGGAGCTTTTTAGTAAAATTTCCTGTTAAACCAAATATATATTCTCTTTTATGTATAAATTTTAAAGGTAAGATTTTTTTAATCTATGTCTTTCATTTTTACTCTGCTTTTCTACTTTTGATTCTTAACATTTTTATTTTAAGGTACTAGAGAAGGACAGACTCGTCTAATCAAAGATGGGGAGAAAGTCGAAGCCTATCAGTGGAGTGTTAGTGAAGGGAGGTGGATAAAAATTGGTGATGTTGTTGGCTCATCTGGTGCTAATCAGCAAACATCTGGAAAAGTTTTATATGAAGGAAAAGTATGTCAGTTTCTACTTTCTAATTACCATTATCTTAAAGCATTAGACAAAGGTTTTCTTTTCCCTTTTCCCCCTGCTAATAGAATTTTCTTTGGTGTTTTGACATTTAAAAATACATTTCTCTGGGAAGGATTCTCTCTTTTCCTTGTCTTGAAATAGACTTTTAAAAAATCTTTTTCCGTATTTGATAGATTAGACACTAGTTGTCTTTTGGTACTTACTATGTGTAAACTATTCCCAACCCTTTTGGATTAGGAGCTTCTGTGCAACCTTCCAGCCAATGCTTTCTGCCTCACTATATTTTACTTGGCAGGACATAAGGGCCCCTGTGTGGCAGTGCTTATAATGCCAGCATGTTCTGCTGAGTGGAGCATGGTAACAGCTAATACTTCTGGCCTTGAGATCAACCAATTGGAAACCCTCCTTTGGCCTTAGACTTTATGTGTAGTTGTAATACATTCCCAGCCTCCCTCCCCAGTGAAATACCGACCTTGCAGCACATGCAGATGGCTGCTATCAAGCATTACATGCCAAGTGGAAGATTTTAACATTGCACTTTGGAGAAAGTTTAGGGAATATAATTTTATTATAAAATGTTTATATAAATATGTTATAAATAAGTATAATATTTATTATAACTTTATTATAAAGGACACATAACTTCTGTGATATATATGCCATTAATCTGAACAGATGAGTTTGTAATCATTTATCTCCTTTTTGTATTCCTATTGAAGGAATTTGATTATGTTTTCTCAATTGATGTCAATGAAGGTGGACCATCATATAAATTGCCATATAACGTCAGTGATGATCCTTGGTTAACTGCATACAACTTCTTACAGAAGAATGATTTGAATCCCATGTTTTTGGATCAAGTGGCTAAATTTATTATTGATAACACGAAAGGTCAAACATTAGGACTTGGGAACACCAGTTTTTCAGATCCTTTTACAGGTAAGTTTATGATTTGTATTAAGTCTTCGATACTTAATTCATTGGTTGATTTTTTTAATGTATTTAAACATCTGTTATCATAAGCTGTTTAAATAAAAATGAAGATCTAAGATCTATAGCATGTCTTTTACTTCAAATCATATTTTAAACCTCAAATTATATAGTAATTCTATGTTTATAGAAACAATTACATATTGCTCACTTTCAAAAATATAGCCATACTGTAACTAAATAAAATTATGAAACTTCAGTCATTTGAAATGAAAATAAACCTGGAAGTTCCCTTATATAGTGACTCCTTTTAAAAATACATATTTCGGTGAACTTTAGTAAATAGATTTTTTTTTTCACACAAAGCTAAATTGGTTAGTTGGGCATTAAATCTAGGACTGAACTATGGGTAGTTTCTTATTTTGTGGGTTTTTCTTAAATGTTTTTTTATTAATGTTTATTTGTTTTTGAGAGACAGGGAGAGACAGAGCATGAGCAGGGGAGGGGCAGAGAGAGAGGAGACACAGAATCAAAAGCAGGCTCCAGGCTCTGAGCCATCAGCACAGCCCAATATGGGGCTTGAACCCATGGACCGCAAGATCATGACCTGAGCTAAAGTTGTACGCTTAACCAACTG
Source organism: Cryptoprocta ferox (assembly GCA_028646485.1). Classification (NCBI taxonomy): domain Eukaryota; kingdom Metazoa; phylum Chordata; class Mammalia; order Carnivora; family Eupleridae; genus Cryptoprocta; species Cryptoprocta ferox. Next base: position 41,558,081 of record CM053568.1, read on the forward strand.
AGCCACACAGGCATCCCTATTTATTTATTTTTGAAAGAGAGAGTAAGTGGGGTAGGTACAGAGAGAGAGACAGAGAGACAGAGAATCCCAATCAGTCTCCTGCAGAGTCTGACATGGGGCTCGAACTCACAAACCATGAGATCGTGACCTGAGCCAAAAATCAAAGTCAGTCACTTAACTGACTGAGCCACCCAGGCGCCACTGAACTGTGGGTAGATTTAGTTGACATGTGATTTGTATTCTATGTGTTGATTTTAAGTCGGTTGTTTATAACATAGGATACGGTGTCTAAAATGTTATAAATGGTATTTGGTTCTCAGACCAGTCCATAAATTATATCCTAGTAGTATTAGTCTGAGTCCTGCTTCATAGGAAATGGATCATAATACTAATTATGTACTCACCTTAGTTTTGGGTCCAGGGAACTGAGGCCATGGTACAGGAGGCAGTAAAATGCTTCCTTTTTTCTTAGATACAAGGGCCAGCTCTAAATAAAATTCTGAAATTAGCACTTTATTGTTAATATTTTCCTCTTGTCGTTTTTCAAGTGCTAGTGCTCCTACTTGTTTTACAGGATTCTATATCGCTTCCTGCCCTAAGATGTTACGTAGATCTTTTTTTTCTTCTTTCACATACTTCATGCTCCTAAACTATCTCCTCTCCCTCTTGTTCCTTTGCCCATTCACCTAATAAAGCTAATGTCACCTGCATGTTGACTTAAACTGAATTATCAGACCTACTTGCTACTGAATCTAAATGATATAACCCCTCCCAGTAGTTGCATTTGACAGGAGAAAGTACTGTGTTTGTTATCTGGGTATTCTGTTGCTGGGATTTCAGACTGTAGTACGAAAGAGTAAACACATAATTATAGTTCTGTGTAAGCTATTTTGTGGAGCAGAAGGCAGAAGTTAGACCAGCTGGCTCCATTTGGAAATTTTAACAGCTCTGGCTTTTTTCGCTCTTCTGAAACTAACTTTATAAGCATCTTTTTATATATATCTGTCACATACATCTTTTTGTAGATGCCTCTCTCTGATTAGTTCCCTAGAGATACTAACAAAACATATACTCACACACACACCACACATTTGTAAAAGTGTAAGTGGAAATCTCTTTCCTTTGTGTCATTCGTCACCTTTGTAATTCTCTTCTTCAGTAGGTTGTAAGCTTCAGTGGCGACAAGCAATCTTGTTCCCTGCTGGATTCCCAGAACTGAGTGCACAATTCGACACATGAGTTAATGAACTCAGGGGTTCTCTAAAAGATTACTGTTTGATTCCTGTGGTTCTGATAGCAACAGGAACAGTGGGAATTCTAGTGAATTTGTACAGGAACAGGAGCTTATTATATGGGTATATTACTTAGGTCAGAGGCCACCTGTAATTTCTCCTTTTGTATTTGAATTTTTAGTGATTTTAATATTTAAGCGCGGAGACTAAGATATAATACAGTAATAAAGACAAACCTTGGAGAATCACTGAAATTTTCATTTCTTAGTAGTCTTCTACTGTAAGACGTCTGACTAATTTAATTTCTGTTATTCTGTCATGTGACAGCTTTGCTCTTTTGTTTTTTTCTCCAAGCTTAGAGTCCTCTAATGAAAGCACTGTGCCGTTTATGAGATTCAAAATTCTGGCATACTTCAGCTTTTCCTTTGTTCGCACGCACAGGTGGTGGTCGATATGTTCCAGGGTCTTCATCAGGATCTGCTAACACGCTGCCTGCAGCAGATCCTTTTACAGGTGGGATACAGTTTCAATAAATACATCTTTTTTCACTTACTATATAGCATTTTGCATTGTGTGGCTTTACATTTTGGAGACATCCAATAATTAATAATTCCCTTATCTCTATTTCTAATTTTGATGGACCTCCTTTCCTTTAATTCCTAATTTTTGCTTTTTCCTGGAGTATTTTGTAGTTTTCCTCATGACTTTTAAATAGCATATTATTAGAACTCATCGTTTTCTCCAGTGGTCCTTCCTGCAAGGAGAGCAAGAGTCAGTGAGGGCGTAGGCTTTAGAGTCAGATAGACCTTGATTCAAAATCTGGCTCTACCACTTACTTGCTATGAGAAGTTGGCAAGTTGCTTAACCTGTCTGAGCCTATTTTTTTTATCTGTGAAATTAGATAATAGGGGGAACCCACCAACCAAGACACAGCATGAGTGCTCTTACTGGCGAGATCCTACCGAATACAAGCAAAGAAGGAGCCATGTGAGTCCCTGATATTGGATGGAGCGGTGCAGTCAAGAATTCTGTCTGGGCATATTTTGCCTTAGCAAATGAAGGAGAAAGTCCACCCAGCTACCCAGGATTAGTCTTCTAATCTATGTATTAATGGCCTTCGTGAAGCCCTGGAAGTGTTGGTGTATCTCTTCAAAGTGACTTTATTTATCAAGGTATGCATGCCTCAGCATCAACACTACTGGGAAAAAAATTGCCAAACTTGGACTTCAGTGCAGCTGAAGAAGTCTCTGTTTGCAGAACAGCTTTTGATATATTTTATGAAGCTGTGGTCGGATCTTCACCCAGAATTCCTGGACAATAGACCAAATTTGGGAAGAGATCCTTGGCATTTGTGGTATCCACTGGCCTTGCCAAGATACAGTCTTGTCTAAACCATAAATTGGAGCAACACACAACCTTTGGTCACTATCATGAATTTGTGAATCTCTCTCAGTGAGCTTCTTCTCTCCTGTGAATGAATCGGTGGCCCAGTTGCACGTAGCTGCACCCTGTGCAGTGATAACCAGTACACTGCACTAACCACCTATCAAGATCAAGCTAAATGTTGTGATGGCACAGTGGCTGTTAAGGAAATCTTTGATGACATAATGCAATTTGAAAAGGTAGTAAGGATCTGAAGAGTAGATAAGATGATGACTTATTCAGACATAGTGATGCCCTGAAACTTAGAACATCATAGTTCCCGGATCTCATTAGCAGCTTTTTCTTGGAACAGAAAGAACATACCAAGCTTCGAACAATACCAACAAAATCAAGAGAATTCCTGGGGCCATCATAGCTGAAGTATGTCTCACTGTTGCATAATGTCAGTAACTCAGAAGATGCAGTGATTATGGAGATATGAAAGATAGCATACTAAACATCCAAGAGAACTGTGGAATTGGGATAACTGAACCACACTATTATAAAAAATAGATAACCATATCGAGATGTTAGGGAAATGAAATAGTATAGTACATGTAAAGTGTTTGGCAGGGAAATGAAACGGTAAGATACATGTAAAGTCTTTAGCAGAATGCCTGGACTGTATGTAAACCCTCAGTACATTTTAATATACATTCCCCCAATTTTACCAGTAGCACTCGGGCCAAGAGTTTTCCCCATCTAGCTTATGACTTAAGGTCGGTCTTAAGTCTCTTTTTTCCCTTATTTATGTGGTTCCCAAACTTCTAATGTCAGTTAGAATCATCTGGGATGCTTGTCTAAATATTCATAAGGTCCTTCACACAGAGACATTCTGATATACTAGATTGGTGAGGAAGTTAAAAATACTCATGCCTTGATCCCTCACCCATGGATTCTGATTAAATGTTCTTTGCTGTGGTTTGCTATTAGGTAATTTTAAAAGCTCCCTGTCAGTTTCTAAAGTGAAGCCAGTTTGGAGAACCACTGGGCTGTTATGGGTGGGCCCTGAAAATCTACATACTAAGTAGGTGACTCCTTCAGGTGGTTGGAGAACCACAATAGAAAAGTGTAGGATTGGGACGCCCAGGTGGCTCAGTCAGTTAAGCATCTAACTCTTGATTTTGGCTCAAGTCATGATCTCAGTGTCATGAGATTGAGCCCTGTGTTGAGCTCCACACTGAGTGTGGAGTCGGCTTGAGATTCTCTCTCCCTCCCTCTACCCCCGCCCCCTATTTGCATTCTCTCTCTCTCTCTCTCTCTCTCTCTCTCTCTAAAAATAAATAAATAAATAATAATAAAATATTAGTGTAGATTTACTTTGCCTAATAATTAATGCCTTGGGCAAGTATTTAGCCTTCTTATAAAATATTGTTAATAATAATAGTATCTAATTAATACTTATATATGAGTATATAAATGTAAGACGCTTAGCATGCTAGGTAGCATATTAGTAAAAACTCAAAGCCTCTTATTCTGTGTTCTTCGTTAATCTATTTACATCTTCATTTTTTGTTTTTGATTTTTTGTTTTGTTTGCTTTTTTGTATGTATTACACCCATTATACCAACTCCTAGATATTAAAGTCGGAGGGGCTAGAACAGTAGCTCATCTTCCTTCTTCCCATAAAGGCTGATCTGGGACTCGGAACATCTCCAAATCCTGCTGGTTCTTTCTCTACACTTGTTTCTCATGTTCCTTTCTTTTTCTTTACATTTGCAATGAGACATCCACAAATAGGATCTCAGATGTGAGACAGAGCTATTTTCATTAGCATCCCTAAATCTTATCTAGTCTGTTTTTGCTTATGTGCTAGTTAATCCTCTCTCTGTTTCAGTAGGATAGTGTTCACATTTATTTTTTTTTCTTGTTTTTGATTTTTTAGGATTTTCTTTTTAAGTAATCTCTACACCCAATGTGGGGCTCAAACTTACAACCCCAAGATTGAGTTGTATGCTCCACCAACTAAGCCATCCAGGTGCCCCATGCTCACATCTCATTATGGAAATCTTTTAATTTCTTCTCTCCAATCCACTAATGCTTTTTCAATTCATTAGCTTCTGTAATTATAATATATAAGGCATCTAACATTTAATTTGTAACTTGAGAATTTTAAGTCTAACATTTATTGTTACCAACTATATGCCAGGTAACTGTTCCAAACATTTTTCTGTATTAAATTTACAGCCCACTTATTTTGTATATAAAGATGCCATTCTGGGGTGCCTGGGTAGCTCAGTCGGTTAAGCGTTAGACTTTGGCTCAGGTCCTGATCTTGCAGTCCATGAGTTCAAGCCCTACATTGGGCTCTGCTGACAGCTCAGAGCCTGGAGCCTGCTTCAGATTCTGTGTCTCCCTCTCTGCCCCTCCCCTACTTGTGTGTGCTCGCTCGCTCTCTCTCAAAAAATAAACATTAAAAAATTTTTAAAAATGCCATTCTAAAGTGTAACTCCTAATGAAAATAAGTTATTTTGTGTAGCGAAGAGCATTTTGAACTTTATAATTTGCAGTTACCTTTGCTTACTAGATGTATTATTGCATTTTAGGCAGTGGTCGCTATGTGCCAGGGTCTGCCAGTATGGGGACTACTGTGGCTGGAGCTGATCCATTTACAGGTAAACACTTTCATTTCCTTTTCTTCCTTTTTGTTGCTAGAGAACTTTGCATATAGCAGATCAAGACCAAACTTGACCTGGCTTTTGGAGTCAGAATTGTATCATAGTGCACATTTAACTCATGTAGGAAGCTTTAAAAAAGTACTTCAACCCCATCCCCAGCGATGCTCACGTGGTCTGTTACTGCTGTGTGTTGGGGCCTTGGCAAGGGTAATTTTTATAATCTTATAATGTGATTCTAATGTGTGGCCAGGATTGAAAACTGCTATTCTACTGTCATAGGTCAGGGTTTCTCACTACCTGTATAAAAACTGAGTTTATTCTTATCTCTCCTTTGTTTGTTCTTAATGTATTGAGAATTTTACTTAATATGCTACATATTATTCTGTTTAAGAAGACTCACAAAACAAATTTGCTTTTGTGATTTAGGTCTATGCTATTTGGCCTTCCTCTGAGCAATTAATTTTTCTTTTTACTCTTAGTGTTTAGCCCAGAGTCTGACACATCTTACTTGTTCATCATTGTTGAATATAGGCAGACATGTTTTCCTCTGTAATGGCTGCTAGTAAAATGTAGAACTAAATTTGTAAACCTCTTGCAAATTTGACAGTTCTCTTTGACATATATTTTCCCCTACTTATTTTCTACAAGAGAATAATATACGTATGTGTTCTTGACCATAATAAAATGTATACTTATAAACTGGGACTCTACTTAAGAACTAACTTGGTATATGATTTTTGTGAACTATTTTTTTCATTGCAAGAGTAACATTGGCTGGTAATACTGAAGTAGATCATAGTGAATGAGAATGCTTCAATTCAGATCTTAGTTCCTCTACTTTTTACCTGTTTTACTGTGAGCCAGTTACTCTGTTTCTGTTTTTCTCATTTGTAAAGTTGAAGTAATATCTACCTCTTGGAGCTGTTAAGAGCTTGAAATTACAAAATATATCTAAATCACTTAATACAGAATAAATGCTTAGTAATTGTTAGCTATACCTATTGCATTATAAAAGAGTCTAAAGTTTAGAGTGCTGGGGCGCCTGGGTGGCTCAGTCAGTTAAGCATCCGACTCTTGATTTCAGCTCAGATCAGATCAAGACCAAACTTGACCTGGCTGAGATCATGATTCGTAGGTTCGAGCCCTCTGTTGTACTCTGTGCTGAGTGTGGAGCCTGGTTGGGATTCTCTCTCTTTCTCTTTCTCTCTCTCTCTCTGCCCCCCTGCACTTGCACTCTCTCTTTCTCTCTTTCTCAAAATAAATAAACTTAATAAGAGAAAAATTAAAACATACAAAGTGGAGGCACCTGGTGGCTCAGTCTGTTGGGCATCCAACTTCGGCTCAGGTCATCATCACACAGTTCGTTGGACAGCTCAGAGCCTGGAGCCTGCTTCAGATTCTGTGTCTCCCACTCTCTCTGCCCCTCCCCTGCTCACGCTATGTCTCTCTCTCTTTCTCTCTCTCAAATAAATAAACATTTAAAAAAATTAAAAATTAATTAAATTAAAAAAAATAAAACATACTAAGTTAACAGTGCTCCCCTGCCATTTTTCAGAAGTTCACAGTTTTTCACAGTTGGGTGTAGATACTGGGCCTTTGTATCCTTAGTCCAACCACTTGTCATCTCTTACTTAGACAGATGGAAAAACATCCTCCAAATTGGTCTCTCCATGGTCCATACTACAGCCAGTGATGTTTTCTACCTCAGGAGTTTTGTACTTGTGGTTCTCTTTTGTAATACTTGAGCCTTTTGCTTTGTTATTTAGACCACAAATTATTGTTTGTCTTTTTCCTCCCTTTTTAAATTTAATTTTGTAATATAGTATTTATTAAGTAAACTTTCCTAGACACTCATGTATGCCCCTTGCTGGATCACCTGCTGTGTCATAAGCTCACATTGCACCCTATACGTCTCGTTTTAGTTAATTGTTCAGCTAGTATTTGATATGCATTCTCCTTACCTCTCATGGCCAGGACTTCAGGAAAAGTCTGTCACCTAATCTTTGATCATGTGAATAAATATTTTATGCTTTATGAGCAATTAATTTTGTGTATTTATCTCATAACTTAATCTTTTTCTACTTTCCCCCTATTTCTGATATATTCATAAAATTTAAATGTTTATACATATTTTTGCAAAATACCTTAATTTTTACATTAGAACAAAAATATGTAAATTAAGATTTGAAATGCAGGTAAGATATAAATTAGGTTTAAATTATGCTTTAGTTGAAGTAGCTTTAGTCACTGCATATTGTGCTAAATTTTCATCCTGTGCCAGTTGTTGGTGATACACTACATTTTGGTTACTCTAATAGGGACTTAGGGAGTAAAAATGTATAAAGGACTAGGACCGTGCCCTTCAAGAACTTACATCTAGGAGGGATTTTATTAAAATGATGGATGGACATCATATGGTATTAGTCTTTCGATGACTGACTTCACTTAGCATAATATTCTCTAGCTCTGTCTATGTTGTTGTAAATGGCAAGATTTCATTATCTTTTTATGGCTGAGTAATATTCCATTGTGTGTGTGTGTGTGTGTGTGTGTGTGTGTGTGTGTGTGTATCTTCCTTCCGATTTCATTCATATGTGGAATTTAAGAAACAAATGAGCAAAGGGAAGAAAAGAGAGGCAAATCAAGAAACAGACTCATAACTATAGAGAGTAAACTGATGGGTTACCAGAGTGGAGGTCATTGTGGGGAGACAGTTAATAGGTAATGAGGATTAAGGAGTGCACTTGTGGTGATGAGTGCTGAATGTTGTATGAAAGTGTTGAATCACTATATTTTACCCCCGAAATTCATATTACACTGTATGTTAACTAAGTAGATTTTGAATAAAAACTTTAAAATAAATAAAATGATGGGGAAGATGACAATGCCTGCTACATCATTTGGAATCAGCAATAAAAGAAATGAGAAGAAAGAGGTCTATATGCCTTAACATGGGACTGAAAAGTTCCATATTGTTATGTATTCATTAATCTTTTAAAAATGTATAATTTAAATTAAATCTTAAAAGTATCAGAGGGGCACCTGGGTGGCTCAGTCGGTTGAGAGTCCGACTCTTGATTTTGGCTCAGGTCATGATCCCAGGGTCATGGAGCCTGCTTGAGATTCTCTCTCTCTCCCCCTCTGCCTCTTCTTTGCTTGCACATGCTCTCTCTGTCTCTCTCTCTCTCTAAAAAAAATAAATAAATAAATAATAATTTAAATTAAATTAAAAAAAACTTTTTTAAAGTATGAGAGATGTAGAGAATATAAATGGAGAGGCTTTGTTTTACATTTAAGCTTCCATTCCAAAAACTAAAATTTATTATATCAACGAATATAAACAGTATATAAAATCTTATGATTTTTCTTTCTTTTTTCTAAGGTGCTTGTTTTATTGCCTGTAGTGAGTGGTTATGTATCTCAATAATTGTGAAAACAAAGTCATACAGTTAGAAAAAAACTCATTTTTCATTATTCTTTATGATTTTCATCATCTTTTGTTCTGTAAATAGGGAATAGTGCCTACCGATCAGCTACATCTAAGACAGTGAATATTTATTTCCCTAAAAAAGAGGCTGTCACTTTTGACCAGGCAAACCCTACACAAATATTGGGTAAGTGAATTTTTAATTAAAATGTTTTTTCACATATCCATAGACTTCTGTGTAGTACAGTCAAGGCTGTTTCTCCTCACATAAGCTAGGAACTGGGTGCTTACATGATAGAGACTTCTGTTTTTACACAACTCTGTCTACTACAAATACACAGTCTGATAATGGACCCTTAATACTTGCAAGATGCCTTATACAAATATAAGGTTAATGCTTTATGACAGTTTTAATGATAAAAAAACTAGGGAAATGTAAATCCCATCCCCTAAGCTCTTAATGTTTTCAGAAAAAAAAATAATGAAAATGAATGAGTAAAGCATGTAAAAATAAAGATTTTGCCTTTAAAAAATTAGTGGCCTTTAGAAATCATAATAAAAGGCTGTTCAGATTGCCCATTAAGAATCAAAACTGTCAGCTGACTTTGATAGCTTTTTCTGTTAACTCATTTCTCTCAAAATAAAATGACAGGTATTTTTTTGGACTAAATACTACTAGCTCTGTTTGCCACTACTACCTCATGAGAATTGAGATAAGGTAACATATATGGAAGACATGGGTTTTTGGTCAGAATTAACTTTCAAACTATCTGTGTAAAAATCATTTGTAAATACTTTCTTAATTATTTTGAATAAACATTCTCATGCTTTTACATCCCTTAAATAAACTTTGTTTTCAATATTCTGTTAGTGTTAAAATTTTTAATGCCAAAGGAAAGTGAAAGAGGTCCAGGTTTTCAGTTATGATTAATAAAAATTTGTAAATTTGGACAATTTAAACCTTTTGTGATGGGAACTTGAGCTTTTTTATTCTTTAAAAGATTTTTGATGGTATGCGTGGCTAAGTTGGTAGAACATGAGACTCTTGATCTCATGGTCACAAGTTCAAGCCCCTTATCAGGTATAGAAAAAGAAAGAAAGATTCTTGAGGAAGCAGTGTTGGATGACTCAAAGTAGCATTAGTGATGACAAGGATGCTAATATTGAAGATGCATATAAAGGGTTTAAAAAATTGTTTCATGAAATTTGAATACGGTGACAAAAGACAATATTTCCATTAAATATGTTTTTAAAGTAATATGATGTCAAATATGCCTGTGGAACTAAGCCAATAAATTAAATATTATAAACAGATATTTAATTCTTCAGTTATTTCATTGACAATCATAGAAGTGACATAAGTTGGCTAAAAGTTGTTATAAATTTTTCTTTGAGAAAATAGAGGATTGACTTATAGTTGGTTATAATGATGGTATTGCTTTGAAAACCAAAATGATTACAAGTATGATCTACTTTAAAACTCACTTGAAGCAGAAAGCTTTATAAGATCTTAGAAAATAATAGGTAAAGTAAAAAATCACAGTAACCTTTCATTTTTCTATACTGGGCTCAACTTAAAAATACTCACAGGCCTTATCCTTATTTTACGGTCTTAGATAATTGCCATGAAAAGTCTTACCTCCACATGGTATATGATGGAATTCTCTTACTGAAAATTTTGGCATTTTTATATTATATCTGACTAATTACAGTTAGAGAATTTTGAAAGTTTGGGTTTGGGTTCTAGGTAAACTGAAGGAACTTAATGGAACTGCACCTGAAGAGAAGAAGTTAACTGAGGATGATTTGATACTTCTTGAAAAGATACTGTCCCTAATATGTAATAATTCTTCAGAAAAGCCCACAGCCCAGCAACTTCAGATTTTGTGGAAAGCTATTTACTGGCCTGAAGGTATGGAAACATTCTTTAAAATGTAATTAGAAAACAAAGTATGTCTTTTCATTTCTGTCAGTATTAGTGGTGTTTCTAAGATTGAGTAAAAGTTATCCTGGGTACTTGTTATTCACATTGTGAGAAACTTCACAAAAAGGACTCACCACACCCCTGTAATTCATAGTCTTGATTTGGTCACATGCCTTATGAGAATCTGAAAGGACTGTAATGTACCATGACATATACCGTGTCATATACTATTTCAGAGCATTTGTGGATCCCTGGCAAGGCATCCAAGAAATGTTTTGTGACCTGTTAACCCCAGGCTACAAACGTTTGATACAATTTTTTTTAACTTAATACCTTTTAAATTCCAAAAGTGCCCTGTCCCTTATTATTTTTTCATCTATTGATTAAAGAAGAAAAGTAATTTGTCCCACAAAATATCCATATTGTGGATTTGGGAGGTCACTTAATGTGTTCTATCTCTATAGTTGCTGCTAGATATAATTAGATTTTGGTTCAATAGATTTTTTTTTTCAGGTGAATATCCTTTATAAATGATGCCACATACTATCTTTATATCACAGGGCACATAATTTCTAGATTCCTTACTTTTAGTGATGCTAAGATTATTGAGTGGGTACGTTCAGATGGTGTCTGCCCCATCTTCTGAATGTAAAAGCTCTCCGCCAACCTGTAAGCATCCTATTAGCATTTGTCAACTGGAATTCTATAAAAAAAATTTTCTTGTTCAACTCTTTGGTCTTCTAGGATTTTTTAAAGCAAGGTCTCTGTCCCATTCATTCCACAAGGATCTATTGAGTACTGCATATGTGTCAGGCTATTTGATAACCCATTTAAATTAAAGTACATGATCTCATAGCAGTAAATCCAGTCCCTGTAAATATGAAAAATCAGTTAACACAAGCTTTAGAAATTTTTATATTTCATAAAGCAGGCACATGGTTTTTAGCATTTTCTGAAATGGGCATGTGTTAATGAAATAAGATTCTTGAAATTGAGTAACAGTCATAGGAATTTTCTGGGGTTTTGTAAACATTAATGAATTTTTCTCTTTAATAGATATTGTCTTTCCTGCCCTTGACATTCTTCGGTTGTCAATTAAACATCCCAGCGTGAACGAGAACTTCTGCAATGAAAAGGAAGGGGCTCAGTTCAGCAGTCATCTTATCAGTCTTCTGAACCCTAAAGGAAAGCCGGCAAACCAGCTGCTTTCTCTGAGGACTTTTTGCAATTGTTTTGTTGGCCAGGCAGGACAAAAGCTCATGATGTCCCAGAGGGAGTCTCTAATGTCGCATGCAATAGAACTGAAATCAGGGAGCAATAAGAATATTCACATTGCTCTGGCTACATTGACCCTGAACTATTCTGTTTGTTTTCATAAAGACCATAACATTGAAGGGAAAGCTCAATGCTTGTCAGTCATTAGCACAGTCTTGGAAGTTGTACAAGACCTAGAAGCCACTTTTAGACTTCTTGTGGCTCTTGGGACACTTATCAGTGACGATTTAAATGCTGTACAGTTAGCCAAGTCTTTAGGTGTTGATTCTCAAATAAAAAAATATGCCTCAGTATCAGAACCAGCTAAAGTAAGTGAATGTTGTAGACTTATACTAAATTTACTGTAACAATGGGGATGGGGACTGAGATTTTAAATTGATTAGAGTTTTTTCTCACATTTTACATGACTGATTACAGATGTTAAAAAAAAAGAATGCTGTGGATTAAGTAAAATTTCAGATCTTGTAAAGTGGGGGTGGGCGGGTAAGAGGAGACAAGAAATAAAATTTTTGCACTGATGATCTGTGAGATTTTCCTGTGTGATGTGGGTAAGTTTTCAGGGGTATAGAAACAAATTAAGAATGAGGTAAAATCATCAACACAACTAATACAGTGGCATAATGTACATACCTTTGCTGCATAAAAGAAGAGCTTTTATTTATACGTTTGCTCTTACTACTTATATGCCCCCAAACTGTTTTACTTGTTGGTGGTGGTCTTGTATTTAATTTCTGCTCTACTCATTTTCATTGCTGATTCTTTCAACGGCACTGATAAATTTGAAGGTCTTATTTTAGGATAAGTGCTTTCATATTTTCAAAAATTGTTATAAAGTATTCCGTGTATCCAAAAGATGTAATTTCTTCATTTAAGTTACTTATAGAAATTATATTTATTTGATGGCTTATTTTTATTTTGAGAGAGAGAGAGTGTGAGTGGGAGGAGGGACAGAGAGAGGAGACAGAGAAGCCCAGGCAGGCGCCGTGCTATCAGTGCAAACCCAACGCGGGGCTCGGTCTCACAAACCACAAGATCATGACCTGAGCTGAAATCAAGAGTCAGACACTTAACCTGCTGAGCCCCCAGGCGCCCTGGTGACTCATTTTTAGATGAAGGAAAAGCAACCTACTAAGCTGTGTTAGGTTGTGGATCACTTCAGACAGATGAGGCCCCAAACAAATTAACTCCAGACCTGTGCTCCACTTTCTTTTGCCCCTCCCTATTGGAGGTAACTTCATTATTCATTCCAGTTTTGATATTAGTTTATTTTGGTCATTTCCATTGTCTCAAAGTGAATTTGGAATGTGTTGAATTTTATCAAGCAGTTGTGCAAGCAAGAACCATGTTATTTGCAAGTTCAGAGCCTAGCATGTGAAACTATTACTTTTGAGTTCTTAACATGGGCCAGGCACTGTGGTAACTACTTTGATATTTAATTCCCAAAACCCCTTAAATGGAGAGTGATGTCTCTATTTTCAGAAGTAAAAGTAATAGGATGAACCATGATAGGAGAAAGAAAGAAAAGTGCTCTACTTCCTGGAGAGGGGCATCACATTTGTCTCTAAACATCCTAGCAACTAGCAGAAAGAAGGAACCTGTGCATTAATTACATAGTTTAATATGTCTAAGAGAACTTCAGTTTCTTAAGAGAAGCATAAGTATTAAAGTAGGAAAGATCTCTTCACAAAGAAAACTTTGCCCAAAATTGTCAATAGCATTCTCAACATGTATGGTATACTTAAACCACCAATTTGCTGGCTTTATGACAAATTGCAGTCAAAGAAGAACAGTCCTTCTCCAATAAGGGAAGAAAGATTTCCAATCATCTGGATTAATTCAAGGAAAAACCTTTGGAATATCAAAAGAAAATGGGTAAAACATAAAGAGAAGAAATGTGTCTTTTGTTGAGTATTAAGTTACAATTTTCTGATGTGTACCCAGACTTTAAAAAACCTCCATTAGGAATCTGTGCTTTACTTTTTGTTGAGTTTGGATTTAGGTGGTTAAATCAAAGTTAAATGGCAGAGTTAAGAGTTTAATCCAGTCAGCCTGATTCCGTTACAATACACTGCTTTTTTGTTAACATATCCAGTCTAGCATGCAGTTGTAAGTACAATTTTATCTACAATATTTTGAAATATTAGGTAGGACCTTTCAGTGCTGAGAGGAATTAAGAACATGAGTTGACTCTTCAAAATATAAGGGGTGTCAAATTGTAAAAACTGTTTGCTTCTTACATTGTACAAGTCTTTTTACAGCAACGTTTATATCAGTATCATGTTTACTGAAAAATTACAAAATACAGTTTAGCAAAAAAGATAATCCCACTTGAAAATTAAATGTATAATGGTTTTGTGATATTTTAAAGTCTTTTTCAGTTAAACTTTTTTTTAATAATTCCTTTATTATTTTGTGAATATAAAAACATACATTGAATAAAACACACACATCAAATAAAAGTTGCCTATAATCCCACTACCAGAGAGAACCATTAACATCTTGTGGTGTATCAGTAGGTATATAAATGTGTTGTGTTTTTCTTAAAGGATTGTGTGATACACATTGTTCAATAACCTGATTTTTAAACTTGACATAGTATGCATACTTCCACCCTAATAAATACAGTACATTATGTGTATATATCCATTTCCTGTTAGCCGATGTTTTCAATTTTCAGCTGTCAAGCAGTGCTCAAATTAAAAAAAAAAAAAAGATGTCTTACTAGTTCCTTAGGCTACATTTTATACATGGAATTGATGGGTCAAGTTATAACAATGTACATTGTTTAGATTTGATACATGCTGTCAAGTCACTTCAGTGGTAAAAGTCTTGGGGTTAATGTCTTTCAAGTTGCATTTGAAGCACAGTTGCCTGCAAAAGAGATGTATCATTGTCTTGATTTCATAACTATTATCCTCCATCTGGCCTTACAGTTTTTAAAATAAGCATGCTTCTATTGTGGTTCCCCGACAAACCCCCCCTACCCCCAACCCCTGATATTAGTGGAGTTTATAACTAACAATACAACGAACTTTTTACCTACCTCATAATCCTTTTAAGTGATGGAAGAAGCAAAGCTAAAAACAGATTCTTCAAAAATTCCGGGGATGAGACTGGGGAATACTTCCTTAACAGTTATCACTGTGTATCTTATGGTTTTTTTGTTAAGAAATGGTAAAATGTATAGAGAATCATTTGTGATGTATCATACTTTCTAAAGGCAGGTCTTGAGATATAAATTACTTGATTAGGGAATGTTATTCAATGTTTTAAAAAAATTTCTAATCTAACTTCTAGTATATTTTTCTATAGAAAATTTTATACTGTTTGTTTGTTTGGGCTGCTATAACAAAAATACCATAGATTGGGTGGCTTAAAAACAAACATTTATTTCTCACTATTCTGGAGTCCAGGAAGTCCAAGATGAAGCTGCATACGTGGTGTTTGATAAGAGCCTATTCCTGCTTCTTGCATGTCAGAGGAGGGAGCTCTCTGGGGTCTCCCCATTTATGAGGACCCCACCCTGATGAACTAATCATCTCCCAAAGGCTCCATCACATCAGGGATTAGGTTTCAATATAATGAATTTTGGGGGCATGTATAAATACAATGTTGAAAATTCTTTTTCATTTAACAGTATCTTTCCATGTGTTTTCCTTCAATTTTTTAATGAAAATATTCATACATAGAAGTTCAAAGAGTACAGTGGACACTTATGGACTTGTCAAGTAGGTTCTACAATTGTTAACATTTTGCTATATTGGCTTTATCTCTTTCTTTTGAAATTATTTAAAAGTAAATTACAGATATCACACTTATCAACCAAATACTTCAATATGTATCTTCTGAGAATAAGGACATTTTAAGGAATATTATTTATAACCATAACATTGTACTTATACAATATTAATTATAATTTTATATCTAATAGCGAGCCCACATTCAAGTTTCCTTATTGTCTCATAATATCTTTTATCACTTTTTTTTAATGTTTGCTTTTGAAAGAGGCAGAGACAGACCATGAGCAGGGGAAGGGCAGAGAGAGAGGGAGACACAGAACTTGAAGCAGGCCCCAGGCTCTGCATTGTCAGCACAGAGCCCTATGCAGGGCTTACTCATGAACTGTGAGATGACCTGAGCTATCACTTTTTAAAAAGATCTAATAGAAATAATTGAGGTTTATGTATGGTATTTATTTGGTTATAGGTCTCTTTGGTATCTTAATCTAGAATAATTCCTCCATTTTTATTTTTAATATCATTGACTTTGAAGTGTCTAGTCAGTCCAGAACACAAGGCACCCCAATTTTGTATTTGTAAAACCTATTCCTGTAACTCTTCTGTATTAAGTGTCTACTGCTGCTTTAAAGATTACCCCAATACTGATGTGCCTTAGAACAACACACATTTCTTATCTCAAATTTTCTGTGAGTGAGGGATCCTGGCCCAGCTTAGCTGGATCATGTTTCACATGAAGCTGCTATCAAAGGTTTCAGCCAAGGTTGAGGTCTCATCTGAAGGCTCGACTGGGGAAGGATGCGGTTTCATGCTCACTTACATGGTTAGTGTTCAGTTCTTTTCAAGTCATTGGATTGAGGACTTAAATTCTTAGTTGGCTGTGGGCCAGAGGCTGCCCTCAGTTTTTTTGCTTTATGGGTTTCTCGTCATGATAAGCGGTTTTATCAAAGCCAGCAAGGGAGAGAATCTACTAGCAGAACCAAAGTCAGAATATTTATAATCTAACCACAAACATACCACCCCCTCAACATCAAGGTATTCTATTGATTGGAAACAAGTTACTCAAGGAGAGTGGATTATACAAGGCTGTGAATATCAGAAAAAAGGATCACTGGAAGCCTTCTTAAAATCTGCTTGCCATACTTATTTCTTATAAACTAAAAGCTAAATCCAAAGGCTTGGCTAGATTAAGCTTAAAATATTGTGGCAAGAATACTTTATAGGTGTGTGCACTTTTTTAAATTTGATTGCATCTATCTGTGCTTCTTTAAGGTTTATGTTTCCCTTACCATTACTAAAGGAGGTTAGGAAGACAAAACAGAGCATAATTGGCCTATTTGCCAGATGGGTGAATGTTTTAAAAATGTTTTTTCATTATTCTGTATTTTATTTTTTTTATTTTTTAATGTTTATTTTTGAGAGAGAGAGAGAATGAACAGGGGGGTGGCGGACAGAGAGACAGGGAGACACAGAAGCTGCACCAGGCTCCAGGCTCTGAGCTTCAGCACATAGCCTGATGCAGGGTTCGAACTCATGAGCTGTGAGATCATGACCTGAGCCGAAGTCGGACGCCTAATGGACTGAGCCACCCAGATGCCCCTATATTTTATTTAAGTGATTATCATGTTTTTACTTGTTTAATGTTTAAAATTAAGGTGCTTGTTTTCTGGAGGTACTAAGGCAAGATCTTGACTTTGAGGGCAACAAGTAAACCACTTTGGTGCCTCTCATGGAAGAAAAGAGTCTTTAGAATACAGTGAGTAATGGAAGTTTTAAAGAGGAGAGAAGTGGGGCACCTGGTTGGCTCAATCAGTTAAGTGCCCAACTTCAGCTCAGGTCATGATCTCGCAATTCATGAGTTCGAGCCACACATCAGGCTCTGTGCTGACAGCTTGGAGCCTAGAGCCTGCTTTGGATTCTGTGTCCACCCCCACCCCCCGTGTCTGTCTCTCTCTCAAAAAATAAATAAGCATTGGAAGTTTTTTTTAAATAAAGAGGAGAGAAATGACTAACGCCCTTTGGTAACATAGGTAGGCTGATACTGGTCCTAGGCCTTATATGATGAGGTCCTGAGACTTAAAATTTGACCTTGGGGCTCCTGGACACATTGTAATAAATCAGAAAAGTTAAAAAATGCACAAGTGGCAATGATACTTTCATCAGATTTAAAGGCATATGATCTAGCAATACTTAACAGGATAGATTGTAACTGAATTTAAAGCAAACCAGTTAAGTAACATTGCAAAAAACAGACAAATTTAAGTAAACTAGATAGCATGAATTAACTTCCCCCCCCAACAGAGACAGAGAGATCGTGAGCAGGGGAGGGGCAGAGAGAGAAGGAGTGAGAGAGGATCCCAAGCAGGCTCCGCACCATCAGCACAGAGCCTGACGTGGGGCTTCAACTGAAGAAACTGTGAGATCATGACCTGAGCCGAAATCAAGAGTCGGCCACTCAACTAACTGACTGAGCCCCCCAGGTGCCCCAGTATGCATTAAGCAATTACTTTATACTAGTTCTAAGTTTATCCTCATTATCCCTATGGGGAAATTACTGTTAGTAATCTTACTTTTACAAGTGAAGAAACTCAGAGTCAAGTAAATCTTTCTGTAGCAAGTCACTAGCAACAAAACAATGGTGAAGAGAATAATATTTAATAAATTTAATAAATGTATTTAATAAATGATGTTTGCAAAGAAGGATATCAAGATGAAGAAAAATATCAATTTGTGGTAGCCACTTCACTTTATCATAATAGCAACTAATGGAGGCCGGTACTGGCTTGTATGCTTGATACACAGAGCAGAAAGACACCTGAAACGAACTCTAAACTGCATTTCTTTCATTCTTGTGTTTTCAGAGGAACTAATAAATTCAAGAAATGTTTGCTTATTTTTATGTCATTTAAATTTTTCAGCAGTAAAAGCGACCAGAAACGCAGTGTGATATAGTGAAAGAGTACTGGCTTTGGGGTTTAAAGGTATACATTTCAATGACATTTCCACCACTTGCTATGGAATTAAGTTGCTTGATCTCAGCCCCAGTTTAATTTCATAAGGTACACTAGGATTTCATAAAATAGAATAAAATATGTAAAATGCCTGCCACATAATGAGTACTTACCAAGCATTTCTTTCAAAGGTAATACAAGGCTACCATCTTTAACAATAAAAGTGACTGCTGTATACAAGGAACATTTAGAAAGGGAAAAAAAGTTTTTGATTTTATTGCTACTGTGGAAAACAATGCCCATCAGAGGGTATCCTGATGATATTTTGTAAAATTGGTTGTTTGGAACTTTGAACACACAAATACTCTTACACTTCGTTTAAACTTCCTATAATGCCACAGAACCTCACCATGAAATATAAAAGTGTTTCTGTTGGAATATAAGAATCGTATCTACCCACACTACAGCACTAGCATTGAACAGTGACTCATGCAATATAAAGCTAGTTTTGAAGACCCTTCTCATGGTAGCAGAGAAATACAGGACAGGAGGCTTTAGAAAGTGTGCCTATCAGGTAACGATAGCCTTGATAATACTGTTCAACAACTAACAACAAAAACAATAGCATTTATTTAGCTAAGGCATAGGGTTGGCTGATCCTGACCGGATTCATTCATGTCTGCAGGTTGGCTGAGGACTCTGCTTTAGGCTAGGCTTGACTGGATAGTTTAGCTGGGCAGCTCAGCTCTATTCGTCTCTCATCTTTCTCTTGGGACCAGTGTGCTAACCTGAGTATATCATTTTCATGGTAATGGTGGAAGCACAAGAGTGAACGATCATAATTATAATTTTTTTTGTTTCTTTTGTCTTTGTGTTTGTTATGTTTTTGTCTGTTTTTTAAGTAGACTCCAGGCCCAAAGTGGGGGCTTGAGCTCAAGACCCTGAGATCAAGAGTCGTATGCTCTACCCACTGAGCCAGCCAGGTGCCCTTTTTGTTTTGTTTTTAAACATTTATTTTTGAGAGAGAAAGAGCATGAGCTGGGGAAGGGCAAAGAGAGAGGGAGACAGAATTTCCAAGGCAGGCTCAGTGCTGTCAGCGCAGAGCCCAATGCTGTCTAGAACTCATGAGCCGTGAGACCATGACCTGAACTAAAGTTGGTCAGTTAACTGACTGAGGCACCCAGGTGCCCCTGTTTTTTGTTGTTGTTGTTGTTTGTTTTTGTTTTTAATACACTGAGCTTACTACACATATGGTAACATTCCCCTGGCCAAAGTAAGTCATATGGTCAACTCCAATGGCAGGGAATTACACATCTTGCTTGTAGTGGAAGGACACTGCCAAATTACATGGCAAAGGGCATGGAGAGAGGTGAAGAAATGGGGCTCTTAAATGCAATGTACCATGGTAGTGATTTGGAAAAAAAGCTCTGTATGCATCTTGAACTTCTCAGTTCAGAATTTAATATTGCATCCTTAGTTTATGCCAGGCCCTGTATTAGGTGGTGAGACTACAAAGATATATAACATACAGCCTCTGTTCATGAGAACTAACAGTATATTGGAGAATATATTGAACAAATACCTGCAATCAAGAGTTCTGGATGCTCTGTAGGGAAGACAGTGTCTTACAAAGGAACTAGTATTTCATTTTAACAGGATTAAGAAAGGAAGCGATTTGGAAAGATTTTAAATAAGAAGTGATACTTCAAAAGAATTTTAGATTTAACAGGATATGTGGAGGCAGGGTTGTTGAACAGGCCTGGAGGGTATATTTCTAGGAAAGATATGGAGCTACAGAGAAAAATGCTGTTCAGATCATGCAAGGTCATACATGTTGCATGTTGTATTCATTAGGAGTCTAGTCTGCACGAGACAGAAACCAATTCAGATCAGCTTAATGAAAAAGGAGAGAATTGTTGGTTCATTGATATGAAAATGACAGCATCGAGGACTTTCTGTGTCTTGTTTCAGCAAGTGTCTTTTGTTGGTCTCCTTCACTTAGGATCCTTCACAAGACAGATCATATGACAACTAGCACCTGTGAGGTAATTATTTTTACAGTTCATTTAAGTGGAAGACTGAATTCTTACCTAAGTGTCTCTATATAAAACTCCAGAGAAGTACTGATTGGCCCTAGCATTAATACCTACACATCCCAGGCCGATCACTGTGATAAATGCTGAGTTGCTGAAGAGCAGTTATAAAAATGGCTTATAAGTTCCAATCTCTGTCCATCCTCCCATATATTTGTTCCAGGATAGATATTGTCCTGCCTTTGTTTGCTGAGCGGAAAGTCCACAGCAATATATATTGCTGAGTCTCTTAAACTCTATAATATTATATTGAAGCATATGAAACTGTCAATGTTCAATCAGTTTTGACCTCCAAAAAAGGCAATTTCGTATGGTTCAACCTAAATAGACAATGGCATCTCTCTGGCTTTAAGCTAACCAACCTTGTGATGTGTCTACGACATGTTCACACCATGAACCAACGTCCTTTCCCTGTTCTCTGCACAGCAAAACTCCATGTAGAATTATCTAGTTTCTGTTAGAAAGCTGTACAAACATCTTTGTTCCAAAGCCCATGTGATGGTCAGCATCACAGTGGCAGCTAAGTCCAAAAAACTAAGTCTCTCTGCCATGTGATAAAGGAGCACTGAACTATTGACCTCCTTATTTAAAGGCTGGTTTTCGGCCACTAATCTCACTAGGTGCTTTCACTCTCATATTTAATGAGTTCATATAATCCTGGATAAATCTGGTTCTCCATCTGAAACTATGCAATCATTCACTCATTTATTCAATACATTTTTATTAAGAACCAACTATGTGGGGGGAATTTTGTGTGTGTGTGTGGAGGGGAATATTTTACTAAGGTTATTTGGGTAAGTGGGAATACAAAAGCGAATAAAACAAAGTCCTTGGTTTCATGGAGCTTACATTCAAGTGAAAGGAGACAGACAAACAAATGCATGTGCAGTGGTGTTAAGAGCACTCAAGAAGGGACACCAGTAGGTTAAGAGTCTGACCTGATCTCAGCTCAGGTGATGACCGCATGGTTCATGGACTCAAGCCCCGTGTTTGGGCTCTGAGTTGACAGTGTGGTGCCTGCTTGGGATTCTCTCTCTGTCTCTGTCTCTGTCTCTCTCTCTCCACCTCTTCCCTGCTCACTTACATACCTATCTCTCAAAATAAATAAACTTAAAAGGGCACTGAAAAACAATTAAGCAGAGTAAGAAGAATGAAGAATGCCAGAGTGAAGATGGAAGCACTTCCTGTTGTGTTTCCTTTGGTTTGTTTCTCCCCACTAGAACATAAGCTAATTGAAGGCATGGATTTTGTCTATTTTATACTTTTCCCGGTGGTCAAACAATGCCTTTGTATTCTAGAACCAAAATATGGGAGAGTGGACAATAACTGGGATTCATCTGCCAAATTGATAAGTTCTTCAGGCACCTAGTCAGCAGTGCCCTTACTTCTTGTCCAGCCAAAGAAATATGGGGATTATTTGTCACGTTGCTGTAGAATGAGGTAAAAAGCAAGAAGCTTCTGAACTGATTTTATTAAGGAATAATTTGCAGCTAGTAATTAATAAACAACTAGCTTTATCCAGGCTGACACATTCCAGTTTAGGTTTATATCAGTCAGCTCAGGCTGCCATAACAAAGCACGGAGGATTGGGTGGCTTAAACAATAGAAATTTATTTTCTCTCAGTTCCAGGGGCTAAAGGTATAAGATTAAGGTGGACTGGGTGGCTTAAACAATAGAAATTTATTTTCTCTCAGTTCCAGGGGCTAAAAGTATAAGATTAAGGTGTCAGCTGGGTTGGTTTCTGGTGAGATCTCTCTTCCTGGTTTGTAGCTGGCCTGTTCTCTTCTCACACTAGCCTTTCCTCTGTGTGCTCAGAGAAAGTGGGAGGTGGGGCTTGGAGGGGAGAGGGGAAAGGGCAGAAGGGGACCAGGTGGGGTCAGGGGAGAGAAATCTTTAGTATCTCTTCCTCTTATAAGGACATCAGTTTTATCTGATTAGGGACCCAATGCTCATGACTTCATTTAACCTTAATTATCTCCTTAAAGGCCCTATTGTAGAGGCCTCTGGGTGGCTCATTTAAGCATCCGACTTCAATCCGACTCAGGTCATGTTCTCATGGCTCTTGGGTTTGAGCCCCATATTGGGCCCTCTGTTGACAGCTCAGAGCCTGGAGCCTACTTCGGGTTCTGTGTCTCCATGTCTCTCTCTCTCTCTCTCTCTCTCTCTCTCTCTGCCTCTCCCATGTTTGCGAGCTAGATCTCTCTCTCAAAAAGAAAATAAAAACATTAAAAAAAAAAAAGGCCCTACCTCCCAGTATAGATACATTTGGGGTTACGTTTTTAACACATACATTTTGAGGTGTGGACATAATTCCCCTCATAACAAGGTTACAAACATTATGTTATTAATTTTATGTTATTTTTTAGCATAATACTTTCAGTCCTTTCAGGTAAGATACTTAATGAGGCCAATATGGAACTCTTAAGAGCATAAAGTGCTCAACTTCAGCATTTAACATTCAAGGCAAAACGAAGGGTGGAGCCAGGTTGTGGAGCCAGCTGTTTCCCCAGGCCTGGAATTCCCCCAGCCCCGGAATTTGTTTTAGACACTTATTAATTAAATAATTGTTGAATGACAGAGATAGGTAGGGAATATGGTGAAAGGGGGGGTTTCTTTTTTTTAATTTTTTTTATGTTTTATGATTTATTTTTGAAACAGAAAAAGCAAGAGCTGGGGAGGAGCAGAGAGAGAGGGAGACAGGAAGGAAAGCCGACTCCTTGCTGACAGCAGAGAGATGTAGGGCTGGAATTCAGGAGCGGGCAGATCATGACTTGAGCCAGTCAGCTTAGCCAACTGAACCACCCAGGTGCCCCTAAGGGAAGTTTCTTTTTTTAACTGCTATTTGTCACTCAAGTGAAAGATACAGGATTACTATCACTTAGCTAGTGTTGCCCGAGGCCCTAGCTTTATTCTTTTATTCTTCTGTGGCCAAACCCCCTCCTGAGACCAATCACCCCTGCCAAATGAGGACACTTTTTTAAAAATGTATTTTTGATCCTGATTTTTTTTTAATTTTTATTTTTGAGAGAGAGAGAGCAGTGGAGGGGCAGAGATGGAGACAGAGGATCTGAAGCAGCTCTGTGATGATAGCAGAGAGCACAAGGTGAAGCTAGAACTTATGAGCTGTCAGATGATGACTTGAGCCAAAGTCTGACCCTTAACCAACTGAGCTACCCAGGCGCCCTTGATCCTGATTTTAAAACTTGGCTTGTGTTTAGATTCAAAATCCTACCCAGCAGCCCACAAAATCTAACTCTGATAAAGCTATGACACATACTCAGTTTTCAAAAACTCACTGAAGTTCTTTACTTGTCCCTCATGCACTCAATGCAGGAAATATATAATCTCCAGAAATACTCCCTAAATTCTCTTCAGTTGTCTTCCATTTGCTGCCCTCAGGCACTGCTTAAAAATCTTTTCCGTTTCTTGCCTCAAATTCTTTTTGAGGGGAATGACAGAGAGAGAGAGAGAGAGAGAGAGAGAGAGAGAGGATTCCAAGCAGGCTCAGCACTGTCAGCTGTGGCTTGAACTTGCAAACTGTAAGGTCATGACCTGAGCTGAAACCAAGAATCAGTCACTTAAACAACTGAGCCACTCATGCACCTGGCCTCAAGGTCTTTCTAAACATGGCCTGGGATTTCCTTACCAATCCCGTGCACTCCTAAACTCTTCTTGTTTTCCTCTCCTTCAAAAACCAAGAACTAGTCTGAAAAGGCAATTTTTGAGGAAGGGAGGGAGAGAGAAAAGATAGGAACACTGATATGCCAATAATATTTTCCCCTGTTCCTCTCTCCCATCTCACCAACATAAGTAATTAACATACATTTATGAGGTCAACACACTGATTTCAGTAGATAAATGGTTAACCTTATTAGCACTAGATGATGAGGAAATGGTGTACCAACCAATGGTAAATGATTCAACATTGTAAATCAAAAGATATATGTACCCCTACATTTACTGTAGCATTATTTACAATAGCCAAGATATGGAAGCAACCCAAGTGTCAATCGAAAGTTGAATGGATAAAGAAGATGTGTGTGTATGTGTGTGTGTGTGTGTACACACACAGTGGAATATTCAGCCACAAGAATAAGATCGTGCCATTTGCAATGGATGGATCTAGAGGGTATAATGCTAAGTGACATAAGGCAGTAAGAGAAAGACAATTACCGTATGATTTCACTCATATGTGGGATTTAAGAAAAAAACGAGCAAAGGAAAAAAAGAGTCAAACAAATAAAACAAAAAACAGACTCTTAGATACAGAGAACAAACTGGTGGTTGTCAGAGGGGAAGCAGGTGGGGTACAGGTGAAATAAAGGAAATTGAGAACACATTTATCTTTTTTTTTAATAGAACATCTTTAATGTTTATTTATTTTGAGAGAGAGAGTGTGTGCACAAACAGAGGAGGAACAGAGAGAGAGGGAACGAGAGAATCCCAAGCAGGCTCCATGCTGTCAGCTTAGACATGTGAGATCATGAGCACAGTGGAAATCAAGGGTTGGACGCTTAGCTGACTGACCCACCCAGGCGCCCCAAGAATACACTTACCTTAATGAGCATTGAGAAATGTATAGAATTGTTGAATCATTATATTATACCCCTGAAACCAATATAACACTGTATATTAATTATACTTGAATTAAAATAAAAAATGCAAGTTAAAACTCTATTATCATATGTTAGAAAAAAAATTAAGGTTTCAGTGTTTGGGTGACATTTTAAGTTGGATCAATCTTTCTTCAAAAGAACCTAATAAAATAGGACAAGAAAAATAAGGTGTTGATAAATTTGTTTTGGGGGGACAAAATACGATAAGTAAAATCAAGTAAATCTTTTTAAGCTGTTCAGAGCTGCATTATTTTAAGACGTAACAGACTGTCAATAACCTAAATGCCAGCACTTGAATATTAGTTAAAAAAATTGAGAAAGAATACAGTGAAATAATAGACTCAAATGGCTTTAGAAGAGAAAAGGAAATATGCCTAAAAATGATTGTTAATGGGGAAAAACAAGGAGGCACAAGACCCTAGGTACAATTCCCTAAAATACACTTCAAAAAAAGATTCCCAGATGATGATGATAATGATGATGATGATAATGATATTTTCCCCAAGTTCTCTTTACTGTTCTAACGTTTTAGTGTCATATACAAATTGAAAGACAAATGAAAATGAAGAACAAAAACTACACCTTTACCTTACTATTTGTACACGACATTTGAGAGGCGGTATCAATAAGGCAAAGAGCTTTGTAAAGCTCCACCTCGCGTCCTTTGCAGAGGCGTGGAAACCTGAACGCGACCAACCTGCGAGCCCTCCCAACAAACTCAGGCCAACCTTCACCGCTCGCCGAGGAAGCTCGGTTGGTCCTGGCCCGCCCTCCAGGAACGCCTCCCGGCCTCTGCGACGAGGCCGGAAGTGACGCACAAGGTGCGACGCCAGCGCTAGCAGTCCGCTGCCGCCGCCGCCGCAGCAGCCGGAGCGGGCTTTAGGTAGCTTCAGAGACGGCGGGCTTTCACTGGATGTTTGCAGCAGGAGGATCATGACGGGGAAGAAGTCTTCCCGGGAGAAGCGGCGAAAACGAAGTGGTCAGGAGGCGGCCGCGTCGCTTGCGGCACCGGACCTGGTGCCCACTCTCGTCAGTAGCGGCAGTGGAAGCACCAGCGGCTGCGGGAGTACCAGCGGCTGCGGGAGCGTCACCTGCTGTGGAAACACCAGCTTCAGTGGAAGTGTCACCGGCGGTGGGAGCGGCGGCAGCTGCTGGGGCGGGAGCAGCGTGGAGCGCAGCGAGCGCCGGAAGCGGCGGAGCACTGACTCATCTTCCAGCGTCTCGGGGTCCCTGCAGCAGGTGCGTGCGCGTCCTCTCGCTGCTGTCTGAGCGGCCGCATTCTCTGACCGAGGCGGGCGGGGAGCTGAATGTGGCGGCGGATGGAGGGCTGGTTGTAGCTCAGCGCTGCGACCCCGAGGTTCCATCCTTTCTTGAGGTTCATTTTACTAAGTACGGGTGAACCGCACACTGCGGTCTTGAACTTAAAGTTTCTGATTTGCAGATCGTCTAGTTCCCTGCGTTTGACCCCTTCCACTCCTGTGGCAGTCTGTCTGAAAAATATGAGTCGGGGGCTAGCCTTCAATGCCTGTGAGAGCCACGCTTTACTTCTCTCTTCATCTTCACCTTTTAATAGATTATGATTAACTTCACGTTACAGGATGAGAAAATTGAGGCTCAAAGAGGTTAATGAAGTTTACCCACAGTTATAGTTTGTTAATAACTCTTAAATTTGAATCCGGTATCTGATTATAAAAGCCATGTTCTTTATACTTTAGCTATCTACCAAGATACCGCCGTTAAAAAAAAAAAAGTTTGCTTATAAGATAAAAGCCTGAATACCTAAACTTCATACAACACAGAAATAATGGAGAAAGCATAAAAATCTCTCTTTAAGTTAACCGATTATTTGCTATGCAGCCTCTTCATTAACTCTTGTCTGATGAGTGTATTTAAGTTCCTACAGGTAAACTTTGTTGTGCTATTACCCCTGTAGAATTAGGTAATACCTTAGTTTGCAGTGACTGCAGGATATTCCATTTTGTCTTTGTTGATGAATGTTTCGGGTTTTAGTTTTCTTGCTGTTGGAGAGGTAATGGGTAAATGAACTGTTGTACATACATATTGTGGAACAGTTACTTTAGGATCGAATCTTAGAAATGAAATTGCTGGGTCAGAGTTTATGCATTTAAAAAGATTTGATAGAGGGGCGCCTGGTTGGCTCAGTCTTTAAGCCTAGGACTCGATTTGGGTTCAGGTCATGATCTGTTTGTGGGTTCCAACCCTGTTTTGGGGTCTGTGCTGTCGGCATGGTACCTCCTGGGGATTCTCTCCCTCCCCCATCCACTGGCTTTCTGTCTCAAAATAAATAAACTCAAAAACAATAAAAAATAAAAAGATTTGGTAGGTACCTCTAAATGCTTTCCAAAAAAAGACTTTACTCATTTATAGTCTAAACATTACAAAAGACTACCTATTCCTGCAAATATTCACTATATCTATGTTTTAAAAATTTGTCAGCTTAATGGGTGAAATTAATTTCATGCTTTATATACTCTTGATTAATAGTGAGATTTAACATTTTAATATTTTTATTTTCCATTGGATTCCATAATTTATTATGTAAATTGGATATAAATATCTTTGGGCCATTTTTCTTTTTGGTTATTTTCAGCTTTTTTTTTTTTTAATTCGTTTTTGAGAGAGAGCACAAGTGGGGGGAGTCAGAGAGAAAGAGGCAGACACAGAATCTGAAGCAGGCTCCAGGCTCTGAGCCATGGGCACAGAACCCAACACGGGGCTAGAACCCACAAAGTGTGAGATCATGACCTGAGCTGAAGTGGGACGCTCAACCGACTGAGCCACCCAGGTGTTCCAGTTATTTTCAGCTTTTTACTGATAAGTTCTGAATCTTTTTAGGTAAACTCTTGGTTCTAATCCTCTGTGTAAAGTATATTGCAAAAGTTACTACAACTTTATGGGCGCCTGCGTGGCTCAGTTAAACTGACTTCAGCTCAGGTCATGATCTCACCATTTGTGAGTTCGAGCCCCGCATCAGGCTCTCTTGCTGTCAGCCCAGAGCTCGCTTTGAATCCACTGCCTCCCACCCTCTCTCTGTCCCTCCCCAACTTGTGCTCTCTCTCTTTCCCTCAAAAATATGTGAACATTAAAAAAAAAAAAAGAGGAAGATCTTTCCATATTCCCTCCCCAACCTGTCCTAAAACTCTTCTTTATCTTTATCTTATCTTTATTTACTTTTTAATAAAGTAAATTAAATAAAGTAAACTTTATTTACTTTTTAAGTTTATTTATTTACTTTGAGAGAGAGAGTGTGGAAGGGGCAGAGAGAGGGAGAGAGAGAGAATCCCAAGCAGGCTTTGTACCATCAGCGTGGAGCCTGATGTGGGGCTGGAACCCATGAACCGTGAGATCATGACCTGAGCCAGAGTCAGACAGTTAACCAACTGAGCCACTAGGTGCCCCTAAATATTACAGCTTTAAATTGGGAGTTGTGGAAACACAGAAACCCATTTATTTTTATGCATTTTCTTGTATTTAGCCATATTATTAATTATTAGTTTCAAATGACTTAGAAAAATTTGTGTTCACAGGGAGTTTTGTCTTTTCTTTTTCAGCACTAATATTTCTTGTTTTTTGTACTTTTTGCATTATCTAAGACTTTTAATGTAGTGTTTAACAGAAGCAATGATAGTAGGCATTTTCCCCCATTTGTTTTTTTAGTGGGAATATTTCTTTTTTTTTTCTTTTTTTTCTTTTTGGATCATTTCTAATGTTGTATTTGCCAAAGGTTGTGAAAGATACTTTTAATCAAGTTAAGGAGATATTCTCCAATTCCTAGTTCACTGAGGATTGTAAAGTGTTATTAGATGCTTCTATGGCATTCTGTTGAGATGATCACATAGTTTTCCTCCTTTAATCTGAAAATGTAATTTTAAAAAAAATTTTTAATGTTTATTTTTGAGAGACAGAGACAGAGCGCAAGTGGGAGAGGGGGCAGAGAGAGAGGGAGACACAGAAACCAAAGCAGGTTCCAGGCTTCGAGCGTCAGCACAGAGCCTGACGTGGGGCTTTAACTCAGGAACCATGAGATCATGACCTGAGCCTAACTCAGACACTTAACCAACTAAGGCATCCAGGTGCCCCTGAAAATGTAATTTTTGATAAGTTGGTAAATTAATTCATGTTGAACTATCTTGTAGTCTTGGGATAGATCCTATTTGGTTTGCTGGTTTGGTTATTGTACTCAGCTGGAATTTAATATTCTTCCTTTTGTCTTATGTTCGTAAGTTAAATCAGCCTTTGGTTTTATTTGTGTAGGTATCCTGTCTGGTTTTGGTATCAAGATTATGCTAGCCTCATGGATTGATTTTGGGAAGCTTTGCATTTTGGGGATGTGTTCCAGAAATGTTTATATCTGCCTGTCTGTCTGTCTTTGTTTTTCTTTCTCTGTCTCTCTCTCTTTCTTTCTTTCTTTCTCTTTCCTTCTGTCTCTTTCTCTTTCTTTTTTCTTTCTTTCTCTCTCTCTTTCTCTCTCCCTCCCTCCCTCCCTTCTTCTCCCTCTCTCTCTTTCTCTCTCTCTCTCTTTCCCTCTTCCTTCCTTCCATCTTTCCTTCCTTCCTTCCTTCCTCTTTCCTTCCTTCCTTCCTTCCTTCCTTCCTTCCTTCCTTCCTTCCTTCCTTCCTTCCTTCCTTCCTTCCGAGAGTGCAAGCCAGGAATGGGCAGAGAGAGAGGGACAGAAGATCCAAAGCAGGCTCTGCACTGACAGCAGTGAGCCTAATGTGGGGCTCAGTCTCACGAACTGTGAGATCATGACCTAAGCTGAAGTTGGATGCTTAACTGACTGAGCCAACCAGGTGCCCCAGTTTTTATCTTTTTCTTGAAGATGTATCAGAACCGGACTATTGGACCATACAACTGTGTGGGTCTGGTGGGTTTTTTAGGGGCAGGTTTATTTATTTATTTATTTTTACTTTTTTCCCCCCTCCAATTCTTTGATAGTTACAGATCTATTCAGTTTTTCCACACCTTCTAGATTTAATTTTGGATATCATCATTCTTATCTTAAATTGTTTCCATATCTTTTGTACTCTTTATCATGATGAGAGGCCAGTAAGCTACATATTGTAAACATTCGCAGGCAGAACTAAACCCTAGTTCTAATTTATGAAGGAAAAAAGGTCAATATATATATTAGGTATGTAGAGAAGATCTCAGAATTCTGAATGCCATTATATCTGTTGTATATTGCATTTCCTATTATTATTATTGTTGGTAACAGCTTAATAGAGATATAATTCATATACCATATAACTCACAATTTTCAAGTATACAGTTCACTGGTTTTGAGCATATTCATGGAGTTGTGCAACCATCACTGTGGTCAATTTTAAAATACTTTAATCACTCCCAAAAGAAACCCAATGTGTACCTTTCAGCTCTCATCCCTAACACTCACCCCTACCACATTCCATCCCTGGGCAGTCACTACTTCCTATCTCTATAGATTTATAGATTTTCCTTTTCTGGACATTTTATGTGAATGGAACAATATTTCATTGAATGGCTGTTCCATAATTGGTTTTTCCATTTTTCACTTGATGGACATTTGGATTGTTTCCACTATTTGGCTATTACGAATAATGCTGCTATGAACATTTGTGTACCAGTTTTTGTGCAGGCATGTGGTTACATTTCTCTTGGTTGTATATCTAGGAATGGGATTGCTGGGTCATATAGTAACTTTTTGAGGAGCTGACTGTTTTTCCAAGCAGCTGTTCCACTTTCTATTCCTACTAGCACTGTGTGAGAGCTCCAGTTTCTCTACATCCTCACTAACACTTGAATTACTTTGTGAGCTGTTAAAACAAGAGCTAACCTTCTTTATTTTTCAGTCTAATAATCATAGTATTCTTTAAAATTGGCATGTTTTTAAACCACTTTTAAAACAGTTCTGTTAGAAAATATAAAGAAACCTACCTGAACTATGTAGTCAGGGAAAATTTTCTTGAAGAAATGCCTTTTGAATTGATATCTGCATTTGTTAATTTTAAGAGTATAGTATGGGGAGGGAAGGGGGAAGAAAGACTGTTCTAGGGGGAACGGTACATACAAAAGCCCTGCCTATATGGGGTGAAGGGAAAACAGGTTATATTTGAATAATTCAACAAGGTGGTTGTGTTTGTAGCACAAGGAATGCACATGAAGGCCCAGATAGGCTTTATTACCCAAAGATCAGTGTGAATTCACTGAAAGATTATACATAAGGAGGATGAGTATATGTACATTTTATAGAATCTGTTCTAGTAACAGTATACAAAACAGATTGGAGAGACAGATTAGATGTAAGGCATACAGTTAAATAGCTTTTCAGGTAATCTAGGCAAAAGATGATGGTACTTTGGACCAGGATTATGGCAGTAGATTGGGAGAGACTGATAGGTTTGGGAGATAGGAGGTAAAACTGACAGAAATGTCTTAAATTACTTGGCTGCTTTGAACCTGATTAAATTACATAGCATTTAAAAAATGAGCATAGCTCCTGATAAGCAGTAATACTTTATAATATTTTTGCTGCTATCCCATTCCTTCTTATGAATTTAAGAAGAGTATTTTACATAAAATTTTGGGTTGAGTGTCCTGCTAGATTAATATCCTAATTCTTCATAAGTCTAAAATTATAGATCACTCAACAGTGTGTGTGTATACATATATACACACACACATATATATATTTAATGTTGAGTGTATTTCCTTTTATGTGTCCTTAGTATTTTTTCACTTAATATCACCTTATCAAGTTAATTGTAGTATGGAGAGTAATAGCAAAGTATTTTGAACAACTAAATATTCTTATTAATGGGTTTAGGTAAATAATCTATGCAAGCAAAGAATTTGGAAATGTTTAATGAAGTAGATATTAAATATAAATGTATGACATCATATACATACTCCTTTATTTAATGGTTCATTGTCTTTTTTAATTGTAGGATACCAAATACCTTCTGCCAGCTTTGGAAAAAGAATTATTCTTGGCAGAGCACAGTGACCTTGAAGAAGGTGGACTGGACCTGACTGTGTCATTAAAACCAGTTAGTTTCTATATATCAGACAAAAAAGAAATGCTTCAGCAGTGTTTCTGTATCATAGGCGAGAAGAAGTTACAGAAGATGCTTCCTGATGTATTAAAGGTATTTCATTACATCTATCATTGGATTATACACATATATAGGAATATACAAACACCTTTTTTGTAGCAATCATTTTATTTAACGTAAATTATATAATTGGATGTTTTCAACTAAAACAAGCTACTTCAAAAAGATTTAAAAAAGGGATTTTGGAGAACTATAAATGGCTTTGTATATTTAAAAGCTTGCCAACAGGGGCACCTGGGTGGCTTAGTTGGTGAGCATCCAACTTCGCTTCAGGTCATGATCTCACAGTTCCTGAGTGGTTCGTGAGTTTGAGCCCCACACAAGGCTTTTGGCACAGAGCAGTTTTCAAATCTTCTGTCGCCCACTCTCTGTGCCCCTCTTTTGCGCACTTGCGCTCTCTCTCTCTCTCTCTGGCTCTCTCTCAGAAATTAAAGGTAAGTAAATAAAAGTTTGCCAAGAAAAAATGTAGCAGTATACTGTGTTTAGGTAAGGAATTTATTGACCTTTTGGATATAATTCTATTAAATGCAGGCAATTTTAGTAATTAAATTAGAAGTATAATGACTTTTTTTGGTGCTTTAGGAAATAATAATTCTGCTGTGTAATAGGGCACAATATTGGTTGGTAAAAGCTTACACTTCATTAAATTCAGAAATATTTTCATATATTTATTTATGGTATTCTAATTTTACAGTTGTGGAAATAGGGCTTAGAAGATCTAAGATGTTTAGAATAAGCCATTGAGTATTTAAAACTCTAGAGGACTTACCCAACAAATAGGCTGCTATTAAAAACATCTGGGCACTTGACATACTCCTTAGTTTGGTCTTTCCTAACAAACATGACTTTATTCTCATCAAGTATCTGTAAATTATAACGTTTACATGTTAATTGACCGTTTTTCAGTTTTCATCTCATGAAAAGATTTATGTGGCTTTTAATTTGTTTAAATGTAAGATTTTGCTAACCAGACTTTTTTTTTTTATGATTGCTGTTTTCTAGTTTACATTGGTGCTGTATTATATAAGTGTATTTTTCTTTAATGTCATTTTTTATAGAACTGTTCAATAGAAGAAATTAAAAAACTGTGCCAGGAACAGTTAGAGCTCCTATCTGAAAAAAAAATCTTGAAGATTCTTGAGGGTAAGAATATATTTCTACACTCTGGTAACTTACTAGTTAATATTATATTTAGCATAAATCCTAGGTTATTCTGTTTTTAAATCAAATATTACTTTAATTTCATTACTGGGTAATCATTGAGTAATTTTACTTCTGTTTGTACTTTGTAGTTTACATATCAGAATAGCATTTCAAGAATAGACTTTTTGAATCATTTTCTGAAATCAAGTGTGTAGGTAAGAGCATAAGCTTGTCCACAATAATAAAACAAAATAAAATTATTGAGATAGCTTTTCTTAAAATAATTTTTTATTTTCTGCTTTAGACTCTTAATGCTTTTAATTGCCTGTTGCATACTGCTTTTGCCCTAATAAGACCTGGATGCAGAGTGGGAAGAATTTCTCCCAGTTTGCCTACATTTATCTGTCTGCCTGAAGAATGACTTTGTGACATTATTACCTGTAGAATTTCAGATTTTCAAGCTTTTTTTTTTTCTTTTGGAACTGTACAAGGATTTTAGCGTTAACATTACAAGAGAAGAAGCAGAAAAATGGAGACACTGGATTTCCAGAGATAACATCTTTTTTAAATGTAAAATGGTTTAATGGGGTTACCTGGCTGGCTCAGTTGGTACAGCATATGACTCAGCATTGTGAGTTTGAGCCCCACATTGGGTATAGAAGTTACTTAAAACCTTGAAAAAAAGAGAAAATAAAAAAATTAAAATGGTTTAGTGGAGTTTAACTTTGCTAATAGATGTATACATCTGGGTATAGTTAGTAAGTATACACATACACACATACACAAAACAGATCTATAAAATAGATAAAGGGAAGGCAATGAGAAATACCTAATAAAGCTTTGAAAAAACTCTTTTTAAATATAAGCAATTAAAAATGTCCTCTTTCAATAACTATAAAGTTCTTTAATCCACATCACTTTTCTGGATGACACTTTATGTTATGATTAAATTGTTCTGACATTTTATAAGCATGCTTTCAATAGTTTATTTTATTTATAAGGTGACAATGGTATGGACTCTGATATGGAAGAGGAGGCAGATGATGGCCCTAAGATGGGATCTGATTTAGTCAGTCAGTAAGTTAAAAACTTTCATTTCCATTTCAAAATTTCTTTGGTGTTCCTTCAGTGATTTCTTACCTCAAGAATGTGATTGTTTTTCTGTGTTGTATTTATATAAAATGATCCAACAGTGTAGAATTGATTTGTTTGCTTGTAATAATTGGTCCTTTTGGCATATATGAGAATACAGTTAATTGCTTTCAGGATTAAAATGATTTTCTTAAACTACTACTCATGATATAAAACAGTGATGCCAGCCTGAAGCCGAATCACTTCTGTAATTTGGAATTTGAATTTACTACTAGTGATACTCACAATTTATTAAGTACTTTCTCTACTAGGTATTATGTTAGTAGGTTAGAGCACTTTAACTCACTGAATTCTTCTAGTAACTGTTTTTTTTCTTTCTAGTACCTGTTAATGTCAGGTGATAGTTGTCTCATTTCACAGATGAGATAGTAAGGTGGTTCATTTTGTATAGGAACATAAAATTTGACTATTGTGATGATAAAAAATGCCCAGAGTTTTTGGGATGCTAATATAAACCTTTTTATTTTTAAAAATTTCAAACTTACATAAAAAACTGAAAGAATCATATAATGAAATCAGCAGCATTAACATTTTGCTATTTTTGCTTTCTCTCTTTTTATTATTATTTTTTCCCCTCTCAGAGCTATTTGCATTAGTTTGTTAGGACTGCCATAGCAAAATATCATAGACTGGTTGACTTAAAAGTTCACTTTCTTATAGTTCTGGAGGCTGGAAGTTCTAGATCAAGATACTGACAGGGTTGGTTTCCTCTGAGGCTACTTTGTTGCTGCCTCTTGATTTGTTTGCCCTTCTCTCTGTGTGTCCCCTGGTGTCTCTCCCCGTGTCCTGATCTCTTCTTATAAGGACAGCAGATTGGATTAGGGTGCACCATAATGGCCTCATTTTAACTTAATTACCTCTTTATTAAAAAAAATTTTTTTTTAATATTTATTTGGGGGGAGGCAGAGAGAGAGGGAGACAGAGAATCTGAAGCAGACTCCTGGCTCTGAGCTGTCAACACAGAGCCTGACTAAGGGCTCAAACTCAAAAACCATGAGATCATAACCTGCGCTGAAGTCAGACGCCTAACCAGCTGAGCCACCCAGGTGCCCCACTTCATTACCTCTTTAAAGGTCCTATCTCCAAAATAATCATATTCTTTTTTTTTTTTTTAAGTTTATTTTTGAGAGAGAGACAGAGCGAGCAGGGGAGGGACAGAGAGGGAGAGAGAGAATCCCAAACAGGCTCCACACTATCAGCCGGAAGCCTAGTGTGGGGCTCAAACTCACAAACTGTGAGATCATGAGATCATGACCTGAGCTGAAACCAAGAGCTGGACGCTTAACCGACTGAGCCACCCAAGTGCCCCCAAAATAGTCATATTCTGAAATACTGGAGTTAGGGCTTCAACCTATGAATTTTTTAGTGGGGCATGACATAGTTAAGCCCATAAATCTGTTTCTTTTTAATATATGTTAAATTTATTTTATTTTATTATTTAAATCCAAGTTAGTTAACATACTATGTAGTAATGATTTCAGGAGCAGAATATAGTTATTCGTCACTTAAATATAACACCCAGTGTTCATCCCAACAAGTGCCCTCCTTAATGCCCATCACCCATTTAGCCTATCCTCCCCCCCCCCCATTAGTTTTTATTTTGGAGAGAGAAAGAGTGGGAGAGCAAGCAGAGAAGAGGGGCAGAAAGAGAGAGAATCTTAAGCAGGCTCGATGCTCAGCATGGAGCCTGGTGCAGGGCTGGATCCTATGACCCTGGGATCAGACCTGAGCCAAAATCAAGAGTCCATTGCTCAATTGACTGATCCACCCAGGGGTCCCACCCATAAATCATTTAAAAATAAGTTACAGATGTCATAGCATGTCATGCTTAATTCAGTATGCATTTCCTAAAAATAAGGACAGTCTACTACATAGCCACAATACAACATCACTTTTAAAAAAAATTAAAAAATTCAAATAATGTCCACTAATATATTGCCCATATAAAGTATCCCCTGTTACTAAAAATATATTTTATAGAATATTTTTTTAATTAATGAACTGATTCTGATCCAGGATCCAGTTAGAGTTCATGTGTTTCATTTGATTGTTAGCATCACAAAGTTGAGTTTAAAGGGAAGGTTTAGATATGAGAAATAAAAACTTAGTGACTAGCCTGGGAACTTAGTGCACATCTTAAAGGAATTTAAAAAATAACAAAGTAGAGGCACCTGGATGACTTAGTTGGCTGAGCCTCTGACGCTTGATTTCTGCTCAGGTTGTGATCTCCAGTGTGGAGGCTGCTTGGGATTCTCTCTCTTCTCTCCTCTCTCCCTCCCTCTCTCTCTCTCTCTCTCTCTCTCTCTCTCTCTCTCTCTCTCTCTCTCTCTCTCTCTCTCTCTCTCCCTCCCTCCCTCCCTCCCTCTCTCTCCCTCTCCCTCTCTCTCCCTCTCTCTCCCTCCCTCCCCCTCCCTCCCTCTCTCCTTCCCTCTCTCCCTTTCCCCTCCCTTCTATGCTCATGTGCATGTGTTCTGTCTCTCTCAAAATAAATAAACATAAGAAAATAACTTTAAAAATTACAAGCCAAAAGAAAGTTGGGAAAATGAAACAACAAATGTAAACATTAAAACTAAAGAAATAGAAAACAAACAAAAGGATGAATAAATCTCAAAACTTGGTCTTTGTAAAGACCAGAACATAGATTAATTCCTTGGTTTAAGTAAGGACATCAGTGGAGAACAAATATAATTGATATTAGAAAGAAAGGAGATAAAATCACATAATTATAGATAGGTGTGAATTCACACACAGCATTGTTTAAACAAAGTTGAAACTAGCATACGGATGATTTTCTATCTCTATTTGATATTCTGTCAAATAAAACAAATTGACTTTCTGCAAAAGTAGAAAATTTGGAGATTAACAAAGAAGAAATTGGAAAGTGAATAGAGATCTACTGTTGAAAAATCTCCAAGACAGGTGAATTCACAGCTGAATTATTTATTACTTAATGAGTCAAAACATGTAATGTGTTTATAGCTAATAAAATATTCAGTAATGCCTTCTGTTATTTTCAAACACATTACACCTGTGTTATTTAAATTATTCCAGGCCCTAGGAAAAGATGTAAAGGTCTTCAATTTACTTTAGGATTTCTGCATCGCTTTAATACCCCAAATCTCATAAGTAGTGACAAAAAAGTGTATGGGGGATTATAAGCCTTCTCACTTGTGAATATAGATGTAAAGATTGTAAGTACAAATTAGCATATAGAATCCAGTGCTGTATCAAGTAAGTAGTTACACGACTGACCAAGTAGAATTTATCCCAGGAATTTACAGGAAATTTAATTAGAAAGTCTATTAGCAAAATTCATATCAGCAAATTAAAGAAGAAAAATTATATGGCCCAATAAGTAGATGCTAAAAAGGCCTTTGATAATATTCAGCAGTCATTTGTAATATAAGCTGTAGGTAAAAAAAGGTACTGTAGAAAATGATTCAGATATGATGAAGGCATTTGACTAATTTTAACTACCCACTTAGCGAATTAAAATGAGGAACTAGACAGCAAGCCTATTATGGCCATTAATTTTAAACATTTTCTTGGAGGTTCTAGCAAATGCAGTTAGACCAAAAGAAAAATGGGTGGTGGAGGGTAATTAATTTTGATATGATAAACTTTGGAAAAGAAGAAGTAACAGTATTTCTCTTTTCAGTTTATAAGATTATAAACCTAGAATAATTGGGAGATTCTAGGTTTTTTAAAAAAGACTAGAATTTGGTAAGATGGACTATATATAAGCATAAGAAAATCAAGAACTGTTCTCTCTTATAGCAGAAACATCTATAAGAGAAATTCATTAAGGTTTTCCAGACAGATATGTATGTATGTGGGTGTGTGTATAGGATATGTATAGATATATAAAAGAGATTTATTATAGGAATTGGCTCGTGTTTATGGGTGCCAAGATGTTCCATGATCTGCTCATCTGCTCTCTGTAAGCTAGAGAACCAGAAGAGCTGGTGGCAAAATACAGTCTTAGTCTGAAGGACTCTAAAAGCCCAGAAACCAGGAGTGCCCATGTTCCAGGGCAGATGGATGTCTGAATTCCAGCAGACCGAACTAATTTGCCCTTCTGCCTTTTTTATCCTAGTCCTGAAGGGATTGGATGATGACAACTCAGGGCTATCTGCTTTACTCAGTTCACCAGTTCAAATGCTAAATCTCTTCAGAAAGCATCTTCACAAACACCCAAAAATAATGTTTTACCAGCTACCAGGCAATCGTGTGCTGTCACAGGGAACTTAAAAAAAAAAAAAAATTCTCTTCCTACAAATTATAAAAACTATGATGTGCTTTCAAATACATTTTACAAGAAACTTATGAAGAAAATTCTAACATTTTACTAAAAGACAAAAAATCATCTGAAAAAAATAAAAGCATAACTTTCTTAGTTGTGTAATGTATGATGGTAGTGGGTGAAGTTCTTAAATAAGACTGAAAACCCAGATACATTTGGGTAAAGATACCAAAATTTAGGTACATTAAAAAAAAGATGCATTTGTGTGAGATATTTTTTTTACGTTTAGATGTTAAATTATGTCATAAATAAAGTCAGTAACCAAACAAAAGATCTGGGAGAAATACTTGGAAGCAAGGTATAACAATCCTAATAGTAGTGAAGGCTGAATTCAGGGCAAAAAGATTTATGCAAGACAATTAAGTGCAGTTTATAATAATGTGAAATCAATAAAGATGATCTAACAGGAGTATATGCCTTACATATGCCACATATATGTGTATTTCCTCTGTTTAGCTTTTATGAGGTAAAAACTACAGGAATCATGATGTGAAACCAGAAGTGAATGAATAATAGGAACTTGATTTAATCTTTCTCTTCTATCTAATGATAAATCAACTAGATGAAAAATAAATTAAGATATTGAATACCTAAATGAATTAGCTGATAGACCATATTCTGAAAACAGAACATATCTTCTGTGACTATCCACAAAAAAATGTTAATTTTGGTCATAAAAAGGTCAATCAAGTTTTCAAAGAACTACTGTCTTGATTTTAGAGCAATAAACTGAAATGAACAAAAAGCCTGTGGAAACTCACTACCTACATATTTTAAAACTCAACAGCTTTTAGGTTAAAGAGGAATTATAAAACCAGCTCTATTGGATACAGCTAAAGTAGTACTCAGAGGAAAAATTTGCCTTAAATATAGGTAACCAATCCCAAATAAAATAAGTGAACTGAGTATTTAATTCAAGAAGTTAGGAAACAGAAAACAATGAAATAAACTTAAAAACAAATGTATACAATACAGATAATGGCATATTTAATTTTGAAAATCTGCTCAGTTTCTTTGTAAGATAGGATCAAACAAAAATACCTACTCTCATTACTCCTGTTCAGTAATGTACTGGAAGTCCCAACATGCTCAGTGAAGAAAGAAAAAGAAGTCACATAGATTAGAAGGAAAAAGTAAAACTTCTATTTACACAAAGCTTAATGTGTTTATCTCTTGGGGCTGCTATAACAACAGATATATATACCACAGATGTATATATACCACAGACTGGATAGTTTATAAACAGCAGAAATTTATTTTTTAGTTCTGTAGGCTGGAAGTCTGAGATCAGGGTGCCAGTATGATCAGGTGAAGGTGAAGGCTCTTGCAGCCAGATTGCAGACTTTTTTTGTTGTTGTTTATTTATTTTGAGGGAGAGAGAGACAGCATGAGCTGGGGAGGGGCAGAGAGAGAGGGAGACACAGAATCCAAAATAGGCTTCAGGCTCTGAGCTGTCAGCACAGAGCCCGATGCGGGGCTCAAACTCACGAACTGTGAGATCATGACCTGAGCGGAAATCGGACGCTCAACCGACTGAGCCACCCAGGCGCCCCGATTGCAGACTTCTTATATTCTCACATGGTGGAAAGGGCTGTGAGATCTGTGGAAAATGTTTTATAAGAGATATGATCTGTGCCTGGCTGGCTCAGGTGATAGAGCATGCAACTCTTGATCTGGGGACATGAGTTTGAGTGTGAAGATTACTGTAAAAAAAGAGATACATAATCCCATTCAGGAGATCTCTAGTCTCATGATCTAACCATCTCCAAAAGGTCCCACCTACTGATACCATCAGTTTTGAGGATGAAGATTTCAATATATGAACTTTGTGGGGGGACACAAACCTTCAGACCATGGTACAAAACCATCTATGTAGAAACATCTCAAGAATTTACCAAAAAACTCCCAGAACACAAATATGGTAGACAGAATAATGATTTCTCTCCAGAGAGGTCTACGTTCTAATCTCCAGAACATATGGAATATGTTAATTTACATGCAGAATGGAACTTTGCTGATATGATTTAAGTAGGAATCTTGAGATAAGAAGATTATCTTGGATTAACCAGTTGGGATAAGTCTGATCACAAGAATCCTTATAAGAGGATAGTAAGAAGGTCAATGGCATCCAAAAGAGATGGGATGACAGAAACAGAGGTTCCAGTGATGTTCTTGGAAAGGAGTCACAAGCTAAGGAGTGTAGGGAAGTTTCTTAGAAACTGGAAAAGACAGAGAAATAGATTCTTCCTTGGAACCTCCAGAAGGAAGCATCACTACCTCGATTCTCCTGTGCTAAGACTCCTTTGGGATTTTTGACTTCCGGAAGAGTAACAGAATAAGCTCATGTTGTCGTAAACCACTAAATTGGTGGTAATTTGTTACAGTGCCAATAGAAAACTAATGCAAGGTACCTGATTAAAATGTAGATAGAAGCCAGAATTACAGATTGATTGCCTGGAGCCATAGGGAGGTTTTGTTTGATTTAAGCACGTAAAAATTTGAAATGGTTTCTAGCATTTAAAAATAAAGTGATATCACACCAAAAATCTATATTTCAGGGATTTTTGAAAAATCAGATCTGACAACTTTTCCTAGGAGGGCAAAAAATTATTTGTAGCTGAGTGTAGCTATTTTTGTCTAGTATGTATGTATTTCAGTGTGCTACATAGTACTTCATTTGCCTGATTGCTTAATGTACAGAATATCTATAAAATGAAACTCGGATTGAAGGAAAAATATAGGAGGGCCAAAAGGTTGACATTGGAACAAATTATGTGTTTGTCAGTGTCTTATCAACTGAGACACGTATCTTTTCTACCTTTTTATCCTAATTTTAATGAATAAAAATAATTTCAAGTAGGTCCAGCTAAAGTAATCTATGTTACTAAAATATATGAAAATTTGATATTTTATTTTAATGGGCAACCTATGTGCTTTTATTACAGTTTTACAGACAACTTAGAATTGTCTAAGAAGCTATAAAGTTACAATTTTTAAAATAAGGTGTATATATATATATATATATATGGGTATGTGTATGTATATGGTATTTAATATGCCCTATACAAGTTAATCTTTTTCTAACTACCAAAAAAAAATAAGGAGGCAGAAGCAGTAGTTAAGGGGAATTTTTGAAAGTGTGCTACTTTGAAACTTAAAATTAATGAGTGTTAACTTGTAACAATTTTTATAGAAATGAGATTTAGGAACTATCAAGATAAAACTTCTTTAGTTTCTAAATATATTCGTTTTCAAAAGGGTGAGGGATGAGGTTTTCAATTTAGTTCACCTTAGGTAAGCAAATGAACAAGTTTATATTAACAGTTCAAAAACCTCAGCATCTCTAGTTTTGTAGTGTTTTAGAACCGTTAGGTATTGTGACAAGATTTGCAAATGTCACAGAATATGACAGTTGCTTAACAAGAACAATAATTTTAAGTAAATAAAGTAATAGGCCTGGAATTAGAGTGCTGTCTCCATTTGAAATGTGCTGGAAAAGAAGCTTTATAGCTAAAATAGCACTAAAAATGAGGATAGGTACTAGTTAGGCCTATAATGTAAGATGATTATGCTCTAAAAAATATGTATTGATATTTAAATCTTGAATAGTGCAATAAAATAATCAGGATTGAAGTTTTATATCTAAAGAATAAAAACAGGGAGATCTTAGCAATGTTTTAGAATTGCTCTCATAAATAACTTTTCATGAGTTTCAGATTAATGTGTTTTTAGTGAGTGATATTGAGGGAAGATTTGGTGGAAATGAACTATGTTTCCCTACAGATAATAAATGTTATTGAGATAATATCACAGTTCTAGAAGATAAATTTAAAAATCCAGGTTCTCAAAATAAGGGACACCACAAAGTAGTTCCTATATGAGTGTTATGGAAATACTGTTCCTGGTCACTGCTACTTTCTTGGCAGAGGATGGGCATACTCTAAATTAGCTATTATTGGATTCCTATTTTGGATGGTTAACTTAAAAAAATAGATTGCTAAATAAGCATTAGAAGTTTTAGGTAACACATAAAAATTGAACCAATTTATGTTCACTAAAATATTTAAACTAGTGAATAGTGAACAGGAAATTGTTTTTACAAAGTGAATAATTTTTGGCAGGAAGTATTTTAAATCTCCATATAATCATCTGCTTTGCGCATCTCAAATGTGAATATTTTTGTTTAAAAATGGAATACATGGTTGGGGAGGTCCCTGGGTGGTTCAGTCAGGTAAGTGTGTGACTCTTGATTTCAGCTCAGGTCGTGGTCTCACAGTTTGTTGGTTTGAGCCCCCACATTGGATTCTGCGCTGATAGCTTGGAGCCTGCTTGGCTTCTCTCTCTCCCTCTCACGTGGCCCCTCCCACCCTTAAAAATACAAACTTAAAAAAATGGAATACATGGGTATTATAAATATAAGTGATTGAAAAGATCAAGTTGGTGTCATCTACTACTTACGATGTACTGGTTACTATTTACAATATACTAGATTTTAGTTCTTTGTAATAATTATATTTCTTAAATATTTTATAAGCTATTCCACCCTTTAAAATAGGAGTAGCTTACTGTTTACTGCTGTTAATGGTCACTTGAGGGTTAGGCACTTTAGTGAAGATAGAATGCAAGAAGAGTATAGTGCTTAGACGTTGGTGAGTTAAATGACTACTTTGCATTAAGATGGTTATTCTTGAAAATATTGAGCTATTCCTCTGACTTGGTCAGTTGTCTTTTTGAGAGCAATAGCTAGAACTGTGTTGTATGACCACTCTTCTGTTGATGAACCTTGGCAGTGATATGTGATAGAACTTTGATGCTGTTAGGGATTAGCAGCTGCTTTAGTTTTCCTATTGAGCTATCCTAACACAGCTACCACTGAGGAAATTTGAAGTGTGGGGTTCATGAGCAAATGGCTGAGAGAATTCCTGAGATGTTTTTGCTGCAAAATGGTGATTTTATTATAGTAAGCGCACAGGACCCATGAGCAGAAAGAGCTCTTCTGGGATTGTGAAGAGTGACTGATGATATACTTTAAAGTTTGTGGAGGGGAGGGGGATAGAGATAAAGTAAGTTTCTAAGGAATTTGGAAGCAAGACTCTCAGGACCTTGAGGGACTAGCTGCTGTTAAGATAAAGTTACTTTTAGTCTTGGATAAAATGTAAACACGAAGGCACTAAGGCAGCCATGAGTTCCTTGAGGAAGATCATGTTCTTCATGTTTCAGGTGTCTGTCAGTGGGCTGCAAGCTGTAAGGAAATTTAACTTAAACTACATTTCTCTTGCCTTTGCTTCCCTTATTGCTTACCACCTTCAGTTTTTAATAAGGGGAAAACATCCATGTCCTTTTTGATAAATTAGAACTATCCACTGGGTTCAGCTCATCAAACAAATCAGTATCAGCCAAATGCTAAGTTTTCAGTAAATGTCAATATAACTGAACTTCTTGGGAATAAAAGAGTCCTCCATAAACTGTTACTAAACTTCAGTAGAATGAAGTATTTGAGGGCACCTGGGTGGCTCAGTTAAGCAACCCACTCTTGATACTGGCTTAGTTTGTGATCTTGCCATTGTGGAATTGAGCCCTGCGTTGGGTTCAGTGCCCAACAGTGGAGCCTGCTTGGGATTCTCTCTCTACCCCTCCTCCACTTTCTCTCTCTCAAAATAAACATTTCAAAAAAAAGGAAAAGTATTTGAGTAAAATTTACAGTGCTATGGAGCATTGGATTAATGGGCAGAATAATACATAATTAAGTAAGCATTTTAATCAATGAATAAAAAAGTAGGTCTCAGGTAGACCCAAGACTAGA
Source organism: Cryptoprocta ferox (assembly GCA_028646485.1). NCBI lineage: Eukaryota > Metazoa > Chordata > Mammalia > Carnivora > Eupleridae > Cryptoprocta > Cryptoprocta ferox. The sequence goes on from CM053568.1 coordinate 41,602,890, forward strand.
GCTTTTTGGGAATAATGCACTTCAGAAAATGACCTGTGATTCATCTGACTCACATAACCCATTTATGCTTTGTAACAATTACTTATATGTTTGTTTAACTCTGTTGTGGAAAATTTTATCGTACAACAAACCTTCGCATACCTATCTAACCCATTTGTCTCCTTCTATATTGTTTTAAAGCCCCTCCTCCCAATTTCTTCCAACTTGATAACTGAACAGATATTAACCCAATTACCTTTTTTTTTTTTATAATTTGGGTTTTTTTCAAATTAGATAACATATAGTGTAGTCTTGACTTCAAGAGTAGAATCCAATGATGATTCATCACTTATATATATAACACCCAGTGCTCATCTCAACAAGTGTCCTCCTTAATGCCCATCACCCATTAACCCCACCCCCCACCCCCAACACTCAGTTCTCTGTATTTAAGAATCTCTTATGGTTTGCCTCCCTGTTTTTATCTTATTTTTCCTTCCCTTTCCCTCCCCTATGATCATCTGTTAAGTTTCTCAAAGTCCACGTATGAGTGAAATCATGTGATACCCGTCTTTCTGTGACTCACTTATTTTGCTTAGCATAGTACCCTCCGGTTCCATCCATGCTGTTGCAGATAGCAAGATCACATTCTTTTTCGTTGACAAGTAGTATTCCATTGTGTGTGTATTCCACATCTTCTTAATCCATTCATCAGTTCATGGACATTTGGGCTCTTTCGATAATTGGGCTATTGTTGTTAGTGCTACTATAAACATGGAGGTACCTGTACCCCTTTGAATCAGCACTCCTGTATCTTTTGGATAAATTCCTAGTAGTGCAATTCCTGTTAACACAGTTATTTTTTTTTTATTTAAAATTTTTTTAAACGTTTATTTTTGAGAGAGACACACACACAGAACGTGTGCGGGGGATAGTCAGAGAGAGAGGGAGACACAGAATCAGAAGCAGGCTCCAGGCTCTGAGCTGTCAGCACAGAGCCTGACACGGGGCTTGAACCCACGAACTGTGAGATCATGACCTGAGCCGAAGTCAGATGCTTAACTGACTGAGCCACCTAGGCGCTCCAACACAGTTATTTTTAAGTGTTAAGCAGATTGGCACCTCTCCAGAATCTCTACAACATTCTTTAGAATGGGAGGAAGTGAGCTTCTCACAGGTCTCAGATGGGATCCATCTTCATTTGAATTGCAGCTTCATTTCCCTCTGAAGAACTTTGAGGGACTTGGGAAGCATTGTTTTGTGGTTTTGTAACTTCTCTTTACACAAAACAATGAGTATTCTTTGTGTTACAGAAACCTAATTAAAAAAAAATTTTTTTTAATGTTTATTTTTGAAGGAGAGAGAGACAGAGCGTGAGCACGGGAGGGGCAGAGAGAGAGGGAGTCACAGAATTCAAAGCAGGCTCCAGGCTCTGAGCTGTCAGCACAGAGCCAGCCCAATGCAGGGCTCGAACTCCCCAACCATGAGATCATGACCTGAACTGAAGTCAGACGCCCAACCGACTGAGCCACCCAAGCACCCCCAGAAACCTAATTTTTAAATTGTATCTCTTGTCATTTTTATTGTCTGTCAGTTTACTCTCATCTTGCTGCTCAAGGACTTGTTAGATGTTAGCAGGTATTTTTTTTTTCTGCTATTTCCTCATCACTGTTTTTAAAAAGTTAAGTTTTTTCTTAATCACTTGACTGATTGTCTTTATATTAATTGCCCTTTCTAGTTGATTTGAAAAATAAATTCAGTGATGTTAATGACATGCTAATCTGGTTGTTAATGACTATTCTCTAATATCTCTAATACAGATGTGAACTTGTCTAATACACGTGTAAACTTCAAATACACCATTTGAAGTGTTTGCTTACCAAAAGTCATTCATGTTTGTTTCCAGTTCAGTTACTGTAGTTGCATAATTTAGTTAAACATATAAACAGAGGAAATAATATGAAAAGAATAGTTGATTAAATTGATTGCCTTGAAAAACTCAGTGGAGTTATTAAAAAAGTTGTCAGTTAGCTATGGGATAACAATAATAAGTTTGGGGAATAGTGAATAAATATAAAGACTAATTTTTTTTTGCACTCAGATTTTTGCATTTTAAATAAGCCAAAAGTAGAAATAGTTTATGTGACTAGGATGAAACTGACCTGGTTTCCATGAATTCACAATAAAGGTAAGGTTGTGACCTCAGATCCAAAGATGGATGAAGGAAGGTAACATTTCTGTTTTATGTTAACCTAAACTGCTTAAATTATATATAACTTTTAACGATGTTTCCCTAACCTTGCCTTTGTTCACTTTTATTATGAAAAGAGTTAAAGGTATAGAAAAGTACAGAGAATAATAGTGTAATGATGCTTCCATATACTTACTGGCTAGATTTAGTGATTATAGCAATTTTCAATTTTCCATTTTTGCTTTTTTCTTTTTTCTTGAAGTATTATAAAGTGAATTATAGTAATTCTGAGTATTTGTGTGAATTTCCAGAAAATAAGGACATTTTCCCATATAACCATGTATCTAGTGTCTGTTATTTAAGAGCTTATTTATTTGAATGGTTAATGCATGCACATAGTACAGAAGTTTTTAAAACATATAGTGAAAATAAATCTCTTTTTCCTTTTCTCCATTTCCCTTCCTATAGGAAACCACAGTAAGCCAGGTTCTCGTGTATCCTCTCAGAGATATTCCATAGTTTACAAATACATGTGTGTATGTATTTTTTCTTTTCACACATAATGGCAGCATATTGTGCAAACTATTCCATACCTTTTCCACGTAATTTTTTCCATATAATAGTATGTCTTTCTTTGGGTTTTGTTCTACCTAGTACGGATAAGGCTTCCTATATACACCTGTATACTACTCCTTTGTTGGACGTAGCAAAAATTTAACAGTCTGGTGATGGACATTTGTTTACTCTTTTGTTACTACAAATGATATAAATATTTTCATATATAAGTAATCTTGTTCATCTATGTTTATGTGTAGTATAAATATCTAGAAGTTAATTGTTGAGTCAGATGTTTGCACATTGGAAATTTTAAAAGAATTTGCTATAATTGACTTACAGAGTTTAAACTGATTTGTACCTCTACATGTGGTGTATGTGTTCCTACACTTTAATTTTGATAATTGTTCATTCGATAGATTAAAAAAATAGTATTTCGGGGCACCTGGGTGGCTCAGTTGGTTGAGTGTGACTTTGGCTCAGGTCATGATCTCGTGGTTCTTGAGTTCAAGCCCCATGTCGGGCTCACTGCTGTCAGTACAGAGCCTGCCTAGAATTGTCTTTCCCTCTCTCTCTGCCTCTCTCCCACTCACACACACATGCTCTCTTTTCTCTCTCTCTCTTTCTCTCTCTCTCAAAAATAAAAATTTAAAAAAGCTAGTATCTCATTGGAATTTTAAGTTGTATTCTCTTACTATGAACAAAAGTAACCATCTTTCAATATATCATAGAGCTATTGGAGTTTTCTGTGAACTCTGTCATTTATCTTTTGTATGTAGTTGGAGGACTTTGGTCTTTTTAATATATTGTTGGTAATACCGGTTGCAATTATTTTTTGCTTGCTTTTTTAAAAAATACTTTAAGGCTTTTACCTTTTTTTGCATGCAGGACTATTTCATGTTTATGTAGTCTAATTTTGTTGTTCTGTTATGTTTTCTGGGTTTTATTTTATATTTAGAAAAGGACTTCTCTATTCTGAAATTATAAAAAGTATTTTTCATATTTTCTTTTAGTACTTTATGGATTTTTAAATGTTTTAATCTTTAATTCATTTGAAATTTATTTTGGTCTAAGTTTTAAAAGGTAGGACTCTGAGGGACTCTTTTAATTTTCATTTTGTCATATTCCTCCTTATAACCATCAACAATTCCCTTAGAATATTGTTTTCACAATTCTTGATTAGACTGTTCTTAATCAGTAAATTTATTCTGTATGTTTATTTCGTTAATTTCCTTTTATTCCCTCGTTTGTTTTCTGTTACAAACTTGTGTGAATCTGTACTTCCATTAATTTTTTTTAAGTGAATAGCCAAACACATGGGCATGGTTTAAAAAATACAAATAGTACCATCTTTCCGTGCCGCCATAATAGTGTACATGAATGCCTTTGGCACATGCTCTCAAGAGCATTGACAATGCCAAAGAACTAAACAAAAAACAGTGTTAAAAAGTGAGGCAAACGCCATGTTCTAGGTTCTTATTAGGCCATGCTCCAAAGTCATGGACTGTTTTCCAAGTGTGATGGTGAAGCATGGTTACTTTGGTGAATTTGAAATCATTGATGACAGAGCTGGGAAAATTGTTTGAGCCTCACGAGCAGGTTAAACAGTTGGGAGTGATCAGCCCCAGATTTGATATATGACTCAGAGATCTAGAAAAATGGCAAAAAAGAATGCTCCCATCCCACCAGTTTGCTTTCATTGTACTGACAACCTCAGATGGCATCATAGACCATGAGGAAGCAATGTGAAAACACACCGGAGGGACAATCCTGGGATTCTTTTTTCTGAGCATGTAGTACATTTGTGCAAATAAAATGTCTCAGTGGGGAAAATAATTCAAACAGTACAAAATAGTACAAAAAGTTATACAGTTAGAAATGTTTCCTGACTTTACATTCCCATCCCTCTCAGGCCCTTTCTTGTGGATTATGGGTCTTTTGTTGTCTGCTCATGTCTGTCTTTTCATTGAAATTTTCAACTTTTAAGATAATAATTCTGCCTTGATGCTTTAAAAGCTTAAATTTACCCAATAAGAAAGAAGTATTTTTCTCTGGGACCTTGAGATCAGATTAAGAGTGAAAACTTATTTTACACTTTGAGATATATATTAGCCATATGAATATATATATGGCTATAGCTACTTGTAATTTTTTAGGTATTACCACTTGGAGAAGTATTTCTGTAGGTAGTAGCGCGTCTAAATAAATGCAAAGAGTCAAGGTTCTAGAATAAAACTGCCTGCATTTTAAATTTAATTTAAATTTAATAATGCCTGCCAGCATAACTCCATAGCTCGCTGTCTCTCTGATGTTTGGCATGTTACTTAAATCTGGAGAATAGGGGTAATATCAGCACGATGGTGATTAAGTGAGAAAAAGATTGTAAGGTGCTTAGAATAGTACCTGTCACATGGTAAGCATTGATAAAAAAAAAAAAAACACGTTGCTGTATTTGCTTTGGGATTTTTACTCTGAATCTGGAATAATAACTATTCCTAAAATTCCACTTTATGCTGCTGAGTATTGGGGATTTTCCCCACATTTTTTTTAATGAAAGACTGAAGAACATGATATAATTCATTGTGATTTTTAATGATTATTCTTTACTGTTGTTGCTTTTGAAAAAA
>CM053568.1:41608741-41701662 GCA_028646485.1 Cryptoprocta ferox
TGCTTATAAGTGTCTAAATTTTTCAGTTGTTACAAAAAGTAGTTTAAGAGGAAATTACTGTATATATATTTTCAAGCATACAAGGATTTTTCTCATAAATAAGATCAATTTGTTATGTTGACGTTACTCTTTTAAGTTCAGTTCTCTAAGATATATATGAATTATAAAGGACCGACTGAGCTTTTAGGCTGGTAAATGGTAATAAATTGGTTATCTGTACCGCACTTATGTTCTTATATCCTTTATAAATTGCTTTAGGCTATAATACTTAGGTGTGGAGTATTCTACATAATAGGGTAAGTTTATCAGAAATGAAAGGATACATTTTTCATGAACCTTCACACAAAGTATTACTAATCATTGACAGCATTGTGACCTAATTCTTTTTTTTTTTTGATTTTTTCAAATATTTACTTAATCTTGAGAGAGAGAGAGAGAGAGAGAGAGAGAAAGCAGGAGTGGGGGAGGGGCAGAGAGAAAGGGAGACACAGAATCGGAAGCAGGCTCCGGGCTATGAGCTGTCAGCCCATAGTCCGATTAGGGACTCGAACCCACAAACTGTGAGATCACGACCTGAGCCCAAGTCGGCTGTTTAACCAACTGAGCTACCCAGGCACCCCAAATTCTTAAGACTCTACAAAGTGTAGAGTCAAAGTGTACATGTTTACACATCTTACAAGTTTGTACCTTTTTTTTCATACATTTTTTTAAATGTTTATATTTGAGAGACAGTGCACGAGCAGGGGAGGGTCAGAGAGACAAAGACGGAATCTGGAGCAGGCTCCAGGCTCTGAGCTGTCCGCACAGAGCCTGAGGCAGGGCTCGAACTCAGGAGCAGTGAGATCATGACCTGAGCTGTCCGACCTTTAACCGACTGAGCCACCCAGGTACCCCCACAAGTTTGTACCTTTAAATGCACTTACAAAGTGATCTCATGCTAATTCCTTGAAAACATAGGAATATAGGGATAAAACAAAAAAGAAAAACCTCTTTGATTTCCTTTCATCATTTTTATATATAATATAGTCCCATATTTAGGGAATTGCCTCTTCCCAGAAACAGAGTTGAGGGGGCAGTTATACCATGAATCCTTAGAGAATCACGGATCAGTGAAAAACTGGAGTTTACTGTGATTCTTTGCTTAATAATATTTGGGGAGAGGAAATGGAGAAAAGAGTTAAATTTTGTTGTGTTTTACTGAAGGAGGTTGCTGAGGGACATAATGGAGATACGGATTTATTTGCTTTGTGGAAAGGCTCTTTGAGAAGAATTAAGATTGTTTTACCTCATTTCTTAGTTTTTGAAGGTAACAGTTTACCACTGTATGATTTAATTTTTTTGAGCCTGCTCTAAGACTTCTGTGGTATTTCAATTAAAAAAAAATTAAGGTATAATTTAGATACAGTACAATTCACCTTTTTTGCTATGCAGTTATTTAAATTTGGACAAATGGGTGGTAATTTATCTACCACCATAATCACAATATAGAATAGCTCTGTCACACTAAAAATCTCCTCCAGGCCTCTTTGTGGTCCACTCCCTCCACCCCAACCCCTGAAAACCACTGATTTGATTTCTGTCCCCATATCTTTTCTTTTTCTGAAGTGTATGGATGGAATAATATACTATATAGCCTTTTGAGTCTGGCTTCCTTAGCATAATGCATTTGAAATTGATTTGTGTTGTTGTGTATATCAATAGTTCCTTCTTTTTTATTGCTAAGTAGTTAGTGTTTTACTGTGTGGGCTTACTGTAGTTTATTAATCATTTGGGGTAATCTTGTAAGCCAAAATAATGACTCTCCAAAGATGTTTATATGCTGATCTTCAGAACCTGAGGATATGTAACTTTATTTGACAAAAGGGGCTTTGCAGATTTGGTTTAGGTTAAGGACTTTGAGATGGAAAGACTATCGTGGATTATCTAGGATATCCTAACTTAATATGAGTTTCTAAAAGTTGAAGAGGAAGACAGAAGAGGTCAGAGACATCTAACATGAGACTTCACTAGAATCTGGACATGATCCTCAGCTTGCAGTCAGCAAGGAGGCAAGGACTTTGGTCCTACAACCTTTGTGAACTGAATTCTGCCAGCAGTCCAAAGAAGCATGAAATGAATTCTCCCCTAGAGCATCCAGAAAGGAATGCAGCATGTGGACACTCTGATTTTAGTCCAGTGAGACCCATACCAGATTTAGGACCTACACACCTGTCATATGATGTATGTATGTTGTTTTAAGTTATCAGATTTGTGGTAGTTTGTTTTGGCAGCAATAGAAAATTAATAAAGCGACATTTGAGTTGTTTACAGTTTACGATGATTTCAAATAAAGCCATTATAAATATTCACATGCAGATTTTCGTACGAACATAGCAAGTTTTCATTGTCCTTGGTCAAGTACCTAGGAATGGGGGTTGCTAGGGCGAGTCTGCATCCTTGCTGATACTGTGTATGAGAGTTCCATTTGTCTGCTGTTTTGATTTTAGCCATTTTAATATATTTTGCAGTGGTACGGCATTGTGGTTCCAAATTTGCATTTCCTTAATAACAAATGACATTGAACATAGCTATTACTGTGTTTTTTTGCATCTGTATATCTTCCTTGGTCAAGTGACTACTAATTTTTTAGCCATTTTTTTTATATTGGATTCTTTTTTTAAAGTTGTGATTTGAGAGGGGTTTTTTTTGTTTTTTGTTTTTTTTTTTAGAGAGAGTGGGAGCCGGGAAGAGGGGTGAAGGGTCGGGGGAAAGATTATCTTAATGCTCAGCACGGAGCCCAATACAGGGCTCAGTTCCAGGACGCTGGGTTCATGACCTGAGCTGAAATTACGAGTTTTACACTCAACTTAAAGAGCCACCCAGTGCCCCTTGAGAGTTCTTTATATACTCTGAGTACATGTCCTTTATCAGATATGTTGCTTGAAAATATTTACTCCCAGTCTTGCTTGTCTCATATTCTTTTACCATCTCCTTAGAAGAGCATATTTTTTTTAATTTGGGGGAAATCCAATTTATCAGTATTTTATATGTAGACCATGCTTTTGGTTAGAAAGGATTTTTTTCCTGCATTTTCTTCAAGAGGTTTTATAAGTTTACATTTTTTAGGTTTGTGATCATTTTGAGTTAATATTTATATATGGTACAAGATACTGATTGAAAAATTATATCCGGGGGCACCTGGGTGGCTCAGGTTGGTTAAGCATCTGACTTTAGCTCAGGTCATGATCTCACTGCTCGTGAGTTTGAGCCCCACATCGGGTTTTGTGCTGACAGCTCAGAGCCTGGACCCTGCTTTGGATTCTGTTACTCCCTCTTTCTCTGCCCCTCCCCTGCTCATGCTCTCTCTCTGTCTCTTAAAAAGTAAACATTAAAAAAATTAAAAGGAAAAGAAAATTGTATCCTTATGGATATCCAGTTGTGCCTGCACCATTCGTTCAGGTCCAGTAAATTACCTTTGCACTTTTGTTGAAAATCAATCGACCATGTATAGGTGGGTTTTTATCTGGGCTCTCTTTTGTTTCATCAGTACGTATGTTCATCTTTTTTCCAATATCATAGTATCTTCATTACTGTAGCTTTGTAGTCATCAAATCTGATAATGTGCATCCTTCAACTTTGTTCTTTTTCAAAGTTGTTTTGGCTACTCTAGTTTGTGTGTCTGTTTCTAATTTTTAATAGTAGAAAGCTCATAGAATGATAGGCCGGCTTCTTTTAGCCTCTTTTTCTATTCCCTAGAGTCTGGGGAGAATCCAGAGTTACACCTTTTGTTATGCCAGTTTGCCTGATTGTTTGTCAGCTTGCTCTCCCCAAAATGGGAAGACACTGACTGATTGGTCTTGTTTCTTTATCCTTGAGGTGTCTTCCTTTTGTATTTTTTTAAATGTTTATTTCAATTTGATAGAGAGAGGGAGAGCATGAGTGGGGGAGGAAGGGAAGAAGGGAAGAGAGAGAGAGAGAGAGAGAGAGAGGGAGGGAGGGAGGGAGAGAGAGAGGGAGAGAGAGAGGGAATGAATGAATCCCAAGCAGTCTCCAGGCTGTCAGTGTAGAGCCCATCCTGGGGCTTGAACCCATGAACCGCGAGATCAGGACCTGAGCCGAAATCAGGAGTAGGACTAAGTTTAAACTGACTGACCCACCCAGGCACCCCCTATGTATTTTTTATTTGTATAGAATTTGACTTTTTTCTCTTTAAAAGTACATTTAAAACTTTTAGTAATTCACATGTATAGTTCTTAAGTTCCACAGATCTCCCCAGTGTATTACTCAGACTTAAATCCATTGAGTGTTGAGTTTTAAAAATTCTCTGTATATTTTTAATATTTGAATATAGCCTTTTATTGGATATGTCATCTGCAAATATCTTCTCTTATTCCATAGGTTGCCTTTTAGTCTTGTTGATTGTTTCCTTTGCTGTGCAGAAATCTTTTATTTTGATGCATTCCCAATAGTTTATTTTCTATTTTGTTGTAAAAAAGAAAGGGTCAAGAGTGGAATTGTATTTGAGGTAAAAGAAAGTAAGTTGGACTGATGTTGGTTTGAGAACTTAAACCCCAGAGATGGGTATTAAGGCTCTCTTATATTTCAAAGCCAAGATTGTAAATTAAGCTGCTTTAAGGAGGAGCACTGCAGATGTGAGAAGGGAATTAGAAAAATAAAATTAGGCTTTTTTCCCCTAATGGAAAGGAATACAAAAGTCCTCCCAAGATGCTTAACCCAAACCATATTTAACAGTGTGTCCCCTCTTTCCCCCACTTTATTCTCTCGCCTTCTCTCTCTCTCCAGTTGTTATAAAATTCTTATCTAAAGGGTGTGACAGAAGTATTTAAATGTCATTTAAATATAAATTGTAATTACTTTAGTTTTCCTAACTCTGACATCTAGTATTTCTTATCTGGGAGTAGACATTTTTTATTTTTTTAAAACTAGAAATAAAAAAAGACATCATATATACTTGTAGGTTTCTTATACTTTAAGATATTTTCTGGGGCGCCTGGGTGGCTCAGTCGGTTAAGCGTCCAACTTCGACTCAGGTCATGATCTTGAAGTTCAAGCGTTCCAGCCCCAGCATTGGGCTCTGTGCTGACAGAGCCTGGAGCCTGCTTCGGATTCTGTGTCTTCCTCTCTCTCTGACCCTACCCCATTCGCACTCTGTCTCTCTGTCTTTTGAAAATAAATAAACATTTAAAAAACTTTTGTTAAAAAAAGACATTTCCTTTTTTGTGTATATCTTGCCTTCCATGCTCTTTGGTAAGGATCTTTAAATTGCATTGGAGAGCTCTGAATGTTGTATTATAATTTTAGTTGCAAAGCCTACCTCTGGGAAAAATGAGCTAGTATATATTTTAAAATTCTGAGCTATTTTCTGGAATATTTTTTCAACTTAAGATACTACTGAAGTAAAAGCATCTTGCATTTCATTTTTCAGCCACAGGGTGGTGTACTTGTACTGTGTCTACTTTCTGAAATTCTGTTTGGTGACATTCTTCAATAGCATGTTCAAGCCTGACTTAAGATAAAACAGTGTTATAAAAATTCACTTTGGATGCTAAAGCAATTCTTTATGGCAGCAGGTAATCTTTATAGAGATGTCCAGTTTTATTTGAAGGAGAAGAAAGGGGCTTTCACAGAGAAAATAAAATAATGCATAGACTAATGCATTTTACTGCATTATTATTAAAATGTTTTATTTGACAATAACTTCACAGTTATTAAAATGTTATAAGAATAAGAATAGCATAAGAAGCATCCATATATCTTTTACTTAGATTTCCCTCTTATTAACATTTTATCCCATTTGCACCCTCTCCTTACATAGGTGTGTGTCTATTTTATTTTATTTTATTTTTTATTTTTATTTTTTGGTATTATTTTTTTTTAATTTTTTAATGATTTATTTATTTTTGAGACAGAGAGAGACAGAGCATGAGCAGGGAAGGGGCAGAGAGAGAGGGAGACACAGAATCTGAAGCAGGCTCCAGGTTCTGAGCTGTCAGCACAGAGCCCGACGCGGGGCTCGAACCCACGAACGTGAGATCATGACCTGAGCCGAAGTTGGAGGCTTAACCGACTGAGCCACCCAGGCGCCCCAATGTGTGTGTCTATTTTAAAACATTTGAGGCTGTAAGTTACATACATCATGACACTAAATACTACATTGTGATTTTTTTAAGGATATCAATAGTCTGTACGTAACCACAATACAGTGCCAACTTCAGTAAATTTAACATTGGTACAACACTTTTATTCAGTCTATAATAAGTATTTTAGAGTGTCATTTGACTCAATAATGTCCTTTACAATGTTTTTGCCCTCCAGTTCAGCAGTCTCAAGTGAACTATAACATATAGTTGTCATGGCTCTTTAGCCTCCTTTAACCTGGAATATTTCCACAACTTTTTTTTTTCTTTTTGCCTTTTATAACATTGACATTTAATTCCCCACCCACTTTTAATAGAACATAACGTAGGTCCATTTTGGGTTCGACTGATGATTTCTTCATGATATAGGTCATACATTCTCAGCTATAATATTGCATAAGTGATGTTGTATCCTTCTTAGCATACTATAGATGTCCATGGCTCCTTTAATGGTGATGTTGCATTATGTTTTTGTTCAAGTCATATAGATGTTATGTGTTTAGAAGAAGAATTGCGTGGTGCCCGCTCAAGGGTGTGTAAGAACAAACATTTTATCTAAAGAAAGATACTTAGAAATAGATTAATGCTCCCAGTAGGTAAAATCTAATTTGACTGTAAGGCTCGAGGTAGCACATTTTAACTTTCTTCCTTGCAAAGCTCTTGATGTAGTATATTGGCCTTTTATCTGTCCCCAGATTACCAAAGGATATTTGTTGATATCTTCCTTGGGATCTGCCAGTCATTCTGGTGAAAGAATAAAAACTGAGTAGGTGATATTAGACAAAGAGGTATAAAATACGTATCTCAATTTTAAATCTTTTATACATTATAATTAATATCAGATCCAAATAATTTTGTAGTCTCTATTTCACTTTGTGCTTGCATTAGTAAAATTTTTAATGCAAAACACATAAGTACCAAATATGTTGACTAGAAAGAATATTGTAAACTTAAAGAAATGATCACAAGTCTTTATCCTCTGGTTATGTGAAATATATGTTATTAAGTGGATAGAAATAGTTTCATGAGCAGCCTAGGTGGCTCAGTAGGTTGAGTGTTGAGTCTTGATTTTGGCTCAGTCATGATCTTACAAATCGAGCCCTGTGTCCAGCTCTGTGCTGACATCACAAAGTCTGCTTAGGATTCTCCCCATCCCTCACCCCTGCCCTTCCCTCTCTCTTTCTCCCCCATCTCTCTCAAAATAAATAAACTTTATTAAAAAAGAGAAAGTTTTGTGAGTAGGAAAATTCCTGAAATATTTCTTGTATGTTAGTTTTAGGATGTGTATAAAAATTCTCCAGAAGGTAATATTTATTTATAAAGAAAACAGTCATTTTGAGTATTTGCAACTAATTTCTTTTGCTGAAAAGTATTTGTAATATTAATATCTAGATGGTATAATGCCCTCTACGAAAGAACATTAATTAGTTTAGTTTGCAGCTCTGTTAGAGAACATGGTGAATCAGAACTTTTTTATGACCTTATACTTTAATCCATTTACTTTTATTACATATGTATATTACATATAAAATATGTATTTCCCACATCAAAGGATTTGAGGTATGAAATTAAATGAATATAAAATAATTTGAATGCCGAAGTGCCCATTAAATTTAACAGTTGAACTTGAAAAATTATTGGATTCCTCTTAAGTTTTGATTTCTCCCACCAGCTATCCTGCACGATATTGGAAGTGAGAAAAGTTACCTCCCATATTCCTCCACTTTTGCCCCTTAATTTTTACAAAGATGTGTACCACCTAAATTGGTAGCGGTTTATAGCTGCTGCTTTTGACACTTGTGTACACATGTTTCTTAGCTTCCAAAGTGTACTAAGTGGTGTCCTAGGGACTCAGAAGAATTCCATGTGTCTTCCCAGGTGTCTGACCTAATTCTGGGAACCTGAGCAGTAAGTATTATTTGACTGAATGGAGTTTTAAAAATTGTTTTTATGTATTTTTATTTCTCAGACAAGACATCTGTGTAGATTCTACGTCAACCATGAGAGAGAACAAACAACCTGAAGGTTTGGAATTAAAACAAGGTATAAACCAAGTATTTAATTTTTACATAACATTTACCTGAAGATTATAAACATTTTACCAATAGTAAATTTTCAGTGTTCCAACTTGCCCCCATTTTACAGATAGGGGAACAGAATAATTTATTTGGTCCAAGATCAAAAGAATAAAGAATATGTCCTTTATTTCATGACTCCTTTAGCCATTGGAGTAGTTCTGCCTTAGTGATATATGGTTACATTGCCACCAGAAAGCGATCTTGAACAGTTTCAATTTAGTAATCTGTACTGTATATCATTAGCTACAAGATATTGGAGATACATTAACTGGGTAGCTTTGGGTTATATGTGGGGAAAAAAAAGCTTTATGGATAACTTTTTTGTCTTTTCTGCAGAGATACTTTATCACTTTCTTCTTTATTTTATATAAATCAGTAGTTTTTGACATTGCCAGCTAGCAGAAGTGAAGTGGTAATTTGTAATTTATTCAAGCCAAGTAGATCAATAGGGCTAGTCTTTTACATGTCTTTTTTTGTTTCTCCTCATCCTCGTAGGGAAAGTTGAAAGTAAAATAAATTTTTATTAATTACTCACATTTTCCCTATTTCCTGGTATAATTACTGCAGAGCAGTGACAATCTACCGTTGACAAAATCATTGTATTATTTATTATGTAAACAACTAATATTTGATTGGCTTAGAATAGTGTCTCTAAAACTTGAGTCATAAGAACTTATTTGGTAGAGAGAAGTAGGTCATCAATTTATTTAGGCGGAATTTCTTTTTTTACTTGTGGTCTGTGTTACTAAGGCTTAATTGACACAGTGCACAAAAGTTGGATAACTAATTTTGTGATTCATTCAGTTTATATGTAGAGAGAACAAAATCAAGATTTTCTATAATTCTAATTTATGTACTTTGGAGTTTTTATAAATATTTTTGACAGTTTCAAGAATTCCATGGTTTTTCAGAAGACCTGTTGTGTTAGCCTCTTAAATAGCCAGACAAAAGTGTATCTTTATATTCTGACTACTTCTGAGCACCCACCACAGATATAAACTCATATTCAGTGTCATTTACATTTGTCATATATAAATAAATGCTAAGCATATTATCATTTTCACATAACTCTTGAACTCCACGGGTAATTGAACATCTCTGCTATTGTTTCTGTCTTTGTTTCTGTTCTTTGCATCTAATGAGCAGGCAGTGTCAAGGGTATGCTTTTAGATCATCTGTGGAGAGAAGAATGTCATGTAATTGACATGGTTGATTCCAGTTCCTAGGGAAAAAGGAATGGAGACCTCATTGTACAAATTAGCCATTGCTGCCTTCTAAGGGAAGATGTTTTTCTGCTTTCATGTTCAGGTACCTGGAGCTCTTTAAACTCGCTTCCCAGTGCTAACAGCCTATTTTGCTGTAATTTTATATGGTAACTTCAGTCATTTAAAAATCAGACATGGAGGCAAAGAGGAAGAGAAAAAGAACTCAGAGTAGTCAGATATCACAAAGCCCAAGTCTTTTATGCTTAGGAGCCTCTATAGACCACTCTCAGGTTCTCACCTGGGCATCAGAAACATCAAGAACACACTGTCATCAGTAAGTGACATCAAGCAGAGGTGAGAAAACATAAGATCAAAGCACAGCAGTACCATCATGCAGTACAGTTCAGGTTCATGTTATGACTAAATCTGTAGGAAATGGTCAAATTAAGTTGCAGCTCTTATTTTAAAGAATACAGGGAAATAATAAGTAATGTCTTCTAGAAAAATGTCTGTAAAATAGTTAAAATATAAAATGTTGCATAATGGAATTAACATAAGTTATCTAGAAGATTAAATTATGCAGAACATTTTCCAGGTAAATATGAGTATAGCTAAATCTGAACTAGGTAGTGAGTAACTTGCTTGGAGTTCCCCAGGAAGCTGAGGTACACCAGGAAGTAGAAATCCTAGTAGTCTGAATAAAGATTGTTGCCTTTTTTCCTAAATGAACCAATGTTGTCTACTTTTAATATGCACAACCTGCAAACTTGATTTAGTATTATCTCCAACTTTTCTTGCATAGCTAGCTGTTCTTGTTCACAGTGAGCTCAATAAAAAGAGAATATAATGCGCCTTGTGAATGTATTGTAATTTTATTTAATGGCTTGACCATTTAAGAAAATTCATTGAAGCTCAGTTAGGACTAAAGTAACCCTTTGTTCAGAAGACCAAAAATACAAAGCAGCATTGAATTTTTTCTTTGCTTTTTTCAAATAACTCTTATTATATGACCTATTCATAGTATAGGATACTGAGACATTACTTAAATCTTCAGTTTTTCAGCTTCTCAGCTTCTAAAATACTCAAATATTGAGAAATATTAACTGTGAATTAGTTAATTGACATTTTTTGCTCTAGTTCTGGTTTCACCCATTTCATTGATAAGAAATATTATTTCTGAAACTAGCTGTGCTGAAGATGAGTATCTGTGCATTAACTTTGACCATTCTTTCCTGATGGACTAATAACCCAAGATCTGCCTTCACTGTACAGACATTATTTAAATTTAAATACAGTCTACTGGTGAGTTGATTGGTACTCTAATAAAATTGGAACTCTTCCGTTGGGATTAGTTTCTTCACTCTTTTATTTTTAGCAGGAGGGCAGCTGTGTAAGAAACATCAGTTATAGTTTTGCTCTTTATCTACAGCACAGCTGTGTTTGTGTACATGAGCACATATACATGTACAAGCCTGAGTCCTTTATTAATTTCCTGGAGGATCTCAGGGCTTGTATTATTGAAATGGTTTAGCTCACTTTTTAAAATAATAATTATTTATGTAAATTTTCTAAATTGGTCATTTGTGCTAAAAATATTTAAAAATTTAAATTTCAGTTTAAAAAATGAAAACTGCTATTTGTTGGAGGTATTTAATTTGTAGAAAATATTTTTAAAATATCAAATCTCTACTAATATTAGTGAATTCCCTTTTTATATATAGCCATAAATAAATTTGCTTAAGACATTCAGTAGTAGTAAAATAATGGTCTGTATTTAAATAGTTGCTTTAAAGTTTACAACCAGGGGTATATATAATTTTGCAAATTTTTTTCCTTGGTAACTTACGAATTATGCTCCTTTGTTTGTGTTTCTTCTTGGAAGTGGCCATGAGAAATTTTTTTAACTGTACATAAGAAATAGCTAAGTCAAATTTGGATACTTAGGTTGAAGAGGTGGTGAGGTTTTCAGCACTCGTTTTAAAATATTTGAAGATCTGTCAAGTGGAAGAGTGATTAGGCTTGTTCTGTATTGCCTCTGAGAATGAAAATAGGGCCACTAGGTTTGGTTCAGTTTATTGATCTCTAATCGGAAGTTATCAGAAAATGAAGTGGGCCACCTTCGGTATTGAACACAGGTTACAAAAAACTGCCACTTGGTGGCTCTGTTGTAGAGCTAATTGAAGGAGTGTTTGTTTGGATGTTTGGCCTTGATTTGAAGTTCCTTTCTAGCTGTCAGATTTTGTAAAGACCAGTGCTGGGTGCAGTGTCTATACTTGAGAAGAGTGCTTAATAACTTTTTTTTTAATTGCTTAATGGAAGCAGAATAAAATGTACAGTGTTTTTCTTTCTCTATATTTTTTATTCTATTGGAAAATCATTCTTCTTTCTATTAGAGAAAGACAGGTAAACACAGAAAATATGCAAACTGAATTTTGCTATAGTGAGGCTCAGATTCTGCCAGTTATTGTTGTGCGTGCGTGCGTGTGTGTGTGTGTGTGTGTGTTTAAATAATGTAGTTGCCTCATGCAATTATATTTTGACCTTCCAGTTCACGGATTAGTGAATGATAGACAGCTTTAAGAATTCTCTTGTTAACAAGAGCTTCAAAAAGTTGAAAGGTAGACTTTAATAGGGGAAAAATGTTTATCAGTGGTTAAACTGTCTGATGGAAGTTTAGATATTTTCTATGGGCTTTTTTTTTAGCCTTTTAGACTAGTGGTCACTAAAGTGTAATTTTACACTTCCAGAGAATGCAGCCGAAAGAATACCAGTACTTCTAAAGTAAATAAAATACATAAACATATATTTGTCTCTCCACTTTAAAATTTCTGATTGCACATATTATTGTATTAATACATACTAATTTATTGTAATAATACATATTATTTTATAAGTAAATAATATGTACTGGAGCAGGCACTTAAAAACGTTTTCACGGATAGGTTTATGTAAGTAATGAAGCTGAGAGACCACTTTTAGACTATCATGAAGAATTGATGATGGTCACAGCTTATTCGCTTAATTACTTATAAAAATTAAATGTGGTAGAAGAGATTTTTGCCGTCATTTTGCAAAGGTATTAAATATAAATGTATATGAGACCATTTGAATACTTAAGGTGAGGGATTGGAAAACCACAACTGATTTTTGCTCTTACTGTTGTTTTTGTTACTCTGTTCTAAGGTAGTACTGCACCAGAAGCAAAGGTGAGTAAGTAGAGGGCCTACAATAAAAAAAGAAAGAAGTGAATTTGCAGTTGAAAAGGAGTTGAGTTTTTCCAAAAAGAACTTTATAACCATAGCTGAAGGACTACATACAGTTAGAAGAAGTTACAAAGATAATGAGAAAAATGCCCTCAGAGATTTGTGTTGCTTTGGGAAGGAAGAGAGAATGAAGAGCATCGGTTAATTAAGCGGTGTTCGATGTTCGGAGCAGTTTGACATTTGTGTATTGCTGTCGAAACCTCTGGGTTTGCAAGTGAGCTCTTGTGCTGCCTCTTCCTTTGAGGGGCTGCACTAGAGGCATGAGTGTGAGAGCTGTGTGGGAGACCGAAATAAAAGTGTTCCAGGCTGTTCACAGTTTGGAAGCAGAGAAGCAGATGCACAACTGATTTGCTCTAATGTTGGAGTCTGATTTCTTTTTTCCTCGCCCTTTATTATCTCCTTGAGTGGCTCTAACAAACCAGAGCCACAGAATGCAGCTTCTTAATGTGAGTTAACTTTAAAGGATTTTTAGAAACTCATTCTGGGGAAATGACGTCCAGTTCAACAATTGGTGAAGTAAAAAGAGATTGTGGTGTAACCGTCAGTATGACTTAAGAACTTACATTTCTCTTCTCATTCCTTTGAGCTTTTTCACAAGTTATTACCAGCAATGACAGCAGACAGGACCCTCCTGCTTTATCATTTGTCTCTTTCTATGTGTAGTAGTTGAACAAAAGGGTGAAAATTATAGTTTTGTGTGGCAGATTAGCCCATACTGTTTCTGTACCTTTTGAGGACCCCTCTATTGTATTTAATTGTGCAACCTTTCTGGATTAAAAAAAAATGCACTGGCAGGGTTTTTGGATCCATAATGCCTTTTGTGTGTTTTTCAAGAATGACATTATGAAGGGTTTGATTTAGTATCTGAGAAAAATGTTGGTTGCCATGTTTCTTTAAATTATACCCATTCTATCTTGTGGTTTCATAGGATCGTAGACATAATGTGAGGGCAGCCACTTTGGAGGTTACATAGTCCAAACCTTTAACAGGTATTTGGATCTCCTTTGGATCCACAGTGCTTTTCAGTAATTATGTTCTTCTCCAATTGTTAGCAAAAGTACCTCCTTATATAGAAGTACTCCTCCCAAAAGAAAGATGGTAAATGTTAGGTTTGAAATCAGATTTTGTTACCAGTTCCTGAATTTATTACACATCCTACACCATAGTCAATGATTTAATTTAAAGTTTTGGTTGTAACATTATATTTAGTATGTAGTCTTTTGACATTGACTTCTTTCACTTAGCAGTATGTATTTGAGGCTCTTCGTGTCTTTTTGTGGCTTGATAGCTTATTTTTATTGCTGGACAATCTTCCATCGTATAGATTTACAACAGTTTGCTTTCTATCGCCCTATTAGAGGACATCTTAGTTGCATCTAGATTTTGGCAATCATGAGTAAAGCTGCTATAATCATTTGTATGCAGGTTTTTGTGTGGACATAAGTTTTCAAATTCTGGGTAAACACCAAGTTTAGTTTTGTAAGAAACTGCCAAGCTGTCCTTCAAAGTGCTGTACCATATTACATCCCACCATCAGTCCATGAGATTTTCTGTTGTTCTATATTCTTGCTAACATTTGGTGCTATCGGTGATTTGGATTTTGACTATTGTAATAGGTGTGTAAGTGGTATCTTGTTGTTTTACTTTGTAGTACCCTAATGATAGATGATCATTAAGCATCTTTTCATGTGTTTCTTTGTCATCTATATATCTTCTTTGGTGACTTTTCAGATCTTTTGCCCATTTTTTTGAGTTGTTTGTTTTCTAACTGTTGAGTTTCAAGAGTTCTTTATTTATTTTGGATACCAGTCTTTTTATCCAGGTGTGTTTTGTGAATATTTATTCCTAGTCTGTGGCTTGTCATTTCCTTAATGATTTTTCATATTTAATACATACTTTTTAGCTCCATGCCTCATATATTTTATTTATTCAGGTGGGCTTAAGCGACCTCGTACAAGAAGAAGATAAATTCAGTCTGAACCAACATTCTCATTGTTGATGCTTTACTGGTCATTCTGATTCTGTTAAGATCTGGGAGGCACTATAGAATATTTAAATGTATAGATCTGTGAAATAGACTTTGACTTGAATTTTGGTTCTCCCACTTCAGTTGTGTGAACTATAGGGCAAGTTACTTAAACTCTGTTCCTCAGTTTCATCATTTATAAAATGGGGATAATAAACATGAGTTTCTATTCCATTATGGTTGGCATAAGGATTAAATGTGTTAACACATGTAAAGTGCTTAAGTGAAGTGATTAGTACCTAGTAAACGCTCAGTAAACATCCACTCTTGTTTTAATTATTTCTGCCATCATTATCGTTGTCATCAGGATTTTCTGCCTCATCCCCTCAATATCACCCTGGCTGTCTCTAATTGGTAAAAGTGTCTATATTGAATCATAGTTTGCCAGTATGTAATTTCCTCTCATTTGTCCTTGTGTGTCCTTTGGATTATAGAAAATGAATTTAATGCTTTTTCTAAATGATGTCCCTTCAGATTTTGAAGGTGATCCCTTCTTCCAACAAACGAATTGTGGTTTTGTGCTAGGCACCAGAAAGATAAATAAAATATGGCCTGGCTTGGAAAGAACTTCTCTAATAAAGAAAAATAGATGTGTAAATTAATTTCTCATATCTACCTGTATCTAAATTTATATATTCCCTGTCTCTCCTCTTAAAATTGGGTAAACTCTTTGTGTTGCTGAGACCAGCCCCTGTATTTGTATAGTGAACACATTCTCTTTTGGTACCTGCAGGTGTTTTTTTCTCTGTCCCTAATTATTGCCTCCCTCTGTGCAGTAAACAGTTGCCGATAACTATTTCACTGATGTGGCTGAGTCCTTATCTTGGCCTGTCAGCCATGTATAAAATCATTGATTATCCCTCCTTCCCTGATACTTTCTTCTCTGTTTTCTTTGTGTTTATGCTCTCCTCTTCTTGACTTCTAATGGGTGAGTGCCCCAGCACTTAGTCTTTGGACTGTTTTTCTTTTCTACATCGTAACATCATTCCAGGACTGACAGCTACAAATTTATTTCTCCAGTTCAGACTTCTTCCCAACCCCTTATATCTAGCTTCCTTATTAGATGTTCAGTAAGCATCTTAAAATTAATATGTTCCAGAATAAATTCTAGATTCTTCCCTGACCCTTCCCCCAAACCAACAAAGAAGTAAACAGTACCACTCCCCCTCCAAACCTTGCTTCTCCTACAGTCTTCTCCATCTCAATAAATAGCATTTGCATTCTTCTGAGTGTCTAGGCCAAGAACCTGGGAATCATTCTTGAGTGCTTTCTTTCATCTCTGTCAACAAATCCTGTCAGCTCTACTTTTACAATGTGCAGAGTCCAACCACTTCACACCTCTTCCTGGTGATATTATTCTGGTGTTGATTCTTACAGCATGTTGATCCCCTCTGTTTATGTCTATGCTCCCCTGTAGTCTCTGCCCTATAGCAGTCTGAATGACTTTAAAAATTAAAACTAAAAGTAGTCATGTCAGTGTCTTTTCACAGCCTTTCAGTAGCTTCCCATCTCAAAACAGAATCTGAAATCCTTCCTTCCTGTGGCCAGTAGAAGCCATAATGTGATACGGCCTGTCACTCTCCCCCTTATTCTTTCTATTCCTTCCTCCTCACTTTTCTCTAGCGTTACAAGTGCCGTTGTTTCAGAGACCTGACTTTCCTGTTCCCTCTGCCTGCATGTTCCTCCCAAGATAACCAGCAGTCTTCTGCATATCATTTAGATCCCCCATCAGATGTTACCATTTCTGTCTAAACTAATTAGCAGTACTTTTTTCAGAGCTAATTAACCTCTCAGTAAGCCTCGAATTTTACTGAGCATTGATGTTAGGTTTACTGTACTGTAGTTTGGTAGAAGTTATCATTTTTCGAACACAAGACTGATGCTCTGTCATGTGTCTATTTTACAGCATATCTCTGAACAGAAATGTTAATCTGTCCTTTGTGACTGCAAGTTTCAGTGCCTGTCATGCCCTTTGTCCAAATCTGAGAATTAAACTCCTTCACACCTGTGGCATACTCTTATTTAGGTCAGCTACTTGTTCTGTAAGATCACACCTCTCCAAATCCGTGAGGTCTTCCCTACCTTACTTGTGTTTACCTCACCTCTTCTCTCTTACAGAATAATTATCACCTAGTTCATCCTACTGTTGTCTGTTTAATTGCTTATCTGATCCATTTTAAAGGCTGGCAAGAGGTCCCTGTTGTGCTTTTTCTCCTACAATGGTGATGTCTTCGGAGGCAATAATTTTGGATATTGTCCCTTTCTATGTTCTCATGTGTACATTTTATCTGTTAGGCTTACATACTTCTGTATTAAGTTTAGCTCTAGCACCTGTCTTTCCATTCTGTCCCTTACACTTAGAGTCTCCTTCTCTGTCAACATCACATATTAGATTGTGAGACCTATTTCATATCACATCTGTAGATCTCCTTGACATTTCCCTATTGCCTTATACACTAAAAAATTCTTGTTATACTTTATACCTCACAGTTCAGCACTTCAAAGTATGATGTCCATATCTTAAGAATAAAGGCGAAATCTGTGCCTTCGTTATGCTGCAGATAAGGCCCACCTCTTCTGTGGCCTTTGGAACACCATTGTGACATAGGTAATAGATACTGAGAGAATATTTATTGATTCTTGGAGTAGGAGTAATCTCTGAATTTGTCATTCACAGAAGTTAGGTTTGCAGGCCGATGGACACACAGTTATCCAAAGTTGAGTGTGGGCTTGGTAGTAACTTGACAGGTTTTCTGTATTAAATTGTTTGCATATTCTTCTTTATCTTAGTAACAATCAGATAATGTTATGATTAAATTTTGAATTTGGTGGTCAACATGATATACTTAAATTTAAATCAGTAGTTTAAAATACTACATGAAAGAAAATAGCCAAGTTCTCTCAGTTTAGCTGAGAGGGAGATTAAAGTCCTCTACAAAAAAGATTATTTTTATATATTAAAAAAACAGTTGTTTCTTTTTCAGAAAATAAAGTTTTGGTTTCTTGAAAAGGCTAGAACTCACTAGAACTGTTACAAGTTGACTTCTACAGTTAGAATATAGTAGAATTGTATTCCTTATAATTTAAAATTTAGTAAAACCAAAGTTTTCTGTTGTCTCAGAAAAGAAATCCACAGAGGCACAGCGTTGCTGTCCAGTGAGCTCTGGACTTTGTTACTGAGATTGTAGCAGGTTGTTAACACTTAGAAGCCTTAGAGAATTGAGATTCTAGAGGGAAGGACCTAGAGGGAAGGATGGCGAAATGTGCTGTTCTAAATGGCATAACCACTAAATCTGATTAACTGAAAATCAGATGAGAAAACTAAAAGAGAAAACCAAGTAAAATAGTTTAACCCTTTTGATAACCAGGTCTATGGTTGCCTAATAGGCATATTTGGATTCTGATTTTCTTTTGTTCTCCTCCAGGATATATATATGTTTAGGTTTCTGAATAGAAATCACCCTAAGAAACCTTTTTATCTTGGAAATTGTCAAAAAAACAGGAGCATTAACTCTCATGTACCTCTCTCCGTTTTCAGTTATCCACCTATGGCTAATTCTTTCATCCATACCCCTGCCTGCTTCATACTGATAGATTATTTTAAAGCAATTTCTAAACATCTATTGAGTTCATCTGTAAATGTTTCAATATGTTTGTATCTCAAAGATTAGAGATCTCTTATTAAGCATAATCACAATGCCTTAAAAAGTTAACGTTGTTTAATGCCATATATTCAGAAAGTGTGCAGATTTAACTTACCACGTGTATTCATTGGTAGTATTGTGATATTAAGATTGATTGGTACAGGTGTTATCAGCCTAACACCTAATGGTTTTAATAACTATTACTGTGTAGATCTAGTATTTCGTTAGGGGTTACAGAATAGTGATATTTTTAATCCTCAGATAACCCAGTGTTTGGTTTTTTCAGATTGTCTTATAATAGTTTTTAAACTGTATTTGTATGAACAAATCCAGATAAGTTCCATATATTACAATTGGTGGAATACTAAGTCTCTTTTTAATCTGTATGCTCCTCCTTCCCATCCCTCCTTCTCACCCTCGTTTGCTCTCTCCTCCTCTTCACAGTTTATTTCTTGAAGAAACTAGATTGTCAGTGTTTCTCAGTTTGAATTTTGCTGACTGCATCCCATTGTTTTATTTAATATTATTTTTCTGTAAATTGGTAGTTGGATATAGAGCCTTGATCAGATTCATGTTCAATTTTTTGACAATATTTTAGAAGCAACATTGTGTCCTTGAGGCACATAATATACCATTACTTTTCTTTTTTGTGATCATGTTCATAGCCATTGGGATATCTTGTCCACAGGGCTGATAGAAATGCTCATGATTTCTTGAGGCTAGCTTTTGTTGGTAATCTAGTTTTTTTCTTCTGGGAATTTTTAGTAATTTTTTTTTACCCCTGAATTCTGATTTTTTACAGGATGTGTCTTAGATATGATACACTGCAGTTGGCAAGCCTTTTCACTGTGAAGATCCTTCTTCACCTCAGATCACATTTTTTCTCGTAATTTTCCCTCTCCACCCTTTTTTCTGTTTTCTTACTTATTCCATCACTTTATTCAGTTCTCTGCTCAGATGTTTCCTTATCAAATCACATTGATCACTCTCTGTGAAAGCATCCTGCTGCTATCTTCTTATCCTGCTTTATTTTTTTCATAACACCTGATATTTATTTATAGTGTCTCCTATGATTTAAATATAACAAAAGGACTTTTTTTTTTATTACTGCTGTTTCCTTAATTAAAACAGTATCTTGTACATAGTAGGTGCTCAGTAATATTTGCTGAGTTAATTATATTAGGTTAAGTTGTTGGACTCGTGTTATTCATCTCTTAACTTTTATTGCATATTTTAAATATATTTTTATTTCTTTTCTACATTTAGAGGTTTTTTCTCTTTCACTATCTTCCAGCAACCACTGAATGTTTGGTTTTGATAACTGTATTTTAAAATTCTAACATTTCTTGTTCTCTGTTCTTCTTTCACTGCATCATGTACTTACTTTAAGGCTGCAGGGTCTACTTCAGTCTCTCTAAGGATACTAATTAGACTCCTCTGCCCTTCCTTCTCCCCCATTAGATTATCTTCTGATCCCTAGATTTTCTTTATTTCATCCTTTGTTCATCTTGGTTCTTTCTTCACTGTAGCTGGGTTTTTCTGAAAGCTGATTTGGGTTTCATCAGTAGCTGTTTAGATATATTTCAGACTCTAGGAGAGCTCTTTAAGTGGACGAGGTGGGTCTCCCACTAGAGTGCTTGGGTATGTGGTAGGGAAGGGAAGAGAAAGAAGGAAGTGTTCAATTGGCCCAACTATTCTGAATGGATTTAATTTAATTATCTTGCTATGTGTTTCACAGCCAACTCTTCCTTGCTTCCAAGACTCTCTAAGAAAGAATTATACTTGTCTGTGGTGTCTTTGGCTGTGGTTTTGCTTTGCTTTTATTTTTCTGTCAGTTTCATCCTGCCTGCTTACATTTTGTAAAAGTCCTGGAAAATGTCTTTTTAAAATGATACCTTTCTTTGTTATCTAATATTATGGTTTCATTTTTTTCTTTTTAAACTTTTTACAAGGTTATGTTCTTAGAAATTGTTGAAGAAATACATATGTTCATAGAACAAAATTGGAAAGCTCATTTCCTTCTCTTCTCTACTTTAACTTTCCTCCCCAGAAGTAACCACTATTAATAATTTACCTTTGTTATTTTGAACATAAAGATGGTTATTACTCTTTAGCTTTCTTTGTTGACTTAATCATGTCTTGATCATTTTTCCATCTTATGAATATATTAATTTTCTTACAGATGGATATAATTCCTTTTTTTAACTAATGAATTAAAAGTAATATTTTAATTTGCATTTCTTGGTTAGAAATTAAGTTGAGCATTTTTTATGTATTGATGCTTTGTATTTCATATTTTGTGAAATGTTTGACTTGTTTCTACCCTTTGCCCATGTTTTTAGTTATTTATTTAGTTTTTTTTAATTTCAAGATACTTTATTTTTAAAACAGGTCACAGCACTAAGCTTCTGGCCCATTCTGCCCGCATAAGCTACAAACGCTTGCTCAGCAGCCAAGGCGTGCGTTTAGTAGCACGTTTGAAAAGTGAATAAAAATCCATATAAAACAAATATTCAAATGGTTTCCATAGGAACACAGATAAGTGACCCCCCCCAGTCTTCCATATTGTTGTATCTGTGCCAACCCTACTTCCAGAGACATTTGAAACCTAGCAGTAATTAAGTGAAGCAGCCCCCCCAAATCCCATAATTCAGGCTAAACTTGAGGTTAGCAGCTCCCGGAGCGGCACCTACGCGTTAATGCTGGGGAGGCGCAAGGTGGCCCTGAGGCGCTTCATGCCGCTCTCCCGGGGTGCAGTCCCCTTCGAGCGTGCTAACGTCTGGCTCCTCCATTCCGGTTGGGAAGTTGTGTTTCCAGATCTGCTGCATCAGTTGCCATAGTTATTTCTTAATGATGCCTGGATATTGTATGTATTATATTTGCCTTAAAATGTATGTCATTATTTCATTAATATTTTCTTATAGAGTGCCTCTGTCTTATTTACGGTGTGTTTTCCCCCCTCAGAGATCTTACTATTTATTTAGCTAAATGTGTTGATTTTTCCCCTTTATGGATTCTCTCTTTTGTGTTTTACTTATAAAGGACTGATGTTAGCTTTATTTTCGGTTAATTTATAGTATTTATGCTATCACTGTATTTTTAAGTATTGGTCTTCTGTCACTTCAGTGGGTTCTTGGTAGGGAAGGGAATTAAACATGTGTGCTCAATTTGCCATCTTCAGCAGGATTTCAGACAGATATTTAATTATTCCATGTTCTAAGGTTGTCTCCTGGCTTAATTTAATAATTCACTATCAGGAAGTTTCACGAATACAGTCACTCATAACATTAGATATGCCTCTGTTTTATGCATTAAAACTACTCTTAAGTTGAATTATTAGCAAGTAGAATGTAGGCTCTATTGAGGTTTAAATATGCCAACATAACTTAAAAATCCTGTTAAATTTTTATCCTTCAAAATCTTTGTGATTAATAATTCTTGTACGTTTGTGATTAATAATTCTTGTACGTTTGTGTACTTTCAGTTGGGTATTTAAAACTTTTATTGTAACAAAAAGCAAACCTAAGATAACACACACATACATTTAAAATTTTTATTTTAACAAAAAGCAAACCTGAGACAACTACACGCACACATGCACACACAGGCATGCACATGCATGCAGAATGGTGGAAGGACAGGACAGACAACACTGATACTGTAAGGACTTTGAATGAAGCATTTTGGGGTAAAGTTACTTTTTTAGAAAGAATGTACAAGTTTCACTCCTTCTACCTTGAGGATCATAATTGATAAGAAAAAACTATAATTTCCTCCTACCAAGAATGAGAATAAATTATCTTTGGAAGTGTATTCATGTATTTGCAAATGATACTTTAAAAAGCAAGTTAGTAGAATGATGAAAATTAAGGAATGGTGAAGTACAATCCTAGATCTTCAAATAATTTGCCATGTTACATTGTATAAGTCAGCTGACTTGTTTTCACATTTGTGAAATGAAGTGTTATTCTAAGTTATTTCAGACACAAATTCTACAAAGCATTGGCATCCATGGTGCAGCTGTGATGGACAGATGGAATCCATGAACGTATTCACCAGTACTGTGTGATAGAGAACTCAGTCCCTTAGACTTTGGATAATGTTTTTTCAAGTTTATTTATTTATCTTGAGAGAGAGTGTGAGAGCGAGCAAGGGAAGAACAGAGAGAGAGGGGGAGAGTGAAAGAGAATCCCAAGCAGGTCCTCCGCTGTCAGCGCAGAACCTGATGTGGGGCATGAACTCACAAACTGTGAGATCATGACCTAAGCTGAAATCAAGACTTGGGCATTTAACTGACTGAGCCATGCAGGCGCTCATGGATAATTTTTTTTTAAAGATTTAATTTGTAAGTAATCTCTATATCTAATATGGGGCTTGAACTTACAACCCCAAGATCAAGAGTCACGTGCTCTACCAACAGCACCAGGTGCCCTGACTTTGGATAATTTTAAATGTAAAGAGAGAATACCAAATTTATGGAATACCATTTCTTCAGTGGTAGGATACGTATAACTGTTTAAAATAAAGAAATAAAGCAAAGCCTACCTTCTGCCCACTGAAAAGTTTGAAACAAACTCATAAAATATATAAATTAAAAAACTGTCTTGTCAAGATTTACCTCCTTTGAAACATGGGCAGTGTGTGTATAAAACACTTTAACCCTGAATCTCTGGTGCTGATAACTTTATAAAATAAGGATTTTATTATTTTAAGCTTGGGGCAGAGAGGCTTTTTAGCTATGGTTACTTGTTAAGCTTATATAAATAGGCTTGAATAATTATCTGAATTAGGTGAGAATATATATAGATCAGTGGTTCTTAACCATTTGTTTGAAGTGTTTGAAAAAACACAGAATAAGATGAACATAATGTACATTCCATTAAAAATATTTATACACACTCACATATATCCCTGTAGTCTTTTGGTAAGAAATATAAGCTGATAGTATATGACAGTGAAATTCAGCTAAAAAGTTTGCCATGTATATCTTAAGGATCTATGAGTATAGATTCTTCATTTATTTAATGAAAATATCTCTAAGATTTGCTATTATTATTTACCCACATATGAACTCAAAGCAAATTAATTTCACAAAATTACAGCTACTTCAGAATTTGTGATTTAGCATATAAGGGATTCCATGGTTATAACATTGAACCCTATACTCAAGATAATAAGTGAGCTTCAGTTATATTGCCTGGATATTGTATGTACTTCTTTTCTCTAGAAAATCTGTCGTCCTTTTAAAAGGTTATGTGGGGGCTCCTGGCTGGCTCAATCAGTAGAACATGTGACTTTAATCTCAGGGTTGTGAGTTTGAGCCACATGTTGGGTGTAGAGACTGCTTAAAAATAAAATTAAGGAAAAAAAAAACCCCAATAGGTTGTCATGTGAAAAAAGGTAGAGCATGACTTATTGACTTGTTACTTACCTTTCATTGGCTACTGCTGTCAATAGGAAATTCTTGGGTTATTATGCAAGTGATGAATATACTAAGTGAAAATAAATGGTAACCATATCTTGGGGAAAAAGCAAAATATCTTCAAGTATTGCCATTTTATAAACATTTATATAGACTTAGGGTAGTATTAGACCTTGTACTTTAGAGATGTCCTAGGATAATTTGCCTTAATTTTCAGGAGAGAAATTCTGGGAAGGTAAGGAATTTGCTCAAATCACATACTTCATAGCAGAGTGAGATTTTAGAACTCATGTATCCTAACTTTCAGACTCTCCCTCTCTCCCCACCCACCATTATATTCTTCTCTTAATTGATTATCAGGCAACAACTTAGTTTGAAAAACAGATTACATTTTTTCAAAAACTTACGTTTTAAACTCTTTTAAACAGACTATAGATTTTCACTCAAAATCAGTGAGTACAGATTTAGAATTTTAGATTAAAGATGGCTAAGCATGAAAATGAACTTTTTGAGGCTATGAACAACTTAACTTAGCACTTCATTTCTTAAATTTGTTTTTGTCTCAAATTGAAATACTTATATAAAGCATTATTTACATAAAAGGCTATTTTTTTAAAGCTATTTGGGACTATTTGTTACCTTGGGAGAGATATGTAAAATATTCTTTGGCATCAAATAATTAAAGTTTGCAACCTTTTTTTAAATAAGTTTTATTTGT
Source organism: Cryptoprocta ferox (assembly GCA_028646485.1). Taxonomy (NCBI): domain Eukaryota; kingdom Metazoa; phylum Chordata; class Mammalia; order Carnivora; family Eupleridae; genus Cryptoprocta; species Cryptoprocta ferox. The sequence goes on from CM053568.1 coordinate 41,633,235, forward strand.
GGACACAAATATAATTTATCAATATATTTGTCCACTTTAATTTTAGAATAGGGAGTATTTTTTTAATTATTAGGATGTAGGAGGATCAGTCAAGGTCAGTAAATTGTTATTACAAAACCAGTGGAGTAGAATTGTTTGTGGTCTACCCTATAACATTGTATTATCAGAATTTTCAGTAAATAAGTTTTTCCTACTATAAGAAAATTAACAAAGCTAACATTTGGGGGATCATGACTTAAAAAAAAAACATTTAAAAGATAAATAAATTGGAGGTATAAATGAGCGCTCAAAGTTTAAACAACACTTGCACTTCAGTAATGTCCAAGTCTAAGGTAGTTGAGGGCCATAATCTGTGTCTATATTCAAGGTTTTTAATATCAGTTATAGAGGTTTTATAACAAACACATTTTTAAAAATTATAGTGTACTAACTTTATTAATTAAAATCCTCTTGATGAAGATTTATTTTATCTTAGAAAATGGCTTTAGGCCTTCTCCTTTAGTTTATTGATTTAGAACAAAGTGTTTGAAAAAGTATATGAAAAGATTTAGATAATTGCAATGCACATGGTGTCCAGCTTGCCAATGATATTTTTCCTTTTTTGTAGTAAAGTATTTTAACTCTTTCTAGAATGGAATTTTACTTTTTTGTGAATAAGCAGTGCTCTACTCAGATGGTTTCCAACATCACCTTTAATTTTGTAATGTAGAAGCTTCCCTGTATCATAAAGTGTTGTGACATTTTAGGAAAAGAGATCATGTGATGGTATAAATTTCCTACTGCTTCCATGTTCTGCTAAATTTGAATGAAAAATACATTAAAATGTAAATTATATTTGTTTTCAGAGTTGAGGGGTCAGGGGAAAAGGGGATGGGATAGAGATTATGGAATGTGTTTGGGACTCCATGGTGGGAGGTGGGGTCAAAGTAGCCCTTTAATCATAAATAGAAAGGACATTTTGACCAGGGCATTTAGGTTACATGGTTCTTTCCCCTTTTTTGTTTGTTACAGGCAAAGGGGAAGATAGTGATGTACTCAGTATAAATGCAGATGCTTATGACAGCGACATAGAAGGCCCATGCACCGAGGAAGCTGCCGCTCCTGAGGTCCCAGACAATACAGTCCAGAGTGAAGCTGGTCAGATAGAGGACCTGGAAAAAGACATTGAGAAAAGTGTCAATGAGATTCTGGGGCTGGCAGAGGGTAGCCCCAAGGAGCCCAAAGCAGCCACCCTGACTGCTCCTCCACCCGAAGACGTTCAGCCTTCCGCACAGCAGCTGGAGCTGCTGGAACTGGAGATGAGGGCGAGAGCTATTAAAGCCCTCATGAAAGCTGGTGACATCAAAAAGCCAGCCTAGTTACTTGAATCTGAATTCTAGGTGTGTTTGAACAAAGCCACATCATATAATTTTGTATATGAAGTTTATTTTAGGTCTTATGTGATAGTTTTCATGTAACCTTTATTAGATAAACTCATCTTAGGCCTAAAATACCTGTGGGTTTTTTGGTTGTTGTTACTTTTACACTATATGTTATTGCTGTATGAATTCATGGGAAATATCATTGGATAACCTGGGTACTTTGTTGGATGAGTATTTAGCTATGTCTGCAAATTGATATCTGAAAAGCCATTAGAAAAGAGTCACTGTATTTTTCCCCTTCGTTTTTAAATGTTTTGGCTTCAAACCTAAAAGCTTAAGAAAGATTTGACCAAGCATGTTGCTCTTAAGGCCACCTATATATTGTGGTAGAAAATTAAATTATTGCTCCTAGATTTATTAACAACTTAAGATTTAGTCATGCTTATATGCACTTTTAAAATAAGTCCGTCTTGAACACACCTTCTGTGGGTGTGGATTTCCTAGTAAAAACTGAATAACATTTTTTTATAAGGCTTAGAGGTCTGAAATGGCTGAGAAAAATGTTTTGTATAAAAGAAAAAACAGACTTAAGGCCATTTTTAAAAATGTGAAAGTAATTGCCCAACTTTAATTCTAGCAGACAAGCCATTCTAACAGGTATTTGATATTATTGGACACTTTGTTCAAGTTTTTTTCGTTGGTAAAAAGGGAACATATTTTCATTTACATTCCAAGCTATCAGATAAAGAATATTTTATTGTACAGGCTTTTATCTCGTGTTTTTGCTTGAAAATCTGATGTGCTATAATTCCATGAATTAAAAATAATAAAGACTATCATTCTGGATCTGAAGACTTTTGATACATTTCCAAAAGCAGACTTAATTTCAGGAAGCTTTGATAAGTTGATGTTATAATTAATCTAGTTTTGTATAGTTTTTGTAAATAAATTAACATCCTGCCACAATAATGGATGCTTTTTGCCCCATCACTGATTGTAGTTGCTTGATACCAAAATAAATTTAGGTAGAGACTCTTTAATTTTTTTCCCTAATATATAAATCTGAAACCATTGCTTATATATTTGGTTACAAATATAGTTTATTTGTAAGCCATTCTCTCCTAATGTTGTATGAGGATTTTCATCATTATTATATGTAAATCTTAGTTTCTTCTGGAAATAGTGTTTATGAAACATGAGAGTTGCAAAGTTACAAATTTATTTTTTTGTTGTTCTTGAACATGCCTTTAAATAATCCTGTCATTTTTTTCCCTCTGAATCTTTCTGATGTAGCACAGGCCTGTATCATTTGAGGTACTCACTTAGGCTGTGATGCAGGTGTGATTTCATTTATTTTTATTTTATTTTTTTATGTTTATTTTTTGCCAGAGTGAGACACAGAGTGTGAGTGGGGGAGGGACAGAGAGTGAGGGAGACAGGGAATCTGAAGCAGGCTCCAGGCTCTGACAGCTCAGAGCCTGATGTGGGGCTCGAACCCATGAATGGTGAGATCATGATCTGAGCCTTGCAAGGTCAGATGCTTAACTGACTGAGCCACCCAGGTCCCCCGAAGTGGGTGTGATTCCAATAGTGAGTTCTCATAGCTACTGATTCAAGATGAGAAAGCATTGATTATAGGAAAATAATTTTTTAATTCCAACTTAAGCTAAAAATTACAATAATAACAAAGTAGTATGAAACAAGCTGTCTTGTTGCTTACTGATTATAAGATCCAGTAGATGACATATAGCCGTAGACCAGGGTCCGAGTGCTCTGTAGCTGACGAGTCACCCCCTTCATGCAGGTGGTGTGTCTGCTGTGTTCAGTGTGCAGAACGGTGTACAGGACATCTGACCAGAGTGGTATGTGTGAGGTAGAATAAACTGAACAAATTAGAAGCTACTTAGTTCCCTACCTTGAAAAATCAGCTTTTACTCTTTATTTTTTTAACATTGAAAGACATGAGAGCTTTTTGAAAAATAAATGGCTTTAGAGAATAGGAATACGTTTGTTTTAGAAAAGACCACATATTGATCTAATGCTGCCATTTAAATTACCAGGTATTTATTAAATGCCTCTGAGGTGTTTAGTCTTGTTCAGAATCTCAGACTTGGGGATATTATAGGAGAGATTTGAGCACAAAATAGACCGAGTAATAATAGAGATGTGGGTGCTTCTTTTCATGCCTCATTTCTCCCTTGGGCCAACATAAGGAGAATTTTGAGGTAGTATATAATTAGTAAAATAAAAGCAAAAAAATTTTTTTAGGTTTTTTTATTTATTTAGAGAGAGCCAGGGAGGGACAGAGAGAGAGAGAGAGAGAGAGAGAGAGAATCCCAAGCAGGCTCTGTGCTGACAGCACAGCAAAAAAATTTTTGACAGCCTTATTCTTTATCCAAATGCAAGTATCCAGGTATTTGATGAGGACCTTGACCCAAATCTTGAAAGATAGATGGTAACTGAAAATAATGGGTCCTATGCATTAGGCCTTGGGCCAGTTTTCAATATTCCTGCTAATTCATATGCACTTAGGTATAGATCTTAAAAACTATTACGGGATGTCTGGATGTCTGTGCTGTCAGCTCAGAGCCTGGAGCCTGCTTCAGATTCTGTCTCCCTCTGTCTCTGCCCCTCCGCCACTTGCTTGCTCTCTCTCAAAAATAAACATTAAAAGAAAAAAATGTTTAAAAAAAAAAACCCTAAACCAGTGTTAACATACCAATTACAAAAACTTTAGTAAACCTTCCCGACCCCAATCCTTTTGTTGAGTGCTATTAATTCTTTTAAACTAAGAGGCAGTGTACTTTTTCCTTATAAATCTTGTTGATGTAACTTACTTTAAGCAAATTGTTAGATTTTAGGGCATGTTTAGGTATCTGAGTAAAGGTGTTCTGAATCATTTGAATAGTAATACAAATGGCAAGAATATATACATTTTTCAGTGCCATTTTCAAGGTAGATAAAGGAGGAATGAACCCACAATTTGAGCCAAATAAAGTTGCAGCCTAAAAGTTGCAAAAATTCTCAGTTCTATTCATCATGAAAAGTAGGAATAGGATTTGGTGTAGATATTTTCCCATTATTGTACCTGTTTAATCCTTAAGTAAAACTCTGATATGCTTTAAGTTAAAACTATTGTTTGTTTTTTACATTTTTCTTTCTTTTGGTGGGGACATGTTATTTTCTTGTTTTAATGTTAGTATTTTCCGTATCAAATGCCTTTCTTGAACATTTCCATTTTATGAAACAGGCACAATGCCATTTGTAGCCTGTCTCTATGATGCCCTTGTTAGACTTTGCAGTTGCTTTTCTACGTTTTCTTTCAAGTAGACTCTTTTTTTTAGAACAGAAGTGCTAATGAGTATGTCAATAAGCATACAAAATATATTGACTTGATATTTAATCACTATTTTAAAATATATTGTGATGCAAAAAGTGTGAGAATTAAGGACAGAGCGTTCTTATTCTGCGCAAACCAGCTGTGTAACCTTGGACAAGTAACTGTAAATTGAGGGACATAAATTGTTAGCCAATATATAAGATTTCTTTCTCCTGTAACACGCTGTGATTTCAGTACAGAACACTATACAATTTGGTAAACTTACTTCTTACCTCTTCCCTTCCCCTTTCCCCTGATTCAAAAATGAAGCAATCTGTTAAATCTTTTTTTGTGCCACAGTGTTGCTGGATATGAACAACAATCCAGTTTTGGTTTTTTTCCTTTTGCCTGTTAGAGTCTTCACTGTCAGGATCTTTTGGTAAGTATATTGTCTAGAATTATTCAAATTGACCCATAAACTTAAGTTACTTTATATTTACTGTTTTATTTAATTTCAAGATAATAAGTAGATGATTTTAAGTAAATAAAAGTTCTCCCCCCAAGGCTTAATAATGGAAAAACAGAACTCTCCTTCCCTATTCTTTTTATACCAGCTTTTGCTAGTAAGAGGTAACCACTTTCAAATCTGTTAGCTATTTTTCTATTTATCTCTGTATTTCTAAGTAACAATTATTATGCTATTTCCTGATATTTCAGTTTTAGGTTTTACTGAGCTGTTTTGGAAGATGAAGATGAAGATCCATTCCTTCTACCTCTTCTCTAAACACATACCTTCCTCCTCCTTCCTCCTAAGACAGTGCAGCTACATCACACCTCTTGGTTAACATTCACTGTTTATACTGTTTTGACTATGTAAATACTGTTCACAAATCAGTTGTATGGTATCTATAATTATATTTTCTTTTTTGGTCCAATTTCTTTTTTAAGTTTTTTGGAATTAATAATATAATTACCCTGTTGTTTCATTTGCTCACTGTTCTGTGGAGCACACATTAACTTATACCCTCACTGTCCTCCGGGGTGTAAATCCCTTCTCAGAAGATTCAAATATATAATCATTTTTTTTTCCTTTAAAGACATTCCTCTTGGAACTCTCTGTTCTATTTTTTTTTTAATTTTTATATGTTTATTTTTGAGAGAGAGCATGAGTGGGGGAGGGGTAGTGAGAGCAGGAGACACAGAATCCGAAGCAGCTCCAGGCTCCAAGCTGTCAGCACAGAGCCCGACGCAGGGCTAGAACTCACGAGCTGTGAGATCACGACACGAGCCACAGATGCTCAACCGACTGAGCCTCCCAGGCGCCCCTCTCTGTTCTATGTTAATCTGGATCGGTTGCTCTTCACCTCTCTCGTGTTGAATATTCCAATTTCCTGAATCTTCTGTCTTTATCTTTTAGTTTATTCCCTTATTTTGGTGGTGTGGCTCTTCCAACAGTTTCCTTTGAAAGAATTTATGAACAATAAATTGTTTTGATTCATTGGTGTGACTCAGCATGGCTCAGTTCTATCCATACACTGAATTGAAACATTATGTGAGTGTTGATGTCTAGCTAGAAATCATTGTCCTAAATTTTACAGCATTATACCTGTGCCTTCCAACTTCCTCTGAAGCTGTTGAGAAGTCATTTGTCATTTTGATTCTTGATACTTGAGTGTATCCTGTTTGTTTCTCTTCAGAAGCTGTTAGGATCTTTATTCCTACTATTCTGAAATTTTTTGATGATGTGTCAGAGAATGGCTCTTTTTCACCCATTGAATTAATCACTGGTGAACTTGTTTAATGGGGAAATTCAGGTCATTTAGTTCTAGGAAAATTTTAAATATTACTTCTTAGATACTGAGTTCCTTCCCCGTTTTTTTCCTAATCTCTGTTTTTGGAACTCCTTTTATTAAGATAGTGACATCTAGCCTGATTATTAAATTTTTTATTTCTTATGTTCTGTTTTTCATCTTTTTCTTCTATTTTCATATTTTCTCAATATTCTCTTACAGTTCTTCCATTGATTTTAAAACATTCTATCATTTTTAATACCTCAAAGATCTTTTAATTTTTTATTCTCCAAATGTGTCCTTTTGAAGGTAGAATTATGCTCTTGTGTCTGTAGGGGAGTGGCTCCACACTGGTATCCAGGTGACCTTGCTCGTATCCTGGAAGGTCATGGAGGCAGAGCTTGTGCCTCCAACCAGCTTACATCTTGGTGCAACCACCTGCGATCCTCCTGGGAACATGGCCAGACAGGTGGTCTTGTGAAGAGTAGTCAGAAGAACGTTTTATTTGCCTTTCTTTCTTGAGGAAGGCTCCCTGTCTTGCAGAAAGATGTCTTGAAGCGGTTTTCCCATCTGCCTCCTTGGTTTCTTTGAAACTTGAGACTTTCTGTCATGCCCCACTTAGGACGCAGCTGCAGGCTAGACAGTCGCTTAGCTACAGCATGGCATTAGCTCTTCAGCAGTGGGGTGTCCCGTTAGTCCTCTTCCATCTGGTCCCTTTGGTGTCACCTGCACAAGGGCTGTGAGGAGTTGGCACCTTTTGACCACTGTTTTCTCACTGTGGAAGTAATAACCTGCCTGAATCGAAAAAGAGCTCGTTGATTTTCTTAACTGGCTAAATTTTCCAGGTCTTGTTTGGCCCTTGCCTTGGCCCTTGGTCGATGTAACATTTAAAAATATTTTTTTAATGTTTATTCATTTTTGAGAGAGAGACAGATGGAGCGCAAGTGGGTGAAGGGCAAAGAGAGAGGGAGACAGAATCCAAAGCAGGCTCTAGGTGCTGAGCTGCCAGCACAGAGCCTGACATGGGGCTCAAACCCATGAACTGTGTGTGAGATCATGACCTGAGCTGAAGTCAGATGCTTAACTGACTGAGGCACCCCAGTGGGTGTAACATTTTACCTGCGGATGTTGATGTTAGTGGTTGTTTTCAAGTTTTCTTCTGCTTTTTGTCTTCTGTTTTCTTCAAGTTCATGTTTTTCTTGTTCTAATCTCTATCTGATGTTTTCTCAAATTTTCTTAAACTTTGGTAATGTTTGGCTACTCTTAAGACCCCAAAAAGCTGATTGGAAGTTCTGTTTATGGATGAGGCCCTTTAATGGGTACAGTTCACTTTTTTCTTGTGTTAGCTAAGGATAATCCACAGTTTACTCAAGACTTTTTACTTAATCCCCCAATTTCGTTAGGCTAGTCCTGCTCTTACCTGCTCAGTATGTCTGAGTTTAGAATTTTGTACTTCAGCTTCTCATAGTTGGTGAATCAGTGGTTGCCTGTTTTGAGACCAGCGTTCATGTTTCATCCCTGTGCTCTCTCTTTGGATCTTTGTTACTGAGCTTTACTTGCATTTGTATTTAGAATGAAGTTGCTTCTCAGTTTCATCTCTCGATAGGCCCATAGGTTGCAACCTTCACTGACTATATTGGTGCCACTTATCTATTTGTGCTCCAGCTTCCCAGATTTTCTTGACCCATCCCTGTCGTCTCTGCCACTGTCTCTCTGAATGGGTTAGTGCTTTTAATCTCTGTACTTGTCATTTTAGTGGACTTTCATAAAGGAATAGCAAATGGGGTGTTTAGTAAATTTGTTTAAGCAAGTACTACTTGGTTTTTTCATCTAGTTTTGCTTTTGACAGTCTTACGGTTTTTTTTTTCTAAATTCCATGTTTAGATTAATGTAGAATCTGAATTGATTATAAGTGGGAAGGTGTGAGAAAGAGAATGGAGGGGACGACAGCTGATTAGCATCAGTGGTAACCTGAGGCTGGCAAGGACACTATTGCTTAAAGGTGACCATATTTTTTTTCACTCCAGTAGTTTTTACTAGAACATGTGTGGGTGTTATTCAGTGTTCATGTTCTCAGACCTGCGATGTGCTCTTCCGTTATGTAATTTCACATCATTTCTTTTTCATATCAAGAACATGTACTTGAAATACTGTGTTTGTCCTTTTGCCTTGCTTTTGTTTTCTGGATTTCCTACTATTTGCATTGAGTTTTCTTGTCTGTCTTCAATATATGTCACTTTTTTATGAATTGTTTTTAATCTTCATTTTGAGTTTAAAAACTGTCCATTTTTGCCTGTTTCTTTAAGGCATTATCTGTTGTGTTCATTCACTCTTATTTTCCTCCTTAAGTTTAGTTTTCATATCTGAAAAATTTTTTAATTTCTAATTTTTCCCTGAATTCTGTCATATCTGGTTTTTTTTTTTTATTTTACTTTGAGAGAGAGAGCATGAGCAGGGGAGAGGCAGAGAGAGAGGGAGAGAGAATCCCAAGCAGGCTCCACTCTGAGCATGGACTGGATCCCACAACGGTGAAATCATGACCTGAGCCAAAATCAAGAGTTGGTGCCTAACCAACTGAGCCACCCAAGTGTCCCATCTCATATCTAATTCTGATTCATAGTTATTCTTTTATGGCTTTTATGATTTTTTAAATGATTGTCATTTTAAATACAAGTAATAGTTTTAATATTTTCTGTGTGTCTTTCTGCTGAACTTTTATTTCTATAGGGGTGTTGTTGTTCTTATTCTTTCGCTAATTTATAACACTATTGCATAGGATTTGATTTTGATGTTTTGGTTTCCCATTTTTTATGTGAAACTCACTTTTCTGAACTTTAGAAGGAACTGGTTCAGATTAGCTTTTCTACCTTCGTGGCCCTTTGACTTTTTCTTGTTCTCTAATGTCCGATTAGGGTGGCTTGCTTTCTGACATTTCCTGGTTCTGTTCCCCTCCTCTACTTTTACCTGGACTTCTCTTTTCATCCTGTTGATATTCTCTATCCTGCTCATTTTGATTCCATAACCAGTTGATTCTTTCTCCTAAGTGTGGTGCTCTGTCCTGGAAGAGAGCCCTGGCTGATCAGTTTCAGGAGTTCGTAGGGGTAAGACTTTTCTAGGTTCTTTAGACCTTCGTATGTTTTGCATTCACCTATTATTAGAGGCAAAACCCCTCCCAGTTTCAGTTGCTATGTCAAATTGATTTGCCATGATTTCTACCAATTTGAGTTTCTCCTTTTATCAGGTCTGTTAGATTCCTAACTGACCTCCCTTCTCCTCCCACAGAAATGCTGGTATTATGGTTTTATGACTTGTTAGTGGTTTGTTCTCACCTGCTTATATTTTGGGGCTGTGAGGATACTATACTTAGTTTTGTTTTAAATATTGTCCATGGTTTTTGGTTTTTCTGTCAGTCAGCCTGGTATTATGTTGGGACTTGAAGAGATTTAGAAACTGTATTTCAAATTAAGGGAAACTAATTTATATGTAAAATATCTTAACTGAATTATTTACAAAGTATTCTTCATATTCTTAAAATTATTTGGTAAATTTTGACAAGTCTGTCTTTTAAAATATAAAACGATATGAGAGTTTTTATTTTAATTTTAGTCAGTTAATGTATAGTGTTAGTTTCAGAAGTACAATATAGTAAATAAACTTAAAAAAAAGAATTAAGTTTAACAAGTCTTTCTTAAGATTTTAAAGTTATTCTAAAACCAATACCTGTTTACCTTATTGGGTAGAAGCAGTTGTTACCCTGAAAGTAAAACAAATCAGTATTGCTCTTTAGTAGCAAAGGAATTTAGGTTTGTTAGGTATATTTTCATACTTGATAGTTATTGTCAGTTGAAAGATTTTTTAAAAATCTGTTAAGGTTAAAAGTCATTTATATAAAAATAAAAGATATGATGTTATAGAGTTAAAGGACCAATATTTTGATGTTTTAAAATTTGGAGAATAGAAGAATTCACTGTGTGACTTATCTTTTATTTTTATTTTTTTTTAAGTTTATTTATTTTGAGAGAGAGAGTATGCATATGTGAGTGGGGGAGGGGCAGAGAGAGAGGGGGACGGAGGATCTGAAGTGGACTCTGTTAAGAGAGCAGAGAGCCCAATGCAGGGCTCAAACTCACAAACTCTGAGATAATGACCTAAGCCAAAGTTGGGCACTTAACCGACTAAGCCACCTAGGCGCCCCAACTGTGTGACTTTTAAAAAGTAGTTTCTTCTTGGGGCACCTGGGTGGCTCAGTCGGTTAAGCATCTGACTTTGGCTCAGGTCATGATCTCGCGGTTAGTGGGTTCGAACCCCACATCAGGTTCTGTGCTGACAGCTCAGAGCCTGGAGCCTGTTTCAGATTCTGTGTCTCCCTCTTTCTCTGCCCCTCCCCAACTCGTGCTCTGTCTCTCTCTGTCTCAAAAATAAATAAACTATATTAAAAAAAGTAGTTTCTTCTTTTGAACAATTTATATTTTTTTACTACTCTTCTGTTCTAGTATATTTTCTCTGCTTGGAACACATTTTTCTCAAAGTCCAAAAGAGAACTGCAAGTTTTGGCAACCGATTTTTCCCCTCCAAATACATTTAATGTAAAGGTTTTAATAAGATTCTCTCTTTGTGATATTTAAAATTACTAAATAAATGGAAGTTTGGTATTGTTGCCTATCATGTGTATCAGTCTATCATAACAAGGTCACAAACAAACAACCTGTCTGCCGGAGATGAGATTCAGCATAACACTCTCATATAAAGTTTTTCTCTCTGTCCCTTAGTGGAAACGATATAGTTGATAGCTATGAAACAGTTTCGGTATCAAAAACCTGTGATAAATAGCTTATTTATGGTGGGATTTTTTGTATTAGTAAACAAGGAAGAGGAGAATATAATATCAGGGACACCACGATACCAAATTAGAATCTGATTATGAAATCCTTTGGCTTATTTATGCTTATTTCAACCTTTGTGTTTATTTCTAGGACAGATCTGCAGTGTGTAAAAAGGAAAAAGTCTGTGTTAAGTTTATATTATTTACAGCCAAACTTAAATGTTAAAATGCCACATTTTTTTTTTCTGGTCAAGTTGCATGTTTTTTTATAGTTCTTTTTTGCCACTAACATTAAAATATGTAAACAGAATAGTTTTGCAAGCTGAAGCTTGCAAAAAGGTTTTTGCTGCACACTAGTTAATCAGACTGTGGCTATAGTCACCAGAGAAGGAACTGAGACAGTCACAAATGCAGCACGGTTGTGAGACTGGGGAGGACAAGTATCCCTGGTTTTTTGTTCTGTTTTTAAAAAAATTTATTCATACAATCAGCTATTCTCTTTTAAATATGCCCTAAGGTATCTTTTTTGACCTAGGACAAAAACCAGTCTTATATAACTTAGTGTTTTCTATGCTGAGTAAGTGAAATCAATTCCGCTTGTAGAACACGTTTATATCAAAACCGAGCAACTGTCAGAACTCGGTTTTCATATTTCCCTTTCTATATAAATTTTAATGTTAATTGATTTTTTAAAATGTTTATTTATTTTTGAGAGAGAGAGATAGAATGTGAGCAGGGAAGGGACAGAGAGAGAGGATGACACAGAATCTGAAGCAGGTTCCAGGCTCTAAGCTGTCAGCACAGAGCCCAATGTGGGGCTCGAACCCACGAACCGTGAGATCATGACCTGAGTGGAAGTCAGACGCTTAACCGACTGAGCCACCCAGGCGCCCCTTAATTGATTTTTTTTAAAAGCCTGCCAGCCGTTAGTGAAGGATAGGAATTTCATTGATAGTTTTTTTTTTAATACCCAAAATGAGGCTTTATTCAGTGCATTGATTTGGAATTCAGGAACCTTTAAATTGTAGCTCTTCCTCAAAGTATTTAAACACTGAGTTTTCAATCTTAAGCGCATTTTCTTGTGAATTAGTGTGAAATTCTGTGCCCTTAATAGCTACATGTTAACGGAAAATAGAGTTTTGGTTGGTAGAAAAGTGAAGTTTATATTAGAGCTCATGGAACAACCACATGGAAAGGAGGCAGAGAGGTGCAGTTACCCACATTAGCTTGGTTGGTGTGTCTGCCTTGAACCAGTGCTACCTGACCAACCTTTTTAGTCTTTTTTGCCCTTTTTTCCCCTTTACCCTTCCACCTTATCATTAATTCTTTCCTTTGCTCTTCTCCCATTTCCCTATTCTGCATTTTCTTCCTTAATCATTATTTGAGACAAAAGCTTTTTTTTCTTTTTTTAAAAATTTTTTAAATGTTTATTTATTTTTGAGACAGAGAGAGACAGGTCATGAGCCGGCAAGGGGCAGAGAGAGGGAGACACAATCAGAAACAGGCTCCAGGCTCCAAGCTGTCAGCACAGAGACCCGCACGGGGCTCTAACTTAAAAAACCATGAGATTCTGACGTGAGCCAAAGTCGACGCTTAACCAACTGAGCCACTCAGGCACCCCAAAAGCTTTTTTATTCTTTGTTGTATTACCAACCTATATACTTTTAAAAAATAAAAATACATGTCAAAAAACATTGCTTAAAACATATTTTTCATTTTTAAGTAGATAACTGAGAATTTTATAATCATAGAAAACTGGAGAAACAGAATTTCCAGTTGGATGGGGATATTAAAGATCTAGTTCAAAACACTAACAAATCGAATATTTAATTCATATGATTGTCAAAATTTATTTTTTTATTAGTGTTTTTCTTCTATTATAAGAAAAGACTAAAGTTTTTGGTCATGCCACTTCCTTCCCCCATTTCCCACAATAATTTCAATGCATATGTGACTCAATAGTAATTCTTTTCCACCTTTCTCTTACATCTTCAGTTTATATTATCAAAACTACATGAACATTAGGCAATTTTGAGTTCAAATAATTTTTTTAATTGTTTCCTAATTTCTTATTTCTCATTTTCAGGCTTATTGCATTTGTAGATTTATTGCAAATAACTTACAGAAAAGAGGAAAGTATAGAGAGGAATTCCACAATCTAGATGGAATCTGTCAGCTGCTTTGGTTTGTTCTCCAATATTTAAAAATCACCTGTTGATTAAATAGGCAGTAAACATGCACATACGCACACTCCATCAACTACACAGTGTTGCCAAAAATATAGGGAGTATAAAAAGATAAAAGGCACCCAATCTGGGGGGAAAACATTTGCACAAATATGAAAGCCATAGTTTTGATATCCTTATGATATTAAGATCTAATACATATAATCAAGAAATCACAAAGTGTCAGTACCCTAGCATTATGGGTTAGCTGTGGTTGCTGATTCTTCAAGGTCAGAAGAGAAAGGTGGGTGAGTGAGTGCCTGGAGTTGTGTGGGGGAGCACACACAACGGGGAAAGCAGCTCGCAGTGAAAGAAGTGTGAGCTATGTGTATGTGGTCCTTGAAGACCATTAGTGCAGGGGCAAATAGCATCACAAGCAGGAGTTTTTGTGTAAGGATTGCATTACAATATGATAATTGATTTTTTTTTTAAGTTTACTGATTTTGAGAGAGAACATGTATGCAAGTGGGGGAGAGGCAGAAAGATGGAGGGGGAAGAGCGATCCCAAGCAGGTTCTGCACTGTCAGCATGGAGCCTGTTGGGGGACTTGAACCCACGTACTGTCAGATTGTGACCTGAGCTGAAATCAAGAGTCAGATATTCAACTGACTGAGCCACCCAGGCGTCCTGACAATGGATATTTCTAATGAATCTGAGCCTGCAAGACATAGGGTTAGTGCACAAATAAGGTTTGTTATAAAATCGTATAAAAAATGTTTTGGTGTAAGAACACTAGGTAGGCAACTTCTTTTCTTGATTTACTGGATAAGTGAGGCATCATCTTCAGGCAACTATTTGAAAACACCCTAGTATGTCCACGTACATTTAGCTTTGAGTCCTATCTGCAGTCAGACTCTTTAAGATTTCTGGAAAATACATAATTTCTATTCACTGAAACAATAGAATAAAGCAAATGTACTTGTGTACTTTGTGGTAGATGACCAGTTAATGTCATTGGAAGCATAAGATATGTTTATCACGGGAAGCTGAAATTAGCCCCAGAACTGGTGGGCTGTATTAGACACTTTAAAGATATAAACTCAATGAGGAACATAATTAGGGATAGTGGGCACTTATGCTTGACAGGGGTAGGCGGCATGTTTATTTAACATACATTGCCTAATATTACTCTCTTGACAGATTCTCCAAATATCATTTTTTCCCCAAGGCAACATGTGCCCCTATATATCTGGTACTTAATATGAACAAGATTGTTTTTCATGGTTGATTGCAGTTAGATGATGAGACTCCTGTGGTACGGTCAAAGTGACATACATATACTTTGTATGTAACAAGTATGAGTGTTATAACTTATCTGAAACAGTTCAGTTATACTACAGTAAAAAAAAAAAAAAATCAGACTTTTTATTAGCCGTGAGTTCGCTGTCTCTGGCTTCCTCACAATTCAGGGCAGTGTTGCAATGAACACTTTCTCAGTGCCCCTTGTTTTAAATTTTTGTGTGTTTGTGGGGCGCCTGGGTGGTTCAGTCGGCTGAGCGTCTGACTTCAGCTCATGTCATGATCTCGCGTTCTGTGAGTTCGAGCCCTGCATCGGGCTCTGTGCTGACAGCTCACAGCCTGGAGCCTGCTTCAGATTCTGTGTCTCCCTCTCTCTGCCCCTCCCCTGCTCGTGCTCTTTCTCTGTCTCCCCCCAAAAAGTGAATAAACATTTTAAAAAAATTTTTATGTGTTTGTAATATCCTGACAGGAGTGCTTCCAAACTATGTTTTTACATCTAGTCCCTGTAAACTTTTAAATTTAACTAGGCAAAGCGATGAATAATCTCTTGCAGAATGTTTAATAAACAAAGTCTGAGTAAAAGAATAGAAACACAATAAACTTAAAATGTTTTTCTAATGTTTTAAATCTGTGTCATTTCTTTCTTTCTTCTAAAGATGGGGGTGGGGAAGAAAAGAGAACTTCACATTTTATATTTAATTGAACTAACAGCATGTGCTGACAAGTATAAATAACAGCCGTTGGAAGTGACTAAATAAATTGGTTTTCACAAGCAATGATTCATCTTCTGTCTTTCATTGCCATCAGGCTAAGAGACAGCTTCTTTTTGTCAGCTTATAGGAAAAATAGTTGGTTGTATAACAATCCTGTTTCTCTTTCTGCAATAGAAGCTCATCATTTGCTATGCCAGTTGCATTTTAAAATATTTAAATATAATAATCAAGTTTACATTTGGTTGTTCGTTTCCCTAAAACTTTACAAAGCTATAATTATATTGCTCAGTCTTCGTGGTATTTTGCAATATTCTGGTAGGTTCATTTCCCTCTTGATTTTTATCTTGACTCATGGGTTATTTAGAAACATGTTAGTTTGCTAATATTAGAGGATTTTCTAAAGGTATTACTATTATTGATTTTTAGCTTAATTGTATTATGCTCATAGGACACATTTTGTTTGACTTGAATCCTTTGATATTTATTGAGATTTTCATTATGGCCCAATATATGGTCTATGTTGGTAAGTGTTCCTTGCACAGTTAAAATGCATATTCTGCCGTTGTATGGTGGGGTGTTCTATAAATGTCAATTAGGTCAAGTTGGTTAACCGTGTTGTTCAAACCTTCTGTATTCTTACTGATTCGTCATCTGTATCTTCTTTACTTATTGAGAGAAATCATATTAGTTTTGTATTGCTGCATAACAACAGATTACCACAAATTGGGCTTAAGGCAGCACACATTTATTACCTCACAATTCCCATGAGTCAGGAATCTGGGGATAACTCAGCTGGTTTCTTGGCTGAGGGCGTCAGGAGACTGCAGTCACAGTGTTGGCTGCAGGTGTGATGTCCTCTGAGGCTTGGGGGGCCTATTCCAAGCTCATGTAGTTGTTGACAAAATTCATTTCCTTGTAGCTGTAGAGCTTGTGGCCGCTGGTTGTTTTCAAGTCCAATAGGGTAGAGTCTCCTGGCTTCCATGTCTAATCTCTAGACTTGACTTTAAAGCTCCCACCTGATTAGGTCAGTCCCATCCAGAATAATCTCTCCTCTAATTAACTCAAGGTTAATTTATAAGTGACCTTAATTACATCTTTAAAATCTCATCACTGTTGTCATATAGCATAACTTAATCGAGGGAGTGAAATTCCATTATATTTACAAGTCTCTGCCAGAGATGATACAGGCGTGTGTAGCAGGGGGTGGGAATCTTGTTGATGGGCTTAGACTTCTGTCCACCACAGAGGGATATTAAAATCTCTAACAGTAGCTGTGGATTTGTCTATTTCTCCTTGTAATTTTCTAATTTTTGCTGCAAGTATTTTGAAACTCTGTGATTAGGCAGATAAATGTTTAGGATTATTATACCCTCTTTAAAAATTGATCTCTTTCTCATTATGAAATAACATTATTGTCCCTGGTAATGCTTTTTGCTCTGAAATCTGTTTTATCTGTTAGTAATTTAACCACTTCTGCTTTCTTTTGATTAGTGTTAGTATAGTGTATCTTTTCCAACCTTTTAGTCTATTAGTGTCTTTGTTCTCAAATTTTGTTTCTTGCAGGTAACATATGGTTGTGTCTTCCTTTTCCCAATATGACAGTCTCTACTTTTTAATGGGGTTATTTTGGCCACTTGCATTTTTTAAAACGTGTTCGCAATTTGTTTTTTAAACATAGTATTTGTATATAGCATATCATTTGTAACATTCTCTCACCTTTTAGGTATCTTCCACATTATTTCTGTCATTTATTTTGATAGCTTTGTTGATATGTAATTCACTTACCATAAAGCTCGCCCTTTTAAAGTGCACAGATCAGAAGTTTTTAGAATTATACATCCATCAACACTGTCTTAATTCTAGAACATTTTCATCACTTCAGAAAGAAACTTGATACCCATTAGCAGCACCCACCATGTGCACCTTCCCTTGGCCTCTGATAACTAACCACTGATATACTTTCTGTCTAAGGATTTGCTTATTCTAGACATTTCCTATAAATGGAATTGTACAATAGGTGACTTTTTGTATCTGACCTCTTTGTTTTGAAGATTCATCCAATGTGTAGCATATGTCAATATTTCATTCCTTTTTCTGGCCAAATAATTTTCCTGTTGTATGGATACATCACATTTTGTTTATCTTTTCTTCAGCTGATTGTTCAGTTGTTTCTACTTCTGGCTATTGGGAATAATGCTGCTATGAATATTTATGTACAATTTTTTATGTAGACGTATGTTTTCACTTCTCTTGGGTACCTAGGAATGGAATTACTAGGTCATAAGGGAATTTATGTTTAACTTTTTAAGGAACTTGCAAACTTCTTCCCAAATGAATGCACCATTTGGCTTTCCTATCAGAGTGTATGAGAGTTCCAGCTTCCTTGCCAACACTTGTTATTGTCTGCCCTTTTTCTTTTACTATTTTAAAGATGTTGCTTCTCTGGTCCTTACTTGCTTGCTTTCCACTGAGATAGCTCTTGTCATCATTGTTCCTCAGTACATTCTTTCTCTGCTTTTAGGGTTTTCTTTATTACTAGATTTTTATTTACTTTATTAGTAGCTCCAGTGTGGCTTAGTTTTCTTCATGTCTTTTGTGCATGGGGTTCATGGGGTTCTTAGATTTGTGAGTTTATAATTTTTATCAAACTTAGAAAATTGTAAGCCATCATTTGTTCAGATATTTATTACCCTTTTCTTCCTTTGGGGATTCCAGTTACATGTAATAGCATACTTCAAGTTTTTACCCTAGTTCATTGAGCCTCTATTCATTTTTTTTAAATTTTCTCTTTTCTCTTTCAAGTTCACTGTTCTTTTATTCTATAATATCTAACCTGCTGTTAATCCCATCTAATACATTTCTCATAATATAGATTGTAATTTTAATATTTTAAAATTTATATCCAAGTTAGCATATAGTATAGATTGTAATTTTCAATTTAAGAAGTTTGATTTGCATCTTTGTTATATCTTCCATGTCTTTGCTTTAACATTTTGAACATGCAGAAAATAGTTATAATAACTTTTTAAAGGCCTTGTCTGCTTACTCTGTGTCGGTTCAGGGTAAGTCTCACTTGATGAGTTTTTGTCCTAATGATGGGTTGTATTTTCCAGTTTCCTTAGAGACCTGGCAGTTTTTGATTGATACCTGACACTGTGAATTTTACTTTGTTGGGTGCTGGATATTTTTGTTTCAATAGTCTTGAGACTTTTTTACTGAGACATAGTTAAGTTACTTGCAACTAGTGTCACCATTTTTATTCTGGCTTTTAAGATTTGTTAGACCGAAATGGAACATGCTCATTCTGGGGCTGATTAGTCCCCACCACTGATGAAACGCCCTTCTGTGCACTTAACGACCTGAGAATCCTGAGGCTTTCTAGCCTGATTGTTGGGAATAGGCACAATGCCTAGCCTTGTGTGGGCGCTGGGCACTGTCACCTCTTGTGCTTACTGTGATTCTTCCCCTGCCCTGGTAGTTTCCCCACATACATGCCTTGTTCACTTCTTGCCTGAATACTGGAGGGGTACCCAGCAGCTCCCCAGACAGAATTATCTCCTTCTGTTCCTTTCTCATCTCTGGTTTAGAGTGTACATCAGAGTTTGTCTTTGGTGCAGACTTTTCTTCGGCTGGTTTATTCTGACTTCTTTAGGGTGTTTCTTTAATCTTAATGAATTTGGGTCACAACATACTCTGTTCAGGAGATCCTTAGCCTGTCTGTCTCCTTCTGCTTACCCCTATTTTCCTCTCTTCCCTGCCTACATAGGGAAAAAAAACTGTCTTTCTGTTTGTCTTATATGATGTATTGTTTGATTCTAGAGGCATACTCATTTCTGTGTTTTGAAGAAGTAGAGAAGTAAAATGCTAATTTGTTTATTCATGTTCTGTTATTCTACAAGAGGATGCTTGCCTGTGTGAGAGTGTTCGTTAGTGGAGCTGGCAATGACAGTTGTTCCTGTTATCCTAATTTTCTTCAACAGTGTCAATTATAAGTGAGAACGTCAGATTTTCCTCTTAACTATTTCCTCAAAAGGTGGTAATTGATGCTGCTAGTAAATTTTTAAAAATCTCTTTAAGACTTTCTTCATTTACAATGAAGTATTGTATTTTCATCTGTTTTTCTTAATATTATAGGTAATGATCTTTAAAAAAGAATTGAAGTGATGGTAATTTTAGGCCCTTGTTAAAGTGGCAAAGAAGAGTTATTGGGGAATAAATGTACAATTCTATGAATCATGGCTTTCTGGTGGTAAAATAATGTTTATTTGTATCATGTTTAAATAATATAAAGGCAGATGGTTAATAACTCCTATCTGAAGCCATAAAAGTAAAATAAGTTTTTAAAAAAAAATTTTTTTTTTGTCAAATGACATGTGGGGAATTACTCTGTTGCTATCTTTCATTGGGAACAAATTTAAAATGGCATAACATATTTAGAAGAATCTCAGTTGTGGAACATAGTTTCTTATTTTGCTTCACACTGATACCTTTTTGTTCTTGTTGGAAATGCTAAAGTACTGAAATACTTCTTTTCTACAGAGGGTGGTCCTCCCTCTTATCCAGGAATAGGTTTTGTGGCAAATCACGGTGTCAGCAATGATTTTGACTCTAACTGAAAGAGATAAAGTTCCTAAGAATTTATTATATATGTGTCTTGCCCCTGAGTGAGCAAGAAAAATACATACCCATCAGTGCTGACTGGTTGGTAATTTCTGAAACACGATGCCATGGCTCCTCATAAATAACAGTAACAGAATCACGGAGAATTTGGCAGAGATCAATCTCTAGATGGATGAGTTAGTCTATAAGCAAATAGCTACTCAACTTCTTTTGACTTTTAAGAATGTTCTATGCATTTTCTGATCCAGATCCTTGGATCTCACTGAGTCCCTAGAGATCAAGTAATTTTTATAGACCAGCAAAGACTTAACAAGTCAGCAACTGTGCATTGGTGTATGGAGGTACATTTTTATTTCAGTGGGAGACCCCCTGATGCTGCTTTTAGAAACTCTCCTCCTTAACTTGATATCACGGCTATCTGCCGTGACTGGTCATTGTGTGGATTTGACCCTGATGTAATGGACTGAGAAAGTATAGACTTCATCAATGATCAGCAAAGACCTGCCAGTAAAATATTTGTGCTGCCCGGTTGCTTTATTTGTAGCATATTTGTGAAACTGAGTTATGCACTGCATTTTCCATTTTGTCAGATGTCAATTAACGTTTATAGAAGCATAACCTTGGTATCCAAAGACATGTCCAGCCCTTGCCATGTTTCTCTAGTCACTGTGCCCAGGGACTGTAAACTTGGAGCTGTCTGATAGGCATGTGGCTTAATAACCCCTGCTTCCCTGTTTCGAACCTGCGAACGTTCCCTGACTCCATAAATGAACAGGGAGATGATATAAAAGCAAGCGAATATGCTTTGAACTTTCAAGTGAGATATGAATCCAAGCACTCCTTTATCCTTCTCTGTAGTCAAGAGAAGCGGTGGCGGGAGGTGCCTGGAAGTGGCCTCCGAGGCGCCATCAGCCATCATGTCAGGTGTCTGGCAGGTGCAGGCAGGCAGGGTGGTTACAAGTCTGAAGACGGTTTCAAAAATGGTGTCACATTTTAAATAGTTTTTATACAATGTTTGCTGCACTGTACTGCTTCTTCTAGCCTTTCTATGTTAGGACAAACAGGTATTTTTAAAAGGATTTTAATCTCACTAGGTCACTTGGCAAAACTGTTGTATGGGGAGTGTTAACTAATTTGGGGATGGATGACCTTAGAAATAAGCCAGTTGCCTTTCAGGCAACCTTCTGCCTCTTTTGAAGTATTCTTCCTGCTGTCAAGACTTGTGCTATCTTTACTGGCCCCCAGAAGGGAAGAAACTCATTTATACAAAGATAATAGGGACTTCATGTGTTGCGCATACAAGTAGTGATGTTTTAGAGACAACGAAGCGAAATGGCAATGCTAGCAATAAAGGTAACAGTGATGATGATGATGATGATGATGATAAATAATAGTAATTATGATGATGATGAGTTACCCACTGTGTGTGAAGCACTGTGTAAGAACTTTCTATACACTGTCTTCCCTCATGGGAGCAACCTTATGAGAAGTGATTGTTCTCTGCATCTCATGGATGCCATGCCCACAGTAACATAGGAAAATAGAGCCATCTGCATTGCCAAAACCAGGCTTTTGCCTTTGTGTGATGATATTCCATTATGAACAGCTGATAAATGGAATTTTGGACATCCCAAAAGGACATAATTTTAGAGTAGGAACTCTTTTCAGCTCCCTCAAATTATGGAGTGACAAAGTTAATTCTGGAACCAGAGACTTTCATACATCATACAAATGTTTTGCTGGCTCTGAAGCTGTGGGTAGATTCCAATGTATAATAGAGCTATGAGCCAATGATAGGAAATAAACAAACAACCTTGACAGTGATAGGAGGTTTTTGTCTGATCACTGGAAAGCATGGCACCCATGCGCCACTGACAGTTCTGCCCATTTGTACCTGAATGCCCTCAGTGCCTCTCTGTGAATATCAGGGAGCTGCATTTCCCCACTTGAGTAGCTGCCAAGAGGGGTAAGAGCATCTCTAATCATCGATAGAGGCAGTATTTTCTAGCTCTTCTTCTGGCCCAATGACATAGAGGTCACTGATCATAGATTGTCCATAAGAGAGTTCCAAGTGGGTATTCTCAGTTAATTGGGAAGTAAAGCAACAGCAGGGAATTGATAGCTGTATATAGGTCTCCCTTTAGTCACTTGTCAGTTTTTACCAAATAGTGGTAAGGCTTGCTCTGAGCAGTCTGTTAAAATGGATTCTGAGCCCCCCCCCCCACCTGGAGGGCCATGATCTATTAATGATTATGCCAAAAGTGCAGGTGGGGGTAGTGAGTCTTGAGTTTGCTCTCTCTTATTAGGTCTTTTTAAAAAAAATTTTTTTTAATGTTTTTATTATTGAGACAGAGAGAAACAGAGCATGAGTGGGGGAGGGGCAGAGAGAGAGAGGGAGACACAGAATCTGAAGCAGGCTCCAGGCTCTGAGCTGTCAGCACAGAGCCAGATGTGGGGCTGGAAACCTCGAACTGCGAGATCATGACCTGAGCCGAAGTTGGACGCTTAACCGACTGAGCTTCCCAGGCGCCCCTCTTATTAGGTCATTAAAATACATCCCAGAAAGACCCTCACATACCAGGTGGTTTTCTCAGAATACGAATTCTGAGAACTGAGAAACCAAATACTAATAACCAAATACTAATTCTGCTCTGACTACTTGGGTTCTATCTAGTCCTGGCTGTGCCACTTTCGTGACCTTTGGCCCCAAATTTCTCTGTGCCTCAGTTTCCTTAGCTATAAAGTGGAGAATAAGAATAGGATTTATCTCAAAGAGTTGTTAGTTTAAATAAGCTAATACATGTAAAGTTTTTAAAACAGTGCTTGACACATTATAAATGTTCAATAAATATTATGATTAATAAAGTTTTGAGTGTGTATTATGTATACGCACATTCTGGGTTTATTCAACCCTGTGGGCCTAACCCTCTGCCCAACTTAGGGTAGTATTTATTGAAAGTGCTTTTTTTAAAATGTTTTAAGTTTATTTTGAGAGAGAGAACTCAAGTGGGGTGGGGACAGAGAGAGAGGAAAGAAAGAGAATCCCAAGCAGTCTCCACTCTGTCAATGTAGAGCCCAATGTGGGGCTTGAACTCACGAACTTTGAGGTCATGACCTGAGCTGAAGCCAAGAGTTGGACACTTAACCTACTGAGCCACCCAGGCGCCCCGAAAGTGCTTCTTGATTTTTACTTGGCATCACTGTTTCTGCTAAAGACCAAATGAGTTAAAACCCTCTCAAAACCAACCAATCTTGTTTTGGTCTGATATCAAAATTTTATAACTGGAAGGGATTGTAGAGCTTATGGAATCTACTTTCTCATTTTATACAGTTGAGGAATCTTTTAGGCTGTACATAGAGTGTGTGAGGCTAAGAGACATGAGCCTCTTCTTAAAAGAATATGCAACAGGATGTCCCAGTACCCCGCCACAAAGAGTGGAGCACTGGGATCTAGATCACTCAGGATGTTCCACATCCCTGTTATGAAATCACATAACGAAGGACAGGGATTGTTTGTTCTCAACACCTGATTCCTAATCCCAATTGTTCCTAACAAAAGACTCTGACTATAATGTGCAATAATAGGAAATATGGAAATCTTAATAAAAAAAGGGTGTGTGTGTGTGTGTGTGTGTGTGTGTGAGAGAGAGAGAGAGAGAGAGAGAGAGAGAGAAGCTATATTGTCTGTAAGGAGCATCATCCCCAAATCTAAAAGCAGCATGAGAGAACTGAAGCCCAAACAGTCACTTTAGTAGTCCTGGATGGCAGTAGCAACTGTTGACCGTGACCCAAAATTCTTTTTTTTTCTTAAACTTTTTAATTTTTTTAATGTTTATTCTTTTGAGAGAGAGATAGACAGAGGGCACGATCAGGGGAGGGGCAGAGAGAGGGAGACACAGAATCAGAAGTAGGCTCCAGGTACTGAGCTGTCAGCACAGAGCTTGACGTGGATCTGTAACTCACGAACCGCAATATCGTGACCTGAGCTGAAGTCAGATGCTTAACGACAGAGTGCCCTTTCTTAAACTTTTTTAAAAATGTTTTTTATTTTTGAAAGAGAGAGTGGAAGTGGGAGAGGGGCAGAGAGAGGGGGTTAGAGGGTCTCTGCTGTCAGCAGAGAGCCCGATGTGAGGCATGAACCATGAGACCATGACCTGAGCCGAAGTCAGATCCTCAACTGACTGAGCCACCCAGGTGCCACCCCCATTCTTTATTTAGGCAGTTAGGTAGATGACAGTGTACCTAAGATGTGTTTTAACAGTCAAGTACTAGAGCTTCATTTTTTTTTTTGTAAAGTAGTATTTAATTTGGGACACTTACTTGGAGAACTCAGGATCTCAAGTCCTGAAGTAGAGCAATGTAGGTGTAGAAAGTATAAGGGAACAAAGATCTAGAACTCTCTCTGTCTATGTTTTCATCTCTGTCTGTCTGTCTCTTTCTCTCTGTCAGAAGATTTTCCAGGAACTTTTCCCCCTATCTTTTGTGAAAAGGTTTGTGGTAGTGTGGTAGCTTTGTAGACCCCCTGGCTTCAAATCTCGGTTCTTCTGTTAGCTATAATAAATTTGGACAAAGTCACTTAATATTGCCTGGTCTCAGTTTTCCAAACTGTAATGCAGGACTTATAATACCCACTTGGTGGAGTTGTCACACACACTAAATGGGATAACATGAACAGTACCTCATGTGTAGAAGCAGCAAAATAAAAGTTACTTCCCTTGCCACCTTTTTTTGGAAGATCTCTTTGAAGTAGTTGAAAGAAATGAACAGGATCATAGATTGCCAAACCTAGGTTTGCTCTGCAATTACATGAGGGCCTTTTTAAAAAACTACTGACCTACTGAATCAGTCTCTGAAGGGTAGCCAAGAAACCTGTGTTTTTTAGCAAACTCTCAGATAATTCTGATGCTTAAACAGGTTTTAGAACAATGAACTATATGAACTCCCATTCTTTTTAAAAAAACATTTATGTTTTTAAGTTTATTTATTGATTTTGAGAGAGAGAGAGAGAGAGAGAGAGAGAGAGAATGCATGGGGGAGGGGCAGAGAGAGAGGGAGAGAGAGCATCCCAAACAGCCTCTGAGATGACAGCACAGAGCCCAATCTGGGGCTTGAACTCAGGAACTGTGAGATCATTACCTGAGCCAAAACTTAACCGACTGAGCCCCCCAGGTGCCACTGAACTCTCATTATTTTTGTGTTGCCAGTTTCATTGCTCAACACTGTTTATCTTTTCTCCAATTGCTGGACACTGGGACTGTTACTAGTTTGGGGAGATATGAATAAAGCGGCTATGAACATCACATGTCTTGTGGATGTGTTTTCTTTTATATTGTGTAAATACTTGTGTGGGGGCTGTTGGCCATTGGGAAGGTGTGTGATTCATTTTAGAAGAAACCTCCAGACATCATCCCAGTGTGGTTGTGTCATTCTACCCTGTCATTGACAGCCTTGCTCCAGGTCCGTCACCTCATCCTTGATTGGAGTCAGTCTCTTTAACTATAGCCATTCTGGTGGGTGTGCAATGTCTCCTTATGGGTTTATTTATTTTTGTTTTTATTTTTATTCATTTATTTTTTCTAAGTAGGCTCCATGTCCAGCGTGGACCCCAACACAGGGCTTGAATTCAAGACCCTGAGATCAAGACCTGAGCTGAGATTAGGAGTCCGCTGTTCAACTGACTGAGCCACCCAGGCACTCCTCCTTGTGGTTTTAATTTGCATTTCCTCAATGACAAATGACATTGAGCCCTTTTTAATGTGCTTGTTGGCCATTCACTTACATATACTTTTTGACTTTTCATATCTTTTCCCCATTTTTTAAAGTTTATTTATTTATTTTGAGAGAGAGAGAGAGAGAGAGAGAGAGAGATCACAAGCCAGGGAGGGGCAGAGAGAGAGAGAGAAGGAGAGAGAGAATCCTAAGCAGGCTCTGTGCTAACAGCAAACAGCCTGACACGGGGCTCAAACCCACAAACAGTGAGATCGTGACCTGAGCCGAAACCGAGAATTGGACGCTTAACTGACTGAGCCACCCAGGTGCCCCTTTTGCCCATTTTTAATTCGCTTGTTTGTTTTTCTGTTGTTAAATTGTCACAGTTCTTTGTAGATCCTGGATAACAGTCTTTTGTCAGATATATGTTGGACCTGTGTTTCCTTCAAGTCTGTAGCTTGCCTGTTTGTTTTCTTAGTGCTGTCCTTTGATGAGTAGAAGTTTTTAATTTTTTGATGAAGCTTAATTATTTTGTATGGTTACTGCTTTCTATGACCTAAGAAATCTTGACTATCTTTAGTCACAAACACATTCTCCTACACATTCTCTTTAAAAAGCCTTTAGAGTGTTTTACCTTTTGTATTTGGGATATTTATTTTGCCTTTTCACAACTTTTCAAAACTTTTCAAGACTAGACTTTCTAAAAATGTAAAATAATACCCAATAATACCCAGTTAAAATTACTTTTATATGTAAAAAATAAATGAAGCTTAATCATGTTATTAGAAACCTATTACAATGGCTTTCCTGAGAAAATATGTGCAAATGTGGAATTATTGAAAAGACCAGACCATCTTCCATATTCATGTTTTGTTTCCAAACATATAATTAAGGAAGAGGAATTGATTCTCTGATTATAAAGCAGCCTTGACTTAAAGAGATGTTTTTTAAAAATATTTATTTTATTTTGGGGAGAGTGTAAGCAGGGGACGGGCAGAGAGAAGGGGACAGAGGATCTGAAAGAGGCTCTGTACTGACAGCAGAGTCCAATGTGGGGTTGGAACTCACAAACTGCAAGATCATCACCTGAGCGGAAGTCCAATGCTCAAATGACTGAAGTACCCAGCTGCCCTTAAAGAGGCGTTTAAAAAAATTTTTTTAATGTTTATTTATTTTTGAGAGAGAGAGAGAGAGAGAGAGAGAGCATGACTGGGGGAGGGGCAGGGAAAGAGGGAGACACAGGATCCAAAGAGGGCTCTAGGCTCCACACTGTCAACATAGAGCTCAACAGGGCCTCGAACTCATGAACCAGGAAATCATGACCTGAGCCAAAGTCGGATGCTTAACAGACTAAGCCACCCAGGAGACCCTAAGAGGTGTTTTAAACATACATTTGTTGAGATAAAAGAAAATTGACTGCCATATGCATTTGTACCTACTGGTAAATTGGCAGACAGAGAGGAGTAGGCTTACACCCCCGCACAAGGAATTTGAGAAAAAGGTGAAAGCAGAAACCATATCCTCCTTGATAACATGGGAGAGAGAACCTTAATCTGCATGTTCCCAGTTGCTTCCATACTTGTTCTTTTCTGTCTCACACATTCAGATCTGATCACCAGACAATGATTCTGGCTACACTGCTTCAGGCAGAGAATAACTTGCGTTCTTTTGCAGGGCCTGCTCCCAGCTATTACCCCCATAGAGGAATCTGACACACTGATGGCTGACAGGACATCTGATATTCTATCCAACAGAGGGCAGTGGCTCATATCCGCTTTCAGATACAATTTGCTCCAGAAATGGATTTTCTGAAACTTTCCACTTAAATAGCCGTGGATTAACTTTTAGTGAGGCCAACATAGTGGAAACTAAGCAGAGCATATAACCCCAGACTGTTGGGCAGGCACACTTTGTCACGGCTCTGCCTTAATTCACTACATATTACTTCCTTTGAAATTTGCAACCAGATTCTACACCATTCACCTTTTAACGTCTGGAAATACGCAAAGCATTTCGCCATTTGTTCACCTTGTTTAAGCTATCCACCTACAACAGGTAAGAATATATTTGCCGAAGCAAAGTGTACTTTTCTAAAAGATTACACTGGTTCTCCCAACTTAGATAAGCCAGAGAATGTTAGTGATCGTGTTTTTATGCAATCCTTTGAATGATAACATTACGTGTCATCATGCCTTCCCCCAAAGTTTTATTTTTTTTATGAACTTAGAAAAGTTTCTAATATAAAGGTTATATTATCAACGAATGCTAGTTTGAAAGAACCAAATAGGATTTTGAAGATTACCCTTCTTTAACAATGCCTTAAATTTTTATCTCCTTATCCATTCCTCATTGCTTTCTTTCTCAAGACATTATGGTTTATTGTGTCTCCACTAGGTACCTTGCATGTGATTTACACAGTGAATGGCCCTGCTTTCGGAGCAAGTTAATGATATAATATCCCCATTTATATTCAGAGCAGTCAACACTTTCCAGCTCTCAGAATAATAAAAGCACCTGCATTTAATATACATGGAAGAATGGGAAGGCAAATAGCAGATAAGGCACAATCAGGTAAGTGTAATCAGATAAAATATCACAATATTATAGTAGATCAGCATCTGGTAATGACTTGCATTTTGAAAGACTGACAAACAGCATGGCCTAAAGCAGCCAGGCATACCTCATTCAGAGCAACTCTTCCCAGAGCTGATTGCTCCTCTCATGTGTTTTCTGGCAGATTAAGCAGGTAGAGTTTCTTATTTTAACTCTTCTGGAACTGCTTTGTGCCACTGGAAAAACACTGGCAATCTTCCTTTTGAGCCCAGATCAGAAACAAAAACAAATGACGTGTCCAAAAATAAAGCCTTGCATCTCCCGGCGGTTATCTCAAATTGATCCAAATCGACTTTATTAAAAATAAAAATAAAGCCCACGGTGAAAGGAAGAGCTTTCATTTCCATTTCCATGCTTGCCTGCATGGTGTTGACATTTTGTTCTAATTTTTTTTTTTTAAAGCAGAGGAAGACAGTTTCTTAGAAATTGATTTCTCTCTGAGAACTTCCTCACTTTTGGCCATTGGCAGCTGGTAAACATAACTGTATGTCTTAGCCTTGTGTGGGCCCTAATGCAACACAACCATACGGAGTCAAATGGAAAGCTTCAGATTTGCAAGTCTGAACTGAACAGACCTAGTTTGTAGAGTGGGATTTAGCACACTTTCTCTCAAGTTACTCTTTGTTGTAGGCCAGTGATCTCTTCACTGAACTCACTTGGGGTTACAGAGACCACGGAGGACATGGGGAATGCAAGGTACAAGACACGGGGAGGGCCCAGGTGTGGACAGGCTGTTTCACAAGCGTATCCTAGCCCACGGTTGTCCCCGATGTTGACCTCTTCAGTGGCAGGGCTCCAACTCCTTCCCAGAGGGATCACAAAGTACCTTTGCTCTTCTCTGTTGCAATTGAAGTAGGATATCATGTGTAGAAAATGCAATTGACTGCCCCATCTTCTGAAAAGAGCTGTATTCACTCTCTTGTTCCTCCATTCTGATGCTTTTGTTTGCTTTTCTAGAGTGGTAGCCCTGGGCACTGGTCAACAGGTGTGTATTTAACTGAAATTTTCCTAAGTATGAGCCTGAAGGAGATGAAATAACTGTCCACTGCATTTAGGGCAACTCTATTTTTATGGAAGTGACTCTTCCCCAAATGTCTCTGTCTCTTCAGCTGGTTTAGTCAGCTCAGACTGTGATAACAAAATACCGTAGATGAGGTGACTGAATGAACAGAACTTTATTTTCTTTCAGTTCTAGAGGCTGTACGTCCGAGACCAGGGTCAGGTTCTGGTGAGAGTTCTCTACCTGGTTTGCAGAGGGTGGGCATCTCAGGGTGTGCTCACATGACTTCTTCTTTGGAAAGAGAGAAAACAAGTTTGTGGTGTAAGATGTCTTCTTATAATGACACTAATCCATGAGACTCTCCCCTCATGCCCTCATCTAAACCTGTATACCTCTCAAAGGCTCCTCCATCTCCAGACACCATCACACCGTGAGTTAGGGCTTCACCATAGGAACTGGGGGGCTGGGGGACACAATTCACTCCACAGCATTACCCAGTAGTATCATTGTGGCAGTGGTAGTAAGGCAGAGACAAAGAGAGGGACTGTCTGGCAAAAAAAAAAAAAAAAAAAAAAAAAAAGGTTGACACAAAGAGTAGTTGAATCCATGATGGAGCAAATATGTCAGTATCATCCCTTCTTTTCACACACGCACACACCTCATGGCCCACTTACCCACACACCCACTTGAGACTTAGAGGGAAAGAGATCACAGGAGAAGGGGTTGTGTCAGCGATTAAGTAGAAAAGTAACAACTTTCAGGATGTTTATAATGTCAACATTCTCTTGTATTTTCTACTATCCTTTCTACCTTTCCAGTAACAGGGACCAATCACTGGTTTCAGAATGATGGATTTATCCAGCAGGGAGCTTCATTCACCAAGAAGGTTCAGTTATATTCTAAATACCAAAGATGACAGAACTAATTTTCAGAAGATTTTTAATGACAGGAGTGAAAGTAAGGGGTTTGTGAGGAAACATGTGAGGAAACCCTCTCTTTTCAGAACGTCCCATTTCATATAATGTTCTCTTTTACGGAATTCATCATTGAATGCTTTTGGGGAGCTGGGCTGAGATTGAAATTTTACAACTGGAAAACTGTCAGCTTTTTCAAGGTCATTAGAAGAGATCTGGATTATCAATTTAAGCATGAACTGCACAGCACTAAAAATGGAGAACACCTTCCCCAGAGGTTTGTTTGTTTATTTGTTTGGGTTATTTTTGTTTTTGTTTTTGTTTTGTTTTGTTTAACATTTTAGTTGTGGCCTAAGAGGAACAAGCCTGTTTTAACTTGTCATTTTGTGAGTCTGGGCCACAAAAAGCCAGGCTAGGTGTGTTAAAAAGAGGTGTATCACTATCTTATTTGCAATAGAGATAGACTTAGATAAAGAATAACTTGGGATATTTCAGCCTCTACACTGAAAACATTTCTGCTTCTGCCTGAAGTCTCATTAAGAGGTATTTAATAAATAGTAACAGTGATAATGCCACCAAATTATTTTCTGGTTGCATCTGCATTCCTCACCCTTTCTTTCATCAGCCCTCTTTCCGGAGGGTGCAGACGCTACAGTAAGTAAGTAGTAACACAATTATCTGAAGGATGGCATGAGCATTGACTCATGTGGAGCATTTCGATATAGATTGTACTGTATGTAATGGGGTATGATGCATAAGCCTTTATTTTTTTTAAAATTTTTTAATGTTTATTCATTTTTTGAGAGACAGAGAGAGAGCACAAGCAGGGAGGGGCAGAGAGAGAGGGAGACACAGAATCTGAAGCAGAATCCAGCCTGAGCTAACAGCACAGCTCAGAGCTCACGAACTGCAAGATCATGACCTGAGCTGAAGTCGGATGCTTAACTGACTGAGCCACCCAGGCGCCCCTGCATAAGCCTTTCTAATTTAAGATTGTGGTCTATACATTTTGCCTCCACCATCCCATTTTAGGGTAGCTAACATAGTGATCTCTTAGAAATGATAGTGGGAATAGATTGAGGAGAATAAAAAGGCTGGAGAGACACGTGTGTGATGGCAGTCACTCATGAAGAAGGATGAGAATCGTTCCCTGAAGACGGGATTTGCGATTACTTCTTAAGGACTGTGTGATTTGTTCTTTTCCTCTGTACATAATTTGTGTTGAAGGTTTGGGTGACAAGAAAAAGACTTCTTAGTTACCTTTGCAATTCTACATAAGTCATATGCTCTAAGGGGAATACCTGCGTCTGCCTTTGTTCAATGCACACCCCAAGTGTAAATCTCAAGCTTCAAAATGAGAAAAGATTAGATCTTCATGCATGTTAGTTGTTAGAAAGTCACTTAACTCTTTGCTTCAGCTTTCTCATTTTAAAACCAGGAAGATATTATTTTCTGCCAGACTTAATAATCTAATCATTTTCTTAGCTCAACTCTCTAGATATTTGTCAGAAGATGTTGTCGTTACATGATGGGGCCCAACAATTGTTTAATAAATTGTTGCTATAAAGACATTATAAAAAATACATATATAAATAGACTTCTAAGGAACAAGGGTGCATCGTTGGAGATGACAAATTGTTAAATATCAGAAATGATTCATGGAGAAAAAATATCTGAAAAAATAGTAACTTAGCTGAGTAATGAGTGCTATGATTAACATATTCTACAAATCTATCAATACTCTGGCTCAGCATGTCCTTGTTACTCTCTAAAATTAATAATGACAGATACCAAGACCCTATTAATATTTTAATAGTCTAATAGGCACAGACAGGCATGTAGCAGAGAAGAATGTGAATCAGTGGTCAGGGTTGCAGGGCTATCTCGAGAGAGTCTGCCAGGTGAGAGAATGAAGTCCTCATATGGCTTTCTTCTTCCTGCCTTCATTCTTCTATCAGCCCCCGGGTTCAGAAAATGCACTAATTTTCAACAGAGGGATGTGCTAGTACAAGGCCAAACCCACAGAGTATTTAGCAGTCTTTATGCCCACTCTGTATTTTAAGAAACCCTAATGTTCCTATCAGAGTATATCCTTAAATGCCCTGTCATCTGAAAAATAGTAGGAACTCTTACAAAGAATATATATTCTGGGAGTTTGAAGAGATAGGTTTTGAGATAGGTGTTTCCCGGATCCTGGCACCGTCAGTCTCCTTGCTCGAATTGTCTCCAAATTCATCCTCAGTGGAAATGATATGATGTGTACAGACTACTCTGAGGTACTTGAAAGAAGAAATATGAGTGAAATAAGGAAAAGAGGAAAGCAACACATTAGATAACACATGTAAAGTTCTTATGGTGGTGCCTCACATGAAGGAGGTCCGCAAGCAAAGTGGCTTCCTGCTCTTTTTGCTTCTGAGGGCCCCTCTCTACAGCAGCATTTGCCTGAGCTTCCTGTGTGGCTCACAACATATTTTGCAGCACTAGTAAACTTTTCCTCAGAGCAGACTTTGGATTTGAAACTGTAATGATAGCTCCCTCTTGTAACAATACACTCTATTATTTGACGCCCATAGAGAGGTTGTTCTTTAGAGAAGGAGGGTGTGCTTCTCAAAGGCTGTCTATCAGTGCCTCATCACCGGGCAGTTTTGAAGGATCATTTCTTAGAGGCTCTACAGGATCTGAGAGATCACATCACAAGAGACCGTGTATTTTTCAGTTGAAATTAAAAACTGAATTTATTTTATTTTTGACATTTATTAATTTTTGAGAGAGAGACAGAGACAGAGACAGAGACAGAGTATGAGCAGGGGAGAGGAAGAGAGAGAGGGAGACACAGAATCCACAGCAGGCTCCAGGCTCTGAGCTTTCAGCACAGAGCCCGACGCAGGGCTCAAACTCACAAACTGTGAGATCATAACCTGAGCTGAAGTCAGACATTTAACCGACTGAGCCATCCAGGTGCCCCATGAAATTTCTAATCTAAATACCACAACTGATTTCTAGAGCAAGAAAGAAAAGGCAAGAAGAAAAGAGGCATGATTCCAAAAAAGGGGTAAGAAAAAGCAATTTCTTGCTAGGAATGTGTACGCTCGCCTCAGGATTAACAACCTCAAATGTAGGTTTGGTAGCAGCTGCCAGAATCTGTACAAGACCAGTAGCTGGCAGTAATTCGCTTTTTCTTTCCTTTCCTTTTCTTTCTTTCTTTTCTTTCTTTCTTTCTTTCTTTCTTTCTTTCTTTCTTTCGTTTGTTCTTTCTTTCTTCCTTCTTTCTTTTTCTTTCTTCCTTCCTTCCTTCCTTTCTTCCTTCTTCTTCTTCTTCTTCTTCTTCTTCTTCTTCTCCTTCTCCTTCTTCTTCTTCTTCTTGCCAAGATTCACCTTTAATCACCTGATTCTAGTTAGAGCTCAGAGACAAGAAATACATTTCTTCTCTCTTTCTCTCTCTCTCTCTCTTTAAAAATACTTCCTTGCAACTTAAAAGAGGTTGGTTTGTACTTTGGTCTTGACTCTGCTGCCGGTTTGCCTGACTGGTTTTTCTCTGCAGAAGCCCAATGCAACTCCCTCTCCTACTCCTCTGACATGTTTTCTGGTAATTGTCTCTAAGTGACTATGCTTGGCACAGACTGGAACTGTCCACCTTCTTGTCCCTGCCTGTTGGCCAACTATTCTGTCTCAGGCTGTCTTCCAGCATCAGCCGGCAGTGATTTCCTTTTCCCTCTCTCCCTCTCTAGGTCTAAAGAGTTCTATTCTCTTTAATTGCACAGCACATTGAGCATGACAAAGTGTACTTGGGGGATTATGCTTATTTGTAAGCAAGTCTCTCTTTGGATTGTTGGCTCCTTGACCACAGGGTCTGTGCCTTCATTTTTATATGCCCAGCCATAGCAGGTGCTGACGGAGCATTTACTGGACAAATGTTCAATACATTCTCTTTTGTTACATGCAACAAAATAATTCGAAGTTAGTAGGGAGTTTTTGATGTGACATTAGTGAAAAGAATAAGAGCTTATATTTTACTGTTCATTCCAAGATATGGAGAGCAACATATATTTAAGAAATATGGGTAGGGGATGCCTAGGTGGCTCAGTCAGTTGAGCGTCAGACTCTTGATTTCAGCTCGGATCATGATCTCAGGGTCGTGGGATCAAGCCCTGTATCAGTCTCTGTGCTGACAGTGCTAAGCCTGCTTGGGATTCTCTCTCTTTCCTTGTCTCTCTGCCCCTTTCCCTGGTTATATGCTCTCTCTCTGCCTTTCTCTAAGAGAGAGGAAGAAAGAGAGAGAGAGAGAGAGAGAGAGAGGGAGGAAGGAAGGAAGGAAGGAAGGAAAGAAGGAAGGAAGGAAGGAAGGATGAAAGGAAGGAAGGAGGAAATATGGGTAAAAAGAATTGACTTGGTGGTCATGGGACAAACCATCTTGGAGGATGGCATAATGAGGTACAACAAGTTTTCTGGCAGAGTTCTAGACAGTTTTGCTATAGAACTTGACCATAGTACCTGGAGCCTCTCCTTTCTGGATTTAATTTTCTCATTTTGTAGAATGGAGACAGAGGAGGAGGTAATCTTACATGAATTTCAGGTCATTCAAGCTCTGAAACCCTGTCATCCGTCACACAATTGCCACTGATTTATGGCCCATCTCTTTAACCCCATAAAAAGGCACGTAAACATTTTTTTATACCCTACCCATCCTCTGGGTTCTTTTTCTTAATTTCCTCCATTCATGCTCTTCTTCCCCTCCCTCTAGACCTGGTAAGTTTTTCCCTGAAGCTGCAGGATAGTTTGAACGTAGTATTACATGGCTCTCCCATTCTTCTAGAGGGTGACTCTATTCACCTCTCCCCTGCCCTCCTCTGCCTCATGGCACCAGACAAAGCTTAGCACCTCTCCAGCTAGCCCTTATCTCTAGCTGGCCCAGGTAAGGTTTGAAGTCCTCTTTACATTTTGCTCTC
Organism: Cryptoprocta ferox; assembly: GCA_028646485.1. Lineage (NCBI taxonomy): Eukaryota > Metazoa > Chordata > Mammalia > Carnivora > Eupleridae > Cryptoprocta > Cryptoprocta ferox. Next base: position 41,668,506 of record CM053568.1, read on the forward strand.
CCTTCATTTTTGGTGAAAAAGCCGTCTTACCATAAACGTCTGCAGCCACTTCCCCATCAGCACACCTCCTTTTTTCTCTTTTTCAGAGTGCTCCCACCTTTCATATGACAATAGTAATAAGTGCTGGTTATAGAAGGTGTACTGCTGCCAGGTAAATGTGATAGATATTTAATCACATCGCTGATCCTTGCAGCATCTCCAAGGGTAGACATTTTATATTAATTTTAGAGGTGAGGAAACCGATTCTCAGATTGTTTAAATAACTCGCTTGGATTGTCCATTTCCAAAGCCCATGTTTTCTTTCTTGTTCTGCTACATCTTCTGCACTGTATTATATTTCAGCATATGGAGGCCCAGATCAATTTTTGTTGTTTTGTTCACATCAGCTCTTTACATGTCTATGTGTTTCAGAAACAATGTTGTATCACCAAAAAGAAAAACATTCCACCACACTTTACAACACATCCACTTGCTATTTTATTTTTTATTATATAGTCTTCTACTCCGTTTATCTTCACAATTATTTTAAAGAGTTAGGATCATAATACAGATACAGTCCTTATTCTAAAAATAATCCCATAGGCACTTTCTTTATTGCTCTTGTCCTCATTGTCATCTTAAAGCCTGCATAATTTTTGTCAGGTTAGCTCATAGTTTTTAAAAAGTGTTTTCCTGATGCAGAGATTATTTCCATTTTGTGCTGTGATCAATTATATTATAATAATGATATTTATGTACTTTTTAAGGGTAATGGTAATACATTGGTTTTTAAAACCTATTTTATTGTGGAAATTTTGAAATATTCACGAGAGACTAGAAGAGACCTTCCTTTTACTGTTACTCCGCTTCAACAATAGTCAACATTTTGGTCACATTGTCTCAGCTACTCCCCCACTTTTTTCTTGAGAACATTAAATTTATCATTGTGCATCAGGATAGACTTGTAACTGATGAGGACCTTCCCCAGTGTCATCTAGTAGTCTATGTTTAAATCTCCCTGGCTGTCACCAGAGTGACTTTTCACACTTGGTTTGTGCCAGTTAGGATCCAAAAATAGTCCAGTTGGTTATTACACCATTAAAGTTTCATTCATTCACTCTAAAGCACGCGCACACACACACACACACTTTTAATGCCATCAGTTTGTTGGAGAAACCATGTCAGAATTTCTGTAGAATGTCCAATGATCTAAGATTGGTTCTTTCCTCAAGCTAGCCTTTAACTATCATATTTATCTACCATATTTGTTTTAACTGATAGTTAAATGTGAGAGCTAAATAAGATTGTGGTTCAATTTTTAAGAAAGAATATTTTGTAAGTGTGGTCCTTTTCACTTTGAGGTCAAATTTAGCATACCTCTTAGAACATTGTACCAGATCATAAGCTTCTTTTCTTTCTTGTTCTGCCAAAAAGTCTCTTGTAACAGGCAGTTTATTCATACACGAGCCCATTCATGTCAGGTGCACGTAACTGGATCCTGCTAGCCCCAGCCTCTTCTGCCTCACATACTGTACCCTGTGTTAACATTAACCAATTTCCTTATAGTAGTCCTTTCAACCTTACTAGAAAACTAGAAATTACCTGAAATACTTTTGAAAGCAGTTAGTGGCCCAAGAAAAACCTGGATTTGAAAGAAAAATAATTGAAAATTGAGGAAGGATCCCTCAACTGTAGACACTGAATATTCTGTTTCATGGGTTAAGTCCAAGTAGATCAGGCATGACTGTCATTTTGATGCCTTTACATGTCAGAGAAGGGTTGAGACCTATACCTGTTTTTTATGCCTCTAGCCTCTTTGAGCTTAGGGTAGTTTGAGGTTTATCTTTCTTAAGAATGTTAATGTGAAAGGCCATAACCACTAAGTTCTAATGAGTCTGGTTCTATCATACTGAATCACTGAGCTAGAACAGGGAAGTAGGACTTTTATTTTTCTCCTTAGAGCACATTCCTCCTTGTTTTATTTATTTATAGCACAGGGGAGGGACAGAGGGAAACAGAGAGAGAATCTTAAGCAGGCTCTACACCCAATGCAGAGCCTGACATGGGGCTTGATCTCACGACCATGATATAATGACCTGGGCTGAAATCAAGAAGTAGATGCTTAACTGGCTGAGCCACCCAGACACCCCTCCTCCTTGTATATTAGATGGGATTTGAGGACCTCTTCAGAGCCACACATAGTAAATACCCACAGTCCCACCAAACAGAACAAAGACATGTCAAAGGTCTGAGATTCCCATAATTGTCCAGGAATTGGGAGAGGCAGAGTGACTCTCCTTTCTTTCTGGTCCCAGGAATTATAAGGCATATGTGCTTCCCCTTTAGGTCATTAGGCAAAGTGAGATCGTACACATCCTGGTTTGCCCAGCTATTCCAACCAACTACATCTTCACACTCTGTAGGTAAAGCCATAGCATTACTGGGCAAGAAGAAATAAGGTCCCACAGAAACCCTCTCTACCATCCCTGCAAATAGAAATGCAGACAAGGTGCTATTACATTTTTCAAACATATGCCAAAGGCAGTTATGTTACTGTGTTAATGGGAACATGGGTGGAAACAGCTCATGACAACAGCCTCAGAGAGAGGAGGGCTGTGAAGTGCTTTATCTAATGGGGTGACTTTTCTTTGGGGATTAAATTCAAGGATCTGAATGTTTTTCTTGTATCTTATCAGACCAGCTATGGACTGGAGACTGAATTTTGACCTTGAGTTGTAGGAATACAGAGACTTTCTTCATTCTTTTAGCTTCTCATTGCCTATGTGTTTTATTCATTAGCATTGTATGATATAGGCACCCTCACTGGAAGGTCAGTCACAGAAATTGAGAATCTGAAAATGGGGGGAGAAAAAGACTCAACATTAGGTCATTATATCTTGTAAATCATTATTTAAAATTATTTTTGGCAACTTGGTCTTTGTCCTGTTTAAGTTTAAGCATTAACTATTTTTTTCCTATATACTTTTCTTAAGAAATAACTTTGCTGTATATTAGGTATTACTGAGAACCCTTGTTTCTTTTCTGTTTTTTTTTTTTTCTTAATTGTTGCCACGTGTGCCTCTTTGGGCATAGCAAGCAATCCTTTATCTTTCTTAATTAACCTTTCAAATATTTAGAGCTTTAAAAACGGACACTTGGGTAATCTGCAATCTATTTCTAGGGTCTGTTCTTTGACTATATGATTCTTATTACTCTTTGATAGTTCCATAATGTGTATGCAAATAGTAGTGTAAGTATAGTGAGTAATGTGTGTGCCTTGTTGGTAATTGCCGTCAGTGATAGGAGGAAACAGTGTCCTACCTCTTTTGGTTCTGAATAAATCACGTAAGGAATAGAACTAAAATTGAAAGGAAGATTTTGCTTTAATCTTGAGTTTATATAAATAACTAATATAAGGGTCCCTTTAAAGAAGCAGCTTCTGGTTTCATTGGTCTGTTCTACTATTTTTTCGGGGGAGGTTATAAGGATCCCTTTAAATGTTAGTGTTTGGTATTTCTCAGGGATAGCAAGACCTAGGCTAGAAAGGGTAGTGTTTTCTTAGACAAGTCAGTAATTTATCAGTTAAGCATACTTGGAGGTTGGGAGTCCATTTATAAGGATGTGAACTCAAAGGAAGGCAACAGTATCATGGCTGGTAGAGTCAATCATAGTATGCCCTAAGAGACCACACTGTTTAATACTCTTATCTTGTAGATGATAAAACTGAAGGTCCTGAGTTTTTCTAGATCACATGGCTGTTATTTGCTGAGCATAGTCAATTTTTCCCCCTGATATAGTCAAGTTCCCCTCCCCCAGTTGTTAAGTCTAGTCAGTACTCAGAAGGAATAACCTTAGAAACTACTAGCATTTTAATTTTTATTTTATTAAATTTTTTAATGTTTATTCATTTCCTGAGAGAAAGAGATAGAGTGTGAGTATGGGAGGCGCAGAGAGAAAAGGAGACACAGAATCCGAAGCAGGCTCTAGGCTCTGGGCTACCAGCATAGAGCCCAATGCGGGGCTCGAACCCACAAACCGTGAGATCATGACCTGAGCTGAAGTTGGATGCTTAACCGACTGAGCTACCCAGGTGCCCCAACTTTTGCATTTTTAAAAAACTTCTTATCATGGATTATTTCTCATTTTACAATAAATGGTAGTTGTATGTTCAACATTGTCACTTAATAGTATTATATGGCAAATACCAAAGAATCAATGTGGTAAGGCCCTCCAAGACACTGTCAGATATGGATGAATCCTTTTGCTGGCAGTTTTGAAATTGTAAACACAGTGACCAGCTCCATTATGTTGTTTTGCCTGAGTTTCCATCAGCATCGAAAATGTATGTGTTCACTAATGCAGAGAGGACAAAAATCATTCAAGTAGTAAATGAAGAATGTTGGTAATTATTTCCAAGGTCAACAAAAAAAATTTGCCCCTCACACTTTCCAATGGAAAATATAAATAAGTTGGCACCAAACATGGATAATCCGTTTTTGTCTTGAGATCTGCTGTGGACATAAGTCTTTGCTAGAAAAGGAACATCTCCCTTCCATTCCTCTTCTGTATGCTTATCCAGATTTTGTCTTTTCCTTTCAGTACATTCCATTTATTTAATCCTTTTGCTTGTTTGTTGTTGTTAAAAAAAAACCCACTTTATTGTAGTATGATTGACATATGAAAAACTGTACATATTTAATGTGCACAACTTGAGGAGTTTGAAGATAAGTATTCACCCATGAAACCATCACCACAGTCTATGCCATAAAGCTGTTGATCACCTCCAAAAGTTTTCTCCTGCTCTCTTCACTTGTTTTTTTTTTTCTCATCTATTTAATTTTTATCTTTTGGCAGTCTACTTTCGAAAAGAACCTTTCTGTAATCCATAGATACTATTTGCTCTTTGTTTTATAATGTTAACTTGCTATCTCTTAGTCATTCTTTGTGAATGTATACAATTAGTAATCTGGGGAATTGAAATGTCCTACCCAGGAGTGCTCAGTCTATATTTGTTTCCTCCTATTGCATAAGCAGTTCTGACTCTTAAGCAAACAAAGGCGTAAATTTCTGTGTATATGGATGCAACTAAAATAAAAAACCTTGACTATCAGACATGAATCAGATGTGCTTTACAGACTAATCCATTATTTGAGTATATCTGGGACTGCAGGAATTAATCTTAATCATGTTTATTCTTTTAAAAACATCAGCAGTTAAAAATTGCATATCTCATTATTAAAAATGGTTTTGGAGCTGAGATGTAATCTCCTAAATTAAGGAATAAAAAGAAGAGCAGGATGATCCAGCTAACCATTTTTCTTCTTAAAACTTGAAATAAATGGAGATCAAGAATGCTAGACATCTTTAAATAAATCAGAGGTCTTATGACACTTCTAATATTTTATTAACAAAGTTTTGGTTTGATTTATCGGTTTAAAATAACTAGCAAGGTATTCTCTAAGTGCTGAAACGTAAATTACAAACACGAAGCCTTGATTTATGTTAATGGTGGATAATATGTGGGACACGGCAAGTTAGCACAGATTTTACACTATTCCCTGAGTTGGGGGATGGAATCAGAGAAAAGAGCTGGAAAAAGTGCTGCCTTAGGCTCCATTTGTTGATATATGGGTGGCGGCTGTCTTCTAAGAAATGATATAATCCTGATGATGTGAACTTTCACTTCTATTCCAGGAACCTCCAGATTTCAGTGAAATCTACTAGACATTTCCGAGTCCCTGGGATGGATCAGAGGCATTCAGATCTCTGCAAGGATGGCAGAGGAAAAAAAAAAAAAAAAGTGTCTGCGTTGGTAAATATTGGGTCTCTCTGATCTCTTGCAGAATGTTAACATTTTCACATTTCCCAAAGTACCTTCATCTCCCCCATCTCCTAGACCCTTAGTGACATCCATTGCCAATTTCCATTTCTGTGTCATTCCAAAATAGGTCCTCTGTGTTGTTCACCTGGGCTGCTGAGCTTTACCAGGGAGAAATCGCATGGTTCTGCAAATTGGTGCCAGTGCATATTTTCGTTTGCCAACCTCAAAACTGTTGTCTGCCTCATGCACCGTCTCCCTGTTCTTGGCCTGGATGGCCTCTCCTCATCTTTTAGGTCTTAGCTTAAACTTAATAGCCTCAGAGAAACACTCCCTGATCTCCCCATTTGATTAGACTCCCCCCTTGCCCAATGTCCTGTTTATCGATTTCATGACACTTTGGACTTTAAAATTCTTTATGTAGTCTTTCTCTGACTTATTGTTTGTCTCCACAACTAATTTCTTGTGCATGGGGACAGCATCTGTTTTATTAATTCCTGTAGTATAGCTCTTCCTGGCATACTGTGGACACTCAGGACAAATTTTTGTATAAATGAATAAATTGTAAGATTGTGTTTGAAGGAAAAGCATTCTCTAATTAAAAAAAACAAGTTTAGGGGCGCCTGGGTGGCTCAGTTAAGCATCTGACTTCAGCTTAGGTCATGATCTTGGGGTTCACGGGTTTGAGCCCTACATCAGGCTGTGTGCTGATAGCTCAGAGCCTGGAGACTGCTTCAAATTGTGTGCCTCCCTCTCTCTCTGCCCCTCCACTGCTTGTGCTCTATCTCTCTCTCAAAAGTAAATAAAACATTTAAAAAATTAAAAAAAAAACAAGCTTAAAAGCATCACTTTCAATGCATGTGGCCATAACACTAGAGATATCCTTACAGATGTCAGGTTGCATATACCTGCCAAATAAACTTACTTGCGGTGAGACAGCACTCTTGTGTGCTGAATTTGGAACATGTGGCAGTTGCTAAGACTTTGTGACAGTAGTTGTCAGCCTCCTTTTGTCTGCAGGCGGGCACAGGCTGATGCTCTGTTGCTATGTGCCATGTAAACCTGGCCAGCCAGTGAGCATGGCCCCAGGACCCTGCATCTCCCTGCACTTTTTTCTCCCCGACTCGAGGAACCATTCAGGGATGCAAGTGAGCGGGTGAGTGTGAGCGTCAGGCTATTAGAAGGATCACCTCGAATCTGTTCTAATTTATATTAAAAAGCAAAAGATAAACCCATCATAGATTTGGAGGTTTAAAAAAACTAGTCACGAGCTACTTGCTACATATCTCACAACTGATCAAGGCACATCAGTGTGGCATGACGTGTGTTGGCGTGTTAGAAATTAAGCCCTAACCACTGGGGAGAATTTTATAGCTCATGTAACTTTTGGGGAAGAAGAAAACGCATGAGTTGAGAGCATAAGATAGCCAGCCCTGTAGGAGGGGAACTCATGGAAATAATGATTGCATTAAAGTGTATAATGTTAAGTTGAATCATATGAATGCAGATATGGGGCATCTTTTTTTTTTTAATGTTTTATTTATTTTTGAGAGAGGGAGAGACAGCATGAGCAGGGCAGGGTCAGAGAGAGAGGGAGACACAGAATCTGAAGACAGGCTCCAGGCTCTGAGCTGTCAGCACAGGGCCCAATGCGGGGCTCGAACCCATGAACTGTGAGATCATGACCTGAGCCAAAGTCGGATGCTTAACTGACTGAGCCACCCAGGCGCCCCAGATATGGGACATCTTTAGCTAAAAGTGCAATTTCATATGGTTCTAATTAGTTTGTTCATGTAAAATGCACTTGGAAATGAGGTATAAGCACTTGCAAAAATGAGAAAAGCAGCATAATGCTGGATTTTTTCGTGTCCCTTTCAGTGTCTTTTTTCTCAGAACAAGTCAACTAATCAATGAACCCGTTGATCTTGTTTGCATATCCTTAGCACAGCGCTGGTCTAAGAGCTCTCTTGGGGATACAGAGGAGCCCAGGATAGCACTGGCCATAAAAAGTTACAGTCTAGATGGAAGAACAAGATACACCTGGAAAAGAAAACATTTTATACATACTAAATTACGCAGTCCTGACCAAAGAGAATGGCTTTTCTGTCACTATTCCTCTTGTCTTGCCATATATGTATTTTGAAAATCTTTGTATTTTGAAAAATAATTTTTTAAAGTTATTTTTAACTTGTTTTTAATGTTTATTTAAACATTAAAAGAGAGAGAGAGAGAGAGCGCACGAGTGGGAAAGGGGCAGAGATAGAGGGAGACACAGAATCTGAAGCAGGCTCCAGCCTCTGATCTGTCACCACAGAGCATGATGCAGGCCTCGAACTCACGAATTGTGAGATCATGACCTGAGCTGAAGTCGGATGCTTAACTGACTGAGCCACCCAGGTGCCCCTCAAAAAATTAATTTTATATTTATAAAAGAGTTGCAATGATCATACAAAGATAATGTCCGCTTTCCATAATGTTAACATCTTACATAATTATGGTACAACTTTCGAACTAAGATATTACCGCTGGTACATTTACTATTAACTGAGGTACAGACTTTATTCAAATTTCACAAGTTTTTCCATTAAGAGGCTTTTTCTGTTCCAGGATCCAGTCTGCTGACAGTACCACATTACATTTAGCATATATGTATTTTAATAATGATACTATAAAGAAGTAGGAAGGAAAGCATTTTACCCATACCCAGATATCACTGTTGTTAATATTTTGGTACTTTTCTTCCTGCCAGCATGCACATAACCACACACCACATACATCAGGATCAAACTGCACACCTGTTTTGGTCCTCTAGTTTTATCATTTAACAAATCTTAAATATTACCCTATGTTATTAGTTACTGATTGAAAATATGTTTAATACATATGTAACTTTTATCATATTAATATAATAACAAACGCTATATTAACATTACCAGGTTATTGAATGCTTGTGTCCATTTTACCTCTTACAGGTGTCACTGTGATGATTTGTAGTGCACTTGAGTTCTGGGCAGTTTTCATATTTCTGCAGGCTGATGACAAGGAAAAATATATAATGTGAAGATCTATGGATTTTCCCCTTTTATTATTTTTTTATTGAGACATCTTTTATTGTATTTTTAAATTCAAGAGCAACACATTTAAACTATAGTGAAATCTCTAAAATTGAAAACGAAAATCTTCTCTTACTATGGTAGACTGCCTTCCCTGAGGAAAAGAAAGTATCACAAGGTCTCTGGCTTTAACTTGAGCCTGTGTGCCCAAAATTATTAGGGGTGTTTCTGGCAATGGTGTAAAAATGCAGCTTCAAACCTGAGCTTTTCATAAGTGTGCAAAGTTCCAATGGGCTCTCAGGAAGAATATCCTAGCCCCATTATCTTTTGATTTGTGGCCAAGGGTGCCATGCATTGGACATCTGTAGGTCTGGAGGACCATTTTTATTTTCAGGATTGTGCTGCTCATTTGTTACTGAGGAGTCAGCTTCATTACTAGGTAACAGAAAGCAACATCAGGGAAAAAGGATCTCGTGATGTCCCTGCCTTCTGGAATAGATAATTCATCTGTTCTCAGGACACTATGGCCTGCGGAAGGGCCATCAGCTGACACTGTTGTTGGCCATGAGAGTATCAGGGAAGCATATTGGGACCCCTGGTTCCTAAAGGCACTAGCCAGGGTGACTAGGCACTGGAGCACACTGTTGATGTTGGGGCTTACTACAACCAGGGAACAGAGCATGGGTAATGAAAAGGGTAGCCTTCGAAGTTAGACAGCCCTGGGCTCAAATCCTAGCAGGTAGGATCCAGTGCCTACTAAGGATTCTCAGACTTTAAGCAAGCAACTGAGCCCCTCTGAACCTGAGCTTCTCAACTGTAAAGATGAGATTGTTATAGAGGCTATTACATAATTTGAGCAAGATGTGAAAATGTTTGGTGCAGTGCACTGGGCACATAGTATGCCATCAGATAAAACCTTGTTAAATGAAGGGATGGAAGAATGACTCACTTTTAAAATACCATTGTGGTTGGGCCACTTGGGTGGCTCGTCAGTTAAGCGTCCAACTTCGGCTCAGGTTGTGATCTCACGGTTCGTGGGTTCAAGCCCCACGTCAGACTTTGTGCTGACAGCTAGCTCAGAGCCTGGAGTCTGTCTTTGGATTCTGTATCGCCCTCTCTCTCTGTCCCTCCCCTGCTCACGCTGTCTCTCTCAAAAATAAATAAAACATTTTAAAAAATAATAAAATAAATAAATAAATAAATAATAACATTGTGGTTGGGGCACCGGTTAAGCATCCAACTTTGGCTCAGGTCATGATCTCACGGTCTGTGAGTTCGAGCCCCGTGTTGGGCTCTGTGCTAATAGCTCAGAGCCTGGAGCCTACTTCAAATTCTGTTTCCCTCTCTCTCCGCCCCTTTCCCACTCATGCTCTGTTTCTCTCACTCTCAAAAATAAATAATGAAACATTTAAAAAATTTTTAAATAAAAATTAAAAAAAATAGCACTGTGGCTATTTGTGATAGAGAGCATAAGAAATATCAATGCGATGAGTTAAATGTCAATTTCTTTTCTTCCCCAGGATTGCAGAAAAGAGAAACCAACTCCAGCTAGCTTGCATGAAAGGAATTTATTGATGGAACACTCAGGTCCTGAAATCTAAGAGTTAAAATAACCAGTCTTTGGATGGGCCAGAGCCAGGCAACTCCAGGGCCCTCAGAAAAAGAAAGTTATGGACTTCTTCTCTAGAACACTGACATCTGTATTTCTCATTTTTAGTGACCTCTATTGTCAGATGAACCAGCTCTGGCCAGGAAGGTAGGGTCCATGATTGCTGGAGGGCCCCCCTCTGTATCAGGGGCAATTCCCAATGCAAGGGGAATATTAGGAGCTAATAAATTTTTAAGGCTTTAATGAGGTGTAGTAGTCATGTATTAACTACACCTATTTAGAATGTACAAATATACATAAAATTATATACAATTATATTTATGTTATATATATCTATTCATCTGGAAAACTATAACTGTGATGAAAATAATGAATATATCCATCATCCCTGAAAGTTCCTTTGTGCTCCTTTGTATTCCCTCTTTTCTACCTCTCCGTGCTCCTCTACCTTTTCCTAGGCAATCACTGATCCGCTTCTGTCGCTGTAGATTAATTTGCATTTTCCAAAATTGTGTATAAATGGGATCATATAATATGTACTCTTTCTTGTCTGGCTTTTTTCACTTGGCGTAATTATTTTGAGATTCATCTATGTTGTAGCTTTCATCAGTGCTTCATTCCTTTTTATAGACATGTAATATTCCATTGTACAGATATACCACAGTTTGTTTAGCCATTCACTTCTTTATGGACATTCAAGTTGCTTCTGGTTTGAAGCTATTACCAATAAACCAGCTATGAAAATTCATGCACAAGTCTTTGCTTAGGTATGTGTTTTCGCTTTTCTTGGATAAAAACCTAGGACTAGAATGGCTGGGTCATATTATAGGTGTATATTTGATTTTTTCATAACCTGCCAAGCAGTTTTCCAAAGTGGTTGTTGCATGTTACATTCCCACCAGCAATGTAGGAGAGTTCCAGTTGTTCCCTATCTTTACCTCCACTTGGTATGTATCCAGAATTTATTTTTCGAAAACTCTCAAAAGTTAATACTCGGAAGACCAACAACCCAATTTTTAAAAAATGAGTAAAAGATTTCAATAGATAATGTGCTAAGGAAGATATACGGTGGCAAACAAGCACATGAAAAGATATTTAACATCATCAGTCATTAGAGAAATGAACATTGAAAGCTCAGTGTCATGCTTATCCAAAAAGCTAACATTAAAAGGAAGCTAATAATTTTACATTATGATGCTGCCTATTTTATAGATGAGAAAACTGAGGCTCCAGGAATTAAGTGACTTGACGAAGAATGACAAGCTATCCAGTGGTATCATTTGAATTTGAACTTGGGTCTGCTAACTCCTGCTTAATCTTGGTGCTATGCCAGCCTCAGTCCTTTGAAGTAGGCTTCACAGGCAAGATGGAAAACAGGGGAACCCACTTATTACTCAGGAATACCATTTCCATTTCCTTTCCTGATGAGACAGGCTACCACCACTCAGTGGACATTACGGAACTTCAAGTTTTGGTGTCTGTGTTGCCTAAAGGATAGATTTTGCTTTTCCAACATCCAGCTTTGTCTCAATGCCTCTGAGAGAAGTATTCAAAGTGTAGGATTCCCAACAAAGCTTCATGGGTCCAAAGAAGACAGAGATCAGGTTAATCATGATAATTATGAATGTGAGTTTTGTTTTGTTTTGTTTTGTACGGGAGGAATTCAGACACATCTCAGTTTGAACCACAGATCTACTGTTTCTTAACTATGTGATCCTGGACAAGTTACTAAATACTAAAAACTGGGAATGATATTGACCTTACAGTGTTTTAAGGGTTAGAAGAGCCCATGTATATACAGAGTTTGCCACAGTGTCCTGCACTTAACAGATTCCCAAAAACAGTTACCATGTCACAAAAATTAATATATAACCCCACTGAGAATAGGTGTGTTAAGCTTTTCACTCACTACGAAACCTACATAAACCACGAGCTCATCACTAGCTGATGTCTCTCATTTCTCTGGGGACTTGCTCCTTCCTTTGGGAAATGCTAATCCACCATTACAGATGATGGTATTAATTCTGTTGGAATCACTAAGTCAGTGAAATAGTTATTCTTTAACTGTAAACATATCCTTCAGTTAGAAATATTCTTTGAAGGAAATATCTGTGGTTGCTGTTGGGCCACATCAGTAGGGTTATTTCCAAATGGTGTGTGTAGAAAGTTGGGTAAATCATGCTATGTACCTTGATGCCATTAAGCATTTGTGTATCTGGTTTTCTTCATTCCGATTCCATCTTCACAAAGCAATCCTCTGATTATGTTATGGTTTCTTACAGTAATCCAATTAGTTGCCTCCCCTCCCAGCATCCATCCCATCCCATTTATACTGTCTAGCATTGTATCACAGTTTGGGGGGTATTGACATCCTTTAACTCCAGAGATGAACCATAAACCAATTCTCATAAACCCATACTCTTTGTCAGAGCCATTGACTCAGCTATGGACACTGACCTAGGCCTAAACAAATCCTTTGGCTACAGTAATCAGTTCGTGGACAGGTACTTACCTAGGCTGGCCCAATCAAAGTGAAGTTTAAGACCTTTGTTTGATAGCTACACAGAAAGAAGCCATCCATATTTTGCTGAAGTTGAATTAAAAAAAATGTGCATGCATCTTATTGCTGTAAGCAGTTCTTTTGTAGCCATGAGAAGAAGTAATCCTAGGAGGGTCCCAATATTATGAAAAAGAGAGTGAATATATGGAAAGAAATGTAATCCTTGGTGACAGCCTTAAACTGCTGGATCAGACCTTACCTGAAATACTCCTTACCACAGACTTTTTGAGTTCTTGAGTCAATACATTCTCTTTTTTGTTTAACCAAATTTGAGCTGGGTTTTACTTGCTTTTAGGTACATTTTAATAGATTAGCCATAAAGATCTGTTTACAGAGTCAGAAAACAATGATTAAATGGACCTTATACATTCCCTGTGGTACTAATTTCTCATTGTGAAAAAATAAATTGGTATTTAAGTTTGGCACATTATTTTCTTTAGCTTGTTTAATGTGAGATACAGATTCTTCCTCAGGATCCTACAAATTTTAATTTCCTTTGTCTTACAGGGGACCACAGTAATACTGTCAAGGTAAGGAATAGGAGGTATCTCGGGAGAAGACCTTAATGACCATATATGGTCTGCCTTGAAAGCTTTCCTTGAATTTGAGCTTCCAATTTGTGTGTGCTCATGAAACATTTCTTTCTAAAGGGACTCAAGATTTTTTTAAAAAAAGGTGATACTGTAATTATACAGAAAACCTGAGTGTTTATTGCTTTTAATTTTTTTACTCTAGAAGTTGAGGGCTCCTTGAATGAAGGGAGAGTTGTGGATGAAATTCTATTCAGCCTTCCTTTAGGAAATATTCGTGAACATATACTCTATCAGCTGTAGCTAAATGCAGAGCGGTTTGTCCTGTCAGCATCAAGACAAGACATACTTAGAATTCCAGTCCATAAACATTTAAATGCGGTCACTCTAAACCTATTGTGGCCCTGACTTGTATTTTCTCATTTCCAGTGACGGGGCCATTTTTTAACCAAGCATGCTGTGTGAACTGGTTGAATGGAGTGCCATGAAGGTCTTTAATAAATTATAGGTGGATTTATGGGTTCTGCTCTGGGCCAAGGTAGGTTGGCGGAGTTGACGTGAATTGGGACATATTCATTCAGAAGGTCCAGTGGGGCCTTAGGGAAAAGAGATTCATGAATGGATGCTATGTTTTTCACCTCATAGGCTTCCTTTTCTACATGGACAATGGTCTCTAGGATTGAATAATCCCATCACATTAATGAGGCCCTTTGTCTAGTTGGTTATTTAGGACAACTTCTTCAGAGTAACCCAAGTTACCCTCTGTAAAATCATAGCAGTGAGCAACCTCTCAAAATCAGCCCCACAGTTAAAACAGTAAAGCATCAAAGCAATCCAAGATGGATGGTCCTCGTTAATAGGCTTATCATCTCTAAGAACAGATACTCCACAACCTCTCTTGTGACTAGTGTTTCCCAGTGTGTATTAATTTTCTACCTCCTGTGCTCCCATTAGGAGGAAGAGATGACTACAGATGACAGGTCAGAGCTTTGCTGAGCTTGGCCACTTGGAGGGATGTCGTTGGCTTTGCCAGTCCATTGTGACTTTCCATAATTGTTTATAAGTAAACCTCCTGTGAACTGTGCTCATGAGAAAAATGTGAAGAGAGGGAACTAGGTTCTAAATTAGACAGCAGTGTTTCCCTACAAGTGGGGCCAAAGTGTCAGCAGAAGCTGTGTGTTTGGAAATACCTGCTGGATTTTTGAAGGAAGGTTCAGAAATCCTGAAGGTTATGTTTGTTGCATATACATATTGAAAAGGAGAAGGCACCTGAGTGGCTCAGTCGGTTAAGTGGCCGACTTCAGCTCAGGTCATGATCTCATGGTTCTTGGGTTCAAGCCCCATGTCAGCTGACAGCTCAGAGCATGGAGGCTGCTTTGGATTCTGTGTCTCCCTCTCTCTCTCTGCCCCTCCCTAGCTCACACTCTGTCTCTGTCTCTCTCAAAAATAAATAAACATTTTAAAAAATTTAAAAAAAAAAGAAAAGGAGAGAGCTGTTCCACTGCCACTGAAAATAATCACATGGACCTAATTCCTACCTGATTAATGGTGTGCACTGTGACTCCCCTTTTCTTGACATGAGTTTCTCTTCAGCAATCTCTTTGGGATGCTTGGTAATTAAGAGGGATGTTTGGTATCTGTCTTCACTGAACTTGTGTGGTCATTTTCTGCTGCTCAGGACAGCGATGTAGCCAAGTGACACTGTTTGGCTAATGACTGATGTTTCTGAAGCAAAACAAGGGCAGTTTTATCTAAAAGAAAATTTTCTTCCCTTATTTTCCTCATTCAGAAGATCACTGGGATGGCTAGAATTTATATGCTGTGTGAGCACTATAAGGGAAGATAATGAGCAAACTCCTCTTTGTTGGCAAAAATGTTTGCTGTTGTTCTACCTCTGAAGTTTTCTGTAACATTTCCATTGACCTAGAAACTCGAGTGATTTCTGGTGAGTTTCTGTGAAGGCCCTACTCTATGTGGAGAAAGGCCAACAAAAGAGCAATTCCGATGCCTGGGATGGAATTGTCTCTTCTATAGAATCAAGCTGTAAAATGAATCAGGACGTTTGTCTGGGGGTGTCTTAACACTGGAAGCAGCTTCACCCAAGTAAGAAAGAAATGCAACCAGTGATTAAAGTATATTGACATTCTTAGGATCTTGATACATATCGCCAGCTTCTACCCAGGAGAGGTCACACTAGTTAATACACACACTAGCTGCATCTGGGCACACTCAGCAACATTACTATTACCTTTTACATCTTTACTAATGTGGTAGACTGAAAAAGACATTGAGCCTAACTCAAAAGTCTGCTTACTGTATGGTTCTATTTATGTGATATCCCGGAGAAGGAAAAGCTATCAGGGGGAAAATGTTGGATCGGAGTTTGGGTGTGAGAAGGAGTGACAGGAGAGAGATCTGAGGGAATTTCTTGGGGATGATGGAAATGTTCCATACTCGATTTTTCTGGTGCTTTCACGACTATATATATTTGTCAAGACTCACTGAACTATATACTTGAAAAGGGTGAATTTTACTGTACATAAATTATATGTCAATAAACCTGACTTTTAAAAAATGACATTGCCTTGTGGTTTTAAGTCACAGCTCTTTGGCTTTGCAGTGAAATTGAACAGCTTTATATTTATTTCCATTTACAGTCCTTCTTTGGAGAATTATCTTTTCATCTCATTGCAGAATTGTCTACAGAGTTTGAGACTTTTTCCTATTAATTGGGATAATCTTTTAATATTGTCTGTCAAACTTGCTAATTTTTTTCTGAAGTTATTTTACCTTTATTTGTGACTATTTTATTTGATCTAACTTAACGTATTGACTTTTACTCCAATGGTTGCTTTACATTTTTAGCAGAACTTGCTGATAGAAACTGTTGAAACACTGAAATGTTTTAGTACATGCTACTTCAGCTTCTCTTGGGAATTCACCAGGTATGGTGTGGGGAGTCTTTTCAAATGAAATGAAGAAAACAGGGGTGCCTGGACATCTCAGTTAAGCGACAGACTGTTGATTTTGGCTCAGGTCATGATCTCGTGCTTGTGGGATCTAGCCCTCCATGTCAGTGTGAGATCTGCACTGAGCATGGAGCCTGCCTAAGATTCGCGCGTGCATGATTTCCACCCTCCACCCATCCCCTGCTTGTGCTCTCTCTCTCAAAAACCAAACCAAAAACAAACAGCAACAAAAACCCCAAGAAACCCAGAAAAAAGAAGAGAAAAGACAACCACTCCTCTGTGCATCAGTGTAGTAGTTGACCTCCTTCAAAGTCCCTCCCTGGGTTCATCCTGCCTTCCTATTCCTCCTGGCTCCACTGGGCTAAGACCTGAGCCCCAGCCGTGACCTCACCAGCTCATGCAGCAGCAGCTTGGGCACAGGGTGCTGCAAAAGGATTTATAGTGATAGAAATTGATGAAAGCCTCAATCAGTCGAAAACCTCATTTAACATTTCCCTCCTCTCTCTGGTTTTTGGAAGTTTTGCTTTGTCCTGATTTGCTCCGAAATGGGGTTGAAGGAAGAAAATATTACCTCGCTTTTACATTTCAGTAACTATTGAATGCTCACCATGTGCCTGGAGCTCTGACATATAATGGTGGGTGAGACAGACTAAGTTTCTGTCCTCGTAGAATTTACAAGCCGGTTATGCCAATTGCCAATGGATGAGTATCAAATTGTAACATAAAATAATTGGAAATTAGAGGCGCCTGGGTGGCTCAGTCAGTTGAGCGTCCGACTTTTGGTTTCTGCTCAGGTCATGATTTCACGGTTTGTGGGTTTGAGCATCCCATCCGGCTCTGCGCTGACTTCGAGGAACCTGCTTGATTCTCTCCCTACCCCTCTCTCTCTGCCCCTCCCCCTCTCATGCACAGGTGTGCACTCTCTCTCTCTCTCTCTCAAAATAAACTTAAGACAAACCAGAAATTATGATAACTGCTGTGATAGGTACAAAGAAGATATCCCCTGTCACAAGTGGGCATGTAGAGAGTGGCAGGGCTCCCTCTCTTCTAACTCCAATCTGAAAAGTTTTATTTGGCCCCAGGCTTCCCACACATTTTCACATGTAGGAAGACTTCAGCACAAGAAAAATGTCTGCAAATCCAGTGCCCTGTGGAATTATAAACAAATGTGAGAAGCTGAGTAAGTTTGGGCAAGGCCAAATTTCTTCATCGTGTATAACCTAGATGATGTTACCTGTTCTGCAGATTGCTGTGAGAATTAGCAAAAATAAATGTATAAGAGGCAGAAGGGATACTGGCTGAAGACTCTGGAGGCAGACAGCCAGGGTTCAAACCCAGATTCCCCATCTAATAGCTACTGCTGTCTAGCTTAGTTATCTAGCCTCTCTGTGCCTCAGTTTCCTCATGTAGAGAATGGGGGTAGTAATGTGTCTACCTCATAAGGTTGATCTAAGAATTAAATGGGAGGGAAAATATATGGCTTGTGCAGTAATACTTGGTGTGTGGAAAGCATTCAGTCAAAGCCAGCTTCTACCACTGCCATCGTCGCCGGGCTCAGGTCCTAACGTAAGAGTGAATAAATCCTCTCGTGTACTATAACCATGTAGTTAGATTGCTCTGGAACTGCCAGGCTTTGGGACTGTGAGGAATAGACACACGGAATAAAGAGAAATGTGAGCAGCACAGTGGCTATAGACTCTGTGTGAAAGGTGTCAGGGATCTTACCTCAGTTCCAACCCCATCTCCTTTTCCCTGCTTTACTGGGGAAATGACCTTGAAGTAGGAACGATTGCACTCTGATAGATAGAACGGCTTTGGCTACAGCCCAGCTCCACCACCCAGGCCCAGAGGAGAGCTCTCTGCTGTCTCTTGAATGATTTAGCTTTATTGGCTATAGTGTCTCTCTCCAAATTGCCTTCAGGATAGATGTTGTGGCCAGAACCCATAGAGGACACCAGCTTCCTGAGTAGCTCACGAGATGCAGATACTCTCTCCATTTATGAAAACAGTCTTCAAATCGACCATTAGTGGAGGCTGTATTTTGCACCTCATGAAGAGGAAATGACACTGCATTAGAAGTTCTGCACTGTGGCTTAGGCAGTGCATTAGAGGCAGGCTACAAGCTGGGGTGGTTTCCTACTGGGCATAATACCCAATTTATTTTCGTTTACATTACTTTCTCTACATCACCGACTGCACGAGGCATGAAACTGTTAAATGCAAGCAATTCCCAATTGCTTGACACAAATAGAATTGTTTAATGAATAATAATAAAAAAAGGAGCCTATGGATGAAACCAATATGCAAAAACTGTGAGCATGTGTTAATCAATTTTTCTCACTGCACAGAGCTCAACAAACTTTCTCTTTTTCTCCCTCCCTCTCTCCCTTCCTCTCTCTTCCCCTCCCTGTCCCTTCTCCTGCTTCCTTTCTACATTCTTTTTGAAAAGGCAAAGCAAAGATATTTAAGTGGAATGAAATAGAGTAGTATAGTACTGTTAACACAACAAATAGAATTTATGAATGTGAAAGGCTTTATCTGGAGGATTTTAAGATGCAAGAAAGAAAGGGAAGGAAGGACGGAAGAAGGAAGGAAAGAAAAAGAAAGAAAGAAAGAAAGAAAGAAAGAAATGAAAAGGAGGGAAAGAAAGAACGAAAGAAAAAGAAAAGAAAGAGAAAGAAAGAAGGAAAGAAAGAAACAAAGAAAAGGAAGGAAAAGAACAAAAGAAAGAAAGGAAGGAAGGAAGGAAGGAAGGTAAAGAAAGAAGGGTAAAGAAGAAAAGAGATTTGATTTCCCTTCACCTCTATGGATGGGGGCAATTTGGCTGCGGGTATAAGAGGGGATTTTAATTCACGTATCTCATCTCAGTATCAGGTACATCTAACTAATGTTTTCCCAGCCTCACTGGCCTGTTAGGAGAATCAGACTGGGAAAAAGGAAGGCTGGCTTTTCCGGGGAGGTTCATCTGCATCACGTTCCAAAGCTTCTGGCTCTCTTGCGGATTGCCTTGAGCAGGGCTGGATTCTTAAAGCCTCCATCAAAGCTAATGGATCTCTGCCCTGGCTCCACCCATAGTTTTACTCCCACCTCATAACTTCACTGTGTGCTGTGGTGGAAGAGGTGTGTTGTTAACTGAGATCTGGATTGGAATCCAGACTCTGTCTTTCACAAGCAGTATGACTGGGCAAAATGATTTTAACCTCTCTGGTCCTCACAATCCTTGTTTACAGAAGGAGCAACAAATACCTGTTTCTCATGGTTCTTTCCCACATTTTGATAATAGAAGTGCGAGTATATAAACATATACGTAGAAAAGAGTCCGGAAGGAAGAACAACATGCCAACAATGGCTGTTCATTTTTACTCTTTGTTCGGCATTTTTCAACTTTCTATGTAGGCAAGCATTATCTTCCTATAGGAAAATTATAGTTTACAAAAGCACATATTTTCTTGTTTGAGCAAATATGGATTATAATAATATCTATTGATGTTCCTTTCTCTTTTTTCTTTGTTCCATACAATCTGACCTTCTCTCTTTCCTTTTTGAAAGGAAAGCAGATATAGGGTATATTGGTTTCCAACTGCTGCTGTAACAGGTTACAAGCTTAGGGGCTTAAAGCTACTCAAATGTATTCTCTTCCAGTTCTGGAGACCAGAAGTCTCGAAATGAGTCTAAATGGACTGGTGGGAATGTGGAAAAGGCTGGTTCTTTGGAGGATGTGAAGAGAGAATCTATTTCTTTGCTTTTTTCAGCTTTTTGTAGCTGCCTGAATTCCTTGCCTTGTGGCTCCTTCCCATCTTCAAAGCACATGATTGCAGTCCATCCGCTTCTCCCCATACAAGGAAACATCCCCCGGATAATCCAGTGCTATCTTCCCATCTCTAGATCCTTTGTGCAAAGGATCCTTTTTGCCATCTAAGGTAATATTTGGAGACCTTTAAGTGGGAGCCTGTCATTCCACCTAACACATAGGGTTTATGTAAGAGTTGAAGGATTAAATAAAAACGGAGCAAGAAAAAAAGCAACAAAATTTCTGATGATATGAAATAACAAACCAAGTACTTTATACAGAATATCTGTTCAATTTTTACAGAGTTTAACTGTACTGGACCAAGTGACCTGGCAGGAAATACAGGGCATTTGGATCTGGTGTGAACACAGAAGCTGATATATTCCATTAGAAAAACAGAATTATGACACACAACAATAAAAAATTATCAAATCGCTTCTCCCCAAATCTCTAAGGGGCCAGAAATTCAGTCTAAAATTATTATTATCATCATCATTATTATTATTTCTTTGAAATGTCAGTTGTTATTGTTGAAAGGCATCAGAAAGACCTATGTCAGGAATTACTCCTTGATTCATTTTAGTATATGTGCTGCTGAAGTGAGCACAATTACTCCTTGATTCAAAAGCAGCCTATTTTCTCCAGCTTGGTACGCAGATGTGCCAAGAATGATTTTTTTAAAGGCAAAAAAGTTCAAATTATTATTTGTTGTTGCAAAAATGCCACAGGTTATTAAACTAACATCAGGAATGGATATAATCAGATCTCATCTATTATTAATGAGGTCTGTCTTAATGTGATCATTATAGGTATGTGCCTCATACCTGGAAGCTACCATCTAACATAATAACAACCTGAAATAATGAGTTGCCAGCATGATATTTTTCTTCTGTGAAGGGTTATACCTATAGGGTTGCCTTTCCCTTTTCTTAGAACAACAACAATAATAATAAACTGTAACATTTTAGACAGAGACAGGTGTAAGTTTTATTTGAAATATAATGGTTACTGCTTAACATCTTTACAGTTAAGATTTGTTGCACAGCCAACACAAAAATGTTTTGAAACCCATGTTATTACTACTTATAATGATGATCTAAGAGCCAGAAAAACTCGTATAACTTTTTATAACGTGTGTTGTATGTATGCCTGGGTGTGAAAGAGACAGAGAGAGACAGAGATAGAGAAAGTCAGAGAGAGACATGTACACACACACATACACACACAGAATTCCAAGATATGACTGTACTTATAGGTCAATTTACTACGAAATTTAAAAATATTTTTTCTCATATGCAAGCCTTTCAACTGGAATCCTTTCCTTTCTCTAAGGCATAGGCTCAGGAAAGACATAAATTAAGTCTTTGTGAACAGAGGCAGAGCCAGACCACGTCCTGAATAGTTTAGCTTCCTTTGCAGCAGGTTATTACAAATAGTTGTGCTGAGGCTTGCTCACAAAATCTCATTTAATCCTTAATGCAGTTGAATTCTATGGGGTGCAGTTACCTAGAGACCAGATTAGGCAAACTTAAGCATCAGGAATGAGAGTGAATGCAGAAATAAGGGGCTGAGACCCAAGAATCGGAGCACCTGACAACAGCAAAATCTGCTGAGAAAAACTCAAGGTTGGCCAGTTACGAACGCCATCTCTCCAATGGTTATTCCACAATCCTACCACTCCCTCCCTTCACTGCTAGTCTCTGCTTCCTCATGGTCCACTCTCTTCCAGCTCTGCAGGATGACTTTTGCTCTTCTGGCCTGGTTTGGGGGCAGCCTCCGGGATCTCCCCAAATTATTCCTCAGACTTGAGCTCTCTGTAGCATTAACACTATTGCCCACTTGTGGCGATCTGGAAGCTCTCTTCTCTGTCTTGGCTTCCTCAGCATCAGTCTTTCCTGGTTCTTCTCTTGCCTTTGTTCCCGCGGCGCTCTGCCGGCTCCCATGCCTCATCCGCACTGGAAACATTGTCATTCCCCAGGCTTATTTTCTTGCCCAGATTCCGTGATCAGATCTTTAGTGATAACTTCTAAGTCTGTATCTCTAGCCCTGTTTCTTGCAAATGAGATCCCGACTGGAGTTTTCACCCACTCACCACATGACTCCACACCAATGTTCCAACAGCTTCGTGAACCATACAAGTCCAGTTTTGCTCATGGCTACTGTTCTCTCTCCATCTTCTGTCCTCACCTACCCTGGTCTTACTGGCCCTTTTTGTTAAAGGCCTCACCTGCCTCCGACTCCTTGTCTGGAAACACCTTTCTCTTCCTTTACTAGATTCCCTAATTCCTCAATTCTGCACTTTCTTGTTTGGTGGGAAACATGTGTCTCCCCTCATTCCCAATTCCTGCCCGGATGATTATAGGAACCACTTAACTGTTCTCTCTGCCTCCGAACCAGCTTTCATTCTGCTGTTAGAACTAACTTCTTAAAACACTGGTGGACTCATGATACTGCTAGTAGTACTAATTTATGTAGTAGTTGCTCAATAAATGTTATTTCATTGCTTTCTTGGCTTGAGTGACTTTATCTGGTAAATTGAAGGTTTAAATTAGATAGCTCTAAATCTAGCCTTCCTCTGATACTGTGCATGCCTCTAATAAATAAAGGATGGGGTTTTCATCTGATTTCTGCCTGAAAATCTTATCCCAGATGAATCTGGGCCTGTGCCTAAAGAGTGATCCCAACATTTGAGAGTCTTTTTTTTAACTTGGAACCTCTTTCTCTCCGCTCATGGATTTAGCCAATGTCAGAATATCTCAAGCTCTAAAATCAGTGACACTTAGAATATAAGAAATAGTCCACTGAGAAATAGGACCCTGAGCCATTTTCTGTAGGATGGCTATTTGAAATACCTTCTTCATATCTATAAAATAAGGAGGTTGAATTAGTGAGCTCTCATTCTGCTTCCAAAAAGTCAGTGTCTCTTTGGAACCTCATTTATATGCTGAATTGGCATTTTGAAAATGTTTATTCCTTTTGTGAGACAGAGAGACAGAGCATGAGTGAGAGAGGGGCAGAGAAAGAGAGAGACAGAGACAGAGACAGAGACAGAGACAGAATCCAAAACAGGCTCCAGACTCTGAGAAGTCCGCGCAAAGCTTGACATGGGGCGCAAACTGACAAACCCTAAGATCATGATTTGAGCTGAAGTCGGACACTTAGCCAACTGAGCCACCCAGGCACCCCTGAATTGGCATTTTTAGAATGACTTATCTCATAGAATCACCACATGTGTGTGTGTATTCTTTATGGTTTTCTTTGGGGTGACCGTGAGGACACATCTCAGACCTCCAACTGTAAAGTGTGTAATGGTTCAAGGCCCATCTGCTGGCCTTGGAAACCCATCCCCCCATTTTCGTGAAGCCACGCATCCCCCGGGCTGCTGCCAGTCAGTGGCTGTGTGTGTCTAGGACACGAAGCACACCTGTCGCTGGGAGACGCCAGGCTCTGCTTTGCCCACCTGCCTCGCTGAACTTTTTTTGGAATGGCACGGCATTTCTCCTTTCTTTGTTTTTCTCGTCCACTAGGGTCAGACCTGTAGAACCAGTCTCACTTTCCCCTTTTCATTTTCTCTCAGTAGCGTGACCCATGTCTTGGCTACTGCTTCTTGATGACCCAAATTGGTACACAGCCTATTTTTGGTATCATGAGAAAATTCAATCTCTATCCATGGAAGAAAATAGAAAGTTAAGTCTGGTTTTACCATCACCTGGACAACTGCAACCAGCGCCACCCCCGCCAGACTGGCTTTCTTGGCTTGAGTGACTTTATCTGGCAAACTCCATAGCAAAACATCGATTCACCTTTTTCACCTTTTTCTTGAAAAGGTTTTTCAACCCTAAGTTACAACCCCCCCCCATGTAAAATTGGCAGAAAATTCACATATATAAAAAGAAGAAAATAAAACTCTCCATAATTCTTCCATCCCCCAAATAACCACTGCTTTCAGGTCTTTCTGTAATATACAAGTAATTCTTAGATAACAATAACAAATAAAAGCTGATACAAAAAATGGTTTAGTGGAGGAGTTGGCAGACTTTTTCTGTAAAGGGCCAGATTGGTGAATGTTTCCAATTTTATTGGCCATACAGACTCTTGCCACCTCTCGACTCTGCCAGATTGGATGAAAGGGACCATAGACAATATGTAAATGCGAACGTGGCTGTATTCCAATGAAACTTTATTTAAAAGTCAGGTAGGAAGGCAGAATTTGGCCTTGGGGCCATAGTTTGCTGAGCCATGATTTAGTAAAGGACAAGATCTTGTAGGAAGACCGATCTGTGGCTGAACGAGGATTTTCAGACCTTACTTAGAATGACCCATCGGAGCCAGTAGAAATCTGCTGGAGACTTTTGCAAAGCAGCAGCTGTTGCAGAGGACCCCAGCAGCGCCCTGACAGGAGTATGCTGCTGCGGGCCTGGCCAGCTTACCTCTGTCCTGGGGCTCCCAGGCCAGAGGGCACAGGCCCCAGGATGTGTGAGAAGCTGCTATTTGCATGAACTTTCCCAGAAGAACTAGCTAGCCATGACTTAAAGTGGGAAGAGCTACTAATAGGACAGCTACATTGTGGTCTTTTGCTTCCTAACGCGCTTATCCCATTTATTTTTGTGGCTGCAGAAACTTTCATGGCAAATAATGAGTCAGGGCTGCAGCCCAAATGTTATGGACTCTTGATGTATCTGGAGAGCCTGTGGAGTGCGGCTCTGCATTCTAACGGAGTGCTTAACCAGCACGGGCTGGGCCCCCCCCGCCAAGCTTGTTTTGGCTGGAAGAGGGATTCTGCAGAATGTGAGGGGAGCCCCTTGGCCTCACTGTCTCCATCCCCTCTCCACAGAAGTGTTTCTCCCCAAGACTTGACAGCTGTTCCTCTTGGGTCAGAATGAATTTGTCCCTCAGCTAGAAATCTGACTGTGTCTGTCTTGATTTGAGTGTTGAAAGATAAATTCCTACCTAGGAGTCCTGTTTTCAACATCCACACTTGATACTCCTATTTGTCCATGGAAATCAACATTGACTGCCTATTCTCCAGTCCATCTGCTGGGATGGCACGGTGCCTGATTCTTGGCAGGGTGGGAAATGCTCCAAAGGGCTGGGGTTTCTGGTCACTGTATTTGAAGGGATGGCTTTGAGGGGTGGGGAAGGGAGTGAGGTGGAAGGAGAAGAGCTGGAGAAAGCTGCTTTTTCCTTGCATTGCCTCGCATCTCAGGCTTCTGGCCTCTTATATCAACAGACCTTGGTTTACCCTCTAGGGATCAAGCCCTTTAGAAAACCGAGGCATGACTTGCATGTCTGCATGGGGGAGGTGTAGGAATCTGGCTTCAACACTGTCCTCATCTACAAACGTCTAGAGGAGTAATCCTCCAAGATAGAACATAGTGAAGTGGAAAAAGCAGATTACAAAATCATAGTAGAGTGTTACCTTAAAAAAGTGTGTGTGTGTGTGTGCGCGCGCACGCGCACGTGCACATATGCATTTGTACACACACACTGTTAGTGTTTCTGCAGGTAGGTGGTAGGATTATATGTGATTTTTATTTTGCATTTTCTTTTTTAATCTGCTTTTGCATTTTCCTCTATTTTATGTATAGAATTCATATATATATATATATATATATACACACACACACACACACATATATATGGATGATTTAAAAAAAAGGAAAGCAGAACAAAAATAACTTCAGAATATTCGGTATAAGAAAAAGACCTTCATGAAAAGACCTAACTGCTCTCTGACAAGGAATTTCTAAGCCTTCTGTAAAATGACAGTCAACTGGTGCTGGTCAAGTTCCAGTTGTGACTTTAGGACACAAAAGACTTGAAAACAGAGGGGATGGTGCAGTGGTTGGAGAGGGGGTGTGCTGGGGGTGCATGTGTTGTGAATTCTTGAAAAGCTGGGGAGGAGAGCTGGAGAAGGAGAGCCAGCCCTCTGGAGGACACTCACAGTGTCTGTGTTACTTTCCCTGAGAGATCTTCAGTTGTCCCCACCACACCCATCCCCAGGCTTCTCTGCAGGACTTGATTGCTCCCCTTTTTTTTTTTTTTTTTTTTTTTTTAGCTCCACAGAAGCCTTATGCAGGCTGCTATTGGAGTAGCTTTTCCAGTTAGGTGGGATTCATTGATATATTCCAATCCCTTTCTCTAGAAACATGGGTTCATTGATGGAAAGACTCATTCCCCTGATGCTCAGAAGAGAATCTGGTTCATGGTACATGCTCAAAATAAAGCTTTATACCCTCCAGACAGGAAAATCTCTGTTGCTTTTTACTGGTTTAGTTTCTTTTTCCTTTTCTTTGTGGTAACATATATATAACATAACATTTACCACCCTAATCATTTTTAAGTGTATAGTTTATTGTCATTAAGTGCATTCATGTCATTGTGAGTCAATCACCACCCTCCATCTCCAGAACTTGTTCATTTTTCTCAACTGAAACTTCATACCTAGTAAATAATAACTTTCCATTCCCCCTTCCTTTCAGTTTCTGGAAAGCATCATTCTTTTTTCTGTTTGTATGAATTGGAATATTCTAGATAACATATAATTGAAACGACACAGTATTTGTCTTTTTTGTGACTGGTTTATGTCACTAATTTTATTTTATTTTATTTTTCTTAAAAATTATTTTAAAAATATTTGAGAGAAAGTGAGCAAGAAAGAGAGAGAATCCCAAGCAGGTTCCATGGTATCAGCGCACAGTCAGATGCAGGGCTCCATCTCTCGAACCGTGAGATCATGACCAGAGCCTCAATCAAAAGTTGGATGCTTAACTGACTGAGCCACCCAGGTGCCTCTTCTTTCAGTTATTTTAATGTCCTCATGGTTCCATGTTTTACTATGTGTCAGAATTTCCTTCCATTTTAAGGCTGAATAATACTCCATTGTAGTGTCTACTCCATTTTGTTGATCCCTTCATCTGTTGACGGATGCTTGAGTTGCTTCCACATTTTGACTATCGTGAATAATGCTGCTGTGAACATGGATGTACAAACATCCCTTCAAATGACTACTCTCACTTTTGTGGGCCATATACCTAGAAGTGGATTGTTTGGAAAACTACTTTTTAAAGTATAACTATAGTATGAGGTAGAAGCATCATGTAACGGGGTCATAGCTATAGGGGTTGAAGTCCAAGTGTAGTTGGAGAGCTACCTACAACAGATTTATCTACTAAATCAGAATCTTTCTGGGAGCTGGGCTAGGAATCTGCATTTTTTATCAGTACCCTGGGTGATTCTGTGACAAGCCAGGCTTGAGTATCATAGAACTCCATGATATTCAGGTTATTTTCCCACTTTACAATTGTATAAAACTCGGTTACCCCTTCTACTCATGGGCATCTGTGAAATCCTTGGATATTTTCCTGGCAGATGGAAAATAGAATTTTAAGAGTGGTTCACTATATAATTCTCACAAAAGGAGTCAGAATTGTAAACCAAATTGTACTTACTAATGGGTTGTTTTTGTTCATGAGGGGAAACAGAAGTCCCCAAAATAGACTTTAAGTACTTTGATGTAGCACTATCTTTGTTGTTGATTTGCTCAGTAATATGCAGATCTACAGTAATAGCAGCTACCAGTTATTATACATAGAATATTCTTAGTGTTCTTTAGGAAATATTGCATTCAATTTTCCCCAAATCTTGCAAGACATGTATTCCATTTTATAAATGAGGACGCTAAAGCATCAAGGGCGTATGCAACTTGTCTTCAGTCACATGGTAATATATACCTAATTGTACATATGTAATGACATATCAGAAATTTAGGGTTTGAAGAAAATCCAATCCAATGCCCTCAATTTCCATAGAGGCTGAGAAGTGAAATGTCTAGAAGAGGACCCATGGTGGACAGAACAGGGATCGCAATTTATATATCTTCACTGACTCTCTAATGTTTCTGTAGACATTCACTCCCTTAATATTTTTTTATGTTTTTTCCCAGCTAGGCTGTGAGTTTCTTATAGGAATGACCACATTTTATACCTCAGCATCTAATTGTGCCTACGAAGGGGCTAGGCATGTAACAGGGGGTGAGTGAGAGGAAGTGGTAGAGCAGATGAGAGAAAGACACATGTAACATGCAGAAGATTCCCCCCAAACACTACAATTTATATCTGGTTCTTATTCATTATCTACATAGTGGGAAATGTATGTGGGATTTAAAGGATTTAGAGTTTAGGGGCACCTGAGTGGCTTAGTCAGTTAAGGGTCTGACTTCAGCTCAGGACATAGTCTCATGGTTCGTGGGTTTGAGCCCCACGTCGGGCTCTGTGCTGACAGTTCAGAGCCTCTAGCCTGCTTTGGATTCTGTGTCTCCCTCTCTCTGTCCCTCCCCCATTCATGCTCTCTCTCTCTCTCTCTCTCTCAAAAATAAATAAACATTAAAAAATTTTTAAAAGACTTGGATTTTAATCTCATTTCACTGTTTACTACTGAAGAGGATCAGAACATGCCACCCCAAAATATACCACTTCTGTGTAAGGATTATTTTGAGTTGAAGGTAATGGAGACTCAACAGATGCAGGAGGAGTTCTCTGTCCTCTCCTTTTATAAAAAAAAATGTTTATTTATTTTTGAGAGTGACAGAGACAGAGTGTGAGCAGGGAAGGGGTCACAGTAAAGGAACAATAAATATTAACAATAAATATTATTTTATTCCAGCAGCACATAAAACCACATCTTTTCTTTCTGAGTCCAACCTGAGAATCTGAAGCCATTTCTGTGGAGGCAGAACTCCATTCATGATGCAACAGGTGAGAAATAGCTTCATAATTTTCAGATTAGCAGACTTTCTCTGCTAATGTCTCACTAATTATCATGTAGACTTAGCATTGAACCATAATTATTATCAGTTAATTAGACCTTAAAATGTATCTTTGATAACACCTCTGGCATTTAATTATGTAACTGGTAACTTATGAATGTTATTAAGGGGATATATGACTACAGTAAAGTGTAATTAGATCTCGTTTTTGTTTCTTGATATCATATTGATTCTGATAATAGTGTTGTAGTTTTTACAGCTTATATGAAAATGGTCATATTAAATTGATAGTCTATAAAACGAATGCACATTTTAGCAAATATTTAAAAAGCATATTAAAAGAAAGTCTGTGGGAGAAGGAAAATTGGAGATTATTCTTGATATCATTTTAAAAAGTTCACATTAAATACATTGCCTGTTTTCAAGGCCACTTTTTGCCTAAAAACAAATAATATTCAAGAATTTATGTAATAAAAAATTAGTTCCTACTGTTGGAAAACAGAAAAAAAAAACTACCAAACTGTTTTCACTAGTGTGAGAGTAACAAATATGTTTCCCCAAAGCTTTATGCACATTGACTCATTTTTCAAATGTCCTATTGTCATTTAGGAAATGTTCAGCAAATCTTTTTGTAAAATAAAAAATCTCTTTTTAAAATAATGTGGCTAATTTCCTCTCTTTGTAGGAGAATTAAAGTCAGCTAAAAATCAGATTGTCTAGTTAGATTGGCTGGTAGATTCCAAGCCCCTTGAGGGCAATGTTCTGTCCTTTTTCATCTTAATATCATTTGCAATTCCTAATGTGGTGGTTCACACAGCGTAGGCATTTTTTTCAGCTTTATTGAGGTATAGCTGACAAATAAAATTGTTAGATATTTAAAGTGTACATCATGATAATTTGAGATACATACTCATTATGAAACGATTCCTCTCATCTAGTTAATTAACACATCCATTACCTCACATATTTATCTTTTTTTTGTTTGTGTGTGAGAACATTTAAGTTTAACTCTCAGCAAATTTCAGTTATACAATAGAATGTTATGATCTTTGGTCATCATATTATCCATTAAATGTTCAGAGATGTTATTCATCTTTTTTAAATTTTATTTTTATTTTTATTATTAAACAAAATTTTTAGTTAATATATTACATTCTTTTAAAAAATAATTTATTTATTTTTTAATTTACATCCAAGTTAGTTAGCATATAGTGCAACAATGATTTCAGGAGTAGATTCCTTAATGCCCCTTACCCATTTAGCCCATCCCCCCCTCCCACAACCCCTCCAGTAAACCTCTGTTTGTTCTCCATACTTAAGAGTCTCTTATGTTTTGTCCCCCTCCCTGTTTTTATATTATTTTTGCTTCCCTTCCTTTATGTTCACCTGTTTTGTATCTTAAAGTCCTCATATGAGAGAAGTCATATGATATTTGTCTTTCTCTGACTGACAAATTTCACTTAGCATAATACCCTCTAGTTCCATCCACATAGTTGCAAAAGGCAAGATTTCATTCTTTTTGATTGCCAAGTAATATTCCATTGTGTGTGTGTGTGTGTGTGTGTGTGTGTGTGTGTGTGTGTATATACATACATCTTCTTTATCCATTCATTCATCGATGGACATTTGGGCTCTTTCCGTACTTTGGCTGTTGTTGATAGTGCTGTTATAAACATTGGGGTGCATGTGCCCCTTCAAAACAGCACACCTATATCCCTTGGATAAATACCTAGTAGTGCAATTGCTGCATCATAGGGTAGTTCTATTTTTAATTTTTTGAGGAAGCTCCATACTGTTTTCCAGAATGGCTGTCCCAGTTTGCATTCCCGTCGGCAGTGCCAGAAAGATCCTCTTTCTCCACATCCTCACCAACATCTGTTATTGCCGGAGTCATTAATGTTAGCCATTCTGACAGGTGTGAGGTGATATCTCATTGTGATTTTGGTTTGTATTTACCTGATAATGAGTGATGTTGAGCATTTTTCATGTGTTGGTTGGCTATCTGGATGTCTTCTTTGGAGACTTCTCCAAAGAGTCTATTCATGTCTTTTGCCCATTTCTTCACTGGATTATTTGCTTTTTGGGTGTTGAGTTTGATAAATTCTTTATAGATTTTGGATACCAACCCTTTATCTGATATGTCATTTGCAAATATCTTCTCCCAATCCGTCAGTTGCCTTTTAGTTTTGCTGATTGTTTTCTTTGCTGTGCAGAAGCTTTTTATTTTGATGAGGTCCCAATAGTTCATTTTTGCTTTGGTTTCCCTTGCCTCAGGAGGGAGTAAGAAGTTGCTGCGGCGAACGTCAAAGAGGTTTTTGCCTGCTTTCTCCTCTAGGATTTTGATGGCTTTCTGTCTTATGTTTAGGTCTTTCATCCATTCTGAGTTTATTATTTGCGTGGTGTAAGAAAGTGGTCCAGGTTCATTTTTCTGCATGTCGCTGTCCAGTTTTCCCAACACCACTTGCTGAAGAGACTGTCTTTATTCCATTGGATATTCTTTCCTGCTTGGTTAAAGATTAGTTGACCATACACTTGTGGGTCCATTTATGGGTTCTCTACTCTCTTCCATTGATCTGAGTGTCTGTTGTGTCAGTACCATACTGTCTTGTTGATTATAACTTTGTAATACAGCTTGAAGTCTGGGATTGTGATCCTTCCAGCTTTAGTTTTCTTTTTCAAGATGGCTTTGGCTATTTGGGGTCTTTTCTTGTTCCACACAAATTTTAGGATTGTTTGTTTTAGCTCTGTGAAGAATGATGGTGTTATTTTGATGGTATTGCATTGAATAAGTAGATTGCTTTGGGTAGTATTGACATTTTAACAATATTTGTTCTTCCTATCCAGGAACATAGAATATTTTTCCATTTTTTTGTGTCTTCTTCAATTTCTTTCATAAGATTTCTATAGTTTTCAGTATAGATTTTTCACCTCTTTGGTTAAATTTATTCCTATGTATTTTATGGTTTTTGGTGCAATTGTAAATGGGATCAATTCCTTGATTTCTCTTTCTGTTGCTTCATTGTTGGTGTATAGGAATGCAACCAATTTCTGTGCATTGATTTTATATCCTGTGACTTCACTGAATTCATGGATCGTTCTAGCAGTTTTTTGGTGGAATCTTTTGGGTTTTCCATATAGGGTATCATGTCATCTGCGAAGAGTGCCAGTTTGGCCTCCTCCTGGCTGATTTGAATGCCTTTTATTTCTTTGTGTTGTTTGATTGCTGAGGCTAAGACTTCTCATAGTATACTGAGTAACAGTGGCAAGAATGGACTTGTTCCTGACCTTAGGGGGAAAGCTCTCAGTTTTTCCCCATTGAGGATGATATTAGTGTTGGGTCTTTCATATATGGCTTCTATGATCTCTTCTATCCCCACTTTCTTGAGGGTTTTTATCAAGAAAGAATGTCCTATTTTGTCAAATGCTTTCTCTGCATCTGTTGAGAGTATCATATGGATCTTGTCTTTTCTTTTATTGATGTGATGAATCACACTGATTATTTTGAGGATACTGAACCAGCCCTGCATTCTAGGTATAAATCCCACTTGGTCATGGTGAATAATTTTTTTTCAATGTATTGTTGGATCTGGTTGGCTAATATCTTGTTGAGGATTTTTGCATTCATGTTCATCAGGGAAATTGGTCTATAGTTCTACTTTTTAGTGGGGTCTTTACCTGGTTTTGGAATCAAGGTAATGCCGGCTTCATAGAAAGAGTTTGGAAAATTTCCTCCCATTTCTATTTTTTGGAACAGCTTCAAGAGAATAGGTGTTTACTCTTCTTTAAATGTTTGGTAGAATTCCCCCGAAAAGCCATCTGGCCCTGGACTGTTGTTTGTTGGGAGATTTTTTATTACTAATTTGATTTTTTTTACTGGTTATAGGTCTGTTCAGATTTTCTATTTCTTCCTGTTTCAGTTTTGGTAGTTTATATGTTTCTAGGAATTTGTCCATTTCTTCCAGATTGCTCATTATATTGGTGTATAATTGCTCATAATATTCTCTTATTATTGTTTGTATTTCTGCTGTGTTGGCTGTGATCTCTCCTCTTTCATTCTTGATTTTATTTATTTGGGTCCTTTC
>CM053568.1:41701762-41735137 GCA_028646485.1 Cryptoprocta ferox
TGTAAGGTTAGGTTGTGTATCTGAGACCTTTATAACTTCTTTAGGAAGGCCTGGATTGCTATGTACTTCCCTCTTATGACTGCCTTTGCTGCGTCCCAGAGGTTTTGAGCTGTGGTGTTATCATTTTCATTTGCTTCCATGTACTTGCTAATTTCCTCTTTAACTTCTTGGTTAGCTCATTCATTCTTTAGTAGGATGGTCTTCAGTCTCCAAGTATTTGTTATCTTTCCACATTTTTTCTTGTGGTTGATTTCAAGTGTCATAGCATTGTTATCTCAAAATATACACGGTTTGATCTCAATCTTTTTGTACTTGTTGAGGGCTGATTTATGACCCAGTATGTAATCTGTTCTGAAGAACGTGCCATGCGCACTGGAGAAGAATGTATATTCCACTGCTTTAGGATGAAATGTCCTGAATATATCTGTTAATTCCATCCGGTTCAGTGTGTCATTCAAAGCTGTTGTTTCCTTGTTGATTTTCTGTTTAGATGACCTGTCCATTGCTGTAAGTGGGATGCTGAAGTCCCCTATTATTATGGTATTATTATCAATGAGTTTCTTTATATTTGTGATTAATTAATTTATATATTTGGGTTCTCCCACATTTGGAACATAAATGTTTACAATTGCTAGGTCTTCTTGGTGAATAGACCCCTTAATTATGATATAATGCCCTTCTTCATCTCTTGTTATGGTCTTTATTTTAAAATCTAGATGGTCTGATATAAGTATGGCTATTCCAGCTTTCTTTTGTCAACCGTTAGCATGATAGATGGTTCTCTATCTCCCTTACTTTCAATCTGAAGGTGTCTTTAGGTCTAAAGTGAGTCTCTTGTAAACAGCATATAGATAGATCTTGTTTTCTTATCCATTCTGTTACCCTATGTCTTTTGATTGGAGCATTTAGTCCATTGATGTTTAGAGTGGGTACTGAAAGATATGTATTTATTGCCCTTATATTGCCTGTCGAGTTGGAGTTTCTGGTGGTGTTCTCTGGTCCTTTCTAGTCTTTGTTGCTATTTTTTTTTTTAATTTTCTCCCCTCAGAGAGTCCCCCTTAACATTACTTGCGGGGCTGGTTTAATGGTCACAAACTCCTTTAATTTTGGTTTGTCTGGGAAACTTTTTATCTCTCCTTATATATTTTTTAATTTTTTTAACGCTTATTTATTTTTGAGAGACAGAGATAGAACATGAGTGGGGGAGGGGCAGAGAGAGAGGGAGGCACAGAATCTGAAGCAGGCTCCAGGCTCTGAACTGTCAGCACAGAGCCTGACATAGGGCTCAAACTCATGAGCCGTGAGGTTATGACCAAAGCTGAAGTCAGACGCTTAACCAACTGAGCTACACGGGAGCTCCTCTCTCCTTCTATTTTGAACGACAGCCTTGCTGGATAAAGAATTCTTGGCTGCATATTTTTCTGATTCAGCACATTGAATATATCCTGCCACTCCTTTCTGGCCTGCCAAGTTTCTGTGGATAGGTCTGCTGTGAACCTGATCTGTCTTCCCTTGTAGGTTAAGGACTTTTTTTCCTCTTGATGTTTTCATGATTCTTTCTTTGCCTGAATATTTTGTGAATTTGACTATGATATGCCTTGTTGATGGTCGGCTTTTGTTGAATCTTGTGGGAGTCCTCTGTGCTTCCTGGATTTTGATGACTGTGTCTTTCCCCAGGTTAGGAAAGTTTTCTGCTATGATTTGCTCACATAACCCTTCAACCCCCTTTCTCTCTCTTCATCTTCTGGGATCCCTATGATTCTGATGTTGTTCCTTTTTAATGAGTCACTGATTTCTCTAATTCTTAAATCATGCTCTTTTGCCTTAGTCTCCCTCTTTTTTTTTCTGCTTCATTATTTTCCATAAGTTTGTTCTTTATATCATTGATTTGCTGCTCTGCTCATTGATCCTTGCCACGGTGGCATCCATTCGAGATTACAGCTCAGTTATAGCATTTTTTAAATTTCATCCTGACTAACTTTTACTTCTTTCGTCTCCACAGAAAGGAATTCTAATCTATTTTCAACCCCAGCTAGTATTCTTATTATCATGATTCTAAATTCTGGTTCAGACATGTTTCTTGTATCTGTGTTGATTAAATCGCTGGCTGTCATTTCTTCCTGTTCTTTCTTTTGGGGTGAATTCCTTCGTTTCATCATTTTGAAGGAAGAAAAAGATTAATAAGGTAAAAAAAATTAAAATTAAAAAATTGAAAAGAATACACAAAAAATCAAATAAATGATGCTAGATCCTAGGTATGTTTTGGTCTGGTTGTTGAAAGGAGCTTGATAGATTAGAGAAAAGAGGGAAAGATAAGAAAAGGAAAAAAAAGGAAAACGTTTGGAAATTAAAAAAAATGAATACATTGAAATAGAATAAAATGAAATGATGAAAGTAAAATTGAATTTTAAAAATTTACAGAAAAGTAAAAAATATAGTAGAAAAAATTAAAGAAAAATACTTTTAATAAAAATTGAAAATAAAAATAATTTTTTTCTCCTTTTGTGTTCAAGAATAAGAAAAGAAAAAGAAAAAAATTAAATAGATGGACCAGTGAACAGACTGAAATACAATTGAAATTACATCGGTTTCCCCTAGAAGTCAAACTATGAAGCACTTTATAGTCCATAAACTAAGCAGGCAGAGAGACTTGAGGTTGGCCCAATTGGGCGGGACTTAGTGTAACAGCTCCGTTCCCCACTGATGGCACTGATTTGCTTACTGGGGCGGATTGTTGTGGCGCTTGTAGGTGTGTATGCACATGCATGGGAGGGGTAAAAAGGGTGTCACCCAGCTACCCATTCTCTGGTATCCTAACTCTGTTCTCGCCAGCCAGCAATTGTGCACTCCTCCTTTGTCTCTGGCTTCTGTCCACTCCCTGCTTTTATACTGTCCGTGACCAAGCTGTCGGGTTGCCAGGCAGTACCTCCCTCCTGAGTTTTATCTCAGATGTGGCTGTATTTCCCAACCCCTCACTTCTGAGGGACTTTGGCTTTGACTGGCTCAGACCCCCTGAAGGAGGGTCTCACCGAGCAATGGCCAGGTGCTGGCCTGCCCCCAGGAACATTCACGACGAGATGGCGCTGCTGCTGATATCCAGAGACTGTGGCTGTGTGCCTGTTCATCCCAGAAAAAGTTCAAGTGATAGCGCAGTAGCAGCATTTCAGGGATTGTGGTAAATCACAACACACATCTGGTGCCAGGCTTCCCCATTAACGATCTTGTTCCATCACCAGTGAATGTGATTGTTCTCTAGGGTCCACTAGGACCTTTGCCTGTGGGGTGGCTGCACAACCTCTACCAAATGTCCTCCCAGCAGGGGAACTGCCTCCCCCCATGTGGCCCGAGGACCCCGAGGACCTTGCTCTCTGCTCCTGGGGATTTGCCCTTCCCACCATAGCACCACCAGGTATTGAGCTGTGGAGTTTCAGATTCTGTGCTCCTCTATTTATAGAGTCTTAATGGAATTTAAACTCTCTCCTTTCTCCATTTTTTCAGTCCCTTGTGTACTTTTTCTTTTCTCTGCAGCTGCTTTCAGATCAAAAAATAGCGTCAAAGACAGGTCTTTACCAGACCTGTGCAGCATAGTTTCTTGCCTGATGAATCCTGCAACTTGAGGTACAATTAATTTAGCATTCTGCAGATCTGAGAATTTCACCCATTTTCCAGGGATTTTTTTTAATTGAGGAGAACCATGGACTTTTTAATTTACTAAGCAAGGACATATTAAAATACAAACAAACATGACTACCACCTACTAAGAACCAATTTTATAAAAGAAGAGACATTTAACATCAGAAATATAGAAAGGAGATAATTTTATAATAATGGACTATCTTATCCAAGAAAATACAGTTGTTGCATTAGTCTCAATTTGCCAGGAGGTGAAATTGTGTCATGGACTAGGTATAGAGCTCCCTGTTCAGGCGACTTGCTCAAATCCAGCTCAGACTAATTTTAGGACAAAAATACTTGACTCTCTTTCTATATGTGCCTGAAATTGTGTCCAGAGGTCCCCAACTAGTTTTCAAAATCAATAAAATTATAGCTAATGTGGAGTGTTCCACATTTTGGGGAGTAGGAAGGAGTGTTGTCAGAACGTAGTACAAGTGGTGAGGTTTACAAACCTCAAAGTCATCATTCTGAGATCTTCCTGTCCTTTTTAATTTATTTTGAGAAACAGAATCTTTTGCCACTGCCCCATGGTACTTTACATCTCAACAAAAAGGAAAAGAAGATATGTTCATTATGGAGAGAGTAGGTTGTGGGTGACCTATCTGAGTTCACCGGCTCATTGCACAGTGATTAACATTTAAAATGTATGCAAACTAGACTCCTAATTAAAGTCCAATAATGTAAGACTTTGAACCTATTCACTGCCTTTGGAAATAATCACAGATGCCGGCTGCTTATCATGAAAAAGTCATTATGGTAAATGACCAACTCCCCCACCTTCTCCTTTCCATCAAGTGCAAAAGTGATTCTCCATTGCAGGAATTTGCAAATGGTGCATGTTGCAGAGTCAAATGTCTCCTGGTGGCTGTAATTGTGATGCAAATTATCTTGGTTACAGGAAGAATAAAATTTATAGACCTCCTGTCATATGTGAATTTGTAAGCATGTACCAAATTTGAAGAGGGTGGAAACTCATGTTGATCTGATGGGACCTCGAGAACTCTTCATGGCAATTTGGACATGGCAGTGATGAAGGATGAATGAACTTCCTCCCACTATCTTCCTCACTTGTTTTGCTGACTCTTTTGTGGGAGGATGGATAGGAGACACAGAGAGGGAATTGAAAAAGAGTGATGAAATAAAAAGTAGGTCAGATGAAAGATATTCAGGAGCCAACTATTAGTAACAGATTTGAAGAACTTAAGTTGACTTGTTTGCCAAAGGTAATGCAGGTAAGAATCAAACTCAGCTGCAGAAGAGAAAAATAGGGAAAAGTGAGAACCAACATTTATTGTGCACTTGTTATGGGCTGGAGATGCCAGTGGGTGTTACCCACTTTTTCATCTGACTTGTAATGCTAGCCTGATGAACTAGGTTGTAGGATTTTACAGATGAGAAGTCTGGGGTTCATTTGGTATACATGAAGAATAAGGTTCTAAAGACTCAGCTAAATCTCAACTCTAAATCTATCTGATATGAAAATTCGGGCCTTCCCCATGTCCACGTTGCCTCTCAAAATTACTCAAAAATGCACCTTCAGAAAGGAACTTTCAGGAAATGTGATTTCAGATCTGGGGTTTCATTCTCTTATTTGCCTGGCCTTCAACACCACAGAGACAATGTGGCTCCCATAACTGTTTGTGGCAGAAGCAGTTGCTGGCATGACCAGTGCCCTATGGTCCCGGGATGGAATGTGATGGAATGCGTAACTAAAGAAGGTGCTCTGAGGAGTTCTTCTGTTTGCTTTATCAAGCCCTCTTACCATACTCTGTGTGGTAGACGTAGGGTGGGTAATTTAATGTTTACTTGCTTGAAGCAAATATTGAAATGTAGTCAGCAAATGAAATCATTTTCACCTTTAGGAAATCATTTATTTGATGGAGACATTTAGAGAATACAAGTTGTTTCTTTGAAGATTTATGAATAGGAAAAGTGATGATGAGCTGTGAAAGAATAAATTGTTCCTTCTATTCTTCTCTTTTTCTTTGGTCTGGCAGGCTTTCCCAAATATTTGTGAGGTTCAAGACTTAGTATAAATAGAGGCCTAGATACCATATGTCTATTTATTTATTTACTTACTTATTTATTATTTTAGAGAGAGAGAGAGTGTGTGTTCGTGTATGTGTGAGCAGGGAAGAGGGGCAGAAGGAGAAAGAGAGAATCTTAAGCAGATGCGGGGCTCGATCCCATGACCCTGGGATCATGACTGGAGCTGAAATCAAGAGTCAGACAGTCAACGGATTGAGCCACCCAGGTGCCCCCACATGTCTAAACATTTAAAGTTATAGGGGCATCTGGGTGGTTCAGTCGGTTGAGCGTCTCACTCTTGCTTTTGGATCAGGTCATGATCTCACAGCTTGTGAGTTGGAACCCCACATCAGCTTCTGCACTGACAGTGCAGAGCCTGCTTGAATTCTCTCCCTCTGTCTCTGCCCCTTCCCTGCTTGAGCTGTCTCTCTCTCAAGATAAATAAATAAACTTAAAAAAAAAATTTAAAGTAGTCGATCTAGCTAGCAAACTATTAAATATGTTCTATCGTCCTATTTTGCAAATACGCCTTTATAATGACACGGAAGACCAGGTTTGCACTTAGACCTCTTAGACTCTGTGGTGCTCGACTGGAGAATGGGTAAGTACAAGGAGGCCCCGTTCTTGGATGGCAGTCCACCGTCTTCTCTTCCCACACTCACGTGTTCCTGCACTGTAAGAGGCCTCAAAGGTACTTGTGAGGACATCCAGGGCTACACATGTGAGCTCTTCCTCAAGCTCCAGAAACAATTACCCTGTCTGTATTCACCCCTGAGGTCTACGGCTGTGCATCCTAGTGGTGCAGTAAGAGGGAAGGCATTGGGTTTTGGTGGGTGTGTCTTCTCAGCCTTAAAGACTTCTTATCTCAAGGAAGGGGTGTGGCTGAAGGACCCTAGAGTGGTGTCTTTTAAGCCTGGGACCCACAGCAGGCTGACACAGGAGTTGCAATTTGTTCCAGGGAAAACATTCTTCAACATTAAAATAGATTTTTATGTATTTTTAGTGTACCAATTCTTCAATATTAAAATAGTTTCCGTTTAGCAATGTATTTGTTTTTTTTTTGTTGTTGTTTTTTTACAAAACTAAATGAGCTAGTATTACCCGAATACGACTATAGAGGTCTTTGCACTCACAAGAAGTGGAAAGGTCACCAACTGGCTTTTCCAGACCTTATATCTTATTTGTAGAATAGTCTGCCAGGGAGAAAATTGTTGATGTGTGTATCCAACAACTTTAATCTTGAAGGTATTGGAAGAAAATGAGCACAGAATCCATAAAGGCCATTTTCAGAGAGACACTTTTCTGATTCCAGCTGCATTCTAATTAATATCACGGAGTGTCAGCAAACTAAGTAAGGAGCAATTATTAGCTATCAGATTCTGGGTTTGGGAGAGAAATGATGGTATATTGTGCATAATTTTTGCATCATTAAAAATTAAATCCCATAAGCATAATGACTCAAACATCAGGGCCTGACAGTATCTGCATATGATAAACTATGGTATGTAAAAAAACAATTTACTAGGTAATGGTGCAATATTTTCTGTATTTAGACAGACTTCCTCCCTTCCCCCCAAAAAAGAGGCAAATGGTATTTTATATCAAATTATTTCTGAGCAGAAGTTAGAGAAAGAGTAGGATAGTTACTGAATGATATTTTCTTTTACACACAAACCCATGGATGTATAGTATAGGCTGTTGTATAGAAAACATTCACAGTTTTTCTATTTTATAGAAGCTATTTTAAGGAGAAGAACATGGATTTCATTCACAAATAGACCCATGTCTGAATCTTAGGTTCACAACCTTACTAACTGTGAACTTGAGTAGGTTTCTTAATCTCACACATCTTCAGTTTCACCGCCTGCCAAATGAGACACTCACCTTACCTAATGGGGTTTTTGTGCTAATTAAATGAGACAACATAGTTAAAACTTCAGGCTGGGTCCAGTACATAGCAGACATTTAATAAACATTATTTCATTTCTTCCTTCTTTTTTCCATGTTGTTGAGTTCTTTCTCGAAGGAGAGTATATTAAAATAAGAATGTGTTGTGACAGCAGAAAGTCAGGCTCACAGGCTGAATCACAATAGGGAAAAAACTGCAGATTGAAATCTCCCAGGAGCTGAAGGCCCACCTGTGAGATCTCTGAGTTCTAAGCCACTGACTGATGCACACACAGCCAACCTCCATGGGGGCTGCTAAGATTTCCAGGAGGTGGAAGAATGACCGACTTTGTGTCTCTTGGTTCACTTTTCCCAGTGGACTTGTCATGGTTCCCTCAGTGATGATTTTAAGACTTCAAGGAAATAACATGTAGCTTATATCTGAGAGTTCCCAGAGTGTTAAGACACGTGCTCATGAGAACAAGACCATGGATTTGGTCTTGTTTCAGTCCCAGAGCCATAGCCCACCATTCTAATCTCTGATTGGCCATCTCACAAATGTACATTCTGGGTCCAAGCTGGGACTAGAAGAGAGACTGTGGGTAGTGACTATATTAACTGGTGAGAAGATGACTTCCATTCTTGAATGGCACCTGTGGCTTCTGTGACCCAAGGGACTGATGTGGCCTCTACGTTCCTCAGGGTTTCTTACTGTAAATGGGGTTAGCCATTTTTGTCTTACTCAAATTCTTCCTGGAAATTCCTTTCTCAAACCAAACTACCTGCACAGTGTGGTGTCATTAATAATTTTGCACCTGGCCCCACACCTGTCATATGGTAGTGTGTAAAAAGTGCTTGTCTTTCCACTCTGTGGGGACATGTCTTGGTGTAGTGGAAATTACGCAGGCTTTAGAACCAGAAACACCTGTGTTTCCATTCATGTTCTGGCTGTCACTAGTGAACTATGGGGACTTAAGTTACTTAACTTCTCTGGAACTCAATTTCCCATCTTCCAAGTGGAATAATAACATCAAATTTATAGATATTATGAGGATTAAAATAAAATAATATATAAATATTATTTCTTTTCTCTTGCATTTTAGCTCCAAGCTAAAGTCCAAATATTAAAAAAAAATTTTAATGTTTATTTATTTTTAAGAGAGAGAGTGTGGGCACGGGAGGGGCAGAGAGAGAGGGAGACACAGAATTCTAAGCAGGCTCCAGGCTCTGAGCTGTATTTATTTAAAAAAAATTTCTTCTCTGGTGCCTGGGTGGCTCAGTTATTAAGCATTTGACCTGGGCTCAGGTCATGATCTGACTGTTTGTGCGTTTAAGCCCCATATCGGGTAAGGCCCCCATAGGGTGAGTTGGAGCCCCACTTTGGGTGAGCTTTTTTACTCTCTCTCTCCCCCTCTGTCCCTCCTGGGATTCTCTCTGCCCCTCACTCACTTGCGTGCTCACTCTCAAAAAATATTTCTTCTTTTGATTTGTAAAGAGAAATGTGTTTAGTCCACCATCTTGAAACTGGAAATCCCGGGCTTACAAATGTTTAAACATCTGAGTTTTCTTCCTTTCACTCAGGTAGTCTCTCAGTTAGGAAGGATGCCCAAAGCAGCAGTGATAGGGCAGTATGGTACTGAGAAGGAATCATGGATACATTCAAACTTCTATGTATACATTATGAGGTGGTAAGAAATATAGAAAAAATATACATCAAAGTGGAATGAAGAGAGATTAGAAATAATAAAATAGTTCCCTCCAGATAGTCAAGATTTGAAGAAGCCTCAGGGCTTTCCAAAGAAGTAACATGATAAAAATGAAGAGAAAGAACATTGGCTTGACATTCAGGAGATCTAAACCTCTCAGTTCTGCCATTCTTGCTTTGTTAATTGGCCAACTTGTATCAGCTCTCTTGAGCTTGGTTCCATTTTCTTAAAATGGTGGTGAAGGAGGACCATTACACAAATGGTTTCCATTGTCTCTTTAAAGTCTCAAAACAATTAAGGTCAACACCTAATTCATCAAGTGTCTGGGGGAATCCAAGCTGGAGATTTAAAAATAGAATTTTGTGGAAAAAGCAGATGATAAGTCCATGATATGAGGATTATAAATTTAAGAAGAGGGATTGAGGGTGAAACTCTAGGAACGAAAAATGCCATAACATTTTAGTAGGAATATTAATGCAGAAATATTAACCTGTGAAACTTTGGGTTCTGTGTGACCTAACTAACTGCAGGAAAAGAGATCTGTCACACTGAAAAATTAAAAAAATATTCATATAGAAAGTGTGTCCACTTGAACAGTGTCTGCTTGCCTTACAATCTTGGTGGCAATAAGGTAGATCTAAACAAATAAGTTTTTAAAAATGAGTATAACTCACCAAATATTACACACACACACACGCACACACACGCACAGCTACAGAAGCTATAACTGGATATCCATAACCTAATATGGCTTTTCCATACAGAGACTGTGCCTAAGTGCTTTATCACACAATGGATTATACAAAAAAATTTAGAGTGTTTTTTGAATGAAAGAAGATTAGACATAAGGACACAATGCCTTAGATCTTTAAAAATCTCCTAGCCCTTTGCGTCTTTGAAGTTTTGTTTTTGTATTATACCATTAACGGAGAGAGTAGAACAGAAAGAAAAATATGACTCAACTTTATTCTTCTTTGCTGTGCGTGAGAAAATAGCAGCCTTCAAAAGGTAAAAGCCAAGCATTTGGATAAGGGAGAACATAAGACATTGATGGCTGGGATACATGGAGATTTCATTAATTTTTTCACTCAGTGGATATTTGTCAAGAGCCTATTATGAACCAGAGTCTAAAAATTTCACAAAGGAAAAGTGATGGGCAAAGAGGAATTTCATGTTTATAAAAGACATGTACGACCTGATATGCATTTTTTTTTTTTTTACCAATATGTGAGATTTCTAGGGACCAAGGGAATAAGTGTGAGCACTGAGGGGTGAAGGTGAGGCTGTGTCACAGGGTAAGATAAGGGAAAAGAAGGCTGGCTCCAGAAACCATATGGGGAGAGAACAAGAGATGCAGGAATGTCTTAAAGAAAAATGTCATGAATGCTGGCAAAATAACTCAAAGACAGGCTGGCAGAAGACAATGGAAAAGAATATGGTTAACATAAAACCGTATTGACAGGACCTAGAGAGTTACTGTGATTATTGCACCTGGAATTAAGGCATTGTGGAGGAGCTAACCGGGGTGATTTTAGAAGTACAATTGCACAATATAAGTTGTCAAGAAGGATAAAGAATGAATTTATTCTCAGTAAGGAAAGAGCATAACTTTTATCTGTTGTAAATGGGAGAACACGAAACTATAGAAGGTGAAGGGGAAAGGAATCAGCGTTTCCCGCCCCCCCCCCCATATTACGTATGTCACTTGGCCATGAATTATCTCATTAATCCTGACAACTCTGGGATATCATAAGCATTTTGAATAAAGAGTAAATCTCCGAAAGTTTAAGTGATTTGCCAAGGTCACACAGCTCCTAAGTGGCAGGGCTGGGATTTCAGTCCGGGTCTACCTGATTTGAAAAGAAACAGGGTATCAGGTAGGGTGCAGCCAGGAGACTGAAACCACGCCAGTTAATTTCAGAATTCAATATTACACACGGTATGAAAGGTATTAGAGAAGTGACAACACACAAAGTGAACATTAAGGTACTACAGACATAGCAGCTGCAGGAAGCAGTGACCAGCCACTGGGCTGGGGGTGGGGGAACAAAGCAAAGAGGATGGAATTATCAAACCTAGAGCTTGGAGGAAGGGACACTGGTCCTGGAACCTGATCTTTGGGGAGATGCGCTGCCAGCTGGTGCTGGTGTGTCTGACAGTGGGCGATGGATGAGGCGGTCTCCGCCAGGGCTGCAGAAACTGCAGTCTGGGGTCCGGTGCCGCTCCTAGAACAAGTTGCTGGTGCGTTGGGGACGCGGAGCTGCTGGGGTGCAGCTCGCGAAAGCTGGGCGCAGACGCGCTGGCAAATCCTTTCCTC
This sequence comes from Cryptoprocta ferox, assembly GCA_028646485.1. Classification (NCBI taxonomy): domain Eukaryota; kingdom Metazoa; phylum Chordata; class Mammalia; order Carnivora; family Eupleridae; genus Cryptoprocta; species Cryptoprocta ferox. The sequence goes on from CM053568.1 coordinate 41,713,376, forward strand.
CCCCTGAGCACCCCCTGGTGGCGGAGTCTCCCAGCGGTGGCAAAGCAGAACAGAACCTCGGGATTCCAGCCACAGTGTCAGAGTATGAAGATGGGTCTGAAGCCCGGGAAGGAGCTTGATGACTGGAACAAAGAAGATTTCAGGAACCCTTTCATAGTTTCCATAATTCGTCCCCTGTAACAATTCTGAAAAGTTTTATGACCGAATTTAACACCGGTTTTGTTGAAAGGGGTGTAAACAGCCACATTTCACTAAATTTCTGCAAATCAATGTAAAATCTAAACTACGGAGTGGGTTTGGAAGAAATAAAGCGTTAGAATTTTCACGTATATACAGAACTGCATTAATTGGGTCTTCAACAATAAAAACATATATTAATTGCCGTGTGCAGTGAGGTAGGAAAAGACCATTCATTAATTGTTTAGCTACTAAAGATGCTCTGTTATTAGGACAGAAGGACAATTAGCTTTAAAAGCACTGCTCAAAACATGCTCTTCCCCCTCCCCCATGTTTCTATTTTCTAAAAGAGAAAAGAACGAACCAAATTCTTTTCCACAAGAGCTATACTTGTGAAAAAGCAAAAGCTAAACAGGAATTAGGAAAGAGAAAACATCCCCCAAAGCCCCATGGGGATGACAATTCTTGGTTAACTGTAAAAAATGGAGAACGTAATTGAGACAGATGACCAGATTTAGGAAAAATAAACCTCACCATTAAAATCTAATTAAATATTTGCATTTCAGCATTAAGTTTCTTCTCAAAAGTTTTGTGAGCAGCAGGGTGACAGTGAAGATTATTGACTATAATTTGCTGAAGTTTTTTAAACTAAATTAGTTTTGTGCAATGTATGGAAGGTTTACTCAGCTTCGCTTATCCAGTAGCTGCTTTATTATTCTTTTAAAGTGAATCATTTATAACTGTTCTCAGAGATCTTTTATCAGCCACTTATCTCCTTCAACTGGACTTGTGATGCCAAGGGATAAAATGAATTGCTGGCTAATATTGTGGGAATTAATCAGACCACAACAGCGGGAGAGTAATGACTTACTTACACTTAGATATTTGCATTTGGCAGTAAAATCACAACACAAATATAAGGATGTTTAATCTTTGGCTTTGACTTTAACACTGGAACATGTTGGCAATATAAAAAAAACTAAATAGGAGAACCGTGCGTTTTAATTTCAGGTGATTAACTAATCTGAGGCATTTATTCGGGGAAGAAAGCTCTTATTTGATGCAAAGCCTTTTGCTTTTTGTTTGGTGGTGTTTTTCATTTTGCAGTACCTTTGAATAAGACTGGTCTAGTTTCCTTAGATCATTTCTTTTTCTCTTGGAGGCCTTTGGGTTGATGAAGTGGATCCTGTCCCTCATCTCACTGTCCTCCAAAGTCTGTCAGTTCTGTTTAGTTCTCTTTGTTTCCTTCCTGTCTCTCCCACTTTGACTTGCAATCCCTTGGCCTTACGATAACTTAGAAGAAAGCAGTGACGAGACCAAGCTGAAGGCAGCAGAATTCTTCCTGCTGTTCTGTTGAAATGATTTCATACACCGCTTGGTCTCCGGTATCTTCAAATAATAGGATTAGGTTCTTGATTGCTATATAAGCAGTGGAGAATGTGTACAATGGGAAATTTCCGGATTTTAGTCCATTGAATTGAATGCTTTGGAGAGCATTATCTATGATCAGAAGCCACTTTCTTCAATTTGTTATGCCTACAGTCAGTGTGTTAATGGCACCCATTACTGTTTAGTTGTGGTGATTCATATAAACACAGGTGTCCTCCTCAGTAACTGTATGGGTTTTGTTCTTTGCTGGGGACATGCACATATATATGTACTATATATATTATATATATATGTGTGTGTATATGAATGTACCTGTTCACACAAACACACATGCATATTTTTTCCCTTCTCAGAGGTGGTCTGGTGTGGTATAAAGCACATGGACTCGGAGAGACCTAGGCTTAAATCCCATTTCTACCTTACAAAGACAATTTTCTGGTCATGTTACTTCAAAGACTAGGAACTTTATTTTCCTCATGAGTCAAGTGAGGATAATAAATGATGATAATAACATCTACCTTGCAGACCTGTTGTGAGGATTAGAGATTGTAAATGAAAATATTGGACACTTGCTCAACAAATGACAGTACTGAGTATTTCTTTTTTTTAATGTTTTTATTTATTTTTGAGAGAGACGGCGGGGGAGAGAGATAGAGAGAGAGAGAGAGATCAGGGAAGGGGCAGAGGATCTGAAGCAGGCTCTGCGCTGACAGCAGAGAGTCCAATGTGGGGCTCGAACTCACGAACCATGAGATCATGACCTGAGCTGAAGTCGGACTCTCAACCAACTGAGACACCTAGGCGCCCCAGTACTGAATATTTCTATAGTTAGGAGAGAGTCAGCATCTTTGGATTTCCTGTGTTTCTTGTGTTTTCTGGGCATAGCAAAGAATAAAGCCTGTACATTAACTGGAGCAGCCCCTGGGTTGTAGTTTTTGGAAATCTAAGCTCTGACTTTTCCTTTAGAAGAGAGTAGCTCTAGCCAAAGAGAAGGATCCCTTCATAGAATCTTGTGCATCTTGTTTTTTGGTCTTTCTCAAGTCTAACTTCATAATTTCTAAAGCAATTTGGTCTTTCTATAAACTCTTTAAGGACAGAGACTGTGTCTTAGTTTTCTTTGTATTGCCATTGGTGGCACATAGTAGGTGCTTAGTAGATGCTAAATAAAATGTATGACTATTATTATTCTTTTTCTAAGATTTCCCTCACTCCTACTTTGGGCTTGGTCAGAATTTTTTCCAGAAAAGGACCTAGGGATGGCAAAGAGCTTTCATCTCATGAACGAACACTGTAGGCAGCAGATCCCTACTGAATTGTCATCCAATCTCCAGTCTGAAAGAATGCCATGGTCAGTTAGCGATGACTGTTGCAGACCTGGTAGTGAGGATCAAGTATGTCGTGCATTAGCTCTCTATGCAGAATTATTTCTTTCACCCACTGGAATTTAAGCCCTCTTTGGATGTTTCCTTTGCATTCCCAAGGCTTGGCTGGCTGGAGCAGGGGGAGGTTAGAAGGATGAGAATCTCTTCCTGAATCTCATTGCTTCCTCTAGCATAATGTGAACACTGTAGCAAAGATGACCCTCTTGATACATGGGGAGACAACACTGGTCTTGAGGTATCCCTGTCACAGCCAGAGACTGGACAAATGTTCTTCCCTTCAGGTAGGAGAGTATCTGGTGATTTCTGAATGGAGTAAACTTCCTAAAGTCTCTTGCTGATAGAAGGAAATGTCTAAGGTTAACAGCTGACAATGATACTTCACTTTTGGCAAACTCTGGGCTTCATTTGGAATTCTGATTCAAAATTCTTAGTGATGTTAGAGGGGTTATTTCCTCGACCCTCGGTTTTCTTCAAATGAGACTAGAGGGGGCCCAATTGGTTAAGCACCCATTATGATCTCACAGTTTGTGAGTTTGAGCTCTGTTTCAGGCTTTGTGCTGACAGCTCAGAGCCTGGCGCCTACTTTGGATTCTGTATCTCCCTCTCTCTGCCTTTCCCTGCTCACACACACACTTTCTCTCTCTCTCAAAAATAAATAAATGTTTAAAAATTTTAATACAAAAATAAATAAAATGAGAATGGAAATCTCAGACTTATCCCAGGCACTGTGATAAGTATCTGGGATAAGTCCGGACTGATGGAGGGCCAGGGAATGGGTGAAGAAGGAAATATTTGTTGTGGACTAAAAAGGACATTATTATTATCATCACTACTACTATTACTATTGTTGAAAGTAGCTTATTTAAAAAAATAAAAGTCAATCATCCTTACTGTAAAAAATTCCAACAATACAAAAAAAAAAAAAAACAACAAACAACAACATGAAGAAATCAACTCAAGCGACACTACCCAGAAATGACTGTCTAACATCTTGATAAGCATCCTTCTGGGAATCTCCCTCTTCAGGATAAATCATAAAATACCAATATGTTTAGTAGCCTATTTTATTCTACTCAACAATATGTTCATATGTATCCTTCCACATCAATACATTTAAATCTACACAGTATTTCTTTTACCTTTTATTATGGAAGTTTCGAGCACATACAAAGCATTCAGAATATTGTGTAACTCCCAGGTACTATTATTTAATTTTGTCTCCTCCATCTATACCTCTCTCCAACTCCTTCCCTCCCTCCACCCCACCACTGGCTCATTTTAAAACAAATCCCAACATTGTATCTGTGTTTGTTTCCTAGAGTTGTCATAACCAATGACCACAAACTGAGTGACTTAAAATAACAGAAATTTATTTTCTCACATTCAAGAGCCCAGCAGTCTGAAATCAAGGTGTTGACAGGACTAGTTTCTTCTGGAGTCTTTGAGGGGGAATCTGTTCCATGCCTCTCTTCTAGCTTCCTGTGGTTGCTGGTACTCCTTGGCATTAAAAAAAATGAATATTTATTTTTGAGGGAGAGAGAGAGTGTGTGTGCAGGGGAAGGGGGGCAGATTGGGGGTGGGAAGGGGAGTGGGGGGGAGAGGGACAGAGAGAGAGGGAAGGTTGGGGGGCACAGAGGATTTGAAGTGGGCTCTGTGCTGACAGCAGAAACCCTGGTGTGGGACTTGGACTCACAAACTGTAAGATCATGACATGAGTCTGAAATCTATTAGTAATACTTATCGCAAAGGGTTATATAAATTAAATGAGCTAATCTTTATATCCTTTAAAGTGCAAGTCGGCCACTTAACTGACTGAGCCACCCAGATGCCCCAATACTTGGCATTCTTAGCTTAGAGCTACAACACTCCAATCTCTGTCACCACATGGCCTTCTTCCCTGTGCGTGTCTGTGTATTTCTTAATGTCTTCTTTTCTTATAAGGACACCAGTTGTTGGATTTAGAGCCCGCCCCAAAAGTCAGGATAATTTCATCTTGAGACCTTTATCTACATCTGCAAATATCCCATTTCCAAATAAGGTTACATTCTGAGGTTTGAAGTACATATGAATTTTTGGAGGGCACTATTCCATCTACTATAGTAACCTTTTGTCTGTTAACTGTCTCAGAATTAATGTTCTATTGTCTGAATATTCCACAGTTTTTAAACCTGTTCTGTACTAATGACAGAACAAGTTATATATAGTTTTTCATGAAGCATACATACATCTTTTCACTCCTGTGGGAGATGGCTGGGTCAAAGGGATTCACATTTTCCATTTTGATACACATTACCAGACCATCTCCTGGGAACACTATCCTGATTTACATCTCCCAGATGGTGCCTGCATGTGCACTCATCAACCCTGAATTTTGTCCATTTCTTCAGTCTTTGCCAATTTGGTAGGTGGGAGATATTTTTTATTTGCATTTTTCTTTTGGATTTTAAGTGAGTAAGGTGATTTTTTTAAAAGAAGCAATATGCAACAGTGGTGGAAATAAGAGGGAAGAAGAGCTAGGAATGCTTGAATGCTAGGGCTCAAAAGTGATTCAGATCAAATCATTTTCACGAGCACCACTTGCATTGAGAATTTCAGGGGAAATGCACTAAAGAAATGCCATGAATCTTCTATATGTAGGGTATATACATTACTCTGTGGGATGCTTATAGCAGAAAATGAATGCCCTGCAGATCAAGGAAATAACCTCTTTAAGTTTCTGTGGACAATTGTAACAAAATGTTCAATCTAGAGGAATTATTGCCCATCGGAGGTCACTTCTTTAACCAAGGGGCAATACTTTTTCCAATTACATATTTCACAGCCAGGTTGTATATTAGGCTTTTGTTCATTTTGGAAGAAAAAAAAAAGAAAAAAAAGACTATTCTAGATAGTCTCCGGTCCCATTTACCATCAGTCAGACCTATCCGGTTAGCTAACAGAGTTATAGGGCATTGCCGGTTTTCCAGCTAAAGGTCAAAGGGCCTCGGACACAAGGATCATTGAAAAGAGTAGCTTAAGATTTCAACAAAGTCATTCTTGGTCCCATATTTTACCTTTATTCCCATTAATAACTTGAATTTTAAAAATAACATTTTTTAATACCAAAGTAATTAACCATGATCATTTATAATATTGATATGATAAGGTACTGCATATAGTAGGAAGTGAAAGCCTCTCATATCACACTCAAACAGAATAATTTTGAATACACTTTTCCAGGGATATATATATATACACACACACAAACACACACAGAAAAGTGATTATTACTTTTTTTCCTCCAAAACTGGTCTCCTATTGCCCTGCGATTTGTTTCTTTACTTACTCATACATCTGGAGCTTTTTTATCATGGAAATGTAAATAGATCAATTTCATTCTAACAGCTGCAGGATATACTACTGGAGGGATGTATCATAATTTATTTAGCCATTTCCCTATTGATTTGGGTTGTTGCTGATTTTTCACTCCTGCAAACAGTGTTTCACACTGTTCATGTAGAATTACACATTTATGCAGGTATTTTTTATAAGATAAACTCTTGGGTGAACAATTGCTGAATCACAGGGTAATGCATACATTCCCTGCTGTTACATACTGTCAATTTGCCCTCTCCCCTACCCCAGGAAAGGTTTTTCCGGGTTCTACTCCCACTAGTGATGAATCCCTAATATCTTCTTTATCTTTTTATTTGCTTGTTTGTTTTGTAAATCAGAAAATTTCTTTAATTACATGAAACCAAGAGGTCACCAAAGACTTCAACTTTCGATTTTTGGGAGACACAGTACATCTGAGTCATTCTTTCTTGCCCAAGAGTCAAAATGGTCTAGTGGATGCTTTTCAAGTTCACATGGTCTAGGAGATCCATCTGACCACTTGGAAGATATGGGGACATTACTGTTACAGGCACTGATTGGTGTTAGATCCGAAGTGACTCTCAGCAGCTTAAAAACAATCCTTAATTTTGTACTCTCATGCTCCTGTGAGCCACTCATAGCACACACACTCTTCACTTAATAGACTGTGTAATAATGGTGATGGCAAATATTTATTGAATTGAATGTCTACTAGGTGCCAGGCATTTTGCATATTTTATCTAATTTTGCCCTCTAATGTCAGTTTTACCCTATCAGTTTTACGGATGATGAATCTAAAACTCAGATGAAGAGACACTGTCACAAAACCTCTAGGTAGAAAATCCAGGTTTTACGTCCTTCCTTCCTTCCTTCCTTCCTTCCTTCCTCCTTTCCTTCCATTCTTTCCTTCCTTCATCCCTTTCCTCCTTCCTTCCTTCTACCCTTCTTTCCCTCCTTCTCTTCCTCCTTCCCTCACTCATCCATCAGAGGATCTCAGAGAGTCAAGTGAGGGTGACAGATGTGTAAATTAGATTTTCAAATCTGAATCAAGACAAACCCTTCGTCTCTCACAAATATCCCTGATGTCACTGTCAAAGCTGGGCAAGTTGGCACCAGGAGTTTGATTTTTGAGCGAAAAGAGCAGGGACTTAGTCTTCCAAATGGACAAACTTTATCTTTTTTAAATCTCATACTATAGTTGTTTAAAAATTTAAATAATTTGAAGAGAATGAAACCACTGGTAAGTTTGTTGTGTATCTTCCTCCCCCGACACACACACGTATACACATACACATGCATACTTCTATTATAACTTTCTTCTAGGACTTGCTTCTTTCATCTCAAAATAAATAGAATTTATGTATCAATATATACCTTACCTTGAGCCTTTTAACCAAGTATATACTACTTCAGTATGTCGATTTATCAAAATTAGGTTTTCCAGTCTCAATGGACACTTTGGTGGTTGTCAGTGTTTTATATCATATACAACATTGTAATGGATCTCTTTGTGTATGCTGCTTTGGAATCCTGTTCAATTATTCTCACAGGCTAAATTTCTGGGAAAGGAATTGTTGAATCAAGCAAGGGCATACATATTGCTAGGTTGTCCTAAAAAGGATGATTTCAACTCCCATTGTTTTTGAGAGCTTCAGAAAAGACTTCAAAATCAGAAAGAACCCAGGGCAGCTCCTGAATCAGCCACTTTCTATATCAAGTTACTGATACCTAAATTTCAGTTTCCTCATCTCTGAAATCTATTAGTAATACTTATCGCAAAGGGTTATATAAATTAAATGAGCTAATCTTTATATCCTTTAAAGGATCTAGTAGAGTGCTTAGCACAAAACAGTCACTTAATATATGATATTTACTGAATCTATAGAGAGGTACAGCTCTAGGAAAGCACAAAGAATAATTTTTCACCCTCGTGATAACGAAGCTGTTTCAGGTTTCTGATGTGATGAACTATCTAATGCTCTTTCCTATAAGGAGATCTTAGAAACTGCCTTCCCACCAAGGGCTAAGACCTGTCCACACATGCGTTTGTATTATATATCCTGGCATGGCAGTTCCCCCAAACATTTCCCGCCTTCCATCTTATTTATCAGATTTAATGTGTCCAGGACACCTCCCTGTGTGCCTTAATGAGCGGGTTTAAGAATGCTTTTTCTTTTTACAGCGTAAGGCCTTTCAAGGGTGTTGGTGATGTATAAGCTGGAGCTGTTTCATGAAGTCCTAGATCACTTGCAGTGAGATGAATTGGCCCCGCATAGTAACACATTAAAAACAGGGACATCTGCACAGCTTCCCCCTAGTGCTTTATAACTGGTCTCTTCCTTTTAAATCCACATCTGTTATATAGCTCCCAAGTAAATGGCACACATTTTGCTTAAAGACAGGACAGACTGTAAGGACTAAATTTTATTTTTTCTGACCATTAGTGCCTGCCATCAAACAGATTGTGAAAACGCACACATTTTTGAGCTGTAAGCAGGCATTTTGTATGCATCCCCACAAGGGAAACAATCCATTCTCTTTAAAAATATGTGTGCCTGTACAGATTTATTTGTTAATGTACATATTGGCTTCCTTATTTAAAAATATTTTGAGTGGGGAATTCTGAATTTATACATTGTTATCTGATTTTAAGCCTTTTTAAAAACTACTTTTCTCCCCAGGAATGGGCAGAATCTTTGATAATCGTTCAAGCTGGGTGATGGGTATATGTGGGATCATCATGCTATTCTCTCTGCCTTGTGCATGCTGAAAATTTTGCTTAATAAAAATTAGATTAAAAAGATTTTATTTTTCTGAACCAAAATAGAGCCTGTTTCAGTTGTGCTCTGTCCATTGCAGAACATGTACGATTCCACAGTAGACTGAGAAAAGATCCTTAGAGCTTAGCCGTAAAATCAAAAGACTGAGAACAACCAGTGTTCTGTTGGCCTTTGATTAGAGTCAAGTGTTTTTGTGGTATTATAGTCTGACCGTACTATGGAGAGTCAGGGAAATTTACTTTGAATTGTAAATGTCCAACATAAGAATTTTTTAATCCCATTCTGTGCTCTCATCTTTTGATTATTTGAGATTTCAATCTAAGTCCCATTTACCCACTTTTTTCCCCTTTCTTTCTTTTAAAGGCTATTTAACTTTCCAAGTGATACAAGCCAGACTCAAAACATGAGAATTAGCATTAGAAAATCTGGTGTTGAATCTCAGCTCTGTGTAACCTTGAGAAAGAGACTTAATTTCTCTGAAAATCCATTTTTTACTATAAGAAATTGGTATAAAAGTAATCCTTCTGGGACTGCTGTGAAGATTAAAAAAGAGAGTCCATAAAAACATGCTTTACAAACTGGAAAGCCTCTACAGCTGGAGGATATTGTGATTGTATCCTCCTAAGGCTCTAGCATCTCAGAGAATAAAGAACACATGTGCACCCAGAGCACAAACTATGCACATGATAGGAAAATATCCTTTCCCTTTCTGGAATAGTGCTGAGGGAAAGGGTTTGATTACCTTATTCACACCAAGTCGTGGTTTTCAAATGTTAACATGACCCTGGGAGCTTAAGATTCAGACTCCCAGACCAGTCTCTGGGATAGTGATTCAGAAAGTCTAGGGTGGGAGTAAGAAAGTACATTTTTGATAACCATCTGTGGTGATTCTGATGTAGATGGCCCAAAGATTACAATTTGGAGAACATGGCTTCAAAGGTATAACAAGTTATCCTTTTGAAGGCTATTTCCAGTTTAAAAGAAGACTCAGGGAGAAGTAAGGATTTAAGCCAAAGGAATAAGTGACCAGGAACGAAACGCTGGACAACAGTTTAGGAACGCTTTGAGTGGCACCTCTCCAGAGTCGTTCAGGGAGGGATGAGGAAGTGTGGGGGCGGGACTGAAAGTTCCAACCCTCCAATCACAGGGCTGGTTCTCCCAGCAAGTAGCCCTCCACTTAGGGATTTCCCAAAAGTCACCTTATGAAGGTAAACTCAGTTGTGGTTGAAAGGGGCTTAGTATAAATAACAAAAACACTCCCTTTCACCGATATTCCTCCTACAATTTAGGAAACTGCTGATTTGCAAACTGGCTTGGTACTGGAAATACCGGCTTGGAGGGCAAGGATATACTAACGAGAAAAGCGACCACTCGAGATAGGCGGAGGTAAGGCAGACGGTTTTAAAAAGAAAGGGGCGGAGCGGAGAGGCGGGGGCGCCTGGGTGTCTCAGTTGTTTGAGCATTGGACTTTGCTCAGGTCTTGATCTCATGGTTTGTGGGTTCGAGCCCCGCGTCAGGCTCTGTGCTGACAGCTCAGAGCCTGGAGCCTGCGGCAGGCAGATTGTCTCCCTCTTTCCCTGCCCCTCCCCCCACCTGCGCGCGCGCGCACACACGCACAGGCGCGCGCGCTCTCTCAAAAATAAACATTCAAAAAAGTTTTTTTTTTTTTTTAAAGCAAGGGAATTTATAAGGCCTGTCTTGGACCGGGTATGATGAGTAGGTCCCCGCATCTTCTTGCCAGAATCTTACAAGTCTACATAGAGGCCTTAGCCGGGTCAGGCCACGTGTAGTGTCTAGATGATCCCAACAGCATAGTGCTCTCTCACCGCTGTGTTCTTGAAAGCGGTCCTCCTGCAAGAACGGTGGGGAGAACCACAGTCCATATTCCAAGGCAGGGAGGGCGGTTAGGAGCCTTGATAGCCTGGGACCCTCTGGTGGGTCAACCGGGGTCACATCCTCTCGTCGACCTACTCCCACAGAAGATCTAAGGGTTTTAGGAACTCTGTTCCAGGAAGACCAAATTGTATCTTACTATACATCACAATATCACAAGCTGCTTTATATTAAGCCTCTTTGGGTGACTTTTGCCTCTCTGTGGATCTACCCTTAAGGGAATGTTATTCCGGAGACTTCGTTTTTACTTTAGTTAATTGACTTTAGAGGGGTTTCTTGCATTGTTAAATGTGATTTTTATTTAGACTAAGGGCTAAAATATTTCCTATGGGGAACAAATCTTTGGTTTTATAATGTTATCCAATGAAAAAATAGGTTTTCATTAAAGAAAATTGCTTTATGGTCAGTTTTTTTTTTTTTACAAGAATTGGGACAATTGCATTCGATGAGATTGCCCTATATACCTGAATACCTACTCTCCAAATGTTATTTACTCTGTACATTACAGCTATTTTTCAGTGTTCTCTTTATCTTCTTAGGTACCTTCTCCATTCAGACTCTTAGAGTTTGACTCCCTAATTATGCAATGATTCAAGTCAAGTAATATGAAGAATATAAAAGCATTTTGGAAACTATCATACTGTAAAAATGTAAAATATTAATTTTTTAAAAATGTTTATTTATTTTTGAGAGACAGAGAGACAGAGTGTGAGCAGGGGAAGGGCAGAGAGAGAAGGAGACACAGACTCTGATGCAGGCTCCAGGCTCTGAGCTGTCAGCACAGAGCCCGAAGTGGGACTCGAACTCACGAACCACAAGATCATGACCTGAGCCAAAGTCGGCCGCTTAACTGACTGAGCCACCCAGGTGCCCCATAAAATATTAATATTATGGAGATTCCCTCTTCTGAACTTTCTGTGCCATGCCTAGGTTCTCAAGAGGTTTGGGAATATCTTAAGGATATTCTGATTATATACTATTCTCTGCCTAGAAAGAACCCTACCCAGAATTTCTGCCTCATACCCTGGTAGCTGGAGGTGAGCAAATTAGAATGTATTGTTTCCATTTATCTGTCTTCTGTAAGTTCAGGTCAGGGGGTGGAGCTGGAACTGTAGAGAAAGATGTATCTGGGAAAAAATTTGACTGTTTTCCTTAATGCTAATTTTACGCAGACTACTGAGCTGTTTTATCTATATATGCGATTTTGGTGATAAAAGTAGCATAGGATCATGTCTCCTCTTCATTGCTGTTTTAATCAGGTTGCTATCAAGAGATAGAATTCAACCTAGATGGGTCAAATTAAGGAACCCTTGGCATGCCTGGGTGGCTCAGTCAGTTGAGCTTGATTTCAGCTAACGTCATGATTTCAGGGTTCATGGGATGGAGCCCTGCATTGGGCTCTGGGCTGACAGTGTGGAACCTGCTTGGAATTCTCTTTCTCCCTCTATCTCTGCCCCTCCCCTGCTTATACTCTCACTCTCTTTCTCTCTAAATAAATAAATAAACATTAAAAAAATTAAGGAAACCTCATGAAGTGCTTACTTTCAGATTTAGAAGAGTTGAGGTACCCAGATGCTAGCAACAATGGGAAACTGCTGAAAATCAAAGCACCAAAAGAACAAGGGAAGGAAATAGTATTGTGGTTAGTCTAGTAACCACGGGAGGCTGCCTGGCTAAGGCTGTGATACTGGAAAGACACAGAAGCAGCCACAGAAGCTGTGAAGAGTTGGAAGAGAGAAATCAGCTTTCCTTTCCATTGTTTCCCATTGGGAGTACCCAACTAGAACCTAGTTGACAAGAAAGCCCAGATGATGCAGTCAACAAGTTTCAACTTCCTGGGACACAGAACAGGAAAAAGTAGGGAATAGATAGATGGGGAATAGGGAAAGTTGATGAAAGATAGCAGTATCATTGTTCTTTAGCATTGACCAAAGATTTCCCCCCCATTTTCTTAAACCAGATGATATCTTTTTATAAACAACACACTGAGTTGTTATTGATTCTTTGAGTTAGAGTATTTTTGGCTATAATGTGTGAGTATGGTGATTGATCTGAGAAATATTAGTCAAATCAAACCTTTCCACATGGAAAAATTGAAATTGGGGAATCCTAGATGACATGAGAACATTTTATATGTGAGTTTGTGTTGTCATCAGAAAAAATTTGGATAACATATTTTTCAGGAAAATGGATGATTAGTATTGGTGGTGATACATTGTGTAGGATTGAATAAAGGCTTTTTAAAGTGGACATTTCAGTGTAAGCCTTTTCATCCCAGAGATTTTTGACATTGTGATTCTCATGTGGCTTTTTTGACTGAAAAATAAAACTTTATGGTTTTATTAAAAATATTACTAAATGTAATTTGTCCTGGACTCTAGCCACATCCTCTTGCTGAACCTCGTTCTCAGGGATATATTGTAGAGTGAAGGTACCAAAAAATGGTAGCTACAGTAAAGAAAAAAATCCATGTCATCAAAATACAGTAGTAAAATGGCTAGATAAATAAAAATAAAAATGTCCTGCTTATTTGTACATTGTTCTCTACCCTAAATTGTGAGCAGTTCCACAGAAATTGAGTTTGGGTTCACTGTATGAGTGTGAGTTGATTAACTACTTAATCATGAAATTGCAGTATTCCCACTTGTCCCAGGCAGGCAATTTGGCTTGAAGGAAGGAGGAACAACAAGAGTCTGTAGCATACTGTCCAGCTGGAGTCTTCAAAGAAGTCTGGTGGTGACAGTGACAGTGCTGGGCATGGTGGCAAGTGCGGAGGGGTGGAGTGCCAGAGCAGGTAACAGTGAAGGGATGGTGGGCATGGTGCATTGGCTGGTGTGTGAGGGTGGGTGATGGTGGTGAGGGAAATGTGGAGATGGATATAGGGATGATAGTGGTAGTGGTGGAGTTGGTAACACTAGTGGTTGAACTGGTATCTTGGTAGAGTTGATGGTGTTTGTGATGGTGGAAGTAGTAGTGAAAGACATAGGGGCAGAGATGGTGAGGTGGGAGTAGCACTGGTGTTGGAAGTGAGGACGTGAGGGAGGATGGGGTACGTGAGAGTGATGATATCGAGAATTCTAAAAGAGGTAGTGGGGCTTTATGAAGTCAGGTGATGCCACATGGTCTTTACATTTTCTTTCTTTCTTTTTTTTTTTAAATGTGTCTTTGGTTGGAAACAAATAATGAAGTGCAGTAAATTTACTTGCAGAGAGATTTGTCAAACTAAGCACTCACTTTGCAGATGCTCTTTAAGATTTTCCTTAATTACAGATATTAGCATCATGCTGTGCCAAAAAGCACCACTCCTGTCAATTTCAACACAGCACACAAGTTCTTCTAATAAATATTATTCAACCCCAATTATTGGAAACTTTTAGAGTAAACCTGGCTTCACCCTATTCAATACACTGCACTTGAAAGTTGATTTTTATCTTGAAAGTGATGCTATTTAGTCAGGGATTATCTTTTATCTCTGTTTGCGAAACAGCTGGAAGTGTAGCTACTGAGATTTGATATTTGTCTTCCTGCACTTGACTGCCAAGCAAAATCATTTCATTTGTAATCAGCAGAATGTACCTTCATAAATTAGCATAAACATATACTTTTGAAAGACTGAATCTACAAGCTTGACCTTCTAGTAGATATATGATTTTTTTTTTTTGGATAGACAGAATTTTCTTTCCTTCTCTTACTATATATTTGAAATTAGACAAAAATGCTCAGAGTAACATTTTCCTTTTTCATTGTTTAAAGTAAGCTTTCTTCCTTCTCCCTGGCAACAGGTGACTTATTCTTCCAGTTATGAGACACATTTGATTCTAGCGACCAGCATGAACTCTGATCAACGATCTGTGCTATGTAAACAATTAAAATATGTTTTCCTATTTGATATATAGGTAAGAATATCAGATATAGAGAACAACACGTTTAATAACTATGGCTTACATCTATTGGATATTTACATGGATTATTTCATGCTGTGTTCTAAAACTCTCCCATTCTACAGATAAGAAGAATAAGGCTTATAGAATCACACTAGTACCTGGTTTAGCCAGGATTTGAACCCAGCTGCCTGCTGGAAACCATACTCTTCATAAGACACTTCCTATCTGGTTTCTGACAATGTAGAATTTAGCTCAATCCTTCCTTTTTCCTGAAAAACCAAGTAGATTTATTCTTTTACAAACTTCTGGATTTATTGGAGAAGAGCATTTTACTCTTCAGTTGGAATATATTTATTTATATGAAGAGATTAGACTGGGACTTAGATCTCCTTCTGCAATCTGATCCATGCGATCATGACTTAGTCTCTTAATGTGGAAACAGAGCCTTTTGGAGTCAGAGGCTCATTTTCTTCATCTGCCAAGGAGAGAAAGAATCTGCCACATCCACCTTACATACAAGTTTCTATAAAGACCTATCACTTTAAGTAATCCTATACTGGACCACTGCAGTGACCTTTAATCAGTCTCTCCCTGATCCCCAGCTTGCAAAGCCTTCTCTAAACTTTTGCCATGATACTTTTTCTCAAGCGCAACATTAACCTTGGGTGATCTGCTCAAAAACCTTTAACTATTACCTATAGGTAAAGTAAAAGTGTTTATCATGATACTCAAGGTCCTTCTCCTTCTGGTCCCAACCTAGCCTTCCAGTCCTACCTTTCACTATTTCCCTTAAGTAGCCTATATGCCAGTTAAACAGAATTATTTGTTGTCTTATTATTCCATACTTTTATGCTTTTGCTCATACCTTGAATTGCTTGTCAATTACTTAGTAAAATATTTATTGAGTATTGCTATGGACTGAACTGTGTTCTCCCTTTCCCCTCAAACTCATGTTGAAGCCCTAACCCCAAATTTGACTGTGTGTAGGGTATTTTATTTTATTTGTTTATTTTTAAAATTTTATTTAAATCCAAGTTAGTTAACATATAGTGTAATAATGGTTTCAGGAGTAAAATTTAGTGATTCATCACTTACATATAAGTGCTCATCCCAACAAGTGCCCTCCTTAATGCCCATCACCCATTTAGCCCATCCCCCCCGCCCCCGCACCTAATACCCCTGTAGCAACCCCAGTTTATTCTCTGTATTTAAGAATCTCTTATGGTTTGCCTCCCTCTCTCTTTTTATCTTATTTGTCCTTCCCTTCCCCATGTTCATCTGTTTTTTATTAAATTCCACATGAGTGAAATCATATTTATCTTTCTCTGACTTATTTTGCTTAGCGTAATACACTCTAGTTCCATCCACGTTGTTGCAAATGGCAAGATTTCATTCTTTTTGATGTAATATTCCATTGTGTATATATACCACATCTTTATCCATTTGTCAGTTGATGGACATGTGGACTCTTTACATAATTTGGCTGTTGCTGATAGTGGTGCTATTAACGCTGGGGGTGCATGTGCCCCTTTGAATCAGCATTTTGTATCCTTTGGATAAATACCTAATAGTGCAATTGCTGGATTGTGGGGTAGTTCTATTTTTAATTTTTTGAGGAACCTCCATACTGTTGTCCAGAGTGGCTGCACCAGTTTGCATTCCCACCAGCAGTGCAAAAGGGTTCCTCTTTCTCTGCATCCTCGCTAACATCTGTTGTTGCCTGAGTTGTTAATTTTAGCTGCCCTGACAGGTGTGAGGTGGCAGGAGATAGGGTCTTTAAAGAGGT
Organism: Cryptoprocta ferox; assembly: GCA_028646485.1. Lineage (NCBI taxonomy): Eukaryota > Metazoa > Chordata > Mammalia > Carnivora > Eupleridae > Cryptoprocta > Cryptoprocta ferox. The sequence continues at coordinate 41,730,021 of CM053568.1, forward strand.
AATTAAATTTAAATCAAGTAATAAAGGTGGGGCCCTAATTTGACAGGGTTGGTGCCCTTATAAGACACAGCAAGAAGTGAGGTCACAGCAAGACTGCCATCTATTAGCCAGGAAGAGAGCCCTCACCAGAACCTGATCATGCTGGCACCCTCCTGATCTTGGATTTCTATCCTCCAGAACTGTGAGACAATAATTTTTTGTTAAGTCACCAAGTTGTGGTGACCCAGCCAGCTAGTCCAACTACCTACTGTTAGGGGTGTGGGTCTAAGGGAGCAAAAATCCCTTCATTTTTGATTCTGTGATGTGAATTGCTGGCTGGTGAGTTTTTCCTCATTTTGTGTCACCTAGTCTTGGTTAATCTCTTGCTCAGAGGAATTTACAGTATGTCTCAGAGCAGGGCTCATTCAAGATCAATGTTTTGAGAACTATGGGAAGTTTCCCTGAAAGAAAGATGTGCAGATGTATATTGCCCCTCTTTGTTGAAAGTATCTATTTGAGTAGATAAATTCAAACTGAAAAAGACTAATTTTTCTGTTAGCTAGTGGTAAGATGGAAAGCTGATTGGCATGGTCTGCTATTTCAGCAAGAATATAAGTGAGGGGAACTGTTGAAATAGATTAAAGAATGATACATTACCTAATTATTTTAGAAAAATGGGGTAAATAAAGTAACTACAGTTGAAATGTTATTTTAGACAAATCTGTTTTATTTTAAAGACAATTATGTATTTTTCTAGCTCACCCTGGCTGCCATTTTGTTTGACAGTGCATCGGTTCTCCTTCTCTGGAAATATGGTGGGAAATTAATCTAAATTCTTAATTGGAAAGAAGATGGGCAAAGATGGGCAAATTGCCTCCAATGTGGTTGTTACTAAGAGTGCAGTTATAGCTTTATAAAATAAAACCTCATTAGTGACATCTTCATCCTTGGGAGATTAGCTGAATTGTTTCTTACACCTCGGTGAATACATTTCATCCAGGTCATGGAAAATTATGAGACTGATTTGCACTTCTAGTACATTTCTGCCTCTGCTTCCAAGTCTTTTACAAACAAATGTATAGCGGTATGAGAATAGAAGCATGGGAGAGGCCCAGGAAGGTTTAACAGAGAAGGTGGCACTCATGCAAAGTTGTAAATGTTGATCTGGATTTCTCTAAACATGTTAACAGAGTCCTGAGAGAGTCCAAGGGACAGGGCATTCTCACTGTTTGACCCAGCAATTAGATCCTGGTGTTATGTGAAGTAAAGTGCATATTATGTAATGACTTAGAGTAGTATTGAGCATTTGATAATTATTTTTAATAACTACGATTTATTACACACTACTGTGTCCTAGGACCTTTCCTAATTCTTATCATAACTCTTCCAGGTATACTTGTTTTACAGATAAGGAAACAGAGGATTGGGGAAAGTTAACTTTTCTCTAAAGAGAGAGGTTGCCAATGGTCCTAGAGCTAGTAGTTGGCAGGGACACGATTTAAACCCAGTCCATCATCTTTTCATTCCACCCAGGGCTCCCCTGACTAGAATGCCAGTCTTACTAAGTTATTTTTTAAATACAAGTTGGATCTTCATGTTGCTTTACAGCAGGAACTCAAGCAGCCAAACTCTCTAATGGATTCTTTATCTTTGCAAATTAGGGCAATCTTCTTTACACAAGAGCCACTCATGGGTTTGATTAGCATGGTCCAGGCTCTAGGGTGCTAATCATCTCTTGGCATACTGACAGTTGAGTCTGAGGCATACAAAGCAAATGACCAGACTCAGGAGCGTGGGGACTGCTCTACTTAGACTGCCAACATGAGTGGAGCTGTCTGTGTAGGTAACTCTCTGCCCTTCCCTCCGTAATACTGTAACTTGTGCTTTTGCCCTTTCAAAGTGTACCAGAACCATATTCAGCAATGGCAAGGCAGCTTTGTAAGGATCTAGTTGACTTCTTCCTGATATACACCTCTGTATTAGGCCCTCGATCCCATCCTACCCATGCCATTCCTACCCTAGGTAGAAACTAAGGAGTCCTTGCCCAGAATTCCAGAAATTCTGTGTCAGTGCAGCCTGAAAACTGGTCCCTCCCTTGTTTTGTGTGAAAGCTTGTTTAATGACCCTAACTCCTCCCACCCTGGTATGCATTCCAGTTTGCAATTTGACTTTGCTGCTCCTCATCCTGAGTTGGAATCTCTTTCTCCACACCCTTGAATCTGGGCTGGCTCTGTTACTTGCTTTGACCAGTAGAATGCACTGGGGGTGAGAGTGTGAGTATCAGGCTAGGCCATAAGAGTCCTGGTAGCTTTCACTTTTCATCTTCCTAGACCACTGCCCTGAGACCACCATGTAAGGAAGCCTGCAGAAAGACGAGCCATTAGAGGAGACCAAGACACGCCTGCCCACAATAATGTCAACTTCTTTACCTGTGTGAGGTCCTCTTAGACCTTCTAGTCCAGCTGACTCTGCAGCTGAATGTTGGACCTAGGTAACAATCATCAGATGAGTTGCCCACCAACCCACACAATCATAAAAAATATGAAATCATTATTCACCAAGCTTTAGGTGGTTTGTTAAAAAGCAAAGGCTAACTGACACACTATGTTCTCTGGTTCCAATAGTTCTGGAAGAAAGTTTTCAAAGATGCAAATGAGAAATTTGGAGTTAGTCACCTGCAAGGATGTTTCCATTGCTAATATACTAGGCATTATGAAGAACAGAGTGAAGAAAAGCATGGAAGTGAGGACACTGTTTGTGGGATACAATAGTATATGCTAAGAAAAATCACTGTGCCAGAACAGTCTTCAGGAGTAAGATCTGACTCTAGAAAGGTGAGAACAAGATTGAGGAAGGACTTGCCTGTGAAGGTAGTGAATATTCATTTTAGCTGCTCACCCATGAAGTGACTGTAATGAAAAGACAAATGCTAACAAGAAAATGAGCTTTCATGGACATTGGTGAAAGGGCCTGGTATGGCTGATAAGGTCTGAGGGAAGAGACTGGATGTCTGTGGGAGCACAGAGTTTTCTTGGCCTCTTTTGAGGTTTAGAATAGAGCTCCAACTGTACACTGGTGAACTCTGGGGTAGCTGAATTTGTGGAGGTCAACAAGTTCCTACCAAATTCCCCAAAGTGAAATTTTGCCAAAAAGTCAGTAAGACCAGCTGTTTCATCCCATAGCTATGCTAACAACCACATAGACACCATCTGTGTATAATGAGGTAGCACTCTGGTAAAGATTTTAAACTGCTTATTATTCCACATGTTGTCTGGCTTTGATTGTGATTATGATTTTTCACTTTTTAGCAGAGCCATGGGAAATAAATGCTTATAAATGTAATAATTCGTAAGAGAAGTCTCAAGCCATAGGGGAAAGTAAAAATCAGTTATGAATGAAGCTAGCATTAAGTGTTAAGAATAGTGCAATATTGACCACCTTATGAAAAGGAAGCCATAGATGGTCAAATACTAAAATACTGAAGCTTTCTGGTCAGGAACCTTATTTATAATCTTCTCCCAGGTCCCACTTTGCATTCACTCGTCTCTTCCATTGGAAGAGGAGTTACTGATTTTATTGTTCAGATTTTATGTACAGATTAGGTCAGTGGGCATCTTTGTATTAGAAGATCAAGCACATAGTTGTGACTGTCTTCTGCTTTCATCTTCCGTGTGGCATTAGAGCAAGATAGCTAAGCTACCTCCTGCTGCCAGAAGCCCAGGACACCCGATGTTCCCCTCTTCTGTCCCACTTGTGTGTACCTGGGGCCATTGAACTCTTTTTTTTTTTTTTTTCCCTCAAATGGAAGGCTGGAGGTGAGATTCAACTTTGAAGATTTTCCCTAAGCTCCTGTATCCAAGCCAAGGGGTTCCTATTGAGTTTACCAAAGAGTTGTATTTTGAGGGTTGGGGCCTAAGCCCAATGAATAGAGGAGTAAGACATTGCATTTTCTTTGTCATTGGTGCTTGAACACAGATAACCTCTTACCCGGGTAAGAGTTGGATATTTTTATTTCCTTGATTAAATGCTATCTCATGGCACTGAAATCTCCTTCTTACTTCTGATAGACATCAACTGTAATGAAATTTGCTTCTACAATTACTTAATGAATCTAAAGTCTTAAGGGTGAGAAATCTTAGGGAGGAAGCTTTAACCCAGGAATTGAATAGTCCTAACATCACTGATGCATCATCTTTTTTTTTTTTTTAAAGGGACGACATTTATTCCTTTTCCAAATGTTACAGTAAAACCAGGTGGAAGAGAATGGTTTTAGCAGTTAGGAAAAAAAAAGTACAAATCTGGGGTTTGGCCATTAAAAGTTATTTACAACAATGAGAGGGGGAAAAAAGACAATAAGAAGTTGTTTCACATTACAGACCTCCCCCCCAACACCCCAAAGCCTAATACTTGCTTACCAAGTCAAAAAGGAGACCCAGTCGATTCACAAGCTGGAGGTTTGAACTTGAGTAAGACATTTATAAAAACCTAGACAGGGGCGGTGTCCTCCCCAGCCCAGGTGCCACTAGGCACAGCACAAGAGACTAAAAACTCAATGGGGGGGGGGGGGAGAGGGGGAGACTGGACACTCAGGGTTTGGGAGTGTGGGCACCCCATATCTGGCTCAGGGATTTGGGGAATAGAGTAAACAAAACCTACTTGGAAAAGAATTGGGGAAGAAAACCAGCAATTGTCTTCTTCAGGGGTGGGGACAGGAGAGGTAGGGCCAGGGGCAGGAGCATTTCACATCACTAACCTAATTTGGGAAACTGCAAGGGACCATCTTCAACTGGCCTTAAGAGGAAGGCCAAATAGATGATGGGAGAATCCACAGGAGGGAAAAGGAGAGGGAAGGTGACTGGGAGGGGGCAACAGCTCCTTCCTTTCTGGGCACAGGAAGGCAGCCAGGGCACCAGGTCCAGGCAGTGACCTCACAAGGACCGCACAGTTTTTGCAGCTTAGAGATCACCCACCTGCCCCCACCCAGCTACTCATTCTGCTCGCTGGCGGGTGTAGGGCCACTCTCCGGCCCCGAGGGAGTGTACGGCGGCTCTGCGGCCTGGGGCCCTGCCTCTTCTTCGGTGTTTCCTCCCTTGGAGGCAGCGCTAGCCTCTGCCCCGTTGGCCTGGGGCTCCTGGCTC
>CM053568.1:41735637-41755156 GCA_028646485.1 Cryptoprocta ferox
TGTCCTCTCCCCCCATAGGAATAGTTTCAATGGAATGATTATATAGGAAATAAGCACCACTGAGCAAAACTTTAGTCCTTGCCATTTAATAAACATTCCTGAGCATTTGCAATTTGTTAGACGCTTCTACATAATGTAACTCACTTTAAATGTTTCTAAATAAGATCATTTAGCTCTAGGAAATTTTATTAAAAGAGAATATTATCCCATTCTTCAAACTACATTTGATTGTCTTTCTGATATGGATACCTTGAGCCATCTATCAAATCACTTTGTTTTGTTTTGTAACATTTCCTCCAACATTGGTATTCTTTACAAAGACTTTTATATTTCCAAACTGATGCTATACAGGAGAAGAGAAAGTTGACATTCTTCAAAATCAAGTCAACAAATTACATCAGATCAGTTAAATTGGCAAAGAATACTTTATTTAAAACTATTGCAATAAAAGAAAGAGATTGAACTCAAGTCCTCTGTAAGGGTGGGAGGATTTTTGAAGCTGGGGTGACTTAATGGAAAAGTGCTGGAAGACTTGTTTGATCAATTGGTTAGACCACCTGTGTTTGTTAATTGTTGATTATGGACATTAGGCTCCTACCTTCCTAGTGACACTGGGAGATAGGGGCTCTATCTTTCTTGATGATTACATCTCAAAGGGATAGCTCCCAGGTCCTTGAGCAGACAATCCTAGGTCATAGAAGATTTAGATCTCAAAAGGACAAATAATTACAATTGCAACTTTTCTAAAGTAAATGCTCTAACGACGGGGTGGGGGAGGGAGTCAAGGAGGTATAATCAGGAAGAAACTCCTCTAAATTTTAGTCAGGCTGAGGGGAATGTCAAGCCTATCTTTGTCAAGGTTCTCAGGACTAGATAAGATACTTTATAAGACATACATGGTCCACTGCCTTCATGAAGTTTACAGTCTTTGCCGGGGGGGAGTTCTCCTTTTGTCTCAGTCAAAAAATATTAATTATATAGATCTGAGCATCTGCTCTTCTATACAGATAAGTAAACTACACGATCATTCATTCTGCATGGTCCTGATCCTGAGAGTGTCTGATAAGCCAAACAGCTCCCTGCTGCAGTTGGCCAATGGTCTACCTCTGGGTCATTCATCTCTCTGGCAATGTGGTCTTTTTTCATGATTGTCTCAAATTGACAGAATTTGATGGTAAGGCTGGAGACAGAATCTCAGGCTTGAGTTTAACCAAATTTTTAATCAATAATGGTATTTTCTTTTCTTCCCCAAATATAGGTATAAACCTTGTAACTGTTTTCCAGTGATAATATCTTAACTTCAGGGTTTTCTCTTGATTCTACTCAAATCCCTTAGCACCTATTACTAATCATCATCCTTTTGAAATATTTGCCCATCAATATTCCATCAAGTTTATGAGTAACATACTGTTTTAAGTGTCAGCTTCTGTGGTGTTTTTATTTCTGTCACTTGCAAATCCAGTTCTCCCTGATCTCAGACTTCTCTGAGTCCCCATCACTTAGCAAAGCAGTCTCCCTGCACTTTACATGCCCCCATCACCCTTTCATTACATTTAATCACATGGTAAATTTAAAAGATGAGTTCAGATAAAGAAGGCTCGTTAACTTTAATGGGTCACTTTTTATATTTGGGTGAAAGGCCTTAAACCCTTGTAAATTAGGCTGGGATTTATAAACCATGACAAACGTGATGACAAATACTGATTTCCTAGTAAATTCCTTCCACACACTATATCCCCATGCATGATGAATTGGTAGTGCTTCTTTCTGGTATTATTTACACAAATGACTTTGGCATTGTCTTGATATGTGGACAATATACTTAAACCCATGACAGATCTCACAGATTAGGTAGGGCCATATATTTCCCTTATTTGACTTCCACTAAAAAAAAAAAAAAGAAAAGAAAAAGAAAAAAAGAAAAATATGATTATATTTCATATGTGCATGCATGCACAGAGAATTAAAAACATACTATGGACCCTGTTAAAAAAATAAAAGCAGACCAATTTGAGATAGATTCAGAGTTTCCCACATAACTGCTCAAATTACTGCGACTGTGTGGTTCTATTTCACAAATTATACCTCTGTGGTAAGATTCCTCTTCAAGAAAACTATAGAGATCAATCAGCTCCAGCCATAACACCCTTAATCCCGCTGTTAGACTTTTATAATTTTCTGCCACCAGTGAATTATTGCTTGACAAGTGTTTAAATAGTATACCTTGTGAAGTTTAAGTAAAGAAATTATTTACACAGGAATATAAAAATGTATATTACCAATTATATAGTTCCCTGAACACTTAATCATGCAGCCAAGTGGAAAACCCTTCAGGAAATCTGTCCTCTACCATTTCACTGTAATAAAGGGCACCTCAAGAAATACTCATTTAATCTCTGCAGCCTCATTTCAAGCACCAAATCTCACTTTGCAGTGCACTCTGCCACTTCTTGTCATCCAAACAAAATGCAGGTAAATGATGGAGAAGCTGAGCTTATACCCTTAAATATTTACCGGCCAGTCTACTCTTAGTAATACATGCTGTAGTGTTAGACTCAATTTCATCCTCGAGTGGCTGGCAGACAATTTGGACAGGCTTACTGAGAAGTGGAGGATCTTAACTTGCTTTGCCTTTGAGGAGAAACCATTCCCTTATCTTAAGTGAATTAGTTAAAGAACTTTCCCTGCGAGTCCAGTGTATCAACAAATCAGTCAGGCCTGCTGTGCTGACGGCTCACTTAACCCAGCTCGGTTAGCTAATGGGAAAAAAGCAGGGCGAGGCTGCCCCTGTGGAGCGAGGGTCCCCTCCGCCCCACCAGCCCCTGACCGATGTGAAAGCCTGTCCCATGGCTTTCACTCATTTCCCAAAGAGAAGTTGGTGTAATATGCTGAACCTTGAACCAACGTGATGAAGGGGTCATTTCCTTTCACAACGGGGGTCCGAGCCTGTCTTTCAAACAGAACTATTCCCAAGGTCAGCGGGGTCAGAGGCAGAGGGCTCTGACCACAGATGGTGGCGGAAGCTTCCCCCACCCCATCTCGGCTAGTTGTCTAGGTTTTTATTAAAAGTTAGAAGGAGTTTAAAAGTCCTCTTGAAGTATGGATCTCATTCTCAAAGTGGAATAACTCTATTTACACTGATAACAGAAAAGATATTGAAATATAAAATTAAGTAAAAAGAAAATCCCATATATATTTTTAACTGTGTGTGTTTTATGTACATATATATATGCGTGTGTATATTTATAGGTACATGTGAGTGTGTGTGTTTGTCTATACAAAGAAAAGCTCTGGATGGATCTACTGTCAACTATTACTAGTGGTTGGTTGCCTTGAGGAATGGATGCAGGGAATAAAAAAGAATACCAGGAATTTTGCTATGAATTTTTACATGACTAGAATTTTTACAATAAACCTATGTTGCCATTATCATTTTTAAGTGTTACTAAGAAGTGATGCTCCTGTTTATTAAATTCGTGATCACGCCTGTGCACTTAGGCACTAGGATTCAATGGTAGGCTGTACACATGACAGGCAGAGCCCGACCTCCTTCCCTGCTTAAAGACAGCAGATAATCTACCGGAATAGCTACAGAACAGACTGTAGACACTAATGGGAGCCTCCACAAGGGATGTTTGAGATCTCATTCTGGATCTGCCCCTGAATGTTCTCATAGCATTACAAACCCAGCTCTGCACGATTTATGGCTAATAAATTAAACGCATTTGGAGCTTGATCTTATCCCTCTCTTGTCAAAGCGTCTTTCCTCAAATAGAAACTATGCTTTACTTGGTTTTAGCCTATTTGTGGCTTTGTAAAAATATTTAAACAGTGTTCTGTTGAGGGGGGGGACGGTTAAAGGTATTTATGGATAAGAAAAGCAGATTAAATACCCCAGTCCCAATTCTGCATCCAGCCTACAACCCCTGTAGACATCAGAAAGTCCTGCCCATTGCTTTTTCTGAGAGCAAAGAAACACCCATCATTCCATAATTACTCTCTTGTGCAGATTGGCACAATGACAGAGCTAACACAACAGAGTACATAAAAGACCAGGTTATAACATCTCTGCTGCTGTAAATTGAAATAATAAACTTTGGCAAACACAGAGGACAGAAAATTCAATTTGACAGCCCTCTCAAAGCAGACTAAGAACACAGAGGGAAACTGACTAAATAGGATTATGATCTATTTTATTAAATTATTACATCATTGGATGAGGCAACGTGTAATGTGACTCCCCCAAATCATTAATTTGGCGTTCACAAAGTAATGGTAAAAATCAAATCATCATTATGTTCTACATTCAAAATCACTGATTCTGAAGCTGGAAGGGAGTTTTCTAACTTCCTCTAGCTTCAAGAACTCCTTGTTTAAACAAACATTTGGGTCAAAGTTACTGTGTAGGGGCGCCTGGGTGCCTCAGTCGGTTAAGCGGTTAAGTGTCATCAACTTCACCTCAGGTCATGATCTCGTGGCTCATGAGTTCGAGTCCCGCGTTGGGCTCTGTGCTAACAGCTCAGACCCTGAAGCTGCTTCAGATTCTGTGTCTCTCCCCCGCCCCTCCCCCACTCACACTCATTCTCTCTCTCAAAAATAAACATTAAAAAGTTTTTTTTTAAAAACCCGCTGTGTGAAACAGATAAATGGGAGTTTGCTCTCTTAGATGGGAAAGGAAGGGCTATGTGGCTGTGCCCACCAGTGCCTCTTCCCCAGACTTGTATTTTTCCAACCTCTCTGGAGGGTCCTTTGCGAAATTCCTACATCTTCACTACGGAGCATCATTTGGAAAATGACCGATCTAGGTCATCACATTCATTTAAAAGATGCACATGCTAACTCCTAAGATTTCTAGGTAAAGATAAAGTTAGGGAAGGAGGAAGAAAGAGAAACCACATTCAGACAAAGATACCTATTGTGAAATCAATAGTAAATTCATCTTTTAAAGGCACTAATTGATAATAGTTAACTTTTATTGACCATTTGTTACATGCCAGAAATAGTGCTGAGTGCTTTATGGGCAAGCATCAAAACATTTGATTTTTACAAAATTCCCATGAGGCACATACTATCATTATCACCATGAAAGAAAGGAACAAGTTTATGCTCAGAAAAGTTACATGACCAACCGAAGTTCACACAGCTAAGAAATGGCAGAGATGGCTCAAACTCAGGCAACCTGGCTTGAGTCCTACCATTGTGCTCTTCTAACTGCTGTCCAACCCCCTTGCCACTTTTTTTTTTGCCCCACTGCTTTACTGATAAAATGGTAGAAGGGCAGCACTTCATTGGTTTTACCACACTCTGTGGACATAACTGTAAACATCTACTGGAAGTAACAACCTACTCAATATGTATGTAGAGATTGCCAAAGCCACAATCCCTATTCTAATCAACCTGGCCAACAAACAGACAACTTCTATTAAAAATAAGCTCCTCAAGGGGTGCCTGGGTGGCTCAGTTGGTTAAGCATCTGACTTCAGCTCAAGTCATGATCTCGCGGCCCATGAGTTCGAGCCCCGCGTCGGGCTCTGTGCTATCAGTTCAGAGCCTGGAACCTGCTTCAGATTACGTGTTTCCCTCTCTCTGCTCCTCCCCTACTTGCACTCTGTCTCTCTCTCTTCTCAAAAATAAATAAACATTAAAAAATTAAAAAATAATAAAAAATTAAAAAAATAAGAATAAACTCCTCAAATCCAAATATATGACTAAATAAGACTGGATTTCAGATACCATGAAAGACAAGATGGGCTTGATAACCAGGATACACACCTTCTAAAAACAAGGAAAAAAGAAGCAGGCCAGATCAAGCTGAGGCATTTGGGGCCAAAACTAGATATGATTAAGTACAAGATGAGAAGAAACAACCAAGGACTAAGTCACAAATAATCCTGGCAGAAGTCAGAGTAAACAAACTGAGTGAGTCAGCAATGAAGTCCATCATCTGGAAAGAAAGGAAAATGATCATGGAATGGCCTGAGAGGAGTGTGAGTGAATTGCAAGGACTCCAAAACAAGCCTTCCAATGTTCCAGTCATCAACTTACACCTCAAATGTCTTCTGTGTTCAGTACTGGTGCTTACACTTTTTAAATAATCAAGAGAATATACATAAAGGCCCAAAAGGCCTACAGCGAAGTAGATTACAAAGAGGAGAAAAGTCCTTTGGAGGAAGATTAAAAGATGTAGTGTTATTTAACCTACAGGAGATAATACTGAGGAGAAAATAAAAAGGGTTGGGGAAAGATCCCAAATACTCTTGCAGGAGAACACTGACCCCTAGTTCCCCATTACACAAAATAATTCATTCACTGGTTCACTGAATAAACATTTATCAAGTACCTACTATGTTCTGGGACATGAACGTGGAAAACACATCTATTTGTGTGCCGAAAGGAATTTGTAGGCTAGTGGAGAGTTAGACATGCAAATAAATAATTGACATTTTAGTGTGAGAGCTATAATCATAGAGGCAGGGACAAGAGGGATGTAGTAAAAATGCTGGTTTGTGTAGAGGAACAGAGAGAGGGGGCAAATGACTAGAGTCTTGAAGGAAGATGAAGAGATTTTTCAGAAATTCAAGGAGAGGAGGAACATTCCAGGCAGAAGGAATAGTATGTGCAAAGGCACAAAACTGGGAAACCATGGAGCACATTCAAGGATCTGCAATTACTACAAGACAGGAGAAAGTGATATCAGAGAAGAAAAGCAGAAGATAAGCCAGAGACAGGCTGGGGACAGATAATGGACACGATTTCATGTCAGCTAATAAGTTGGGTCTATAACCAGCTTGTTACAGTGTCTTGTTACAAAATCAAAATACCTCCGTGTCAGTTGGAATGAGCTCCCTGATTGCTATCCTCTACTCCAAACACACTGTCCCTATGCTGCGACTTTTAGACCTCCTCATAACCTAGCAATTAAAGAGTAGTACCTGGGACTGGGATTCCCCACTCCCCTTGCCAGTTCTACAGTTGGGGGCATTTTGATGCCATATCATTGTTTAAAATGTTCAATATCACCCCCCTAACATTTTGGGACTTTTTCCATAGGTAAAGGGGAGTCACTTAAGAGTTTTAAGCACAAATGTCACATGACCAGAATAATATCATTTAAAAAATAAATATCTTTCATAGTCAAAGTAATCCCTCCCTCCCCCTGAAATGAAGCTTCTCTCCATGGAGACATTTAAGAAAGGACACAATGGGGATGCCTGGTGACTCAGTCAGTTAAATGTCTGACCCTTGATTTCAGCCAAGGTCATGATCTCACAGCTCATGAGCCCCCCATTGGGCTCTGCACTGACAGCACAGAGCCTGCTTGAGATTCTCTTGCTTTCTCTCTAAATAAATAAATAAATAATTTTTAAAAATTGTTTTAAAAGAAGAAAAAGACCCACAATGTTCTCTATCTTGCAGGTTGAACAATTTCAATGCTGTTGATCCTATGGATGGCTAGATGAGATGGCTCTGAAAGGTTTTCATTTTTGTTTCATTTAGGGGACTATTCCTTATCAAACACTGTGGAAATGCTGCCTGAGTAAGGCTTCCTCTAACATATTTAAGAGAGATGAGGAAGGTGGAAGTGATGGCTGGGGGCTGGCCTCTGTGAGTGACAACCTCCATCTTATAAGCTATAAAGGCATAAATATTGTTTTGCATTGATATTCTTTTCGTGCTGATGTGGCAGGTAACCCCTGGCAGCAGGTAACCCCTCATAGCGGCCTCTCTCCCCAGGCTCCTCAACAGTGCGCCCTTTCTTTATCAGAGACAGTTGCAAGACTGAAGCCTGGTGCTGACTTAACATTTCAGGAGTCGTGAAGGCAACCTGGCAGGAGCCACCAAGGGGAAGGAAAGAACTCCAAAGTCACCCAGCAAAATGGGTAAGTACTGGGGGATCAGAATCCACATTTCAGCTCTGAATCTCACCACTTAAGATGTATCTTCCCAAATATAGTATATTTCACCTAAATTCAATCATTTCCAAAAGATATTGTTAAAAAAATAAGAACTCAGCTTTTTCTTTTAAAAAAATTTGCATTTCTTGGTCAATCATATAACCCTAGTCTTGAATTTTCCCCTGCTCATTTTTTCTCATCTTTCATAATTACCTGCTGATCTACTACTGTGCAAGCATTTTTCTCCTCATTTACTGAGGATACCACTTTCTTTTTTCTTCTTTTTTTCTCCTAATGTTCACCTAATTAACAGTCAAGCCACTTTTCATACAAAATCTCCAAGCTTTAACATTTTCCTTTTGATTAGAAGTTTAAAGAAAGAGCTGTTAGGTTTTAAAAATTCTTTTTCCAAGAGTTTTATCTGCTCAACCATCAGACCATCTGTCCTGAATTAGACCAGTGTTGAGTAGCAACCTATAAAACTCCCAGACACTGGGAGACGTGCCCTCCTTGAGATGATCACTGCACGTTTCAGGGTGGGGTCCTTTAAGGCCATGCTGTGGCCATCTGAGCCTGATCACAGGTTACACACCAGAACCATCTTCAGAAAAAGCCCTATTCATTTCATCCTTTTTTATTGTTGCTGTCCTCAAGAGTTAGAAGAAGCCATGTTTTGGGGTGCATGGGTGGCTCAGTCGGTTGAGCATCCGACTTTGGCTCAGGTCATGATCTCATGGTTCGTGGGTTCGAGCCCCACGTCGGGCTCTGTGCTGACAGCTAGCTCAGAACCTGGAGCCTGTCTTCGGATTCTGTGTCTCCCTTTCTCTCTATGACCCTCCCCTGCTCATGCTGTCTCTCTCTCTCTCTCTCTCTTTCTCTCTCTCTCTCTCAAAAATAAATAAAACATTAAAAAAAATTTTTAAAAAGCCGTGTTTTCAAATTTTTGTTAATTCAGTCAACAATAATTTATTGAGCACTTATATATGCTAGACACCAAACTAGGTGCTGGAATATTATGGTGAGCAGAAAAATATGTGGTCCTCCACCTAATGGAGTTTACAACCTATCGTGGCAGTTCTTTACCTTGGTTGCATGTGGGGACCACCCAGGGAGTTTTGACAATTCCCTGTGTACAGCCAACCCCAGACCAATTAAATAAAAATCTCCCAAGGTGAAGCCCATACTGAATATTTTTAAAGGTCTCCAAGTCATCCCAAAGTGTAGTCAAAGTTGACAACAGTCAAATAATCTTACAAATAGATATAAAACTATAATGTTAATAAAGGCTATAAAGAATTAATCCCACTTTGAGAAGCCTTTGATGTCATTCATTTATATGTGCAATCCAGATTTGCTGAGCACCTGCTGCTTGTCAGGAAGTTACAAGGGTAACATATCAATGGGCCATCAGCTGAAGACACACTGGACATCCTTCGCGGTAATGGGTCGGAACTGAGCACTGAGCACTAGAAGGGCTCTGGTTATTCCCACCCGTTCCAGCGAGGGAACCCACAAGACTCACACCAGGCAAGCACCTTGCCCACATGGCAAGGGGAAAACTGGGAGCCCATCCGTCATAAACACTGGCAGGATAGCCAAGCAATGCCACTTGATTGAAATTCTGTGCTTTGGAGACCATCTGGAGTAGAGAAAAGTAGTAAAATAATCTGGACTGATGATAGATGTCCAGGAGGAGGAAAGAGGAAACCAGATCCACTAGGTCTGTTTGCAGATTTAAAAAGGAAAATAAATTCTGTAAGGCTTTCAGCAAGATTGTCTCAGATTTGCTAAAGGATATGTGTAGAGTCCATACTTAATGAGTTTCTTGAAAGAAACAAATAGCACTCCAGCTTTACAAAAGCTTCTAGATGGAGAGGTTATTTAAAGATAAAAGAAGTGGAGATTCAGCCCCACCACTGCCGTCCAGACAAGCCTCCCAGATTTGAATGCCCCCTTGTTCCTACTTGTTTGAAACACTGTCCCTCAGGAGGATGCAGTTTTTTATTTCATTTTGTGATTTTTTTTAATCACTGTGTCAGACAGAACTATACCTAAAAAAGCTCTTATTTGTTCATTATAGCCTCTCTGTTTTTGATCCTTAGTTTGTCTTTAATTTGTAAACCTGACTTCCTACAGGTCACTACACT
This sequence comes from Cryptoprocta ferox, assembly GCA_028646485.1. Classification (NCBI taxonomy): domain Eukaryota; kingdom Metazoa; phylum Chordata; class Mammalia; order Carnivora; family Eupleridae; genus Cryptoprocta; species Cryptoprocta ferox. The sequence goes on from CM053568.1 coordinate 41,745,680, forward strand.
GATCATCTAATTGTCACAAAGTGGATAATGTTCAATATGAAGGATCAATGATACATGAATACATACATACCTTTAATGGGAAATTATTTTTTTAAATCCTTCACCATTCAATTATTAATTATTCAATGATGATATCCTATGTACTTAAAAACTCTTTAAGAAACAAATGGGTTGAGAATTTGTCATACTTCTTTAGACCCCAAGAAGAGAGTAGCTACAACTGTATTTGATTCCAAGGGGGAAGAGAGCTGCATTTTTAATAAGTACAGAAGACTTGGATTTAATTTAAACAGAGCATAAAATCCACACCGTGAACTTACTAGCTTTGTTCTGATGCCACATCATTTGTCTGTCCCATGAAGGATTAGACTCTAAGTCTGATTTTCTATGAAGAACTGGCACCAAATAGAACCCAGAAGCTTTGCATGATCATACTACTAGGCAAGACTCTCCACTCACACAAATCCTCTCTTAATATAAAATTTAATAAATAAATGTAGAAACGGGAGGAAAAGGAAAATAAGATGAATCTGTAAGGTTAAACACCCAAAGCTCATGTTATAAGATTCTATAGTAAAGGTACAACCTTTGATGCAGAGCTACCTAGGAATTAGCCAAGTCCATAAGGCGATACTTGGCAGAGTTTTCTCAGGCTAAGCAAGCCCTATCTGTTCTGCTAAAGAGCTCAGAGAATCCTCCTGTCACATCATTTCAAATGTCCCCACCATCGCAAGCTCGGTGTTCAGTCTTGCAATCTTAGAACAACCCAATTCAGTGCTAACCAGTATAACATGTATTCAGCTAGACCATGAGCCAAATTACATCTTCCAAACTAGAGTTATATGAATGACATGTGTTGTGGATAACTTTGGTCACAAACACCAAACAAATTTCCCAATCCTTATGTTCTAACAGAGTTCTAGTCTCATGATTTTTAGGATTGCCATAAAAAGCGTTTGTTCCTCAGGCCTTCTTTTTAAAGCAATATCTGACCAATGAATAAGAAATTTTTTTTTAAAAACACAGAGCCTGGTTATAATTTAAAAAAAAAATCTCCAAAGCAGAAAGAAACTATAAGAATGCAAACCAATTTAATAGTTCAATAGGACAAACTAGAGCTATTACACTAAACATAGAGAAGTTAAACTGCAAATATTATATATTAAATTTTTTCTTAGTTTTTCCTTCCCTCTTTTTTGTTGGAGGATGTACATTTCATAACTTGACTCATGTATGGCATATCACTTAAACCTAAAGTTTTCCTTTCTTTATGCATATCACAATTTCATTCAAAATACAAGATCAAATTTCCTAAAACCAATGTGTTCAAAGGACAAGGAGCTCACCAGTCAGCACAAGCACCCACAACTGTTGGAAGACCAAGTCACTGAATGAGATTGGGTTAGTTTAGGATGCAGTGCCATGAAAACATGCTGTCAGCTTTCCCTATTTTCCAGTTGTCTTAATATTTGCCTTGCAAGAAAACAAGCAAAAATAAATAAGCTTTTAGTGGACTTAATATAGCAAACAACTACACTGGGAAATTCTGACTTTGATACTTTCTTAAATTCAGACTAAAATTAAAACAAAATAAGGTACATTAAGATAGAAGCTGTCTTAATTAAATATTAAAATAAATAAAAACAAAAAGAGTAGGACTTCTAGAGAAGTTTAGAGTCAAGTATCCCAAGCCTATTTATGTAAAGATATATTTGAAAAGTCTTAAAACTAAAAGAATCAAAAGAATTCCAGTCAGCATTTCTCAGGCAGAAGAGCCACACATCACAGAGGCGATAACCCTCATCTCCTGGGATCACTGAGAATGCTGTCTTCCTCCAAGTAAATTCCACTTTACCAAATCCTAGGAGGGTCTTATACAGCAACAGCAACCTGCTCTAAAGTGATTTTTCACTGAGACAGCTACTTTAGAAAGATGCTATAACACTGACCCTCAGGAAGGGAAGTCATTGAGCATAGATGAGGAAGCATAAAACTTTCCTTTTTTGTGTAGAGTCAAGGTCTAGCTATCTGAATGTCTTAAGAAAATAATCAACATATATTGCATACTCTGAGCATTCTGGTCTTTTAAGAAACAGTAACTAAAAAGATAAGAAGAAGAAAAGAAAGAGAAAATAAATGTGTTTAGAATTTTGTACATGAAAGCAAGAGTGGACAGAGGGTCTGAAGAATAATAGATTCTGCATGCCAGGCATTTTGCCCAATATGCTAGATATCTTCTGCTGGCCTCTCCAGGTTCATTATTCACCCTTTTCCAGCCTGCTTACTGACCTAGGAAGCTAACCCATATGGACTGCATTAGTGGGTACCCTTGCCCTCTGGCTTCCTGCTGGATTCAGCCGATGGAAGATAAGGTCAGGAGGTTGGGGGGCAGAAGGAGAGTGGGGGTAGGAAGGTTGGGGAGGACATGAAATAATAAAGTAAATAGGGACCAAGTCAGAAAGATGAAAAGAGCTGAGAAAGATGGAGACAATAAGGTAGAAAGAGAAATTAAATATGATGCTGAGAGCCTCATGGAGGCAACAAAGGATGAGACACCCAGAGATGGGCTTAGCTCCTCAAGGGAGGCAAGACCTAGACAGAGAGAACTGCTCCACCCATGTTGCACAGGGACGGGGCCCTGCATGTGGATTCATGGGCCCGAATGTCATCTCGTCATATTCTCAAAGGATTTGGGTGAGGCATGTCCATTTTCAACACAAGGTCTTTATCAGCCTCTGAGAGCTGCTTTAGACTTGCCCTTAGAAGCCCTGTTACAGGACATAGTAGAGGAGAAGTGTTTGTCTATTCCCAGGTGCAAAGAGAGAGCAAGAATAAATACTTCACGAATCCACTGCAATGCCACACTTCAAATATTTCATTTTAATACGATCTATTTAGAGAAGAGATGAAAGAATTGGTAGGTCATTATGTCCAGAAATATTTACATGTTTTAAGATGAATGGAGCTATAAATCCATACTGTACTCCCTGATTTCTTCCATTCACCCAAAACCGTTATTATTCAAAAGCATGCACCAAATTCTACTTCATGAAAGGGAAACATCTAGCACAAAGGACAATTACATATTCCCAACATACTCCCCCAGATTTGATGATCAGCAAGTGTGTTCCTCCCCGGATGTGCATATGAAGTCTAGCAAATAAGAACATAAAACAATGACAGGAAGAAAACAAACCAAAAGCTAAAATTATCGGTGGAGCTGATTAGCATATGTATAAGAGACACTTGTGCAGATGCAGGATGCTTTCTTTAGACCGTAAGTTCTCAGAGCAGCGATCCTTACTCATTTTTGGAGTTCTGGCATCTTATCATCATTTATTTGCCTTTTATGACCAACACCAACTTCCTCCCAAAAACTTATTTTTAAATAAGAAGGAATAATTTTATTTTATTTTCAATCATTTGCTTTTATTGTTGTCACTCTCCTTGAGAATCACCCTAAAGGATCAGAGCAGTAGATACAGTTCTCAGTGGTTAAGAATCCAGAGGCTTCTGTTCTTTGCCTTGTTTCTTTCCAAAGAGAGAAATCTTAAAATATCCACTATTTCAGCAAAGAGTGGAGACAGAAGGAAGAAACTTGGAACTATTGCTCCAAAAAACCTTCATAGTCTGGATAGGACATTTTGAAATAGACCCAGAAGAGGAGAGGATGGAAACTGACATGTTTTTCCACATATACTTGCACACCATTCCATTCAGGCAAACGTTATGAATACTGAAAATCAGTGCCCACAGAGGTTACTTCAGTGATTGACCTCGTGGCAAACTCCATCGTGCGAAGCCATTTCCATAGACCTCACTGATTATTTGTGTGAATCTGAAAGAAAAGCAGCCACATACAGCACCTCTGTGTTTTATTTTTAAGGTAAGGTTTAATTTTCCCTGTAAGATTTTGTTAGAAGCTCTCTGTATAAGCCAGAATGCAGGACATGATGCAGAGTAACCCAGTTCCTCTGAGAGAAGGTGGGTAATCTTAAACAGGTTTCTTTGAATCAAACTTAGAAGGAACCTGGCCCATAACATAGGGATTAAGTCATACATAAATATAACTTGAGACTACATCCAACACAGATGTCTTCCAGTGAATTTTAAATTCTCATTAATCTTCATGACCACTTTGCCAGGTGTACAGCCACCAGATATTAACTGCAGTTACCTCACAATGGTGCTGAGAAAAGAAATGTCAAGTCCTAGGTCATGAAAGAAGAAAAGCGCTTGCTTCCCTGATAGTCCCTATCCACGCTTTCATGATTCTTTTCTCTCAGTAGCGGGCTGATAGGCTCCAAAGGAGCCAGGCAAGGGGATGGTGTCAGTGCATGAGGGGATGGATATACTCTGGAGCTAGAACGGGAACACAGGAGGCCTGTCTGTCCACACAGTAACCCACAGATTGGCCTGTCATGACCTAAAGATTGAGAAACAGTCATCTGCCCACTGCCAAACAAGGCACCTGTTTGACCCATCTGGGGGAAGAAACTTATGAGGGAGAAAAGGCCCTTTGATTTGCCTGGTTGTTGGCACAAACTGTCTATCCAGTCTGGTCCAAATCACTGACTTTGTCATTCCAAATAGATTAAGATCAATTCTGGTATTTATCTACAGAATTATCTATGTAACCAACACCTCTGCTTTTAAAGGATTTGAAGTTTAAATCCTTTGAGTCCTTTAAAAATAAAGGTGGAGTTTTAGTCATAGCAAAACGCAAAAGCAGACAATAATATTATTACAAAGAAAATGCTTCAATTTCATTCAGAGGAAACATCATCACTGCGTGTCATATTTCCGGTTGAAGGCTATATCAGTCTAGTCCAGAATGACGCCACTGAGACAAAAAGCAAGGAGAAGGGTGGGCCGAAAGACAGGGGAGGAAGCTCAAGCCAAATACAATGAAAAAGGGAATAACCTTACAGCTAAACAGTTTACTTTTCAAAGGCAGCACAAGGGCAAAATGCTTTATGCAAAGAGAAAATTAGTTTCCAAAGTGTATGCATTCTACAAAGAGCCAAGTTAATTATTCAAAGCAGAGGCCCATGAATTCCCACAATTTAGTCATTCTATTCTGACACATTCAGTCCCAGCGAGCTGCTTCTTATCACTAAGACTTTGATAATTGGCTTAGACATATCAAATAAACTTTCTGGAGAATTCAGTCGTAAGCAGGTATGACATCCTAATAGGGGTTTTATTACGCCTTTCTCTGTGCAGTAATGTATTAGCAATCACTGTGACATTTTCTGCTCTGGGGAGTTTTGGCCTTGCTCACTTTTTACACTTGCTCGAAAATAAATTTATTCATGGTAGAGATCTAATCCAATACACTACTCTGTTTACCCTGGTTTCTAAAGGAACAGGCCTCTCAGTATTAATGAAAAGTGACATATACATCATAGAAGAAAATGCACTGTCTTCAGCCAGGCATAACTGAATAGCAAGAATCCCCTCTGATTCTACAAACTTGGGAATTCAGTCAGTACAGCTTTGGTGGCCCTTACCCTGATCACACTTTTGCCTCCCATTTCATCCAGGAAAGCAAACCAAAAGGCGCAACCAATAGCATGTGTAGATTCAATTTCTCCTCTTTAGCAGCAATCATAGATTCAAAAAAAAAAGAAAAAAATTCCCTGAGAAAATGCCTATTGGCTATTATCTGGTATGTTGCAATTTGCTCCTTTGCATCTAATATCCCGATAAACAGAAAAGAATTTGAAGTCTTAGCACTGTATATTTACATACTGAAATTGAAGTTATTAGTCGGGTTGAGATCAGTGTGGAATAAAAATGGAACCTACCTGCCAGCAGGGGGTGGCCAGGCAGGATAGAGATAACACTCGGCTTCTTTCCACAGTCTCTCATTCCCTTCACTTGTATGAGAACACTCCTAAGGGGAAGACACATAAACCACCATCAAAGTATTGGTAGAGTCAGAGTGAAGAACATACTAAGATAATATTAAATACTTTTATCACATAACAAAGAAGCATCAACAGGGGTCATGACATGAAATCTCTGTACTCTAATGCTAGATACTTTACCACCAACTTCCCACTTCCCGCATTAATGAGAACAAAGTTGATAAGGAAAATTGAAAGGACACAGGAACTCTAAGGAACTCATTTTCATCATTGGTCTTCTTTCTCCTCCTTATCTAAGCTCTTACCGGCGTGATATATGTGCCAATTGAGAAATATTGGCAAGGTCTAATATGTCCCTCAAAATACCTCCTCTACCTTCTGGATGATGCCTGAAATTTCCTAGTTAAACCGTTAACACAGTGCTTTGTTCAATGGGAAAATTCAAGTATTTCTGTGAAACACACTCCATTAAAGTATGATCAGTTATTTATGTCTTCATGCACACCATCCAGACCCCTCCCCATTCCAAAAAGCCTGACTCAGTAGTCCTGGAGAAGGACCTACGAAGTTGTATTTTAAATAAACTTTCTAAATGATTCTGCAGTACACTAAAGTTTGAGAACCACTTCCTCCATATGAATGAGTTGTGAAGCTTTCATGAAAACAGGCTTTGAGGAAAGGAAGAGAATTGCATTCAACCAATAACTTACCATACATCAGGAACTGCAATAGGCAATAAATACATGCCATGTCATTTCATCTTTTCCTCTTCTGTGAAGAGTGCTTTATTATTCCCATTTTACAGATGAGAAACTTAATCTCAAAATAAATAAATAAATAAATAACAAAACCCTAATATCCAGGGTACCTGGGTGGCTCAGTTGGTTAAGCGTCCGACTTCGGCTCAGGTCATCATCTCATGGATCATGAGTTCGGGCCCTGCTTCAGGTTCTGTGATGACAGCTCAGAGCCTGCAGCCTGCTTTGGATTCTGTGTCTCCCTCTCTCTCTGCCCCTCCCCTAGTAGCACTGTGTCTCTCTCCCTCTTTCAAAAATAAATAAATATTTTTAAAAATTTTTAACTAATAGCCAACCAATGATTACATGGCTAGGAAGGCTAGCATTAGAATCCATACCTTTAGTAACAGAAGCAATGGTTATATAATATTCATAGACTTTCAGAGACACAAGGAATGGTGATGATGTCCTCTTACTGAATATATTTTCTTTGCTAGATACTGTGTTAGGCATTTTCCATATATGGCCTTACTAAATTCTTACAACTACCCTTCGAGATAAATAATATTAATTTCATTTTATATATAAAATGTATATAATATTAGAGAAGATATGTAACTTGTCAAAGTATGCATAACCATACAGCATACATACTATATATAAGTGTAGTAGCTCAATTTTGAATCCAAAGATTGTGTTCATTCCCACAGACCCTGCCACGGGAGCCCTTAGCATCTGAGAGGTAAAAATGGTATCTGGGTGGTAATGGGAATAATGTCCCCCCTCAAGATGTCTACATACCTACTCTTCAGAACCTATGAATATGTTAGGCTTCATGGCAAAGATCAACTAAAATTGCAAGTGGAATTGAGGTTCTAAATCAGTTGACCTTGGGATGGAGATGATCCTGGATAATCCAATGGGCCCAATGCAATCACAAGGGTCATTAGTGGAAGAGGGAGGCAGAAATAAAGAGAACAGAGAGATGGCAGCATGAGAAGAACACTGTCTGATGTTATTGACTTTGAATATGGCCACAAGCCAAGGAATGTAGGCTCTAGAAGCTGGAAAAGACAAAGGAAATCGGTTCTTCTCTAGAGCCTTCAGAAGGAATGTGGCCCTGTGGACACCTTGATCTTAGCCCAGTGAAACTCGTTTTGTATTTCTAACTTTCAGGACCATAGGTATTAAATTTATTTTGTTTTAAGCCTCTAGCTTTGTGGTGATTTGTTAGAGTAGCTATAGGAACCAACACAGAACACCTCCAGATTAGAGAAAGAGTGTAGACTTGTTTTACAATTATGCTAGAGCTGTGCCTATTTAACCGAGTGACTGGTCATAACTTGTGGTAGACACCCTTGGTCATTCCTTCCCTTCTCCCTTGCTTTACAGACCTCAGTTCAGGTTGGCTCTCAGGCACTGGGTACTTCAGGAGAGGTGGTCATTCCCAAAGTTTAGTGAATGCCTCAATTAATCTTATCTAATTGTGTTAGTCTATTTCTTTTACCAGGTGATGGTTTAGAAGAGGGAATTCAACACAATCCTAGACATGAATGAGGAGGGAAAGTTTGAAAGGGGGCATCTGAAGTTTTTCTTACTCTTCAAAAGGTCCATAAGGTCTTTTATGGCCTCTGGATACTGTTCTGTGCCTGAAATTGTTGTAGAAAGCTGGCAGGTATTAACAGACAAGATTGACAACATAAGTTAACACATTGGGAGCAACAGAGTGGAAAAAAGAAAGATCCAGATCTTTGACGATGTCATTGAGGCACTGAATTAGCCAAATCTGGAACATGAGTAATTCCAAACTTTTTTATCAGATAATAAATGGCTTATTGTTAAAGTCAGTTGAGTTGGGATTCTCTATTACTTAAACAGAAAGCATCCCAAATGATAAAATGTAAAGTAAATTAGTCGCCAGTCTTAGTGTAAATTACTGTGTGTGGTTTGGTCTTTTCATGTCCTGGTCAACTGTGACTACAAGCTATTCCCAGGGGATGGGAGCATTACAGTTGACCTTCTTAAAAAATGATGCATCAGGGCATTCTGGCGCGGAGCTGAGCAGGTCGGGCGCGGAGATGGGGTGCAGCTCGGTTCCCCCTCCCATACCCCTCCCCGTCAGGCGCGAGCCCCACCCCTCCGCCGGCCTGGGCGACTGGCTGAAGAGCGCGACCCCCGGGGCGGCTCTGGCTCCGGGCGCCCCCAGGAGAGCCACCCGCATCATGGGCAGCCAGAGCTCCAAGGCTCCCCGGGACGACGTGACCGCCGAGGAGGCAGCAGGCGCTTCCCCTGCTAAGGCCAAAGGACAGGAGAATGGCCACGTGAAAAGCAATGGAGACTTATCCCCCAAGGGTGAAGGGGAATCGCCCCCCATGAACGGAACAGAGGAGGCAGCCGGGACCACTGCCGATACCATGGAGCCAGCACCCCCTAGCCAGGCCGCTGAGGTCAAGGGGGGTGCCCCTGCCAAGAAGACCCCCAAGAAGAAGAAATTCTCTTTCAAGAAGCCTTTCAAATTGAGTGGTCTGTCCTTCAAGAGAAATCGGAAGGAGGGTGGGGGTGATTCGTCTGCCTCCTCACCCACAGAGGAAGAGCAGGAGCAGGGGGAGATCGGTGCCTGCGGCGAGGAAGGCACAGCCCAGGAAGGGAAGGCTGTGGCCACCCCCGAGAGCCAGGAGCCCCAGGCCAACGGGGCAGAGGCTAGCGCTGCCTCCAAGGGAGGAAACACCGAAGAAGAGGCAGGGCCCCAGGCCGCAGAGCCGCCGTACACTCCCTCGGGGCCGGAGAGTGGCCCTACACCCGCCAGCGAGCAGAATGAGTAGCTGGGTGGGGGCAGGTGGGTGATCTCTAAGCTGCAAAAACTGTGC
>CM053568.1:41755656-41825432 GCA_028646485.1 Cryptoprocta ferox
GTTCATCTATACAATGGAATACTACATGGCCATGAGAAAGAATGAAATCTGGCCATTCGTAGCCAAGTGGATGGACCTCGAGGGTGTCATGCTAAGCGAAATAAGTCAGGCGGAGAAGGACAGATACCATATGTTTGCACTCATAGGTCTAACAGGAGAAACCCAACAGAGAACCATGGGGAGGGGAAGGAGGAAAAAGAGTTATGGAGAGGGAGGGAGACAAAACATGAGAGACTCTTGAATCCTGAAAACAAACAGGGGGGAAGGGGAAGGGGGAAAGGTAAAGGGGGTGATGGTCTTGGTGGAGGTCACTTGTGGGGAAGAGCACTGGGTGTATATGGAAACCAACCTGACAATAAACTATAAAGTGTAAAAATAAAATAAATAAATAAATAAATAAATAAATAAATAAAACTATTCCTATGGACTAGAGTTTTAGGGCTCATCTATGTTCTCCATTTTATTGATCAGGAAACTGAGAACCAAAGAGGGTCTATGGGTATTGGGTGGAAGAGCAGGTTGCCTTATATCCAGTCTTGTGAGTTTTTTAAAGAAATTGAAGCATACTTAACAGTAGTTTCAGGTGTTCAATGTAGTGATTTAACAATTATATATGTTAACAAAATGCTCACCATGATAAATGTAGTTACCATCTATGACTGCATAAATTTATCACAATATTATTGATTATATTCCCTATGCTGTATTTTTTCATCCCCATGACTTATTTTTAACTGGAAGCTTGTACCTCTTAAAAAAACCCTTTACTTTTTTGCCTAACCACTCTTACCCCAGCAACCACCATTTTGTCCTCTGAATTTATTAATCTGTTTCTATTTCTTTTTTGCTTGCTTGTTTGTTTTGTTTTTTAGATTCCACATATAATTGAAATCATATTTGTCTTTGTCTAACTTATTTTACTTATTTTACCTCTAGGTTCATCCATGTTATTGCAAATGGCAATATTTCATCCTTTTTTATGGCAAAGTAGTATTCCATGGGATTTGTGCATGTGTGTGTGTGCGCGCGTGCATGTGTGTGCGTGTGTGTGTGTGTGTGTATGCCACCTCTTCTTTTCCATTCATCTATGGATGGACATTTAGGTTGTTCCATACCTTGGCTATTATAAATTATGCTGTAATAAACATAGGGGTGCATATATTTTCAAATTAGTGTCTTTATTTTTGGGGTTAAATCCTTAAAATTACTGGATCATTTGGCATTTCTATTTTTGATTTTTTGAGGAGCCTTCATACTTTTTTTCCTAGTAGCTGCACCAATTTACATTCCCATCATCAGTCATGATGGTTTCTTTTCCTCCGCATCCTCACCAAGGCTTGTCTTTCTGATAATAGCCATTCTGACTGGTGATGTCTCATTGTGATTAGCCTTGTGTTCTTTTTACTGTCTTCTAGAAATTTGAGGTCTACTCTGGTGTTATATTTTAATTGGAGGGAGAAATTTAACTGAGAAGACTTACTCAAAGGGCAATGAACAGAAGCATTTAGGTGGAAAAATAGAACTTGAAGAAAGCAAAGCTTATTACTCATCCATTGTTTTTTTTGGTAAACTGTAGCTACACAGACTCATGTAGTTAACATAGCTCTTTGCCATGAAAATCCGATTCGATTTTCAATCAAGAAACGGCTTGATTAAATTATTTACCAAAGGTCACCTGAATCTTAAATGGCAGAGTAGAAACTAGAATAAAATTTTTAGTTCATCTAGTTTTTAAAAAGTCTACTCTGTGCCTCTTATGGGTAAGCATTATGATGGATCTTGGAGAGAGTGTGAACAAAGAGGGGAAGAGACAACACACAAAAATACATGTTTATAGCAGTTGTGATAGGTGCAAATGTTTGAAGAGTGCAGTTGGCAACGAGAATTTGTAAGAGGCTCATAACCTTGCCTGGAGATGGGGTCTGAATGAGGAAAGGCTGGCTCAAGGGAATGGCATTTATATTCCCAGACCAGTATCCTGAGGATCCTCGTTCAACTAGGGTTCAACAACAATGGGTTGTATTCTCTGATCAGGAAGCTTGTCCTGGCACCAGATGGAAAAATGAAAACTATAATGAGTGGTAGTATGTTTTTTTTTTTATCAAGCTAAGTGCACTTAAAATTAAGGTCTGTCTTATTTCCTAAGATTATCATTCCTTGTTTATGGTTTTAAAGCACACTTTCTTTTATACAACGATGATTATAGTAAATAAATGTTTGTTTCAGGGAACTACTGGGGCTATAAAAATTTTCAAATCCTACATCATCTTTCCAATTTTATGTAAAATATTTTTAGTCAGTGACATCCTAAAGTCTGGGAGCAAGTGATCTATATCCTGCTGTAACTCCCACCCGACACTCCCCTTTTATTTTGAGTGGAGGGAAGATCTTTGCTTTGACTCACCTAATAAGTCAAAGGAATAAGATAGTACCTTTGTACTTATGTGGGAGATGGGATTAAAAATAATGAGACAAACTCCAAAGCGTAATGTTACTTCAGGAAATGAGAGTAAACAGAGTTTAAACATGTTATTTTGTATACTTGCTGGGAAGTTTCCTAGCAAGCTATCGAGTCAACCTTTATATAGATGCGGGTGAGAGACAGGGCAGAAGGAGAGTGAGCTGGGATTGAAGGCTGCTCTGACAAAGAGAAGGCAAAGGCTGGCTGGGGTGAGAAGAGAGAGACCTGTTGCTCTTTCTGCAGAGAATTTCTTTCTCAGTCTCTTGGCCTTGCTTGTATCTATCAACAGATTCTGTTTATGCCTTAGCTTTGGGGAAGGCTGTCGGGCTGGCGGAATGTCTTCCCTCATTGGAATGTGTCACAGTGCAGAGGGTAAAAGCAATCAATGGTCTTTCCTGGCCCCCACCCCTCCTCCTGCCCTTATAAATACTTTTATTTGCATTCTGTCACTGTGGTTGTGGCTTATCCCTTTGCATTCGCCCTTTCTAGTTGAAAGTCATTAATCTGCAAATGCAACTAATTAGCCCTTCACTGTTCTGGGAGCAGAAAACACTGCTCGCTCATCGTTCTAGTTTATTGGATGCCAGAAAATGTACACTTAAGGATCAATGGGTCTTGCCAATAGAAAGAGTGCTCTGTCTAATTACACAATCGGCCCTGGTAAGCTATAAAATGAGAATTGCACAAAGCACCTAAAACCTGCGTCAGAATGGTGCTTTTGCTTAGACCACAGTCTTACATTTCTTATTTTCTCAAGTAAGTTGTGCCCATTTTGAGGTGAGCCATCTCAATCCATCTTCTTGAAGAGTGAAGCACAGAAAATTAGGTGAAATTGGGTGCATTTCAGCCTTGACATTTTTCTTTTTGGAGAAAGGTTGAACTCAGGACCTCAGGGTTGGTATGAGATTGGAAAGGCCAAACCACTTTATCTTATTTTTTCAATGGAGGAAAAAAAATTGCTTGATCCTGAATAAAATAAGAACTAAAATGCTTATGCCTAATCTTTTTTTTTTTTACTTAAAAAAAAAATACACAACTGACTACAGGCCTCCAGAGAAAGCTAGAAGATAATTTTTGTATAGAGGTAAATGTGTTAAAGCAAGTGAGAGACAGGGTACCATCGGAAGTCAGACAAGCAGTTTAAACTGCAGAAGAACATTCTCCCTAGACATATAGTATCCAGTTGTGCCATGAGTGTGTACATGTGTGAGTATGTGTGTCTGTGTGTGACTGATAGTGCATGCATGTGTGTGTATATATGTTGAAACCCTTTTCACCAAAGGGATTGAAAGTTGAAAAGCATCAGCAAGAAAAATGTCGAAAGTGTTACATCTCAATGACAAAAGTCCAGGGAGAAAAAAAAATTGTCTACAATTACCTATTTCTGGTAACCTTTGGGGAGAATGAGTAGGACACTTGGGTGGTTGAGTCCCACCAAGGAGAGAGCAGGTGTTGAGAAGGATATTTGCCCTCACTGGCCACAGCCTTCCCTTGCTCACAATCAGTGTCATTAGTAGAAACCCTGCATGGGTCTCTGTGATGGGTCTGCAACGCTGTCTCCCAGCTGCTGTGAGCTGGGCCCTTTTTGGCTCTGTGCTTAGAGATGGGGTTCAAGCTATTTGTGCACCACCAGAGAGTCCCCTGTCTTTATCTTTGCCTGGTTTTTAAACTATTCTTAGCATAAATGGACATGGATGTGAAAATGAACAAGTGGAACTGTTTACTTCTCTTCGTTGGAATATTCACAATAGTTTAAGAATAACTAACAAAGTTGGCTTTCCTTGAATAGCACCTCTTTTTCTTGGAAAAATACCCCAATTTTTAAATCTTTTTGTCTTTCTTCCCCTTTCTCATCCTCACCTGTACTTTTAAATTCAGGGATATAAAGACAGTGGTAATATATTTAAATTTATTCAGATCCATCATCTATACCTACTAAGTGTTTATCTAACCTTGTTTCCAGAGAGGCATTATCGTAACGGAATGATCTGGAATAAGCCTCCTTTGTTCTTGAGTGAAGTCTGTTACAGTGGTTCTTAGTGTGTTTTTGGGCCCCAAACCCCATGAAGAATTGCTGTCACTGTATGATTTTACTCATATGTGGAATTCCAGAAACAAAGCAAATGAGCGAACAAAGGGAAAAAAAAACAGAGGCAAACAAAAAACCAGACTCTTAAATACAGAGAACTGGTGGTTGCCAGAGGGGGACTGAGAGGGGAGGATGGATGGTAGAGATAAGGGAGATTCAGAGTACACTTGTCTTGATAAGCACCGAGTAACATGGAAATGTTGAATCACTGTATTGTGTATCTGAGACTAATATAGCACTGTATGTTAATTATACTTGAATAAAAAATTTAAAAAAGAAATACAAAAATATATTAAACAGCAGTTCTCTAAAAAAATTACTGTCATAAATAACCTTCTTCTCCCCAGAAAAATGTACGTACCAATACACTCATGCCATTTTACTTTTGATTTTAGGGAATTCACGGACACTCTAAAGCAATTGCTCTCTGAAATGCATGGTCCTAGATTCAAAACCCATGGTCAAATGCAGTGTCTATTAAATAGTGGAAAAATTAAATTATGTATTAGGATCTATGAGGACATTTTGTGGCAGAATAATAACAGATTGCTGCTTTATAGTAATGGCTAAGTCTCAGTCTTGGATTAGGGAGACCGGAGACTAAACATGACTCTTTTACTTCCTAGCTATATGAGAGGCTATTTAGCTAGTGTAAGCTCAGGTTTCCTCATTTGAAAGAGGGTAATAACATCTACCTCATTGGGTTGCTGAGATATGCCCATGGCTTGAGACACAATCTTCCTTAAAAAATATTAGTGATTGCCATTGTTGTTCATGATGGGGAGTGTCATTCAGTACTGATTAAGGCAGGACATCCTTTCTTCCCTTGCTTGTCAGTTATCATTTCCATCTTCAAGGAAATTGACTCTTGAATACTCCTGAATGCCCAGCCCTGGCCCCCTTCCCCAACTTTTAAACTTCTATTTAGCTACTAAGACTTATCCTATTTGAGGACATTTAGTTTCAAACTTTGAACACAAAGATCCATTTAAAAAAATGTTTATTTTTGAGAGCGAGAGAGCAAGAGCGAGCGCGCGAGAGAGAACAAGTGGGGGGGGGCAGAGAAAGAGGGGGAAAGCGTATCCGAAGCAGGCTCTGCGTGGACAGCAGAGAGCCTGAAGTGGGGTTCGACTCATGAACTGTGAGATCATGACCTGAGCTGAAGTCTGAAGTCTGACACTCAACTGACTGAGCCACCCAGGTGTCCCCATGATGATTTCACGACATGTTGATGTTTGGAACAAAGAACCTGTTTGGCATAGAGTGGGTTAGCTGTTCCTGAACTGTTGGGAGCTATCTGAACTCACCGGTTGAGTGAAAATTCCTGGTGAGGGTACGGCAAGTTTGCACGGTCTCTTGCCCCCAGACAGCTACCAAAACCTACCCTCTTGTAACTTTCATTTCTGCTTGGGCACCAAACCTCGGAGTACTTTGCTGATTAGTGTCAGGAGCCGCCTGTCCCCCTGCCCTGTCCCTGAGGTGTGATTGCACCTGGTCAGGGAAAAGATGAATTGCTGGGAGCCGCGTCAGCCTTGCTAGATGACACAGTCACAGCAAGGAAATGGCAGATGTTTGCACAGCTCCTGCCATGAAGCGAAGCTGGTATCTCCTTCTACTATTGGCTCATATTGGGAGTGGGACCACTGTTATTGATTAGGCCTCACAATGTTCCAAATCAGACTAATATTTTCTACACAGATACCACATGGGAAGAAGCATATTCCCACCTCTACAAAGAAGAATTTAGACAAAGCACTGCAGATGTTTGTCGAAAGGCTCTTCTAATGAGCCTCACAAACCCAAGACATAGATAATAAAGGGGGTTAAAAAACACAACAGTTACTATTAACTCTGGCCCGGAGAAAAAGAGCCTAACTTAGAGATAAGAAACAAACAAGAGCTGGACATAAGTTACTGCACATATCTTTGCTAATTGGTGCTGCAAATACCTTCCCTTACACTGATATCTGTTATAAGGATGGGTTAGAGTAGTTAAAACTTAAACTCATATACAAAGGCCAGCACATCTAGGGCCCCTATGGTGCTTACACCTTCAACATCAAATAACAAGGTTTACACAAGCAACTTGCTAACCAGTGCAAATACCTTCTTCCTTTTGTGAGCCAGGCAGAATGACTCCTAACCTAGTCTATGCCTGAATCTTAGCATTATTGATATAAACAAATGTGTATGCTATCCTGTTATCTTCTTACTTGTAAGATTTACTACTGGTTTAAACAAATGTATATGTTATCTGCTTTGCACTGAGAATATCCTGTCATCCTATTATTTGTAAAAATTAACTACCTCACTGAAATTAGAGTAGTTGTGCAAAAATGCCTCTGTAAAGCCTGTTTCTGTACACTTTTTAAAGCATCTTATCACTGAAAATTATTTGTAGTAAAAATTCCACTTTTTTGATGTCATGTTAACACTTGATCTATAAATAAAGACACAAAAACCGACAGAGCAGAGATGCCTGCCTGGTGATCAGAAAGAAAGCCGAGGCTCTCTCACTCTCTCTTTCACCGACACTGTCCATTCTTCAGGGAGGCCTGGACCTGCAAGACAAAAGTAGTGCCAGAGCCGGACTCTGGCACTGAATGTTCTGTGGGGAGGAGTCACTTTTTGTTTACTACAAGACTTAGAGCTATCAGTCGGATTGGAGCAGGTGCCAGGTGCTGACATTCAGTCTTAGATCCTATTGTGAAAAGACCAGGGTGCTTCACTGAAGGGTGTTGGGGCTGTTACCTAGTCACCCTTCCAGATAGAAAGGAGCGTCTGGTGTTCTACTGCTGTCTTCATATATGCTGTCCATTGCTGAACCAGAAACTTTTGTAAGTGTATCAAAAGCACAAGACATAAAAACAAAAAAGCACAAGACATGTCTAAGATAAAAACTTCTGAAACAACAATAATTGGGACTATATTTTGAGTGCCTAATATGTGCCATGAACATTACTAGGGACTTTGCATACATAACCAGTAACTCTTACTAGCAAACTATGGGATTGACCCAGTTATTTACATTTAACAGATAGGTAGATTGAAGGCTAGAGAAATTAAGTAACTTGGTAAAGATCACATTGTTTGCAGGTGGTTGGCCTTGGGTTTTGTCATGGAGTGTTTTTATTTTTAGGATTGATCTTTTTGGAAAGGGACATGATTCTTATCATTTTCTTAACTATTTTTTTAAACGTTTTTTAAAATGCAAGAGCAGTTCTACTTTTCTGGTACTACTTTTCTCTTGTACAGGGTGTGCTTTGAAAATGTTTCTAGATTAACAGACAGTCATTTGTTTCCAGAAATGGCCCAGATTAAAAATACTTGAATGTCGCTGCATTGCAACAGACACAATTGAAAAAACGTCATCCCTTTTGCCCTGTCTTTAAGTGTAATGATTAATGTACCATTGCAGGATGATCTATGTGCCCATAGATTACTGCCTGAATCACTGTGTCTACTTTATGACTTATTGTTTGCCTGAGATCACTCAACATTTTATTTAAAGATTAAGTGGAGGATTAAAGCACTTTTCTCCTTGGCCAGAATTTTTAAAAGAAAGAAAGAAAGAAAGAAAGAAAGAGAGGAAGGAAGGAAGATGGAAGGAAGGAAGGAAGGAAAGAAGGAAGGAAGGAAGAAAGAGGGAGGGATGGCAGGAGGGAAGAAGAAAGAAAAGAAAGAAAGAAAGATTAGGTAGCAAAAGGATGGCACTCATGATCAGTTAAAATTAAGCAACTGGGATCAAATCATTCATTTGTCAGTGAGGCATATGAAAAGTTTAACTGATGTTTAATGGTAACCAAACCCAAGAAATTGTGCTTGATTGATAGTTGATATGATCAGATATCAATATTGTTGTGTATCATAGGAGCCTGGATATGGGGGTCTTAGCAAACTTGTGTAATTTTTTAACCCTCTTGAAAAACAGCTGGAGAAGAAAAAAATAAAATTCAGATACCCACATTAGTGGAATTTGAAAAATACGTATATTACTGTTGAGCTCCATTTTGCAATATTCTCGGTTCATGTCATTTTGCAGTTGTTCTTTTCCACTGTGGCAGAAGAAGGAAAAAGCAAGCTGGTCTTTTAAATTTATTACATTACATTAGTTGCACTATAAGATTCTTTGAAGATGATTGTCTTGTGGATTCTAGTTCCAGATCAGTGGACATTTGGCTGGAAGGATTTATATTGTGTGCTCAGAGAATTGGGCCTTAAATCAGTGTTACTGTAGGTTGCAGAGGGTTTGGTTTTTACAACTACAATAACTAACTCACCGGGGAAGTATATGCGTGACCCTTTCCCGATATTCTAAGGGAAGTGTGTGTTTGGTCATCATTGCTTTAAATTCTAAAAAGCAATACAAGAGAAACATTAGCTTTCCTATCACCGTGCATTTGTTTCACTTGTTAAAAGAGATTCTATATAGAGGGGAAATAGTTGCATTAGTTTGTAATTTGTGAGAGAATTGACCTTTTGATTCCATAGAGGAGAACACTTAGATTGAATTATACCAGGTTCAGGGGGACATTTTAAGCAGAAGGCTGCCTAAGTCCATTGTACATTTTTCTTTTTTTCTGAAATAGGCTTTCTCTAACTTTGATGGTAGAAATATCCTCTAGGAGAGACACGAGAGTATTGATTTATGTTCATCCATTCATTTATTTGTTCCTTTATCCAACCATTTATTTTTCAAACAAGTAAGTACCCACAAAAGCTAGGCTCTGCCTTTCGGGGCGCTCCCAGTTTGATGGTAGAGGCAGCATGGGAATAAATCTTTACCATTCTGTATGGTAATGGGTAAGACATGTAGGCAAGTATAAAGTGCTTTGGGAACAAAGAGAAAGGGGTGATGATCCACTCAGAAGGAGGGTACATCCTTAATGTGGGAAGGAAAGGTGCTAGAGCTTGGTCTTTGTGAACTCCTAAAATGTAGCCAATGTTAGTAGATCTGCATGTTTGCATGCCTGGCAGCAGGGATATAGTGTGAAACAAGATATGGACATTCCTAAGAACTTACTATTGGAAGAATCCCTAGGGATCATCGGATCTATCTCATCAGCACAAGAATGTCCTGAATGGCCATCTTCACAGGGTCTTGATTTGCATTGCTTATTTTTTTAATGTTTTAGTCTGTTGGTTCTATTACAGCTGTCTAGTACAAAACAGGGCAAATGTACTCTCTAACTCAACAGCCTTTTAAATGTTCCCATTAAGCTTGTGGTCACCCTCAAACCCTAGGCATTTAAAAAATATTATTCATACCAAGGGCTGCAAGCCTTTTCTGCATCCTGTTTGTGCAATTGATTGTTTTGAATCTAAAAGTAGGAGTTTGCATTTATTCCTTTAAAATTCTATTGATTTGGTTTGCTTTAATGTTCCAGTTTAAAGATCATTTTAAACCTGCATTCTGACATCTCTCATATTAGCTATTCTGTCCCAGTCTATGCTATCTGTAAACTTGATTAATATGCTGTCTATATCTTTACCCAGGTCATTGATAAAAATGCTAAAGAGATAGGTAGGAGGACAGAGCCTTAGGGGATTGTACAAATCATCTCCTTTGGAGTGTGAATGTTTAACTAGACAACAAGTCAACTTAGCCACCCAAGCTCATGGCCTCATTATAGACAGGATGACCATCTGGACTGGTTTGTGCAGGACTATCCTAGTTTACCTGGTTATGTTCTGGTTTACACCTGCTGTTTACCCCTAATTGAGGAGTACTTTCTTTCACACTCAAAAGTATTCTGCTTTGGCTGAAGAGTGTTATGGTTATCCTAGTTGTCTGGGATCAACACTAAACCACTTGAGGAACTCTAGAAACGTGATATTTGCTGGGCACTCTGGACCCTCCAGTTTACTAGCTCTGTCATACAATGAAGTGAGAGTTGTTTGCCAAATTTGTTCTTAATCTGTCCATTGTCCCTAGTATTCATGCATTTTTCTAAATGTTTTCAAATGATCCAAGGTTGTTTTTTTTCTTTTCCTATTCAGAACTAAATTTAAATTTACGGGCCTGTGATGACAGTTTTGGTTTCCTGTGTACTTATTGTATGCTTGGGTATTCATCCAAGTCTTTTACAAGTTTTATCTTGTTTGATCCTCAGCGTAACTTTGTGAGGTAGGGATTGGTTCTGTTATTTATAGGTAAAGAAAGTGACCTATCATGGGTTATGTAACTTTCCCAAAGCCTCAGAGCTAATAAAAGATATAGAATTCAAACCCAGGCAGTTGGAATCCAGAGTCCTTACTGTGTCCCACTGACATTCAGAATTTAGTTTTATCCTCATTTGAAACCTGTGACACCAAAAAAAAAAAAAAAAAAAAAAATAGACCTGCAAGAAGTTCAAAAACATTCCTCCTCCTGGAAGATCATTTAAAGTTAGTAAATAAAGTAAAGGTAATATAAATTTTCTAGGGTGCTAGGAGGAATTGATGGAATTACACAATTTAAAGGACAGGGCTAAGGGACACCTCTCAACACTTCTGACAAATGGGCTGTAAAAGTGCTCAAAGACCGCTGCAGCTCAGACATATTCTTCCGGCCCTTGAACTTCGCTGGCTCCTAGAGTAGGTTACAACATTTGCTATTATTTTTCTGTGGCCCAGGAAAGGAAGGAGAAAAGGACCACAATGGGCCTAAAATGCTCCTTCTGGGTCACTTCTCCTAGAAAAGTGACCAGTTTCAGAGCATGAGGCTGTATGAATGTGCATGTCTGCCATAGAACACTATTTCAAAGTAAAACAAATACAAAAATGGTTCCTGAGTCCTTTCATTATTTTTATATTCTTATTTTTGCAATGGTTGGTGCATAGTAAGTAGCGCTCAATAAATGTTTGTTGAGTGAATGAACAAATTCCCCCTGGAATCCCATGTATTTTGGAGTGGGGAAAGAGGAAAGAGTGGGGTACATCTTCACAAAGGCCCTTTGTCTTTTTTGCATTTTGGTTCAAAATGCTCAGCTTTGCAGTTTCTTATACATGAAGCTTTTCGAGGATGTCACTTACCACAGGAGGGACGCCCCTTCCTCACCCTCTCCAAGCATGTTCTTCATTTCAAGACAGATAACTTACTTATTATGTTATGTTAATGAAGGTACAGCCCTGGTTTAGAATGTGCCTCGCTCTCTGAAAGTCAGGAAGGAAAGAAGCCTATAAATACAAGGAATCTGGACCAGAGAACATTTTATTACGAGACTCACTCCTTTCTTAAAGATAGTAAACATGATGAATTTCTCTTTGCAACTGAATTTATGAAGATAGATGATTCTCTCTGTGGTTGTTTTAACTGGGTTTGCCTTGCGGTCTGAAGCAGAGTAGCAAACCCACACGAATACATTTATTGTCATCCCTAATGACAGGATACGATGTCTTCTGTATGACTGAGTAGGACTTACGAAAATGACATTGCGTTTTACTGTAGGAGTGGAGGAGGACTCATCTGATTTCCAGGTTTTAGTGGAAAAGCCTCAGTATCTTCTGTCAGGGAGCCCTCCGACTGTCTGAAATCCCGCTTCTCCTACAACTTTTTTCTGTAGTACTCTTTTCAGAGTCGGACTGGCCAAAAAATAAAAATCTTTTGCTGAGACTCTTTTTCAAATACCAACCCAGGAATTGGTGGCAGAGCTTTGTGTTTGATTCTCACATGTTCACTTCACACTGGCTTTCTGCTGAGCCGACACAGAAGGAAGTAACGGGAAGAGGGGCGGGCACGCAGGGGAAGGGAAATGGAAGGTTTCTGAGTTCAATGTTTAAGTGTCTTTTTCACTCAACACGCCGTTCAAGCTCGAGTGCACATACACAGCCACACCAGGGAACTGGCTCCACTTTGCTAATGATGGCAGAGCGCATCATTGGCTATGCACATCACAGAAGAAAGCCATTCTGCTTAGCTCTAATTCCATCAGGATCATTTACCTTTTGAAGGATAGAAAAGAATGAATTGAAGATCAAAATCATCAGCCTTATTTGGCTTCATCTAAGATTTATGGCAGCTGCTTTCAAGGGCACAGAAAAGAAAAAAAACAAACCCAACTGCGGAATTCACATCTGTACCATTTCTTGTCTTTCAATATTTTATAAATGTTACGAGCAAAGTCAACCTCTGGGGACATTAAAATTAAACAACCTCTATCCCTCCCCTCTAGTGGAATGAGAGCATATATCAATAATCGCTACATTTAACTACTCTCATCTGTAACTTACCTTTTAGGATTAGCTGTCTCGGAAGCCTACATTTAGTTTACTATTCATTTGCCAAAGGTTATTGTAATGTGGCATCCGTGCCTTTGTGATGACAAAAGCATTAAACTTTGATTTAAATTGTTAATAATACAGTGCCCATTTTTGCCTGCGTTAGACTTGAATTCATTTTTTTTAAGCAACATTTAAGGGACATCAACCAACATTTGAAATGAAGATATATTGTTCTTAATTTAAGTGCTTTGATGTGCAGCCAAAATAAAATTAACATATATATATATATATATATATATATATACACACATATATATATCAGGAAGGCATTTGTTGTGATCTCTGAGGAAGTAAATAAGGTTGCTTTGGTTTCTTTAGATGCTTTGATTACTTTTGACAGCAAGAAATATATCTTGCATCCATATGATAAAAGACTATAATATAAGTGGGGCTGATAGAGTGGCTCACAAATTATCCCAGGGATCAGGCTCAGTGGGCAAAATTGATAAGGCAAATTAGTTTTCTATTTGCAAGGTGTTCAGGAGCTCTGAACTTCTCTTTTTATAGTAAAATGCTTATTCTTAAAGAAGTACCAAGTGGAGTAGCTTCAATGGAACTTCTTCATGGCATCTTTTATTATTTACAACAGATGAACTTTGCATCAGCCCTTCCCAGGTGGGCCTCCCAGTGTCTTAGCTCTCAGATGCAATGCTCCTGGTCATAAGAAAGGTAAAATGTCAAATGTCAAAGGGAAATGGATATGAACTGAGTGAATGACATCTGTCATGAGAAGTGCTTAATATTGAACGAATAGCTGTTGATGGAATGAATGGAGCCAGAGAGATCTAGGTTCAAATCCAAGTTACGGGCCATCTTGGGCACATTACTTAACATTTCTGATGTTAAGCTCAGTCTTTTGTCTTGCAAAATGGAGATTTTATAGCTGCTATGAGAATGAGATAATTTAACATATCTGTTAACAGTGCTTGATGCATAGAAGGGGCTGGATAAATATTGGTTCTTTTCCCTAACCCCTTCTCATTAGAATTAAATACGATATTCACAAAATGGTCATGAATATCTGTTTCCCTTTAGGAGCATATTATTTATTTAAGGCATTTAGATAGAAGGTTAATAGTATAATAATTACTCCTGGGTGTGGTCCTGTATTATGGATATTGCTGTCACATTTACACATATGTTAAATGAAGAGAGGGGGAAAGGGGAGGGAGGTTGGGAGGGAGCCCTGTGCATCCTCGCAGGCTTCTAGGGGCATATGACTCAACTGGGGTGCATCAGTATTGGGATTGGGTCTTTAGCTTCAGACCACCATTCCATTAAATCTACAAAGATCATAGTTCCATCTTTATCACTTTACTCCCTCTCCTCTGTCCTCTATCTTTGCCTCCCTCCCACCCCAATCCCTTGTTGCCTTGTAAATTGGCATTAGGTTTCCCCAGCTGGTAAGGAGGGATGGGGATGGAATTAGATCTTACTTAGGGTCATTCGTCTAAGAAAATACTGTGATGCTCTGAGGTGTGTTTTGGGGAATCACTTATAAGATCTTAGTAGGAGGTGCGAAGACTTTTGAGAGAGGAGGTGTACACACAAATAACTGGTCCCAACCCGTGCCTGGTGAAAAGCATTGTACTCACCAAAACCTCAGGTATGCAAAGCAGTCATGGGATGACGTAGATATTTTCCAGTTTAGGGAAGTTTACTTACAGCTGAAAGAGTCTTCATTTTCACCCTAGCAGATGGAGATATTGCTGGGATCTATGACCATGTCCCTTTATTTATACACTGAGTGTCTCAGACATGATTTCCCTTTCTTGAAGACTAAGTGCCCTTCCTGGAAGGTGAGCCATTGCACTCTGTGGTGACGGGGTGCCTCTGGGGCATGCTGGGGGTGTGGCGGGTGATAGCCTTCACAGTAACTACCTCAGGCTGCTGTGCTGGAGAGCCAACCTGCACTTTTACACTTCGCCTCCTCTTGACACTACTGGCTGTCACTTCATCAGCTGTCAGATGTCCCAGCTGCTCTTACTCCCTGCCTTATTTTACACCCAGTTGTCAGAATGATGGCTCA
Organism: Cryptoprocta ferox; assembly: GCA_028646485.1. Taxonomy (NCBI): domain Eukaryota; kingdom Metazoa; phylum Chordata; class Mammalia; order Carnivora; family Eupleridae; genus Cryptoprocta; species Cryptoprocta ferox. The sequence goes on from CM053568.1 coordinate 41,770,498, forward strand.
AGGGTGGATCCACCTCTTCTCAGGAGTTAAATGTGTGCACTTTATGACAGTCATTTTCCACACAGTAAGCATTTTTTTCTTTTTTTTACCTTTAAGTTCTAGATGGTGAGAATGACCAGGAATGCGATTCTAGGTAATAAATAGGGTGCTAATTGTTCCTTTTGTAATTCTAAGTTTTAAAAATTGTAATTGTATACTTTGTGATGATATAAATGTATACTTTTATTTTAATACTAATATATTGACGCATTTATTTCACAAATAATTATTTCAGGCCTACCAAGTGCTGGACACGGTGCTAAGCACTGGAATTCTAATAATGTGGAGCAAAACCAGGTGGCTTTTACATTCATGGAGCTACAGATTAAAGGGGCAGGCAGATCATCCAATAAGTGCACAAATGCGAAACTGTGACTCTGCTAAGGTGTACAAAGGAGTAACTATGCTATAGGAATCCAGTCTTGTCCTCTTCCTTGGCGGAGGGCGTCCCAGTGTAATGACTTAGAGCTAAGCTGTGGAAGATGAATAAGGAATAGTGAGTCTGAACATTTATGAAGCGATGCATCCTTTCTCAAAGACGTTCCATACTCATTATGTCCTTTTTACTCCCCCACCAACACATTGAACCCTTTTGCCAGATAATAGATGATGGGTGACTCAGGTGTCGACAGAGCTTTTGTGACTTGCCCTGGGTCACAAACTAGCAAGGGGTGGAATTGGGATAAGATGCTCGGCTGTCTTTTAAATCTTAAGACGTGGGGGTGACAGAACTGGGCTTCAGTTGTACTCCCCATTTTCACTTGGTCTTTGGCATTGTTCCCTGTGGAATGGGGACTCTTAGTGCCTGTTTCACAGAGCTGCCGAGGGGTGGGATGAGATGGCAGAGTTAGCAATCATTGATTCTTTTCCCTTAGCTTCCTTCCATTGTGACCACTTTCTGTCTCCACTATTGCACGTGTGGCATGCTCTGCGGGAGGGAGGCATCCTGTGATGAGGGCCAGTTTTTGTAAATCACGCCTATATTCTATGTGTATATTGGTTCTGGCAACTTTACACAGACACATGGGCTTAAAGTACATACATCCTTCCTAATATATCAGGACAGGGCATTGCACATTTATTCTTAGGCAGTAAAGATGGAATCCGGAGTCTGAAGTTGACTCCCCAGGTGGCCATTGTAAGCTGGCTCACCCATGGGACCAGGCCAGGTTTGATGATTTTTACTCTAAGTGGCTTGCTGAAGGTCACAGTTCGATTATTACCCAATTCTGGTAACTAACTCATCCCAGTTATCTGTGTACATCTACTTTTTTTTCCATTAAAATGTATTTTTGGTCATTGCATTGTATGGCTTTGCATATTGTAGGACAGGCTGCTTCTGGGAAGCAGGCAGCTTATAGAAGAGGCAGCATGGGCAGCAGAGTCAGAGTTCTGGCTTTGGATCCATCCCGCAACTCTTACCAGATGGGTGGCCTCAATTATTCAGTTATTCAGTTTCTCCGCTTCTTATTTCCTTGTCCAAAAAATGTGGTCAATAACAGCTTCTTTGTATAGTTTGCTAGGTAAATAAGAGAAATAAGACAGACACATAAGGAAGCATCCTACTCTGGAGATAATACGGGTTCTACTCATAATGTGGTTGGAGGGGTTAAATGAAATCCTTTTTGTAAAATGCTTAGTGCAGCGTCTGATAGATGATAAATGTTGATTGTTATCATGATGGGCCAGATGGGCTAAGGGTTAGAGGGCTAGAAAGGGAGCAAGATATAAGTGTATGTTAACTGTGTGTATGTATACCTGTGTGTGTGTGTATGTGTATACCCGTGTGTGTGTTTGTGTGTACCCCAGGAGCATGTATGTATACCTGTGGGTGGGTGTGTATTTGTGGGTGTGTGTGTACCTGTGGGTGCCTGTGTGTGTGTGTGTGTGTGTGTGTACTTGTGGGGGGTGTATAGATCAAGCATATGTTTGGGATGTGCTGAGAGAACAGTGCAGGGACCACAGCTCAAGGACAGCCCTGACTTCTGAGCCACTATTGAGTATCTCTTGGGTAAAGAGTGTCAGCCTTGAGCAGTGTCTTCCATCAGGAAAGTCACTGGATAGTGTCAAGTTTTCTCTGGCAGGAGTTCCTTACTTCCCTGATTAGACTTTAAGACTGAATCTGAAACCATTTTTCTTCTTTCATCTTACCTCAGATACCCTAAATGGTTAGTTTTCTTGTAAAACCAAAATTACTGCAAATCATTCCGTAGAGCTGGGGCATGCAGATGGGCTGTTGGTGGATGGTACTGAGCCATGGGGCTCTGATCACTTGCAATGTTGCTACTGCAGCCTCTGAAATGGATGGGACCTGGTCGAGGAGATGAGGACTTGTCACTTCTGCTGTCCTTTGTCGAAAAATGACAGCTGGAGCAGAGAAAGGGCCCAGGCTGGGGGCAATACAGAGGGTGTGGGAGGGTGCCAGTGAAGGGGAGGGTAGAAGATCCTATCTGATGAGAACAAAGGGGTTGAAGTCAGGACCACTTGGTGGAAGTGGTAAGGACAGTGACTGGATACTGTGGAGAGAGTGGGCAATTCTACACGATTCTTATGCTTGGGAGATGAAATAAGAAAGCTCATTTGATACAAACAAAATATACTATAGATGTGGGGTGGGGGGAAGGCATCCTGGTAACAATTTTCTATAAAGAATACTCAGGCATGTTTTCCCAAGGTCTGACATTCATTGGAGACCTCTAGCCATTCAGTGATCATCTGAAGCCTATGTCTTTTTATTAAAAAGGACAGTCACAAAGAGATGACAGATGATGAGTAAAAGGATGAAAAGAATTGTAGTTGTTTCTGAGTACTTATTTACTTAAACAAAAATGACTGAACAATGTGTAAGGACTCTGATATATCACAGATTTAGACCAAAATCCATCCATCCATCCATCCATCCATTGATCCATGCATTTATTCAACAAATATTTATCATGCCAAATGAGGGTGTATAAGTGTTCTATTTTGCTGCAAAACTAGGAACACTAGGATCCAACGCATGAAAAATGAGGCAGACAGTTTTTGGTTGAAGGATGGAATGAACGAGCTGTCTCAGGAGAGAGTGAATTCCTCACCTTTTCTTCCTTCTTCATTCAGTAAAGATTGCTATATTCCCTTCTATGTGCCAGAGATTTTCTGGGCACTGGAAATTTAGCAGTGGAAAAGATACACCAAGTTCTACTCTAGTGAGAGTTTATGCTCCAGTGGGGTAAAAATGAAACCAATTGAGTTCTTGATAAGTGCTATAAATATAAAGTCAGCTAAAGGGGTGCAATGATGGGGGGAATAGGGGAACTATTTTAAAAAGAATGATCCTGGAGGTCTCTCTAAGGAGGCCTTTGAGTTGTGTTCTACATTCAGTGTGGGAGTAGGCCACAGAGAAAAGTGTTCAGGCAGAGGGAAAGAGCTTGACAGGTGTGAGAAAGAAGTTCATCATGGTTGGGAGGGGGAAAGGGAGGAGGGTAGTCTGGACAGGAGTCTGGGGCAAGATGCAGTAAGGCCTTGCAAGTCACAGGAAGGAGTTTGGATTTTCCTGTGTGAGAGGAAGAAGCCCATTGAGAGCTTACAAGCAGGGAGATGATAAAATCTAATTTCTGATTTGGAAGACCATTCTGACTGTTGTATGGAGAATGGCGGAGTAGGGAAAAGGGGTCCTTTTGATTCAGTTCTGTTCATTGTCAGAAATAGCTGTTCCTATTCTTCTGATAAGACACTAGATGATACAGATATAACATTATTTTCTGTCCCATAGAATCTTGAAATCTTTCAAAAACACTTTCTATCCCAAACTAAAGTTTTACTAATTTAGCCAGTAATAGGTCAGACCAAATTATGTATTTAATATAATTAGAATATAGCAAAATGATAGTTCAGTCCTTTGTTGTCATTAACTAAATCTATCCTAGAAACCATCATATTCTTTTTAGTTATGAGAGTAACGGCTCTGGGGAACAGACGATACTAAATAGTTGGTACTACCACAGTTTCTGCGTGCCAGGCATGGTTCCAAGCATTTTGACTTAGTTCTCACAACAATTCTCTGAGTTAGGTACTAATATAGTCCTCATTTTATGATGAGGAATTTGAAGCTCCGAGAGCTCAGGCAACGTGCCCAAGAACACACAGCTAGCCATAGGCCCAGGAGCCATCTTCTATAGGGACCCCTGTACATGAGGAGGGGTACTTCTGGCCAAAAAAGATACCAAACTGCAGGCTCTTGCCCTTGCCCACATGCAGATGCCTGCCATGCCCAGGCTCAAGTCAAAGCCTGGCTCCTTCAACTGGGCTTTATTTAGCCCAGCCCTGCAGCTCTAAGAGTGGGAATAGAAACTGCCGCTGGCACCATCCCACTGACTTCCGGCCCTGGCGCCGCAGCTTCTAGCCCTGTTGGTGGATCTCAGTGTCAAGCTGGCTTCCTTCTGCTCCGAGCCCAGGCCAGCGTTGTGATTCGCCTGAGTGGAAAGGGGTGCCTGGCCTGGCTCTGGTGTTGACTCCTCTCCTGGGGACAGGAAAGAGGGACGGGGGAGGGGGGTAGAAATCCCTTCATGTGACTGCCGAGAGACCAGTGGAAGGGATCCCCGTTGCATGGGACCCTGGTTCTGGTGGTTCCATCAAGTTACATCAAATGCTGGTGGCCTCTGCTGTCACCGTGATCTTTGGGCTTTTCAGGGTTTCCTTGAGGAGGTTTTCAGCATCATCCCGACTCTGCTGTCAGCCCTCTGCAGGGCACTTGTCCTTTTGGGATGCACTCTCCATACCTCCTTCTCAGGCTTTTTTACTGATATAGACAAGTGCGCATATAGAAGTGTGCATATGGGCAGCTTAACATGGGGCATCATGATTTCACTCATAATTTTCCTAGTTATCATTGCAAGCAACAAGCAACTGTGAGTTTAGTAGCTACTTTTTTATGTTAATCGTCTGTACACACTTGGCCCAGTGCCAGTCAGGGCGAACCCGAGGCTCCCACCACACCCCTCCCCCAGCCCCTGGCCTCCTTCATGTAGAAATAAGGAAACTGCTTATCTGTACCCTCCAAGGGAACAGAGAATGGTGGTGGGATGGGGCGATCTTAGCAAACGTTTCTTGGTGCTTCCCTGGTGTGACTTCTGGGAGGGAGGAAGAGCTTCCCACAAAGCCTGTACTACCCATGAGATTTGCTTGCCTTTCCTTGCAGCCCTGTAGGGTTGGGGTGGTGGTTGACCTGTCTCCGTGCCTCACAGGGAGATCTGGAGGGGTAGGTGATCCCAAAAGCTGAATACCTTCTTCAGAATGTGAGGTGCTTGCTTTTTTTTTGGGTCCTCAGCTTTGGGCCTAAGGACAATGGAAAAAAGATCACCCCCCCCCCCCCCGCCACCGCCAGAAAACCTGGTAAAGAATTTTGCCCACAGATGTTTTTTTATTTCCTTTTTTCTTTCTCTTACCTTTTTTTGGTTTTAACCAGAAAGTCTACATTACTTGCTTAAAGGCATTCAGTAAAATGAAAACAGATCTAGAGCTAGAAGAAAATTTATTCTGGGATCTTTTTGTCATTGTTATTATATTACTCAATTTTTTCCCCATAAAATACGAAAACTTCCTATTTTTCACCTCTACTATATATGAGGTAAATCATGGAGTGTGTGATAAAAACAGTCAGAGACTCTGCTTTCCTTTGGATTATAGCCTGTGCTACCAGCTCCAGGAGGCGTCGATTGTGATATTTTGGCTCCTTGAATCCCTGCTTTTTCCTGGAGAATTCATTCAAGATCTTCTTCTTCTTTTTAATGTTTATTTATTTCTGAGAGAGAGAGAGAGAGAGAGAGAGAGAGTGAGAGAGAGAGAGAGAGAGAGAGAGAGAGCACGAACATGAGAGGGGCAGAGAGAGAGGGAGACACAGAATCTGAAGTAGGCTCCAGGCTCTGAGGTGTCAGCACAGAGCCCAACATGAGGCTCCATCTCACAAACCACAAGATCATGACCTGAGCCAAAGTCAGATACTTAACTGTTCCAAGCCACCCAGGTGCCTCAAGCTCTTTTTAATTTATGTTTACCATGTTGTTCCTCAGATTGGAGATCTAAGGGTTCCAATGGGTGCCAATGTGACCTTGCACTAACATGACTGTCAAAAGCCAAACCTGGTCCCTGAATGTAAAGATTGGGGCCAAGAATGCAGGGACACGGGATGGTTCTCTTAATGCAGATCAATCCAGGCACATAGTAGAGTGTGCTCAGTGTCTTTTCCCAAAGTATAGTTCTTTCCTTTCTGAACCATCTTTCCTCTACCCTGTGTGGTTCTGTTGTGACAATCTTTTGTGGTTCTGGGAGCTGACATATAACAGAAATGGGGCCAGAGTAGTTTTCTCTGAGACTGCTCTGCTTGAGTGACCATAGAAGACTATTTTGTGCTTTTAGAGGTCGAGGTGCTAGGGGTGGAGATGTGAGTACTCCACTGCTGATTGTCATTACCACTGCCATGTGAAAATAACCTGTCTTCGGAATAAAGCCACATATAAAAGGAAATATCGCTGAGAGCCAGAGAGAAAGACATTCAATGGCGTTGTTTAAGCCCCTGGATCCAGCCATACCTGAAACCTCCTAGAATTCAAGTTGTGTGAATCAACCTATTTCCTTTTTTCTATTCTCAGGGTATAGGAGTTCTATTTCTATCGTTTACAACCCAAAGTCTAACAAGAGTGCTCTGGAAATTATGACTAAAAATGTAGAAAAATTAGAAATCTAGGGAAAAGTAAATGAAGTGATCATTCAAGTCTGAAAAGGAGATTGTGTTTCTTTATGAATTTTTCTCTTCATGTCCATTGAGTACCAAAAGCAGAAGTTGAGATATATGTGTTTGATATAAGAACATATTTCTGGATATGAATGATTGTTATACATTAAGTCTCTGGGAACGGCTGGAAAAAAGTCATTGAAAATGGGATTGCCATTCTTATGTCCAGACTGCTTTGTGCAGTGTTGCTTGAAAACAAATGACAGATGACTTCCTAAATCCCTTACAACCATCATTTCCTCAAAATAGTACTGTTTGTGGCAGCACTTGACTTAAAAGCCTTCCCCATACACCATCTATTTGTTGCACACAGTGAAGCTATTCCTGGGCTAGCCCCCAGGTTTCTGCCTGGTTCATCAGCTTTCTGTGACAGGCAGAAGATGGAGAAAAACAGCTGGGTGTGGGGGGGACAAAGGGGTTTTGCTCCACAGAGGGGCTCCCTCCAGCCATGAGCAGGTGGAATCTTTATGTCCCATGATTAAAGAGGCCGACTTAAAGCCCATCTCACCACATGCAGCTCTGCTGGGAAGGGAAATGGGGCAGGCAGGGACGTTTTTCTTATTCTTGAGTCCTGTTTTTGAAAGAAAAGAGTATTGGAGTTCTGAAAAATACTCTGAGGCGCTGAGTGTTGGTGGGGGGGACGGGGAGGAGGTCAAAGTCTTCCTTTTGGGGGTGGGGACAATGAGGGCACAGCTGGACCTGGTGTTGGTTGATCTCTCCACAAGATGGCGCCCCTACTTTTTAGTCTTTGCTTTTAGTTCCAGTCTTGAGGAAAAACTTGTTCATTTCATCACGGAACAAATGCAATCTTGACTTAGGATTCATAATTTATGAAGCTGACTTCATATGCTATCTCGAATCATGTGTTAGTGTGTTTTAGACAGAGCTGTTTTTATTGTGGTATCATTATTATTAATGTGGGTGTGCCCCCCTCCCCCCCCAATCTTTCCTCCTGGGTGCTGCTTCTGCCTCTGAGGCTCCACTTACGCCCCCAGGCATCAGGGAGGCAGCCTGGGGTAGAGCAGTGATTCTCGAACTAGCTTGTGGTGCTGGACCAAGTTCATTAAAATTTCCAATCTGTTGTGGGCTGACAATATCATCAAATAAAATAAAAATGAGTAACTAGAAAAATTAAATTAAAAAGACATACAAAATACAAGTCTGATTCTATTACCTGTAGTTACAACAGGTATAACATTACATTTTAATACATGTAATCGAAACGAAATAATATTGGAAACAAGGTTTACTAGAACCCTGCGGTTGTTTTTAAAAGTGCGTATATAGGAGATTAATATAAGGAATAACTGTTATACTTGTAAGGTTTTGTTGTCCCACAATCATAACTAAATAATAGTGATTCCCTTGTATTAAGCTACTTATATGCATGCTTTGAATTAACCCTGTGTATACAATGTTTTTTAAATTGTATTTAAAATTTTTTTAATGTTTATTTTTGAGAGAGGGACAGAGCACAAGCAGGGGAGGGGCAGAGAGACAGGAAGAGAGAGAGAGAGAGAGAGAGAGAGAGAGAGAATCTGAAGCAGGCTACAGGCTCTGAGCTGTCAGCACGGAACCCAACGCAGGACTCGAACCCACAAACTGAGCTCATGACCTGAGCTGAAGTCGGACACTTAACCGACTGAGACACCTGGGTGCCCCTAAAATGTTTTTTTCTATGTTTATTTATTTTGAGAGAGTGAATGAGCATGAATGAGTGGGGAGGGACAGAGAGACAGGGAGAGAGAGAGAATCTCAGTCTCTGCACTGTCAGTGCTGCTGGACACGGGGCTTGATCCCATGAACCATGAGATCATGACCTGAGCCGAAATCATGAGTAGGATGCTTAACTGACTGAGCCATGCAGGTGTCCCAGTATAAAATGTTTTTATGTGAACACATTAGCTTGCTTCTTGCTTAATTTATCTAATCTAGGTTGGATTGATGCAACACCATTTACAGGAGATAATGTATGTCTCAATTGTTTCTATGTTTCATATTTATAACACTCATAAGAGAAAAAATGGGGTATAATGGAAGAAAAAATTGCTTTGGAATAATTGAGAGGAAAGCTAACAGTGACTTTATTTTTTCTTTCATCCTTTCCCTGCTCCATGAAAAGTTACTTTTTCCTGTTCCGATGTGCCTTTTCCCCCAGTGTCCTTGTGCTATTACCTCCAAGGACCAGCACTTATGACTCTTCCTGGCCAGAAGGACAGGAAGTGTCTGGGAGGACATGTCTCATCTCCCAGGTGGCCCTGCTCAATGACCAGCAGGCATAGCTGTAGGAAGGCTCCAGCTTTTTTCCAGCCGGGACCACTCTGAGTTTAATGAACCCTCCAGAGGTCTCCTGCAGGACCAGGTCCAAGCTGTGCTCCATGGCAAAAGCCTTGCTTGCTTTATGTCCCTTCTCTGTCCTCCTTTCCCCTCTGCCTTACCCGTTCTTTTTCGGGGAGCCCTTCCTTAAGAACATACGTGTGCACATGAATCGTTGTCTCAGTGTCTACTTCCAGGGAAGCCAGCCTGAGGCGGTATCACATTTAGAGTATTTTAGCAATAGGCATGGCAGACCATAAAAATATCTTTATGTATTTTAAGTCTTTTGCTTTCAGAGATACTGATGTCCCATTATTGGTACATAATCCAAATGACCACTTCGGGAAATAAATCAACCTAATTTAACTTCCTTGGCTTTTTAGAAACCAGACAAGCCAGAGATATGTAATGTACCAATTTTCTTTACCACATATTTGGAAACATTTGTCATAGACACACTCTGTTTTACATAAATCGGTGCATTTCCCCCCCTCCTTGTGTTCAATTACTCAAAACCCAATCGCTTACCCTTAGAGAAGATAAACGTAAAAGCTTCCCCTCTCTAACAGCTGGAGGTGTGGCCAAAGGAGATTTTAGAGTTTTGTGCCCTATTTTTAAAAGAACTGCAGCCACATTAATCTGTTTTAGATGATACCCTCCCGTAGAACCATTCTGATGTGGTCACTTGTCATTTAGCTGTACTTGAAATTAAACAATATGACAAAACATAACAAATTCAGACTAATTTGGAGGAATGCTGCTATGAATTCGTGAAAACAATTCAAGAGTATTAAAAATGGAGAGCACTTTTATTGCTGTAAGGTAAATGTGTGCTGTCTTGTCAACGGTCCTTTATTACAGACACCTATTATGCACTAGGCGTTTGCATTCTCTCATTCAATTCTTACTACCATCCTGCAAATGAGGTATTTTTCTTCTCACTTTTTAAAGAACAGATGAGGCATGGAGAGATTAAACACCTTTTTTTTTAAGGCTTGCAATTAGGAAACAATAGAGATGGCATTCGAGTCTAGATCTTTCCACCAAGCCATGCTGCCTCTACAGTTCAACCAAATTAGCCAACTAAATATTAGTGTACCTCATTGGCTTTAAGGAAGGGTCAATAACTATGTGTAATTGACTACTTATTTAGTATGCAAACAGTATTGTTAACGTGCTTGTTACGCTTTAAAGAAAAATAACAGTAATCTCTCTGGCGATCTTGTTTTAACAACAATAGCAACCATTTACTGATTGTTACAGGCATCTTACACTCATGTCTTCTTTACTCAGCACAAGAATTCCTGGGTGAGTATTATTAACATTATTTTACATTTGGGCAGATGGTGAAGTACAGAGACTTTTGATAATTTGTGCTGTGTCACATGGATAGTAAAATGTGGGGTTTGGGGCCAGAAACTGGTGTGCTCAACGGCTATGCTCGTCACTGCTAACGCTTAGTTGAAACTTCCTTAGGTCACATGCAAAGGTGACTGCTAGGTGAAAGCTGAACCAGTGGGTGGGGATAAGTAAGAATGAAATTATGACTTCCTTAAAGTATTTTGTTCCTCATTGATGCCAAGTAGGTCTAGAGAAAGAGGAAGCAAAGCCAGAGATATGACAGCAGCTTGGCTTGATGTTAAAGGGATGCTTTTGTTCCTACTCCACCATTTCAGTTTTCTCACCAGCTTTGATTCCCTTCCTACTGTTCACCTGTAAACAAAACCACTGTTCCCCTTTTTTTGGAGTGGGTTACTAAGAAACTCACAGGGTTCATCATAGCCAGGTGTTTCTCTGCACCTGGTGTATCTGATCTTTGAGCAAAGGGATTCATAGACAAACACAACAGGGCTCATTGTAGACTACACAATTAATCATTCTAGGTTTCTGATTTGCTCTTGAAACTTGCTATGTTCTTGTAATGGGAAAAAGACAGCTCCATTTATCACGCTGCACCTCGTGCTGCTCCTTGGCACCTTCTCCTGGGTCCCTCACCATCCCCAAACTTCTGAAACATCTGCTGTGGGTACCATGGTTGGGATTTCTTCACATTCTCTGTTATACTTGCCTTCTCAGCATCCCTCTTTAGGCTCTCCTTTTGTGGCCAAAGACAAAAAGGCCAGTATTCTCTGTGGAGATGAACAGTTAGCAAGTTCATTACTTATGGTGGCATTTATTGTTCTTTGCCAAAGGTTACATTTTTGTATATGACATTTTGCCTGATGTTGTCAAAAGAGCACTAGACTGGGAATTAGCTTTGCTGGATTTTTGTCTTGGCTCTACCACTAATGGTTTGTCTGGACTTGGGAGAGCTGCTATACCTCTCTCGACTTTTGGCACCTTATTTAATGATGAATCTAGATTAGATCAGTGCTTCTCTACCTTGGATGTACATTAGAATCACATCAAATGCACAAAACCCTAATGCCCAGGTCATAATCCAGACCAATTAACTAAGAATCTCTGGAGGAACAGGACCCCCTGGCACTGATATTCTTATTCAAGCTCCCCAGGGGTTTCTTATGTTGACTTAGGTTTGAGAACCACTAGCCTAGGTGTAAGCATTCTTTAGTCTCTAAAGAGACATCTTTTTCTTAAGATGGGAGAATTAAGGGGCACCTGGGTGGCTCAGTCGGTGGAGTGCTGACTTTGATGCTGGGCATGATCTCATGGTTTGTGGGTTTGAGCCCCGCATCAGCCCCTGTGTTGACAACTCAAAGTGGAGGCTGCTTCAGATTCTGTGTCTCCCTCTCTCTCTCTGCCCCTCCTGCAGTGACACTCTGTCTCTCTCTCAAAATAAATAAACGTTAAAAAAAAAAGATGGGAGAATTAACATCACATTCATACAAAAAGGGAAGAGACCCAGTAGAGAGGGGAGTTTGGTGATACAGAAGAGGGTGAGTGGAGATGCCTCCACATCTTCTAGGAGGCAAAAGAGAGTGCTTAGATGGAAGGTTAGCTTTATGTAAGTACATGGAGAGTACATTCCCAGGTGCAAAACCACACTGTATGAGTGCAGAAGTTGATAGGTAGGTAGATGCAGCGTAGAAACCCACAGAGGTTGTCTTTCTGGTTGCTCTATTTTTTTTTTTTAACATGAAAAAGGTCATCAGAATGGATGGGAAAGATGGTGTTGGAGGGATTTTAAGAGACGGGAAAGATGGTGTTGGAGGGATTTTAAGAGATGGGAAGGTCATCTATAAGAATGGAGAGTAAATGTATTAGAGAAATGCTGTAGGACTGTCAGGGATAATGGGAGCATATTTAAGGTTGGTCAGTGTGATTGTGTGCATTTTGCCGACTGGGGCTCTGTCAAGTTTGGACAGTCTTTGTGATGATTGCCATAATCCCATCTAGTGGTTTCTGCTTGCATACTAGCTGCTGTGTTTGGTCTAATCTTGGGTCAGTTGTTGCCTTTGCACTATCTGGAATGGCCGCTTGTTCTGTTTATTTTATCCAACTTTATTGAGATATAATTGATCTATAACATTGTGTAAGTTTAAGGTGTACAATGTGTTGATTTGATATACTTATATATTACAATATGATTACCCCTCTGTCACGTTACATAATTCCTGTGTGTGTGTGTGTGTGTGTGTGTGTGTGGTGAGAACGTCTGAGATCTATTCTCTTAACTGCTTTCAAAGATACAATGCGGTATTGTTAACTATATTCACAATGCTATGTATTAGGTCCTTGGAACTTATTCATCTTCTAACTGGAAGTTTGTACCCTTTAATCAAAAACCTCCCAATCACTCCCACCTCCCAGTCCCAGGTCACAGCACTTCTGTGTTTCTATGAATTCAGCTTTTTTTTTAAGATTCTACCTATATGCAATATCATACAGTATTTATTTTTCTCTGTCTGACTTACTTCACTTAACATAATGCCCTCAAGTTCCATCCATATTGTAGCAAATGACAGGATGTCCTTCTTTCTTATTATGGCTGAGTAATACTCCACTGTGTGTGTGTGTGTGTGTGTGTGTGTGTGTGTGTGTGTATGTATGGGACATCTTCTTTATCCACTCATCTATTGACAAGAATTTAAATTGTTTCTATATCTTGGCTTTGTGAATAATGCTGCTGTAAACATGGGAGTGCAGACATCTTTTCAATGTCCTATTTTTATTTTCTTTGGATATATATACCAAAAAGGAATTGATGGATCATATCATAGTTGCATTTTAAATTTTGGGGGGAACCTCCTTACTGTTTTCTATAGTGGCTGTATCAATTTATGTTTCGATCAACAGTACACAGGGGTTCCCTTTTCTCCACATCCTTGCCAACACTTGTTGTCTCTTGTTTTTTTGATAGCCTTTCTAAGAGATGTGAAGGGTATCTCATTGTGGTTTTGATTTGGACTTCCCTGATGATGAGTGATGCTGAGCAATTTTTCATGTTTCTGTTGGCCATTGGATGCCTTCTTTGAACAAGTATCTATTCAGTTCCTCTGTTCATTTTTAAATTGGATTGTTTGGGGTTTTTGTTATTGTATGATTTCTTTATTATATTTTGTATATTAAGAATCAGATATGTTTGCAAGCATTTTCTCCCATTTTATAGATTGCCTTTTCATTTTGTTGATTGTTTCCTTTGCTGTGCATAAGCTTTTTAATTTGATGTACTGCCATTTATTGATTTTTGCTTTTGTTCCTTATGCTTTTTTGGTGGTGTCATATCCAAAAAATCATTGCCAAGACCAATGTCAAGGAGGTTCTTCGCTGTTTTCTTCTAGGAGTCTTGCTGTTTCAGGTCTATGTTTCAGTGTTTGTTCCATTTTGAGTTAATTTTTATGAGTGGTGTAATGTTGGGATCCAATTTCATTTTTCTGCATGTGATTATTCAGTTTTCCTAACACCATTTATTGAAAAGACTATCCTTTCCCCATTGCGTATTCTTGGCTGTCTTGTCAGATATCAGTTGACCGGTCAATCCTGTTAGATGATGCCTTAACTGCTGGCCACTGTGGCTGGTTCCAATCTCCTAGCCTCTCTGGCTTTAGAGAGTGGGAAAATGCCTGGCTTCTGGCTTACCTGAGTTTCTGAGGACTTACTATACTTTCCCTCTGGAGACAGTCAGAGCTGCCTTCTAGAAGGTGGTGAGCTACTGTGCCATACAAATGAAGGAGTTATAAAGGAATGGTTAGTGAATTAGAATCTTGTGCAAGAGAAGCTGCCTAGGGATCTTTTTCCTGATTGGAGGAAGACCATCATGGGACAACACAACTGTTTCCTCCGACTTTCCTTAGACATGCAAGTGACACGATGCACACAAATAGTAAAGTCATGCCTTTAAGATTAGAAAATATTTTAGTTAGATAAGTGGTTTTGATTGTCTGAAAGTCACCTAAAGTGTTAAGTGGTAAACTGGGTCATCTAAAGTAATAAACTTTCAGACCAAGCTGAAGCAAGTGGCAAACTTCAGGAAAACTCAGTCTCCATGACAGCATTTTTCTGAGATAGTGGAGACTGAATAAATAAAATTTTACCATATTCTTTTTAGTGCCAAGTCAAAAGGATTGGGAAACTAAGAGCCAGCAGGTGATTAAACGGGAGTATTCAGAGAGAATAAAATGGACTTTGTGCTCTTCTTGTTGAATAGGTTCTACATAATATCTTTAGATTTTGGCATTGAAAAGTAGAGGGAAAGAGGCCCCTCCATTAGTTTGGCAGATTTATCAAGCTGAGCTATGTCAATTGTATTATGCTGTTTCCAAGAAGACAGTAGAGCTTGTGAAATTTAACAGTGTCTGTCACCACTTGACATATTGGCTAAAACAAAAGCAGATTGAGGAAATGACTCACAATAGTTAATTGTTTCAATAGTCAGTCTTTCCCATCTGCACACTGTGTTGAATTTGATGACATCTGATGGGAACTTTGTGGAAAATTAATGCACCAAATTGTTTTCAAGAAGCAAGCCCTCTCTTTGCTTTTTTAGTAGCTACATGTCATTATCTGAAATCTCCATTTTATCTCCTTTTTGGTTTAGGTAAGACTACAGACTATCTTGACTTATGGAATACAAAAAGAAAAGCCTATGCATTTGTAAAAAACAAAATCAGTCAATAATAATTCAAAATATGTTTCTTCACTTAAAGAATGGATTAGGTATTTTGGCTTTGATAAATTCGAAAACAAAGGGAAAAGTTGTTCACAAAGAACCAAATTCAGGATGATATATGCAGCAAACATTCATCTTCCATTATCACATGAATACATAGCACATCTGGCTTCAGAATCTATGATGCCACTCTACAATTTATCACCCTTTATGGGAAACCATTAATTTACAACAGTTACATTAATGTATAGCTCTGTGGTTTAAGTTCACCCTTGATAGACCTAGGTCTTTCACTGTGCTGAATTCCTTTGTAGATGCCACTTAAAAATCCAACTGACTTATCTGACCTGAAGAGCAGCTTTATATTCTGAAGGTGTGGCTATCAAGTAAGAACAGCAAGTTCCCTTTTTGGATATTTGCCAATGGGGATAAAGCTTAACTCCAGGAAAGTTGATTCTTTTTGGAGAATATTTCTAGTATTTGTGTTCTTGTTGGACATCTACAAATGAGTCTACATTTCAGCTGCGCTGGAAACCACTATTTACAAAGAAGAAAGGATAGGGCTGTCTGTTCCCAGCAGATAGATTTCCTTGGTGCTACTCAAGATATCACTGCTATCTTTTGGTAGTTGTGGCAGAGCTGTGATTTTTTTTTTTAACAGATTTGGTGTAAAGGATGAAGGTGTCTTGTTTAATAAAGAACAAAATAAACCTAAGAGGAGACTTCAAGACTTTCAAGGGCTGTGAGGGGAACAAAGAAACTTCTTTTCTACAGCTCAATAAGGCAAAACCCAAAGTGCTAGCCCAAATCATCAGCAGGCTATGGCTCACAGTAATAAAGAACATTTCAATAGGACATTCTAAGGGAATAGCTGCTCCGAGAGGAAATAATCTCCCCATCCTTTCTCCTGGGAATTCTATTAGGTATTGACATTTGGAAAAAATTTGTTCCCGGTCTGAGGCAGCCTTTCTCAGTCTAAGAACATGTATTCAGCTCACTGAAGATTAGAATTAGAAGTATATTAATTTTTTGAATACTTTGAACTATCAGAGAAGCTGGGTGGAACAGCGAAAGGCAGGATGTGGGGAGGATGATTCCCAGCATCCCCTTTGAATGCCTTGCGTCACTGGGGCACATTTGAATTTCCTCAACTGGGAACTCAAAAGATCTAAAGGAGAGTGACACACAGCACTTATTAGAAAGCATCTGCACGCTCCCTGCCTTCTTTGCAGAGATCTCTGAATATGTTGGTTCCACCCCACCCAGGGAGGGCTGGGATTCAGGGGCAAACTTGCAAAACTTGTAGCATCCCATCTTTGATATACTGGTGACTCAGGCATCATCCTTCAGCCTAATCTGAAGAGCATACTGCTTGTTCTCTTCTGGTGCAAAAGAGACCTTTTAGTTTATGTGGTCTCTATCTAAAACTGTCGCAAACTAGAAACGATGAATCATAAGGAGCATTAGTGAAATAATTTTGCTCATGTAGACGGATGAGAGCTGAACTTTTTTCTTGCTGTATCTACGAATTCCAGTTCATATTTCTTCACGTGAAAGTGGATTTTTTCCTCCTGGATTTATGTTAAGCTGAGCAAGCAGTTCTAGTGAAATTAAGCCCATGTATAAACAATAGATTCAGACAGCTCAATTTTGGTCCCAAATGCCATTAGAGTTTTCCCCCCTCCTCTACTTTATTACAATTTCTGATTCTCTGATTCTTATAACCCACTTTTTATATTGAATATCACATTGTGTACAGGTATGCCAAATTGGTATTGGTATATCCTGATTGCCTTGCTTGGGAAAAGTGCTGAATTCAAGTTTGAAATGTTTGTACTTGACCGAACTTTAGGAAAAGAAGAAAAAGAAGAGAGTATTTAAAACCCAAAAATGATTCTGTTTCTTTGCTGTGATAAGCAACATCTTGAATCTTAACCAACAGAATAGATTTACAATCTGCATGAAATGTATAAATGAGATGAAGTTAGAGGAGACTAATAGTACATTCTGAGGAATTTCCAAAGAGTTATAGGAAGCATGAGTGACTTAACTCCCAAAGTGTGTGGTCAGATATAATATTTAATTAAAAACTTATGAGGGCAGAAGAAGTGTTGTGGAAGGCACTCAGGAGATGCCAGGAAGTATATTGATGTTTTTACAGGTGCAATCTCATTGAACCCTCACAGTAGCGCCATGAAGTACATACTGGGACCCCCATTTCAAAGATGAGGATAGTGGAGTTCAGAAAGGCTATTAAGGTTGCCTACAGTTTAGAACCATGATTTGAATCCAGATCTTTCAGGTTTTCAAACCATTTGTACTACTTCATAATCTGTGAAGAAAGGAGCTTGTCTGGGTTCTGTGTATATTCTCTTCACGAGGAGATGTCAAGGAACATTGAGCAAAAGGCAACATTACTAACAGAAACAAAAACTGGCACATGGATGCTAAGGAAGGAGGCAGCTTCCTCTGTTGGGTTGGAAAAGATCGTGAAGCCAAGAAGAAGTCATAATTAGGCAAAGAATGAAGAAACTTGGGAGGTTCTTTTTTTAATTTTTTTACATTTTTTTTTTTTGAGAGACAGAGCATGAACAGGGGAGGGACAGAGAGAGAGGGAGACCCAGAATCCAAAGCAGTCTCCAGGCTCTGAGCTAGTGGTCAGCACAGAGCCTGATGCAGGGCTCAAACCCACGAACGGTGAGATCATGACCTGAGCTGAAGTCAGATGCTCAACCGACTGAGCCACCCAGGTGCCCCAAATGATGTAGGAGTTTAAAGGAATATGTAACATGGCTCTCTTTGCCTCTGGGACAAAAAAATAACATCAATCATGGCCAGGAGGAAAACTAGACAGAGAGTTTAGAAGATGTGAACAGCAAGTTGTAAAGATGCTGAAGGGGACTGGGCACAGAAGGGCCTGGGATTTGTGATTTGGGGGAGGGATAGAATGTAATGATAATTTCTCAAGCACTGTTAATTATATAATCCCTTTAACTCATAGAACTCAGTATTTATTCTGTCTATACAATACTTCAGTTTTATAGTATCAGTGAAACACAGGGGAAAATGTGGATTTTCCTGGGTGGCAATCAGAGTATAATTAGAGTTCAGAGTTTTCAGGCTAAGACATTGGAAATCTCATACTGCAGGTAACCCTTTCTCCATTGCCAACACATTTATCCATACTTTGTTTTATTTTTAGAAACCATAAACTTAATTGTCTCAATGTGACATGACTTCCTCCTGAAATCCCTAATGAATTTAGCTATTTTAAAAGAAAGGCTGTGGCAGAATAGGCCTAGATATGTGGGGGGCTGTTGGTGAAAGCTAGAGAACTTTTATGGAAGTGTGGGCTGTGCTTATTCTGTGTTCAGGGAAAGGGCTGGCCCACAAGGAATGAGGAAACACACTTAAAATAATGCCTTTAATATATTATGAACAGGGAATTTTTCCTTAGTGTATCTCTTATTGTTCCATTTCTTTTTCTTGCTCAATAAATACAAGGGGGAAAAAAAGCATTGCTTTTACGTTTTAATTTCCCAGCAGCACTCTGTATTGGAGACAGTAATTAATGAAAATTACAGGCTAAACATTTTACAGTTTGCATTAAGTGCTTTATCCATGTTTTGTAAAAGAATCTCATACTACCTAGAGATAGGTGAATGTTTGAGTGTGTATTAGGGGGGAGCACACATGCTAGCATCTCTCTTGAAGTTGTCCCCAGCCAACCCTGTATGGTGGTATCTAAAACATGGGGTCCTATGTCAAAGAGATTGTTTACCTAGCCCTATAACATGATTTTAAATATAATACTCACCTTCTAAGATGCCTTAGCTACCAGATCCATCTACATTTCAAAAAAGGAATAATCCAAAACACAATTTTGTTGTGTTCTACTAACAAAATTAAATGTTGTCAAGCTGTTTAAAAAAAAATCTTGAAAACATAATTAGCAGGACATGCTAAACAATATTTTATAACCTAGCTTATGCTATTATGTTATATAATAAAATCATGTTTTCTTCCAATCTTTCCATTTTATAATTGAGCATAACAGCAAAGAATATTAAATTGGGCTAGTTTGACCTAGGAAAATGAAATTTATATCCTCATTTAGAAGTGAATACACTTTTTAAAGAGTAGAGGATATTTTGCCTGGAGAAATTGAATGGTGAACATAGAATAAATAAATAGTGATTTCCCAAACTTTTCCCAGACTAATTCAAATCTTAGAGTCTTAGGCTGAAACAAGTTAGACACCTTATGATCACCGTCCCATGAAATAAAATATAAAGTTATTTGCTGAAAGCTATTAAAATAAATGAAAGGATTTGTGGTGCAAGAAAAAGGAAAGTAGAGGCAGGTAGGGGAAAGAGTGGGTCATAAAATATACAATTATAATTGCATAGCTGTACTTTCTAGTAGACATTCTAATTTAAAAATATAGTGATCAATTTACCGCAGCAAAAAATTTTAGGCATCTGTTGGCAATGGAAAGATATAGTAAGAAGAGTAAGACCTATAACTCCTCTCAGGGCAACTGTATAGTCTAGGGCATGTCTTTGTGTATATGTTTCCATGTAGTAGGATGTGGGAAAAACATGGGGTAAGTGAGTAGATTGTGGGGAAATTAGTACAAATCCAAAAATAGCATATTACAGGATAGCAAGTTACCTGCTGCAGGAGGTCATACCAACTATGTCAGTAAGGGACATACCAGAGTCAGAATTGAGAAAAAGAGCCAAGGCCTGGAAGAACAAAGGCTGTGTCTGGAGACAAGGTCAGGTACGTTAAGCTCTCTAGGTTATCCAACAGTTGGCGAATGAAGTACATTTTACCCAGAGGGCTTAAATGGGTTGAATGTCTACATTGCTGGCTTGTTCTAGGTAACGTCCTTTGTGCCATCCTCCAAGAATGATTTTTATTAAAATAAGTTTGAAATTAGGGTACACAGCACACACATTAATCATTGTTAAGAGGCAGTGGGGAAGTGGTTAAATGCATATAGATGCGAAAAATGTCTTAAAACTCATCAAGACAAATGTATGGTGTTATCAGGGTTATTGCTAGATGAAACACTGAATCACAGGTTAGAAAATGGAAGTTTTCATCTGATAACCACTCCTTACTAGCAGGAATATCTGGACAAGTAACTTAATCTCTCTGAACTTAGTTTCTTCATCTGTAAAACTCTTGTCTTCTAGAGTTTTTATAAAAATCACATAACATCTTTTGTGTGAAAGCCTTTGCAGACCACAACTTTCTATACAAATGTAAGTTGTGGAAGAGAGATGAGTGTGACAAATGGGGTGTTTTAGAGAGAGAAATCCCATCACTGTGTGGAAGCTATACTGCAGAGTACAGAGGCACATGGTGGGAAGTAAGTCTGTCAAACAAGAAATAAGACTTGGCCAACAAATGATCTGGCTACAAAAATAGATTCCTACACAAAAATACTTGTTGGGAAGGGAATTCCTTCTCACTACCTTTCCTTACTACTATATCTTACGGACAGAACTGGCTTACATTACTCAAAGGGTTAGGGGTTTTTATTATAAGTGGTGTTAACGAGACATGTTTAAGTGGTTGGATTGGTACAGTTTTCTGCATGTAATAGGTTATTATATATATATATATATATATATATATTTCCTTTCAGATACTTGTTGAGGCTATACTTACCATATTTCAAAAGCCAAGTTAATTTAGGTCAATGAAAAGAGAATTTATTTCCAGTCTATTACCATCTAATCCCTAATTAAATCAAAGAATAAGGAACTGAGTGATCCAGGCAGATCATTTGTCTCTTGGCAAAAGTTAATTCAGTCAGTATAAAGGAAAGAGAGATGATTGTTTCCAAATAACTAGTAGATTTTTGTGGCCATTCATTGCCTAGGCATGAAGGAATATAGGTTTTATTAAGAGAAGCTCTGAGCTTTAAAGAAAAGCTTTGAAATCCAAGCTGTCAGGCATTTTATGTTAAGAGATGGAAAGACTGGCCATCTCAGTGTTCAAGAAAGAAAAAAATATCCCCTGAAATATGGAAGGAATAAATGCTCTATGGCATACATATCATCCCTACAGGTTTCTTCCCTTCAAGTCATGGCCTATTTCATGGCCCATTTCCCTTTATTTTGAGAATTTTTTTCCTGATTACAAAAGATTTCAATGATAATTGGAAAATACAGAAAAGTACAAAGGAGAAAATAAAAATCATTTAAAATTATTTAGTCATCTCTACGTAGAGATAATAGTAATAACCTATTTTGAGAATTTTTTTCCTGATTACAAAAGATTTCAATGATAATTGGAAAATACAGAAAAGTACAAAGGAGAAAATAAAAATCATTTAAAATTATTTAGTCATCTCTACGTAGAGATAATAGTAATAACCTCCCAGTTTATTTTTCTTTGGATATGTGTGTATGTATGTGTTTGTGTTTATTTATGTATATAAGGTTATTGTATATGTGTGTGTATGTGACAAAATTGAGAACAAAGTTATATGTAGTTCTCTTTTTTCACTAATTAAAATGTATTTCAAATATTTCCTCGTCATTAAAATGTCTTTACAACATTTTAAATTCTGTATAATATTCCCTTCTATGGTTATGTGGCAATTTATTGAAATATTCCCTTATTGTTTTGCATTCAGAATGTCCCTGGATTTTCTCTGTTTTTCCCCCCAATCCAAAGGGATACCTCAAAAGATATCTTTGCAGCCATTTATTTATGTGCACTTCTGATTATTTCCTTAGGATACATTTCTATAATTGTTGGATGAAAGAAAAGGCATGCATTACATTTTTTTAGCTCTATAAACTAGGGACTATATGAGGAATCACCTTCTTAATCTACAGGGAGCATGCTCAGTGTCTGAGGTGGAAAGGAGGGGGTTGAGGGTTCCACAGAAAGCAGGTTCTGGCTGGTTCTGGGTGACAGTTACTGGTTCAGAATGTGGAAGTACCACCCTCCAATTGTAACGGACCAGGCATCCTTGCTTTGCCTGGGCAGCTTCAGAGGATAGTTGGATATTTGTAATCTTGGAGAAATGTTCAAGAGAAACCTGGGATATCCTAGGCTAACACCATTTTAACTTTAAAAGTCAAGCAGGGCCAATAAAAAAGACGCATGGGGAGTGTACTTCTTATTAGTGGTACATGCTGTTTGCTTAGGTCTCACAAACCTAGTTGATTGTTCAACTTTCCAGTGAACTTTTTCAGTAAAGTCAAGTGGGATGGAAGTGGGATGAGGAAGAGGACTCAGTAGGCTTGCGAAAGAAGAAGGTGTTGGACTTCGAGATAGGCATCGGTTGTGAGACATATCTGAAGTTTGCAGAGGTTGATCTCTTCCACTACTCAAACCAGTTACTCCATTTCTATTGGTGCCTCTGTCTCCTTAGCTAGAAATTTGGGTCAAGATTCTTCATCAGTCTCCTCTATCCTCTTAAGTCTGAAATGCACCAAGCCTGTAATTTTGCCCTACTTGAAATGTCTCAAATCCTCCTTCACCTCCATTCCTACTACTGTCTCTCTTTTCCAGCTTTCAGCACAGATCTGCAATTCTGGAATCATTTCAGACTCCAGTTTCTCCCTTACTCCCTGTAACTGTTTCCAGTTTACTATTCCCCAAACACTGCTTAACCGTTTTTCTCTCAAAGAGCCTGAAACTATTGCAAATAACTTGCCTGTAGACTATGAGCTCTTTTTCAAGATTGGGGCTTTACCTTCCTTACTCATCTTTGTAGCTCTAGTGTTTAGGAAAAGTGGCCTCAGCTAAACCAATTTTAGCCTGGCAACAACCCCATGGCATTTTTGAAAGGGATACTGTGCCCTACGGAAGGAAAGTAATTTGTCTGAGACTACATAGCTAGTAAGTGTCAGAGCGAGGATTCAGTCCTGGGCAGGTCTGTTTTTCCCTAAACTGCATGAACTAAGTTGCACCCTGCTATACCTCCATTGTCAGGAGTCTTGAGAGTTCCTCAATCAAGCTGTCTTACTGTACTTCTAACACTTTTCTGTACTGAATGCTGTGTCATGGGATATCACCTGCCACAAGAAATATATTTGAGCACGTTTAGGGGTGGAGACAAGAGGGGGAGGGCAGGTTGATGAAGACCAAGAAAAGTTTTTTTAGGAGAAGATGCATCTCAAGCTAGGCTTTGAAGGTTGAAATAGGGTTTGGTCTCAGCAGGAGACCAGGGCAGAGGGCATTCCATATCATGGGAGCAGACAGCAAAGGCCCTGAGACAGAAACGAATCAGTAGTGCTCTGAACAATGAAGACATTGGCCTATTTGTAGAAAGTTTTCATATAGTCTTGTTGGAAACAGCCTTTCCTTAAAGTAAGGTTTTATGAGTACCCTGGAAATAAACCCCATGATTTCATAGATTGAAGTGCTAGTAAGTATTGCAGAGAAATTGACCTCTTTCTGTATTGGGAGAACATAGAGAAGAAAGCTCATTTGGGTGTGGCATTCCTTCACTTCAGATTTCAAATTGGACCCGGGTCATGAATCTTTGTGGGAAGTCCTAGAGGACAGGAGCCAGCTTTGTAACCTTAGCATGACTTCAGTTTTTATGGTAACTTTTGACCTTCAGAAAAAATTTCACCCCCAAGTTTAGGAAACCTGAAACATAAAATGGATTGGAGGTGGTCTGGATGTACTTTCAAAGAGAATATTTTTTACTGGCCAATAAACTCCTATGTGGCCATAAGCATGTTGTTGAAAGGGACCTGGCTGATGGCAAACAGTAACATGAGGGAAACTTAAAATCACTACCTGGAGATGATAATCAACTGTAAATCAATGTCAGGATTATTTCAAAAGTAGTAGTCAAGTAAAAACAAAAGCTGCCAAGAAGATAAAATTAGTTTAGTAAAAATAATCATTGGAAATCTCATTTTTGATATTTGCCTTTCAAAACTTAGAATAAGGAACCAAGGAAAGCAAATCTGTTATTAGCTTTTAAGTTACACTACACGAATCTGTGCACACAGTGAATTGAGAGAGTATTTTGAATTTGTTTTTGTGAACATCCAAAGGGGTCAGGGAGGATGTTATATGTTTCTTCCCATCCCAATCCTGGCCTGAAATGCCTCCTGCTCTGGGATTCCAGCTACATACACTATTTAAGGTGTTTAGTTCTGTCCTCCAAATTTTCAACAGCCAAAGTGAGAGCAGAATACATGGAAAGTGTGTATCTCAGCCCTAAACCTCAGTCTCCTCCTGAAGGAGGCCCAGCTGATTATCCACTACATCACACAAGTCACTAATAAGCCCAGAGATCATAGTTTCCCAACTCTGATATAACAGTGGAGGCAGGTCTTTGCTGAGAAGTGCTCTTTCCTAAGGGGCCTCACAGCAGTTGGTTTAGAATCTTTAGGCCTAGGTTCCACATAGGGAGAAAGGCCCAACTGTCAAGACCTTGCTTGAACAATCTACATGGCTTTTTGCCTTACAGAAACAGATCTTCTTCCCTCTCGGCCATCCTCCTTGAAGCCATCTTTCCCAGGATGATGCGCACATGGCTTAAACTGCATTCTTGACCCAATCCTAGTCAGGCTTGTGTGCTTACTCTGTCTTGATGTAGCAACCAGTTTATACCTAACCAGCCCTTGACAGCCTGAAGCTGCTTTCCACTTGGGAGGCCAGTTAGGACCTGCCTCATCCTAACAGGGCTTCAGGCTGCCCCGAACAGTGATGACTGAGATTAGGTGATGGCTGCCTTCACTTCAGTTTAGTTGCCATTCCCTTACCCTCCATCAGAGGTCTTACTCAAGAGAAGGAGCTGAGATTAGGGTTTGGCATAGAGATTCCTTCCCTCTTTCCTAAAGTACCATCAGGCCTAAAAAGTCCTACCTCTTAAAATAGTAATGGGAGCTGGTGTTATGAAGGTCACATCAGAGACACAGCAGGAATGAAGGAGTCCCCAGCCCCCTCCCTCAGTAGAATGTCAACAGTAGGACTGTGTCATGTTTGGGATGGAATATACAGCACCAGCAAAGCATCTGATACATAACAGGCCTTCAAGGAATATTTGTTGCCTATAAACATTAAAAAGGTGGATGGGGGTAAATGGGGGAGGGGGAACTCTCCTAGTGACTTATGATCTGGGCCTTTTTCAGTGGATAGTACTATAATTATGCAGTCATTATTTTAGTACCCCCTTCATTGCCCTTCAGCCTTGGGGGTTAAGCTTGGAACTACTCCGTTTTTTGGAGTTCAAAGTTAATAGCTCACCCCAAGTCAGCTACTGCACATAGTAGGTGGCTCATTGTGTACCTCACATTACTTATCCTTGTGTCCACATTCCAATAACATGTTGCTGACTTGTTCCCTTATCTTTGTGTACCCTTCATGTTCCCCATCACCATATGATCTGCCAGGATCTTCTTACAGCCTTGGGGTATGTATTGACCCTGGGCCTCGGTTGCTGTGGCTGAGTGCACACCCCTTGTTGCCCAGACTGCCAGTCTCCCATGATGCAGTGCTCTGCTCTCATGCTGGCTTGTTCACCTGCAGCTGGCCCCTGGGCCTCTCCTATGATTATGTCTCTGAGTATTGCATATAGCTGGAAATTCCTATATTGTGTTTTCTTCCCATACTGGTCTGGCTCCCACATTCTGGTTTCCCTTATCAGGTCCACTCTGCTGCTGACTTGAGTCTTATTCCTGAGAAAGAGCATATTACCTGTGTCCCTATGTATTCCTTTTAGTATCTCTACCATATTCTGATTCAGAAACCTTTTTGTCCCTTTTTTCAAGTTAATTTTATACATGGTTCTGGATCACTAAGAAATACTGTTTTCTCAAAGACTGATCCTAACCTTGGGCAGAAATTTCAGTTTTTGGAAGAGGTTTAAGGTGGTGTGTTGTATGGGGCTGTGTGTCTTTTTGTGGAGGTCACATGTCTTTAGGTATGGACTTATATTGTGTGAACTTTGTGTGTATGTGTGATTGTGTGTGTGTATGTGTGTGTGTGTGAGAGAGAGAGAGAGAGAGAGAGAGAGAGACTTCTTTTGTAGTGCTTCCTGAAAAACATTTCTCTAAATAGAACAAGAAGAACCAGAATGGATAGGAAGAAGATTAGCCTTTATTTATATCCTCCAGTTATGTGTAGAAACATCATATTACATGTTGTTTAGATGGTCCACCTTTCCCATGTGATATTTTTCTGGCCTTCATTCTTGGCCTCATAGTGAACTCAAGGTCAGAATAAAAATGATGGCCATCATGACTGTATAAAACTTCATCGCAGTAGAGAAATGGGAATTTAAAAAGATAATGTAGGGTGGTGTCTGATGAAGAGAGCTTAAAGGGTGATTCCATTTGGGTATTACATGCTGTGTTTCTACAAAAAATAGCAAAGGATTTTAATTTTTCTTTAATGTTTAATTTTTATATTTGAGAGAGAGACACACACATACAGAGCATGAGCAGGGGAGGGGCAGAGGGAAAGGGAGACACAGAATCTGAAGCAGGCTGCAGGCTCTGAGCTGTCAGCACAGAGCCCAATGCGGGACTCGAACCCACAAACTGTGAGATCATGACCTGAGCTGAAGTAGGATGCTTAACCAACTGAGTCACCCAGGTGCCCCAAAATGGCACAGGATTTTAAAAACTTGCTATCCTGTATTAGGAAGAAACATTTTCCTGATTTGCTATACTTTATTTTCAAGTGGAGAGAAAGGAATTGACTTAGTTCAATACAACATTTGGCTGCTCTTCCTAACCTTAAATTTGTGTTAAATAATAGCTATATGAATATTATGTTTCAGCTGACCTTTTGGGATTGCTTTTGCCTAGTGAATATTTTTTCTAATTTTCTTTATGTGCATTTTACACTGAGTTGCAGAAGGGATGGAATTTAATTGTTCTATTTGTATTTTATCCATTTGTTTTCATAGCTAAGGGAAAGGGGTGTGTTTTGAATAAATCTAGGAAGTAATTTATAGCTACTGATATTAATGAAATACATTTGTAGCATATGCACCTTTGTGTGAGTATGCCTGTAGGAAGGATCAATGTGTCCACCTGGGAGGGTTCGTATGAATGTGTCTCTCCTTTAGCCTTCTTTGCTATATTAAAAATCCTGCATTGGGATTTACTGGACTTTTGTGCATGTTAAGAATAGCTGATAGGGAGGGGCAGAAAAATTACTGAGCTTAGAACTAACTCCACAGTTGTGGGGTCTGAGACAAACTTTTGCCCTATGGTATATAGAACAAATAGCAAAATGGTGGCAAAATAGTTGGCAATCTAGCAAAGGTAGAGTGGGGATCTGTTTGGGTATGGGCTTAAAGGTTGGATAGTGGCATAGAGGCATTGTTTTTGAAGTCTTTCACTGTTAAAAAGAACCTCACATAAGGCTAGACAGCAATGTCCTTTGGTTGACATTCTGGATTAGAAACTTTAAGAGACTTTTTTCTCTGTGAATGAGATCAGAGTGGTTTTATTGTGGTTGTTGGCAGGAGACCAATAATGCAATACAGTTAAATGAAGACTAACTTGTTCTAGATTTTCCCAGCACAGTTTTGCAAGAACCAGTGGTCTAAGAAATGGATTCTGGGTGATAAAGCATGTCCCAAACTCTTCCCACCTCCAGCACTCATTGAGTAACTTATTAAATAAAAAATTATAGGCATAAGCTTGTGTTAAGGAAGAGCAGTTCCTAAAAATGTGTGGTACCAAAAGCCATACATTTTGTTTTGAGTATGTTTATTTCCATGACCAGATGCAATATACTCCATGAGTTTATTCACTAGCTTGGGTTTTACCTGCCCATTTTGAGGTGATGTTCCTCTGGGGGAGCCACTGTGATTTAACCATATTTAAAATAAAATATGCCACTACAAATATTTGGCATTTCTGCTATGGATGAGTGGGACCATGGATACCACGTTGTCTCAATGCTTCCAGGGGACTCAGTGTTAACAGTGAGTTCAGTACCTGCCAGAGCATTTGAACAGATTCATAGCACAACTTACGTGGGATGCATAAAGACAGAACACATCTGTTGTCATCTTAAAGCCAGTTCTCTGCTGTGGGTGGACCTCCCCAAACAGAGGAAAGGGCAACCTTCTCAAATGGAGTGCTGAATTTGGAGGTATCAGTGAAGTGCTTGGGGGAAGTCAGAAGAGGGAAAATTGAATATGGAGTTGGGGTAGATCAAATTGGACCTCTGGGGAGAGGAAGAGGCCCCGATTGGACTTCATGAAGTAAATATCAAGGAGAAGGAAGGGAGGAAATTTATTTTGCTTCACTAGCAAGATAAAGATGTTCAAATAAAGGGATAGGGAGGTCCAAGGAGAGCAGGGAGCACTGGGAGGAAATGGGATCAAAGTCAAAGGAGGTTAGACCTAATGTCTTGGATATTAGGACCCCCTGCAGGTGTCTGAACAGGATCCCTGTGTGATGAACATGGTATTTTATAAATATAATATTAACTTACTGCAAAGATACTTAGATTAGATAGATTTTCTTCAGGGTAATAATTATTTCTGCTATATGGTGACTTTTGTTTCCATATACATGTTAAAGACAGAATAAGAAGAAAACTTAATGTGTGACATTTTGATTGTTGTCCAAGTGAAATTGAGGAGAAAATGTTTTCTAAGTTCCAAGATTTCCTACTCCTCAGTGTCTCTTCTCTATACTCTCTTCCTTTCCAGGCAGGTCACCTTTTTAATCCCTCACTGTTCTCTTCCCTGTAACATCATACTCCTTGGAAAGGGACTCAACATCTGTCACAGAAGCATGAATGTGTTTAACCAAAGACCAGTTTCCCCAGAAGCTTGATCTCATGGAAGAGTAACAAGACTTGTCACATGCCAAGGAATGTCACTCACTGGGAATGGGGGGAGCTAGAGATGTAAGTGGGTCAGGGCCCTTTTCCAGAAACTAGGAATCATCCCAAGTGAATGGCCTTCTCACCTGTACTCCCTACTTCTACTCATGCCAGTGTCAGTGTGCTATTATAAATGAATTTGTCCTCCTTTGCTTTTTTCTTTCAAGCCTGAGACTTTAGATTTGTAGGTGAAATCTATTTCCTACCAAGGCTATAAGAATCAGAAACTTCTTTGGGGCTCTTTCACTGAAAACTGCTTCTGTTCACAGACGAGGCTTAGGCATGAGATAGTTGGGCCTTTTAGGTACAACAGACCTGTGATGAGCAACTTTCAATGACCTGTCCACTGGACACACAAATCATGAACAGATTAATGAAAACACTTAAAGAACTACGCTAGCAGGTGATGAATAAGATATAGTCCATGCCATAAGTGTTTAGTGATGCAGATCTTGGACACAGAAACCAATACTGTAGTGCAGAAATTCTCTTGGTATCCCTGATGCTGGTTACTGATTTTGCTTGAGTCCTTTCCCACAACCCTCTCTTTGGCTGTTCAATCTTTTGTAGAACAGCTCCAGCCCTGACAAATACCCTCCTGAGATATTGAGCTAAAGGCTGATTCCTTATAATTTCCTCCCATGTTGGAAATAAATCCCATTCCACCATTTGAGTTTTTCCAGAGACAAAGGAGAATCTGGAGGTCTCATTATATACTGGCTCCCAAAAGATCCTCAGTCATAGGCTTAGCTGCTACATAAGCCTGGATCTCTGGGTTAAGACTGGGCAGGATTCCAGGACAGGTACTGCAGGAATATCATGTATCAGCTGGTTCCTCTGCACCTGTCCCAGTTGCAGTGTAACTCAGGGTTCGTAGAGGGAGTGGGTCACCAAAGGAGAGAAAAAGAAGAGTAGAAGTGCATGGCTATGGTATTTCTTAGTGATGATTGTAACCTGGCCTGGGCTGGGGAGATGCAGCAACGCCTTAGGAAGGTGATACTTTGTAGTAAGTCTTTATGACCAAGAATGGAAAAAAAATGTCTCAAGTGGATGAGAGCTCAATCTAATAGGTCAATCTGGGCATACATCAGGACCTTAATTCTGACCTTGTATTCAACATTGAATCTCTGGACCTCCCCTGGTCTTTGTGTCAGATCATAGATATTTAGAAGAGATAGGGTTTGATAAAAGAAGGGTGATATGATTTCTTTTTAACCCTACCCCCAGGCTTTTGACCTCTAAAATACCAAAGGTTATTATTGCACATGAACAACTAGCCCAAGTCAGGTGTCATCTTTGAAAGCTGGATTTGTGTCCTAGTTTGATGCCCTTGCCAAGGGACTAGTTCTTAATTCTTCCCTCTTCAAGTATCTTATTTGTCAACAGAGGCCAAAGTCTCATGTGTGTCAAAGTTAGACAGTGCTTTCCAGTTTCCCCTCTTCTAGGTGATGCATTTGGCACTCTTAGTTTTGATACCAAGAGGACAAAAGAGTTTTGAGAAATTTATGTTTCCTAGATCAACCCTGCTGAGTAAAAGGTCCCCACTGATGGTCCATCTCACTTCTAACATAGTTGGCACTTCTGGGGAACTAGTCTCCAGTATTGATTTCAAGTCTATATCCTGGAAAGTGTTCACAGAAATAGTGGTCTCCATTAGTTTTTTGAGATCACACACCAAGGGCTGAATCATGATTATCACTTTGTCCAGGTACTCCATATTGTTGGGAGGACTGGGTCTGATCTAACATGAGCCTCCTAGGATAACCTTATCCTGAGAGCTAGCTGAGACGGGATCTTCCACGAGGGACTATATCTTCTCTGGGAATGATGCTCTCTCCCCTCCATTCTGCTTAACTCTTGTGCAGAAGTCTACTTCCCCCTCTTCAGTCACACCAGCTTGGGGAAAAAGCTTTATCATTCATTCATTCACTACCATTTGGTTTCCTATCCTAGAGGAAATTTCCCATGATATAAAGAGAAGCCCAGAATCTGACTTCATCCTAAAGAGGTCCTTTGATTTTCTCTTTCCATGCTTGGCTTGGGAGCATTAACTGGGGGTGGGGTCTGTCATGTGACCTTGGAGAGGTCAGGAGGTTCCAATCTAGCCTGAACTGGGCTGGCATGTCTTCCTCCTGTGAAGAGCCCATGCAACTGGTTGAGAATTTCTTTCCTCTTCTGTTTGTTTTCTGCCTTCTCTTCACTGCTCCTCTCTTTTCTCAATTCAGATGCAAACCTGTGATTTGGAAAAATTTGGGGATTTTATTTCAGCAAACTGTCTGTAATACATTTACCACAATTTGCCCTTCTACAGAATATCACCAAAGTCATGTTGAATAATGGGTTCTAGAATCTGTCCTTTAAAAAGTACTTCATAGAGACATTTGGCTAGGCCTAAACTCTGGCTGGACTGCAGCCCCATCGGGGAGCAGGGAGTCTGAGTAGAGGATGGATACTTCTGGCACCTTCTTCTCCGGAGACTGTGTCTATCCCAGGCAATGAACCATATAATACTGTGTAAATGTTCATTTCCTGTCCTTCTCCCCATAGTCCCTGTGACCTTCAACATTTCTCCTTGGAGGCTGCCACAGTCCAGCTTAGACTTCTCCCTAGAAATTCTGAAGTTGCCTTCTTGACTGCTCCTCTCCTTCCTTCCCCTTGATATAATCCTTGTGTTTCTGCTTCTGTCCTCTTACTTCCTTTGCTTAGTTCCTTTTCTTTCTGCTGTTCTTAATGCACTGATATTCTGTATTCTCAGTGGTTGGGAATGAGTAGCTTCTCTTCTGTTTTCTGCTGCTGCTAATAGACTTAGTAGGAATCCCTTAGAACTTCAATGAGGGACATATCTTCATTGTACCATATGATTCATTCTGCAGTCATTCTCTTGAGACAAACTGAACAACTTCTTTCTCTCTTTCTTTTTTCCTTTTTTTTTTTTTTTTTTTTTTTTTTTTGGTCTCTGTCATTGGACCACTGTTGTGGTCACAATTGTGACTTGCAATTGAAAGTCACCAATCAGGGGCTCAGTTGGTTGGGTGTCTGGGTTTGTGAGTTTGAACCGCACAATCAGGCTCTGTGATGACAGCTCAGAGCCTGGAGCCTGCCTCAGATTCTGTGTCTTCCTCTCTCTGCTCCTCCCCCACTCACACTCTGTCTCTCTCTCAAAAAATAAATAAAAACATAAAAAATTAAGACAAAAGGCCACCAATCACTAGGTGGAAGCTCAAGGAGGCAGCCAACTGGGGAGAAGGATTTAGTTCTCTCTAGCTGGTATTAATGATAAAGCAGTGAGATTACACAGATAAAGACAGATTTTAAAGATAGCCTTAGCATCCTCCAAAGAAAGTCTATAGAGCAGTTGCTCATCAAGTCTTAGACCTCCTTGAGCTGTTGTTTTTAAATTTCCCTCCTTTTAAGGTTGGCTTTAATATTACCAGCAAGTTATTTTACCTTTACCAACACAAAGATTTGCAATTGGTCTTGCAAGAAAGGAAGCAGGTAGATATAAGGAACCCTTACTGCTGTTAAGGGTTCTGCTAACAAGTCAGATGTTGGAAGAATTTCATCCCTGATTCTAAGATATAAGGACCTATTCTTGTCATCTTTTGGGAGTGCCCAGATTTACTGTACATTACTTCTTTGTCAGAGGCCAACCATGTGATCTAGTCCTGATCCCTTTTTATAAAATCGATTATATTTGAGACTGAATTCTAATTCAGATTATATCTGAGTTGCTGGCCTCATGTCTGAGACCAAAAAACATTATTCCAGACACCAAACTTCAGGGCTTCTTTCGTTGATAACCACATCCTATTTGCTCTCTTGGTGGAGGCAAGAGGAATGATCCTAATCCATTTATGAAATGTCTCCTTTTCAGACTGACATGCATCTATTCATATGAATCATAAAGGGTGGATTCCCAGTTTTCCAGATTAATGATCTGGGGGAGAGAATCCCCTGGAACAAGAACCAGAATGAGTAGCTCTCATCCATGAGTAGATTTCTGGGTGCTTATGACATGGGTGACATCTCTAGTACAGTCTTCTACCACTGGAATCCACTCTTCTTGCTATCAACAATAGCAGCCATCTTCTTCTCTCTGCACTGGAGATGGAGGTGGTGCCTATGGTCTAGGTAAAGGAGGGGATACTACAGGATCTGGAATCCACAAAATTTTTCATTTTCTTTTGACTTAGAAATATTGTGTCTTGGATATGGAATCATTTCAGTTTTGGTATGTTTGGTCTATTTGATGTAGGAAGGTTACTGTTTTGTGACAAGGGGTTGGGTGAGAGACTAGAAAGTCAGGTCTCCATTCTTTGACAGAGTCACCTCTACTTTATGAGCTACCCCTGGGGAGGTTCATACAAAGAGGACCAACACTTACAGCTGTCATTCCATGGCACTGGCCCTCTGACCTCCTGGTAAAGGTCTTGATCTTGAAACGTCCTTCTTTCTGGTCCATCCGATCTCTCACTTAATGGAGTGAGTTACAGAGCAGACAAAGTCCTCACCTGACTAGGAATTAAGAGGGCACCAGAAGTGCCTTCAGCATGGAAGATCCATTAGTGGCAGCTAAGCATGCAGGAGAGGGTTACTGTTCAGGGAGACCAGTCAAGTCAGCATCAGGGCAGTGTTTTCACAGATGCTCTTACCTCGATGTCTTCCTCTTTCTTGTGGGGCTCCCTGGCTTTAAGGAAGTTAGTGGTTGAACCTTCATCTTTTCAGGGAGGAAAATCTGTTGAGGTCTCCTCAGAAAGTGATTTGATATAATGTAGGCCACACCACCTTTCATCATCTGTCCTCAATTGACCTGTAATGAATGTATCACTGGGTCTTTTCCTCTTGGAATATAACTAGAAAGGATTTGTGGAGGCTGTAAACCGAGAGACAGTAACAGTCAGAAAATCAAATTCCCCTTCCCTTCTGGCCTTGAGTACTGTCTACATTCTGCAATCCTAGAGGGTTAAGATTAGAACCATCTTCTAGTCTCTGTGTTCCTAAGTAAAAGGACAAATATGAATTTTTTAATGTAGCAACTGAAATTTGGTATTTCCTGTTTACAAGTCATGTTGTTAAAGAGTTATGACATGGAAATGTGAACATTGGCCTGCCTTCTCTAATGGAGTATGAGTCATTCAGACTACCATTCCTTTCCTTCCTGGCCTCTGGCACCCAACCAGGGGAATATCTTCACCCAAGTAAGCTAAGAAGACTCATCTGGACACTATATTCCTCACCTTGATCTCCACCAGCTTTGGGTTTCTCATAATTGCATTTTATATGCTTCAAATGTGGGAATCCCCAAATTGGGAACTTGAGACTGTCAGTCAGTAAGGGGAGAAGGAGTTGCCTTTATGCTTTCATTTGACACATTTGATGAGCATTTTTAAGAATCAGAATAATTTACCAAAGAATGGTGTCAAAATGCCTACGGGGGCTCTGTCCCACCTAGCCAATGCTCATCCCATTTCTCTTGTATTGATAGGAGTGAATAAACAGTAAAAGTCCCTGAAGAGAGAGACATTTCTTATTTGTAATGTTTCTTCATTAGAATGATATCAGTCTATTGTCTAGTCATAAGTGAACCCTAGGTATGTAGAATCCTCGACATGGGAAGACACTCAGCTGGGCATTAAGGTAGATGAACCATCTCTACTGATATCTGACATGAACATGAAGGAAATTCCACTGGAGGTTCTGACTGCTAGGTTTTTAAAGCCTATAAAACCAGTGGCCCAGGGGCCATTGTGAAAGGTTCCCTGCTGTTCCTACAATTCTCTCTTCTTGCTTTCAACAGTGGCAGCTTTCTCATTTCTTGGCACTGTGAGGTGGAGATGGTACCTGTGGTCTTGAAGAAAAGATGTGCTTCTCCATATAATCTGAACTCTGTAACTTTTACCTCCTTTTATTATAGATATATTGTGGGCTGGATCTGGAGGCATTTCAGTCTTAGTATGGTTGGTCTCCCATTTGATAGGGAGGATGTTATTGTTCTGTGACAAGTGGGTGGGAGACTAGAAAGTCAGGTCTCCATTCTTTGACAGAGTCACCTCTACTTTATGAGCTACCCCTGGGGAGGCTCATAAAAAGAGGACCAACACTCACAGCTGTCATTCCATGGCACTGGCCTCCTGGTAAAGGTCTTGATCTTGATACGTCCTTCTTTCTGGTCCATCTGATCTCTCACTTAATGGAACGAATTACAGAGAAGACAAAGTCCTCACCTGACTAGGAACTAAGAGGGCACCAGAAGTGCCTTCAGCATGGAAGATCCATTAGTGGCAGCTCAGCATGCAGGAGAGGGTTACTGTTCAGGGAGACCAGTCAAGTCAGCATCAGGGCAGTGTTTTCACAGATGCTCTTACCTCGATGTCTTCCTCTTCCTTGTGGGGCTCCCTGGCTTTAAGGAAGTTAGTGGTTGAACCTTCATCTTTTCAGGGAGGAAAATCTGTTGAGGTCTCCTCAGAAAGTGATTTGATATAATGTAGGCCACACCACCTTTCATCTTCTGTCCTCAACTGACCTGTAATGAATGTATCACTGGGTCTTTTCCTCTTGGAATATAACTAGAAAGGATTTGCAGAGGCCATATTTGAGAGGCAATAGTAGTCAGAAAGATGAATTCCTCTTCTCTTCTGGATTTGGATTCTGGGTATATGCTGAATTCTCTAAAGAGCCTAGGGATCTTCTCCCTGTCTCTAAGTTTCTGAGGAAGGGAATAGCTAGTCTTTGATTTCTATACCATCCACAAACTGTTCATATGTTTTGAGTGTCTCTTATGTACTAGGTACTATGTTTGGTTATTTCACTTCTGGTGATCATCCCCCTCATGCCTTAGAATTTCAGAGATTGTTGGGGAAATGGGACATTCTCTTCCATTCCCTGTCTTTGGCCTTCCACTATGGTAGTCTGCCTTGGGAGTTTGGAATTCTCTCCTTGGCAAGCCTGGTATCACCATTGCTCTATTTCAACCAATGATAGAGCAGAATTCAACAGGAACCCTTCAATATGCCTCATTCTGGTCCAAGACCAGTCCCCCCACCCCCTACCTGTCCTTTCTCCAACCACTAATTATAAGATCATTTGTTATAACTCAGACATTTTCACTGTCCTGTGGGAATTCTCTAGTTCTTCTAACCATTTATTATAGCTACTGCCCCAGTGTCCTTGGGTTCCTCATTATCTATCAATCTCATTCTTTCTCTTGCTCATCTCCACTTGCTACATTTACTCTGAGATCCTGCCAGGCAGCTACTCACAAACTAGAGTCATCAGTGAAGTCCTTTCTCCTGAGAGAATATTGAACTGGCCATGAACTCCTAAGGCCAGAGTCTCACATTCATCTGTCCTCTGTAGTTATCCCTTATAAAAACCTATGTTTTGATCAGGAACATGGAGCTTCCAGAGCCTGCCAGCAAGATTCACAGTGGCACCTATCACCACAGGCTAGCATGCCCCACTGAGTTCTCATTGTCAAAGAGAAACCACTATTTGGGTCTTCCATTCCTTTGTTTAAATCTTCAGAGCTTCTTATAATGGGTCTTGATTTCATCCTTTGAAAAATGAAGGACTGGACGGAGTATTTATCTCCCAGTTTGCTACCCAGGTGGTCCCTGTCAGTGACTGACTTTAAGGAAGCAGGAGCAGCAGGAGCTCCTTAGTTTCTGCTCAGCCAGTAGCACTGTGCTGGCCTTGAATGTCAGGCACAAGCCCCTGAGGTGCTCACTGCTGGAAGAGAAGCCCTCAATAAGCAGGTACTGGAGGCTTTGTAAGCTCTGTAAATCCTGAGGCACAGCTGGAGGCTTTCTGAGGGACAAAAGTAGTCACCCATATGGCCCCATTCATTCCACTGTGAATGCTAAGATCTCCCCACTTCACTCTTTTCTTGGAAAGCTTGATCCAGCCCTCTGGCCCAAAGGTATCCTGACTACCCCCTTTCGGCTTGTGGCTTAGCTTACTTCACAGCATAATTTTTCTGAGGCTCTTCCTCTTGGCTAAGCTCTGTGGGCAGTGACATGAATGGCTTCTGGGAAGTCTCCTCATATGAGGGTCCACTTGTCCCTGTAGCTGGTGTGTTCTTGACTTTCGGACAATTAGTTGGTAATGATGTACCTCCAACTGAGATAATTTTCACCTGCCACACAAGTGTAGCAGTTTCCACAGGGATAAAATTGTGTCCTGGGGCAGGGGGAGTTCCCTTTTATCAATGGGATATCTTCCAAGGAGAATGCTTCCATGTTCTGAGCCATAACTGGATATGTACATAAATAGCTTCCTGGCATTAGGAAAGAAAGAACTTTGACTTCCTCTCTCCACCTTCTCTCTATCCTTTGAGCCATTTTCTGTGTGTGTCACAGTTCAGATGCCCTTCCCATGTACTCTTACCTCCCAGGAGCTTAGACTCACCAGGGTGCACTTACTCCCCTTTCCTGCCATAACTCCTTCAACTTGTATGTTTATTTTTAATCTTATTGCATCAACATTATAATGGTAAAAATATTTTATAAGTGAGAAGATATAAATCCAATAAGCCCAGAAATATTAAAAAAAATTTTTTATGTTCTTTTCCTCCCTTGTAAGTGGATGAGATATTTATGTAGTTTTCATACCTGAGTGCAATTTTTTTTCTGAATACAATTTTTATAGTCCTGTATAATCTGCTGCTGCTGGGATCAATTTCAGGGGGTGACTGAGGGGTTGTCACTATTGATGATCAGATACATGGCCATTCTCTGTCTGTGGTCACTTGTGCGAGGGGTATTTTTAATAAGACTAGAAGTGATACTCGCGTCTTAAACACTGTTTCTGGATCTTAGTGTTACTGCTCCAGTGTCTGACCACCAAATCAGTGAGATTAAGTCAGACCACCAAATCTGACTTAAGTTTTAAGTGGTCTCTCTCAGGGAGAATGAGTTTCCTTAGGGGCGAGGCATTTTCCTTCTTATGGGCTCTGCAAACCCTTTCTAATTATATTCTAAGAGAAAATGTCCCAGAGAGCATATTCCACAAGAGTCCAGAGGATGGAGAGGCTAAGAGGGAAGTAGGATTACGTTTATTTATAAGCATTTCTTGAGTCACTGCTTTGTAGATTCTGGCTAGTAGATGGAGAGTTCCAGTGAGGTGGAGTCCAGTTATGAACAAGAAATTGTCCCTCAATCAAGAACTTAGAAGCTACAATAATAACATCTTCAGGAATATTGGCTTGTGGGACACCTCTTTCTTCCAGATTTTCTTCCGGGTCCTTGTACCTGCTTGGCCCCTCCAAGGACCTACAAGATCTATTCACAGCTCTTATCTCACCCTGAACACACTTTCTGGGCTGCCATAGGTGCAACCATGGTGGCTTCTACATGCTTTGTGCTCAGCATCCTTAGGTCTGTTTCTTTAGATTGGGGTAGGACATTTCTTTTTGTTTTTAAAATCTAAGGACATGTTTGTATTATAGGAGTAAAACATTGTCATTAATGGAAAGACCAGAGAATGCAGATGAGCAAAAAGATGAGTCCATCACTGTCAACATCTATGAATGTACCTTTCTAGACCCTTGTACTCTCTCTTTAATGGTATTTCTCTAGATTTTTAGTGCAAATAAATATAACTATTCTTGCAGAAATGTGATCACAATAATTTATCTGACCATTATCATTCTCCATAGGTGGCTTGAGCATCTCACCTTAACTGTCTACATTCAGTATCTTGCTCCACTCACCCTCTGCTCAACATTCTCCACATCCCATTATGAATTACATCACCACCTCATAAGTTCTTTAAGTCTGACCAACTTGAGTCTACTCCCAGAATCATATTGGTACCCTCTGTTTCACTGTGCCTATCCAGTTTTGCCAATTCTATGTCATCACAAATATCCCGTGAGTTTTCTCAGCACCCTACTGTCATTGCCTTAATTTAGGCCTTCACTAAATCTTGCTTGGGTGACTCTGATTCCAGCCCTTACTCC
Source organism: Cryptoprocta ferox (assembly GCA_028646485.1). Classification (NCBI taxonomy): domain Eukaryota; kingdom Metazoa; phylum Chordata; class Mammalia; order Carnivora; family Eupleridae; genus Cryptoprocta; species Cryptoprocta ferox. The sequence continues at coordinate 41,809,501 of CM053568.1, forward strand.
AAAATATCAATCTTTAACACCCAGTTAAAGTCCTTTTTATCAAGTTCAATTATGATCCGTGTATTCCTCTGCCTAAAACCCTTCACTGGCTCCCCATTGCTTACAGCATAAGAATCGAGACTCCTTAGCAAAGCCTTTACTGCTGTGACTCCTGCATAGCACTTCTTATCTCTTGTCCCATCATTGCTCTTTCCATGGACTTTGGATTCACACTTACCATATAGTGTCTCCAAATTTTTGTGCTTTCTGTTCCCTTTCATTGGGATGCTCATTATCTTCTTCCATCCTAGGCTAACTTCCATGTGTCCTTCTGCAGTCACTGTCCCTCAGCTACTCAGAACTCTTCTAGGTCCATCACATATCTGGCTATCTTCTTGGGCAGCCCGGTTTGGGGTCCCTTCTGCTGAAGTTCGGAAAGACACTCAGAGAATTACTGATGTATCCAGTAAAGGAAACAGGGCAGATTATCCCAGCCACTGCAAGCAAAAGCCACTGCTCTCATGCAGAGCGAACATATGGGCCCTGCATTACTGGAATGAAGAAGGTGAATTGCCATCACCTTTTTCCAAGTGACCTTAGACTGCATTTTGGGCTTTAGGACTTCTTTAGAAAATGCCATTGCTTTGTTCTAAAAAGGATTAAAAGTGTCACACATAGATAAGATACTAGAATACAATGAGATACATGACATTAAAAACAAAACAAGTAAAGAATCTGTGCCAAAGGGAAAACAAAGGTTATAGTAACCCTGAAGCCAAGAGATGGCACCAAGTAGAATGAATACTGCTATCTCATTATACATTTTGTAGAGAGGAGCCACTTATTTAACTCTATGCATTAAGTTATTCCACTTAAAAGAGGGATGTTGTGATCATTATCACAGATCTGTGATTCAGAAGCAGCACAGTCATCCCTGGGACTGAGACTCAAGTGGCATTTCTATTTGGACCTGTCTTCATGGAACTTTTGGGTTCCTTCCCTCTGGGACTGTCTGAGATATTAATATTAACCAAATTTCATGTATACCGGTTATGTGGAGCTGGGTATTACAGGAGGAGAAATTGGAGGGGTTTGTTCTGGGTCTTAAAACCTTTTGGCTGCATGATTCCTATTGATTGGATAGTTTGCTTAGGCCCTGCAGTTTCTATGTCTAGATTTTAGTTATTCTTGGACCTATATTCTATCCTGCTCTAAAATGTTCCAGATTGTGTCCTCTCACCCCCTACTTTTTCTTAGGTTTCTGGGTTTCTTTTATCTTGTAGGGGATATAGAAATCAGAGTTAAACTTGGTGTGGGTTTCATTTATTCAACAATCTGCTCTGTGCCAGTGACTATGAAATATAGCAGAGATGGCACAAAAGGATGCATGAGGGAAGAAAATGACTCTGAACAGACATCTTGCCCAAGTATCCCCGTGTACATACCTCTTTCTGTTGCAAAATTCATCCCAATCTTCTCATGTTACAAACATAGAAACAAAATCCCCAAAGGTAGTTCTGATCCATTTGTGGAATGTTTCCTCTTGGACTTGTGTGTATCCTTTTGTATTATAAAGGAAATCATAGGTCTCTGGGATTCTAGACCCAGGATGTGAATCTGTTGGCCCTTAGGGCAGTTAGACTGGTTCTCACTGGTAGGTGACCCAGACACTGCAGGGACCTCACTGGAGCCTCCTGCTGATGGACCTCCCTTGTTTGCTCCATTTAGGGGCCTGTGGGCCTGTGTGGAGGGTTTCTTATTGTTCCTGGTGCTTTTTTGTTTCTTGCCCAATAGAGTAGGCAATGAGGTGGGCCCCTCAGGAATGGAGATGGAGATGGTGACTATGGTTTTTATAAAAAATGACCTCGTTGAGGGTTTGCTTCTCTCTAGGACGATCTGGTCTTTTCACCTTCTGTGATGGCAGTGGGTGGTCTGAATGGAGATATTTCAATCCTGGCGTGGCTGGTGTGGCTGGTGTTGGATATTGGTGGGGGTGTTCTGGGGACTGGAGGGGCTGGGCTGTAAAAGCCATTTTTCCATTTCAGAACTCTTCCTGTTTAGTCTGCTGTATATGCACATCACAGTGACACTTTCTGAAGGGTCTCCCAGGAATTGGCCTCTTGGGTGGAGCTGTTCTACTCATCTTCACCATACTCTTTGCCTTGATGGTGCCCAAACTTTTATCCTACATAGTTAAGCCTCATCTCACCTTGTGTTATGTGCTCCAGAAAGGCTGGGCAATGCTTCTGATTGGAGAACAGAGACCTGAAGGTCCTGCTAAGAAGGCCACTCTCACTAGGAATTAGAGAGTTGGAAATCCTGGTCCTGGGTCTCTTTTGGCACATTATTAGGTCAGTAAGTGGGCTTCTTTGGTTGTCTCTTATTCAATAGCTTTCAGTATTCATTATTGGCCAAAAGTCTGTGGTGAGCAATGGGAAATCAGATGGTAATTACCATAGTCTCTTCATTGTAAGTAAATTCCACAGTCTCTTATAAGTGTGTTCAAGTTGTCCCTCTTCTTCCTTTGCAAATGAATGTAGCACAGGTACAGCCCCATTTTTGGGAGACAGGTTAGAAATGAACTACAAGGCTTCTCCCAAGTAAAGGAAGGTTTTTGAAGCCTAGGGATTCCCCTTTCTATCTTGGCTCTGAATTCTAGTGACCTCTGAACATCTTGGCTGGGGGCAATTTTTTTTTCTTTTTGCCCTCAGGATCTCTGAGAATTGAATTACACACACACACACACACACACACACACACACTTTTTTAGTTCTTTTATGTAGTGAGCTTTATGAATTGAAATTTTCTATGCTGATCTCACCTCTTGGTGATTTCACTTCTGCTGTGAAACATCCAGGGTTGCTGAACCAGAGGCGTTAGCCACCTACTATTCTGATGTTGTCTCCTGATTGCCCAAAGAGATCCTCTGGATAGGTCCCTGCTTCTCCTACTCTACCTTTTCCATTTCCCTGAGGGAAGGATTTAGGTTTGTACTAGAATTGGAGTCTACCTGGAATTTGGAGCTTGCCTGATTTTTATCTCCATGGTCACTGGGTGGCAGTGGCTTACTTGGTCTCCATTGTCACTGTCTAGCCCTTTTCAGCTCTCTTTTGTCCTCTGCCTCCTTGGTCTCCTTAGCTCCAACCCACTGCATCCTTACCTTTTCTCCCATTTTGTCCCAGGATCACGAATCTAGGAGGCTCCTTGGTGCTGTGGAGCTACAAAGAACAATTTCTTCACAAGAGGATGGAGAGCTCCATGATCTCATTATATCTGGAACCCTGGAGAAGGACATTTACTTGATTTCTGTTTCCTTTCTAAACTAGAAAAAATAAAAAAGAAATTAGGAAACCTTATTAGCATTCTCAGAGGCTGCTAGCATCCATCAGATTGCTCTCAGTCCCTGCCAGAAGCAGACCACTGTTGGGCCATGCCCCTCTGATCTGGCCAGTCAGCTTTTGTTCAGAATGGTTTCCTTTCTCATAGAGCAATTTACCTTTCTGTGCCTCAGTTTCTTCTTCTTTAAACACAAGAAAATGATATTGATTGGTACCTAGTTAGGGATCTTTGTTCCCCTGGTTGCCACTTAACTAAGTGACGGCTCTTGTGTCTGTTAAAAGAGTCACTCTTGTGGCATATATACAGGCATGGATTGCAGATCCAGGCAACATTAGGGAGATGAGCCTGGAGGCGAGAGTGGAGTCCTTTGTGAGATCTGTGCCTCCTCAATTGGATTGCCTACTGAAAGTCAATGACAGCAGAGCTTCTTGTGGCTCTCTTCTATGCTCTTCAAAGTTTGCAATTATAGATTCTCGTTATTGTTTTCTTTGGAGGATAAAACTCCTATTTATCTCTGGCCTTCCATGCCTTCCTCTACCTATTGGACAGCTTCTCTGATCTCCTCATGATCCAGACGTTTCTTTAAGCATCTCTTCGTGTTTGGGACCAAGTGCATCTTGGGATGATCCCTTAAAGCTGGGGGCTCTTGTCTGTTTGGTGCATTCTTGGTGCTCATACACTTAGTTGACATTGAGGTAAATTCAGAAAATCATGAGAGAGGGGACCTCCCCTCTCAATGAACCAGGCAGTATCAGCCCTCCAGAGGACCACTCTGGCAGGTCCTTTCTCCAGAGTGTTTATCCTTCTCTGGAACTCCAGAGTAGACTCAGAAGTATAAGGTCCTCACTTCATACTTTCCCAAATAATGCCCTTTTTCCCCCAGGGAAAAGCTTTCCCCAGTGGCCCATTTTCGATGTCTTTCATCATATAACTATATTTAGGGTAAGTAGTTTCCTTCTTTTGGGAAGACCAGTCTGTCATTTTTCTACTTCCAATGTAGTCCCAACTTTTTTTGTTGTCAGAGAAGGTACAAATGACTGACCAGGGCAGAGGTTAACCCCAGTCAGTATACTTCATGAGTAACTAGATCCACAAATGAGCATTTATTTTATATCCTCCCAACACTAATTTTTTTTATTCTAACATAATAAAAAGAACAAAATGGAAAAACCATGAAAGGTTTTCCACTTTCATTTTCTATCATCTTTTATGATATTTGATAATATGTAAAAATGACCCTTAAGTAGTTACAATCAAAATTTGGATACAATTTTACTGTTTTAATAGATTTCATTAAACATTTTCTGTATTGTTATGGTCTTCGAATGAATGTTTCCAACTATGTAGGATTTTATTGATTTCATAAACCATAACATCTTTTGGTTTCTTCTGTTGTTTATTTCCCCCTTTCCTTTTGCTATTACAAATATTAAAAAATAAACATCTTTGTATATATTGCTTCTTTCATTTGATTTCATTCCCTAGAGTTGGATTACTGGGTCGGAGGAAATGAATGTTTTTATGGCTTTGGAACATTTTCCCAAGTTATTTTCTGAAGTGTCGAATCTGTAATTTATTACAGTTGCCATGAGTGCTAAGTATGTCTCTGGCCATGAAGGGGAGAGTAGAATACATAGGGTGGTCTGAAACAAAATGGCTGAACAAATGGTCTCTTTCTCAAACAGGCAAACTTAGGTTCACAAACATGGAATTAAGGGGAGTGATTGGTAGTTAATTTCCTTGACTTTTATCCCCCATATGTCACCTTCTCCTGTCCCCTCATTTGTCTTGGGCAACACATACCTTTCCTCTATGTGTGTAGGGAATCCTTAGTAATACTCTTATTGTCTCTCTCCTACCAATGGCTTAATAGAAAGTAATAGTTCTAACAGTTGAGTCTACAGAATGAAGCATTCTGGCCAGTCTCTTATTTCCTTGCCAACTTCTCTTTAAAATAACAAATCCAATATTCAAGTAATGTATTTTTACTAAGAATTTGAAAACTCTTTAAAAAATATAAACCCACAAGTCACTGAGCTCCATGTGGCATGTGATAATTTGGCTTAGAGGGAGAGAACAGAAATCTGGTTCAACTTAAATAAAATTCTACATTTAACTTTGATGACAGGGTGAGAGAGTGTGAGGTAGTAAGAGTGCAAAGACAGAGGGCAGTTCGAAGTCCTATAAGGAGATAGAGGAGCGACAGTGTCCTAGAGTGTTGCAGAGAGCGCTTGACAAGTGGGAGGTCCCTGGCAGAGTCAGAATACAGGCAGGAGAACTGCACCTCTTCCTCCAGGCTCTAAGTTTTCCTTTAGCCACACATCTATTTATGTAAGAGGAGAGGGATTAATAGGGGAATAGGAAAGGAGAGAGCTAATCTGCAGAAGAAGGTTCACCTGTATTCCTGCTCCCCCAAAGTTTGAACCACGCAGAGTCAGTGAATGGGGATCCGCCATGACATTTTTCCCTCCAGGGATCTCTGAATCCCTAATAAAACTAAGACCAAAGATGTCCATCTGATTATCCTGGAAGAGAATAATGGATCTAGGGGATAACAAAATGATTAAAGAAATACTAAACAACAGGGCCAAATAATACCGGAGGAGATTCCTCATCACCCTCTGACAAAATAAATTTTAAAATACCAAAGCAGTTTTTAATTTTCTGGGATGCCTCTGTGGATGGGACCTTGGAAGAAAACCCACAATTGGATAGTGGGATTTTTTCTAAGTCTGTTTGGATTGTTACAATGGCATCAAACCGATCCACTTTTCCTCAAAAGTGGATGCTAGGAAGATGCTTTTCACTGATCTCTATTATCTCTACAAAGGAAGGCTGGCTCCAGGATTTCCCTCAGTTGAACATTTAGGTTTGAGGTAGTTAACTTTTTATAGGGATAGTCACCATTACAGGACAGACTTTGTTCGTCTAATTGACATGTTAACAATTTTCCCATCACTACCATGCAGAGCTTTACATACATCTATATATCTAAATATAATAATATACTACTAAGAATATAAATTTGATAGAAGGTATCATTAATAGAAGGAGATTGTCTTCAAAATAGGACCAAGAGGACAAAGATGTTTTAAGTAAACCATTTTTCTCTGGGTTAATGAGCTTTTATTTCTACTACCTTGGAGGGGGGGATTTTCCTGTTACCAGCAGATAATACACCATTGGAAACAATCCTGTCTGTGGTTGTAGTATAGAATCTTAAGTATCTCTTAACAGAAGATACTATTTAATGAGTGCTTACTGAGTGCCAACTTTGTGCTAAGTCCCTACTACTTGGAAAATGTTAGTCTTCACAGTCACCCAACATGGTACTTTTATTAACCCCACTTTACACATGGGGAAGCAGCTTTGGAAAGGTTAAGTAGCTAACTTAACTCAAGTCCCACAGATGCTAAGTGGTAGATGTAGATTAAACTCAGGCAGTTGGATTCCAGAATTTGCTTTCCAAAGTAAATGTGAGAATGCTCAGTAAGTTAAAACAAGGCAAGTAGGGTGCAGAAGAAGCCACATAGCAATATGAAAGCTTGGAACTTGGAAAATTTTGTTTGAAGGAAGACTGTCATTCTTTTTTTTTTTCTAATTGATATTTAAGAGAGAGAGAGAGAGAGAGAGAGAGAGAGAGAGAGAGAGAGGTGGAGAGAGAGGGAAAAAGAGAATCCCCAGCAGGTTCCATGCTCTCAGCACAGAGTCCAATGCAGGGCTCAAACTCAGGAACCATGAGATCATGACCTGAGCCAAAATCAAGAATTGGTTGTTTTAACCTACTGAGCCACCCAGGTGCCCCAAAGACTTGTCATTCTGAGTAGTCTTTCAGTGTATGTGGGATTTGTGGATGAGCAGCTGGAGTTACCTGGGAATCAGCGAGATCCCCTTCTTGGCCACAGTAGTTGGGCAGCAATTCTAAAAAGGAGGATTCATGGAGATGTCAAGCAAGTTTACTAATGCTAAATAGTCATAACTAGCTGTATGTGCTACGCATGGTTAACAAAAGCCTTTTTTGCAGAACTTTAATCTTCCTGTTGGTATATAAGTCTACTACTATTACAGATAGGAAAACAAACTCAGAGGATCAATAACTTTCCCTACATCATTTAGCTAACTTGCGACAGAACTCCATTGTTCCAAATTAACCACCACTTGAAAAAAAAAAAGGTCTGTAGCTCATCCACACTGGCTGCCAGTTGGAAGAGCTGACAGTGGTAGGTGAGCAGTAGATCTCTGCAGAAGACCAGTGCCTTTGAAATCCTGAGGGGTCCTCACCGGCAAGAAAAGCTAAGGCCTCATATGTTTATGCAATACATTGAATCAAGTGAAGTTCTCTTACAACACTTTGATACGGGAGTAGTTTGTCCTCAAACTGATGAAAGTGTGTTATCTGGTACTGGAATAATTAATGTTCAGGCACTTAAATTAAGAAAAAAAGAACTCAAAGCATTGAGAGAAACTGAATTTATATTTGCAGAATAAATTCCTGCAGTGTATTTATCTTTACCAAGCTCAGTGTCATTATAACCATATTATCAGAACACACTCATCTTTTATATAAATGGAATTTCTTACCTCATTAATATAACGAAAGTTTTATCCAAAAAGGAAAGTGCATAAACTCTACTTTTGCTGCCCTTTGAAACCCAATTATGTTACCAAAAACCAGCCTGTTGGTGCCTACTCAGTATACCTCTGAACTTAAAAAATATTCATTTACAATCTAGGTATTCATAATCTAGCATATTTTTTTGCCCTCATTGATCTCCTAGGTCAAATTAAGTCTCTTAATTGTGTGATAACTGAGTAATAATATCTGGGCTACTCTATGTGATCATTGTCTTATAGAGTTTCCTTGTACTGTGTATATGGAAAGTACTTGTTTCCACTTGTCACTCAATGCAGCCTTTTACGAGAACTGCAGTTATTTGGACAGTAGATACCAGAATTCTTGCTTTGTTGTAAACAATAACAACAAACAAGCCAGGAAACATTGATTTCATGCATTAAAGTTGCTTATATTTCTAGGGTACTTTACAGTTTATAAAGTTCTTGAATCAAATCATTAGTTTTGAGCCAGCAACTGCAGGGGGGCTAAGTGACATGTTCAAGGGCTTCTAACTAAATAAATGTCTAACTAAGGGTTAAAATCCATGATTTTTGAACACCAACGCCATGACTAACATCATTTTATAAAAGTCTTTGTGGGTAATTATTGATTTCAATTCCAATTTTAAAATATTATTGGTGGAAATACTAATGGGAAAAACAAAATGAGCAAAAAAGAAACTACTGTTGCACTCAGAAACTTGGGTCAGACATAATCTTCAGTCAGTGAAGTAAGAGAGAAAACCTGCAATATGATTGGATGCAAATCAAGTTCAATAATAGACAAAACAAGGATTTCCATTTCTGGCCAAGATGAAGTAACTGGGATTAGATTTACTCTCCTCCCTGAAACAACTAAAATCCAGACAAAAAGTGTGAAACAATGTTTTTGAAGATGTTAAATGCCAGGCAACAAAGGACAGGGATCTTTGAGAGCTGGAAACGAAAATAGGTTGAACCTGAACCTCCACCAGGAGAGTTTCCAGTTTGCAGCTCTAGGAGGGAGACTGCCAGTGAGTCTCATAGGGCAGATGGAGCTGAGAACCTGATTGTCACAGTGGCTAGAATTCTCAGGTCAAGTACAAGGAGGTGAAAGCTGGGCAGAGGAAGAAATCCCTAAGATTTGCAGAGGGTCCCCTTTGAGTCTTTAGCTGAATATCGGTGAGTTCTTTGCATATAAGGAAACAACCACCCAAAAGGATTAGTGAGAACAATCCTTAGAGCTCAGTCAGGGCCAGAATGGTTCCTGTTCCCACCACCCGTATACAGCCTCCTAATTCACAAGGCATTGGATAGAGTTCTAACTCAGACCTTAGATTTGGGAAAAACTGGCCATAGACTAAATAACTGTTCTGGTCCCATGTACTAAAGTTTACCAACAGGCGCCAAATAATCAAACTGTTTCCAATCATGTCCCAGAAAAAAGCTTAAGAATATATATGGGAAAAGAAAAATACCCAGCATGCATAGGTAAAATTCACACTATCTGGCATCTGATGAAAAATTATCAGGCATGCAAAAAAAAAAAAAAATACCTAGGAAAATATAACTTAAAATGAGAAAAATCAATCAAAAATGATTCAAAAATTACACAGATGATAGAATTTATAGACAAAGAAATGAAAACAGTTATTATAACCATATTCCATATGCTCAAAAAGATAAAAGATTGAACATGTTAAGTAGAGACATGGATAATACATAAAAGATCCCATAGTAGGCAAAACAAGTCTAAAATGACAAAAGGCCAGAATAGTAGTTACTTTTAGGGAACAGTAATAAGGGAGGGGCATAAGGGTGCCTTCTGAGATGCTGGAAATTTTTTATATCTTGATCTGGGTGATTCTATATGCATGTGTACATATGTAAAAAGTAATTGAGCTCTATGTTTAAGATATGTGTGCTTTATGTAAGTTAAACCTCAAGAAAGAATCCCATACTATCAATGGTGTTGCAAAGCAAGTCAGCCCATGTAAACAAGCAGATCTTTTATTCCACTGGATGGATCAAAGTGGATGTATGTGCTCAGGAGTCTATAATAACAGACAGAAATGAACTATTATGGAGGAGCTAGAAATTAACTGCATCATAGAGATTAGTTTACCATTTTAGTTAAATTAGTCCCAACTGGTCAGTGAGGGCAAGACTCTTATTAGTTGCCCACTAAATATTGTTGGTTGCTATTAACTCTTGCCAGTTTTGGTCCACAAAGGTATAAGATGGAAGCATAAGGGAAGAAAATCAGTTGTTTTCTGTTATGCATTTAAGAAAGAAGATATGCAGAGAAGGTCTAGCTTACAAAATAAAGATTGATCATATCTACTTTGCCAGGAAGTCCATGCATGTGGTACAGAATAAAGATGGTACAGAATAAATCAGCCACTTTCAATAGATAGGTTATATGTGGACAATGGGACAAGAATGGGGTCAAGGCTGATATACTCTAGATGGGAGTCAAGCTATCAATAAAAGTAGATTTCTGTTGTTTCTCTCTCTCTGCACCATTCCCACCAAGTACCAAATTCAGGCCACCTAGTAAATAGTTCTCCATAGCTAATTCTACTTATATAGGCAGTCAGATGAAATGCTGCCTCTCAATTTAGAATGTATCTCTCACCTGGAATTCCAGCAAGTCAAGTTGTGGATCTAAAAGCGAGGGGCCACATTTCTTTTTCTATAAAGGAGGGACACATTGGATGGAGAAATTTGTCATGGGATTTCTTGGAGACAGAGTGAGTTATTTCTGAATATTGTCATTAATTAAAATAATAATTGTCACTCATATCTCCTTATGGGAGTTGACACAAGGCCTTTTGGTACTCTGAGTTTGATATTTTGTCATTTTGTCTTTTTTTATTTTATTAATTGTCAGCCAGAATTTTCATTAGTATCCTACAAGTTTTCTCTGTGAACTGTGTCTTTTTGACACTTGGCAGAAGAGTCACAGTAGTGACCAAAAGAAATGAAGACATCAGAAGATCGTATTTAATTTTTTTCTCTGTGCATTAGTCATAGCTTTGAAGCATTGATGGTGGTCATTGCTGTGGATGCTTAATTTTTCTGGCTAACCTTGGAAAATACTATGACCTAACACTGGGAAGATCTATAGGTCTCTAGTTTTGTAGGACTCAACAGTGGAAGTGTCACTAATGTTTCCAGAGTTATCTGGAGGGGGTAAAATAGGATAGCAGCAATGGAGATGAATATTGCTCTGCTTCTGCCCAGTCTTCTCTCGATCCCCATATTCTGTGGAAATCTTGTTTCTACATTTCTCCCGATGAATTTAGGGGGTATTTCTGGGTGATCATTTCAACTTACCACGTGTTCAATTTTTCTCCTTTCCTGTTCTGGTTGTCTGATATTAATATAATGGAAATTGTAGTGTTGGATTGATTACATTGCTGATCCATTTAATGCCTGCCCTCCCTACTTCTGTCCCTTGGCTTCTTTGTCCTGTAACATTGTAGGCTCTTCTCACTCTGCTTCTGAGGTTGGCCATGTGTCTTGCTTTGACCGATGCGACTTGCAAAACACCTTGATGTTTTTGTTTCTTCTCTTGCTCCTCTGCCTTTGTCATGAGAACATGTTTAGGCTGGTCTCCTAGAGGATTAGAGGTCATACAGAACAAAGCCAGTTTATTACAGCTGAGACCATTTTGGGGGTGTGCTTAAGATCCTAGGATGCAGATTGCTTGAGTGAGCCTAGCTAAAATCTGCCAAATCTGGCCCAGGCCAGCAAAACTACTCTGTCCAACCCACTGGACTCTTGAGCTAAATAAATAAATGTTAATTTAATAACATTTTTCAAACCACTACATTTTGTGGTTGGTTGTGCCATGAAACCCTTTGAATAGGGTTCTCATTTGCTTCTCTCATTCCATACATTGTGGGTCTGGCTCATGGCTGAGGTTACTGCTTTTTTCCTGAGTCCCTATAGTCATCCCAAGTTGGAAGAGTATCTTTCAGCCCTCCCTCCAAACACTGCTGTCCTGTGTTCTCACTGTTGGTTGTTATCTAGAGCAGATTTTTTTTTAAACATTATGAACCATCTCGAAAATAAATAAGTAGAAGATCCTATAACATACATCAGTTCTGTATTTCTATAAACCAGATTTATCAAATTCTTTTCCTACTTTGCAACTTGTATTAGTTTCTTGGGGCTGCTGTAACAAACCAGGTAGCTTAAAACAACAGAAATTTATCATGTCACAGTTTGGGAGGCTAGAAGTCTGAAATCCAGGTGGTGGCAAAGCCAAGTTGTTTTTGAAGGCTCTAGGAGAACATCTGTTTTATGCCTTTTCTTAGCTTCTGGTGTTGCTGGCAATCCTTGGCATTCCTTGGCCTGCAGCTGCTCCACTCCACAATCTCTGTACTCCATCATCACATGGCAGCTTCTCCTCCTGTCTTCACATCATCATCTTATAAGGATACGAGTCATATTGGACCAAGGGCCCACCCTAAGATGATCTCATCTTAACTAATTATATTCACAAACAACCTTATTTCCAAAGGTCATTTTATGAGACACTGGGGTCAGGACTTTGGCATATCTTTTCTGGGGACACAGTTCAACCCATAACACCATCCATTTGTTAATATATAAGATTTTTGCGCTGTTTTCATATGTAAGCTTTTTCTACACTTGTACTATTCTTGTATGGTTTTGGTCTCAAGGTTATTTAGCCTAATGGAAATAATTTGGAAAAGTTCTTTCTTTTATTATTTTCTGAAATAGCTTATATGGGATAGGTGTAATTGGTGACCAAGAAGTTTGGTCATATCCATCTATAAAACTCTATGAGCTGATTATTTTTGAGGGAGGGGTGATTTTTGACTCTTGACTCAATCATTATGATGGCTATTGTTTTCTTCAGCTTTTCAGTTATTTCTTGAGTCAATCTTTATAATTTATGCTTTTCCTAGAGACTTTATTTACTGCCATAAAGTCATTTGTAGTATTTATTGAATGTTTAAAAAAATCTGCACTGTCTTTAGTTATGTTCTTTTTGGTCCTAATATTATTGATTTATGCTGCCCATACCACTTATTTTGTTTGTTTTCTGCTCTATTTATGTGATGAGTCTTACTATTTGTCTATTTTATTAGCATTTTCATGGAAGACGTTACTGTTTTCTAGATTGCTAAATTGAACATTTAATTAATTGAATTTTAATCTTTTCTTTTGTAAGTAGTTAATTTAGGACTATAAGTTTAATTCTAACTACTCCTTTTGCTTGGTATGTCATTCCTTCACTATTACTTAATTATATATGTTTGGGAATGGCAATCATTCTCTAAAGTTGTTTAGAAGTGTGTTTTTAAATTCTCAAACATAAGATTAGTTATTTTAAAACATAGCTTCAAAAAATGTTGTGGTTAGAGAATGTAGTGAAATTATTTAGAATTTCCTTGTGAACTGGTACATAGTGAATATTTATGTGTCCTGGAAATGAATACATTATCTTTAATCATTGAGTGTAGAGTTCTGTGTATCACTCTTAGAACAAGCTTGTTAATTATATTTAAAAAAATGTTCTACGTGATATATCAGTTCTGCATATTGTTTCAGTTTCTACAATTGGTATAGTAAAATCTCTTCCTCTTATGATTGATTTGCCATTTTCTTTTTGTAACTTTTGTCATTTATTGTATTGTATATTTAGGGATATACTGATAGGTACATTATTTCATGGTTTTGCAACCTCTTGACAAAGGCTTATTATTTACTGTCGTGCTTGACACATATTAATGACTTTCATCTTTAAATTCTATTTTATCTAATATCATTTTTTATCCCATTTGTCCTTAAAAAACAAAATCTAACGATCAGTTTTTAACTCGTGAATTTATTTGCTTTCATTTATTTTTTATATTACTGGTATATTTAAGGTTGTTTCTAATGTCTTCTTATAGTCTTTTAAGTCAGTCTTTTTATTGATTGCTCTAGTCTACTTTTCTGCCTTATTTGAATTATTAATATTTTTCTATTTCCTCTTTGATTTTCTTTGCTAGGTTGGAAGCTATGTATTTTATTATATATGTATTAAATACATATATACATTTTATGTATTTAGTGTATAATATATTACGTATATGTTTATGTATTTCATATATATTCATTTGTATTAAATATGTATTTGCATTATGTTTGACATATATTCTATGGCATAGTTTTCTGAAATGTTTAATACACACACTTAACTATAAAGTTTTCTAACAAGATATCAAGTCATTCACTGTTGGTCCTCTCTTTAATAGTATAAGAACTTCAGTGTACTTTACCTAGATATCAATAAATCTTCACTTTTTGTTGTTGTCTGGAGTTTTCGTCACTTGATTTTAATACAAAATGTATCATTTTTTATAGTAAAAACAACGTAACTTTAACAATTTATTTTACTAATATCTGTGCATCATATATCTCATTCATCTTTCTTTTCCCATCTGGACTCTGTTTTCTTTTTGTTTAAGTACTTCCTTTAGTAGTTTTTAAGCAAGGGACTATAGAAGCTCCTTTAGTTTTATGTATATAAAAATATATTTTTTGAATACTAGCTTAACTGCATGAGAATTCTTGGTAAACAGGTATTTTCTCTCAGTACATTACTGATTTGCTCTATTGTCTTTTGCTACCTATTGTTTCTGATTAGAAGTCTATGTTCAGTCCATTGGTCTTTAGTTTGTAGGGCATTTTTTCCCCTAATGGCCTTTAAGGTTTTCTCACCCTTACTATTTTATATTTTACTGGATGTGCTAACATGGATTTATCTGCTCACCTCTCAGGCTTTTAATCTTTCAATATTGGTTCTCTGCCATTCCCTTTGTTCTTTCCTTCTTCATCTCTCCTTGAATGTATGTAGATTCATGTTGGATCCTCTTAATTTATATTTCTTTTAGCATTTCTGACTGGTTCTTTTTAAAAATATGTGTTTCATTTTTTTCCTGTTTTTGTGTCAATATGTCTTGTTCTTAATGGGCTTCTTCTGTCTTTTATATCTTTAAGAATGTAAAATCTTATTTTAAAATCATTTTGTAATTGCTGCATTACTTTCATCTGGTATGGGAGAGCAGGGGAGTTAACAGCCTATTGCTGATTTTCTAGGCACTCTCTCAGCATTAGTTTTCACATGTGTTTTGGACCATTATTTGCAGGCTTTCCTTAAGTTAGTGTTTTCTCCTCCTGTCTCTACTAACTTCACTCTCAATAGGGTTTTTTTATGTTTTGCCCCAGAGGGTAGCTTGGGTTCTCTAGCTCACCATTAGATTTTACAATGATGACTTAGAGCACATGTTCTATTGGATATTGAGGATGTTATATATCCAGCTACTTTGGGGGTCCTCAAGACCCACCCATACATTCAGTGATTTGCTGGAAGGCTTCATGGGACTCAGTGCATAATTTTACTCAAGACTAAGGTTTCTTATTGCTCAAGGATACATGGGAGGGATGTATCCCTGTAAGGGACAAAGACATGGGAAAAGTCTGGAGAAATACATGCACATACTTTGTTATACCCTCTCTCTTCTGTGAAGAGATATACCTAGCATTTCTTTCTCTACTGGTAAAAAATGCAGAAAGATGTGTGTAATGTGCTGTGCCCATTACAGGCTCAGGGCCTGTATTTGTTTCCTAAGGTTCCCATAACAAGTTACCACGAATTGATGGCTTAAAACAACAGAAATGTATCGTCATATTCTGAAGGCCAGAAATCTGAAATCAAGGTGGTGGGAGCGTTGGTTCCTTATGGCGACTATGAAGGGGAAGCCATTCCATACCTCTCTCCTAGCTTTTGGTGGCTGTTGGCAAATCTTAGTGTTCCTTGTTTTGGAGACACCCTAATCCTGCCTCCATCTTCACATGGCCTTTGTGTTTCTCTTTGTTTCAAATTTCTTTCTGCTTTTCTCTTATAATAACACCTACCTTTGGATTTAGGTACCACCTTAAATCTAGGATGATCTCATCTCAAGATGCTTAACTTAATTCCATCTATAAAGACCTTG
>CM053568.1:41825532-41845520 GCA_028646485.1 Cryptoprocta ferox
TATGAACAGTCCAGGTACAGTGAGACTCCCTCGTAAGTAAGGGACCTGTTTGAATGCCAAGTTCCCGGATGCCAGCTCAGGGCCAATCTTGAAAGCAAGCCCTTCAAAATATGCCAACCTAAGATCCGCTCTATTAACTCTTTTCTGTGAAGTCTACCCCCTTCACCCATATTCAAGGTATCTTTATAGCAAATTTATTATCATTAGGAACCCACCATCCAAGGACCATCCTGCAATATTGATTTCAGTCATGCCTTCCGAGTCCTAGATTTAGCCAGTTAAAACAAATCCCATTTACTATAAAGATCTATCTTAGAAAGTTTGGTGACTTCCTTGAGTGATATGCCTCCCTCAACTTAGAGTTTTGGGTAGGCACCATAAGTTATGAGTGCAACTAGTCTCTGTATCAGTATTATAGAGCCAGTCCGCTCAATATCAGATGGTCCTATCAGGAAACAAATCCCTTTCCATGGACATCTGTGTGTAACTCAGGCCAGCCAGCATCTACAATGATTTTATAGTTTACACCACACTGAGGGGTGTTCTAAATTTGCAACAGTCCCAGAGTCTGAGTCTTATTCACTGAGTGGAGAGATCTCATCAGATTTCATTTCAGCACAGCTCAGTACTAAAGCTAAAATAGCCCATAGCAGACAGTATAAGATTTCAGCTTAGAGTCACGTCCAGGCAATTAGGATTTTGAATTCAAAATTTCAAAAATGCCAGCAACCGATTTTTCTTATGCAATAGCAAACCCAAGACATTGCAAGGCCAGAGAGCTGGGTTCACAGTCCAAATAACAAGGCTTTCCCAAGGCCTTTTTACCTTGTCTGAGAGTCCAGATTGTCCCACTCTAAAATAAGCACATTAGGCAGGAAAAATCATCAGCCTTTAAGGGTTGGGCATTTGGATTCAGCAAGAACTCATTAGCAAACTAAAACCTGCTTTTTAAAACAAATAAAAAGCATACTTCCATTGGGAGACACCTTTAAAAGAGGCTCCAAGAAGCAAAAATTATAGCAAAGATTGTCAGTTATGGAGATTTGTTCCATTTTGACACCCAGACTTTCAATTTCAATTCACCCACTCATGGCAAAAATCAAAGGAATTGTGTACCACTGACTTTTTTTTTTCCTTAGAGTCTTTCTGTGATCGTGATGATCCTTCTCTAGCATTCATGAAATTGTAAGCATATGATAATTTTTAAATAAATTTTAATCATACATAGATGAAATAGCTATAAAACACAAAGGCATTTATGCAAATTCTTTTTTTTTCCCCATTGCAAGTTTTGCTCCAAGCCCGAGCAGTAAATTCAGCATTTACAGGGTTAAAACTACAGCTAGTGGGAGGTCCCAGCTGGAATACAGATGGGGTGCTTTAGGCTGCAGAAAAGGCTTGAGTGCTCCGAGCTTTTTTCCTATTGCTTGGAAGGTAGATGAAATTAACAAACTAGGTAATTTTTATGGTCTCTGGCCCAGTGAAAGTCCCACCTTTGGGAATATTTGATCCCCTTTTCCCTCCAAGCACCAAAAAACAAAGGCATCACCTGGGCTTCTCTTTTTTCTTCATTTTAGCTTAGCAGGGCCCAAAGAAGCCAGGGGTCCAATGAGTCAAGTCTCCTGGGCTTGAATCTATTTTCAAATTCCATGGGTGAGTTTTACCTCTCACAACAGATAGCAGTTCAGCTGCTCTTTTGTTCTCCGAGTAACTCCATAATCACCCAGGCACCAGGACTTTGTCATCCCTTGCCCTTCTTCTTCTTCTTCCGCCATGCCCCACCCCCCGCCCCGCACCAACCCTCAAGTAATACTGTAGCTCTATTTCAGCAAATTGGAGCTGGTCTAGTGAATCCCATGGCCAGCACCACTTTGGGGATCCTCAAGGCCACACATGTTTGGAGAATTTTTAGAAGCATTCAGGGAACTCAGCACATAGTTGGACTCACGACTGAGGTCTATTACAATGAAAGCATTTATGACGGGGTCACCAAGGGAAAAAGACACAAGACGATTCTTGAGAAATCTATGAACAGGCTTCCTTATACTCTTTTCCTCCTATAAGGAGAAATACCAAATGTGTGTGTGTGTGTTTAAAGCAAACAAATGTGGAAGTTTGTGTGCAATACTTCTGCTCAGGAGAGCCTATTAAAGAATCAGAGTTCAAGACTTTTATTGGGAGCTGATCACACAGGTCTCTTCTGAGCACGTACTGAAGTTCCAGACTCCTAGAAGGAAAGCAGATGTTAAACATAAATCACATTGTACAAATAGTCTAAGTACAGTGAGCCTCTCTTACCAGTTAAGGAGTGATTTGGGTGCTAAAGTCCCAGATACCCATCAGGGGCCCAACCTTATAAGTGGGCCCTTCCAAATATGGCGGCCTCAGATCTCCTATTAATGCTTCTGTTCAGTCACTGGACCTGGAGGTGGGTTGGACCAGATCATGACAGAGAGGCTGTATTTATCGCAACTTTCCCTACCTTTGTTGGTTATGCAGCTGCATTATATAGAACATAGCCCAACACAGCACAATGCAGCTTGGCTAAACTATTTAAAAAAATTTTTTTTAAACATTTATTTTTGAGAGACAGAGCATGAGCAGGGGAGTGGCAGAGAGAGAGGTAGGCACAGAATCAGAAGCAGCCTCCAGGCTTTGAGCTGTTAGCACAGAGCCTGATGCGGGGCTCTAGCCCACGAACCGCGAGATCATGACCTGTTGGCTAAACTACTTTAGCCTCTTTTTTATGATGAGAGAGTCTCACCATAGTTCTTGATTTCAAGCAGAGAGACCAGCTTAGGTCTCCTGTGGTATGCAGGAGGTGGTGGTGGTGGAGGTAGGGTTATCCTAAGCCTTCTTAGCCTCTGACAGACTTCGGACCCAGAACCCAGAGAGTCTGTCTGCAGCTTCAGCCTGACTCACTGCTTTGTGTTCTAGATCACTTTTTACTCTACAAAAACATGACTGTGTTTTAGATTTTCTTCTAAAGATGTTTATCATTGCTATTTGTTTGGGGCAAAGCATGGTGGGGATGGGGATGCTTCGACTGTAAACTTACATGGTCTTAGCCAAAAGTCTTACTTTTGGATACATTGCAGCTTTTTCTACTAAGATTCAGGACTGAGCCCCAGGAGCTGAGCTGGCCTTCAGGACAACTTTAGTAATAGATATTGTGCTTTACTCAAAATTGTCTTTCACTGATGTTTCTGGCCTGTTGTCCCTGTGTCTCTTGACTATCTCTTCCTTTGGGATGAATTATTCTCCATGAGGTTCATTAGTGAGCCCGCCCAGCAGTGTCTGTTTCTGTGGGGGAACCTAACCTAGGTGCACAAGCCAAGATTCCCCTACTGCTCCTGGATTTGGCTCAAACATATGACTTAAAATGATTAAAATGTAACAGCAAAATCAGTGTTTGGCCAGTCTACCGTGTCCAAAAGCCATTCTAGTCACTGTAGGAAAAGACAAATGACTAACCTATAAGTCAACTACTAATTCATTTTCCCTATATTAACCTAAATGATCTCATTACAATTATTAACAGCATATGTTCTGATTACTCAGCATCTGCTACCCCAAGTTCTTTTTTGAAAAGTTATCTCTTTTCTATTATGTGAGCCGGCTTGGTAGCACAATAAATCCAGATGTGCATACTTTTACTACACAAGTCACAGGAGATCTTGGAGCCTCTTCCCCCACCCCTACCTAATCCTTTTTGTTGACTACTCTGGCCCACCAAAAGGGTGGTGAAGAATCTCAGCTCAGTCAGTGAGTTGCTGTTTACTCTTGGATGGGTTGAGGCAAACACTAAAGAAAAAAATTACTTATTCCTGCAGCCATGCTGGGTCAGCAAAGAAATTCTTTCTACGGTGGTCTTCTATCCTAGTCTGTTATTTTAAAATCTGGCATTGAAAACAGAACATGGCACTTCAGAAAAGATGTGACTGGTGTATGCTTAGTGATTTCTGCTGCTGGTGAGCCCATGAGATTCATACACTTCCCTTTCTTTTTTCTTTAATGTAAGGCCATATTTACCTTTTACCCAAAGCTGTTTAAGCTATGTTGC
Organism: Cryptoprocta ferox; assembly: GCA_028646485.1. Lineage (NCBI taxonomy): Eukaryota > Metazoa > Chordata > Mammalia > Carnivora > Eupleridae > Cryptoprocta > Cryptoprocta ferox. Next base: position 41,829,596 of record CM053568.1, read on the forward strand.
TTTATATTACTGTTAGTGGATCTACATCTCTCTATGTTGTTGTTAAGAAACGTTGCTAAGCACAGTGTGCTGGAGCAGCTGATATTTGAAACCCCAACTCAGGTTTAGAGTATTTGGAAATTATTATTATTATATTTTTTTCTTTTATTTATTTATTTTTTTATTATTAGAAGCTTATTTCATGTTGACAAGATGGTTTTGAACTTAGAATCCATCACCCAGCCAGCTTGGCGTCATCTGAAATCTTGCCAGAGTTTGCCAGTCCTAGGTATCAAATTGATCTGAAGTTGCTAGCATGTTGCAAAGGGCACACCTAAATGGGTTTCTCAATCCAGCACTCCTCAAGTCTTTTCTTTTGAAATACAGAAACATCATTGGTGATCTCTGGTCTTATACGCTACCTGTTTTTAACAAATATTTTGAAGGTTTAATTTTTTTTAAAACACGTTGTTTCTTCCAGTTTTCTTTTTTTGTGCTTTCAGCATAGCTATATTCACCTGCGTGAGCTCACCCCTGACGTTTTGGATGCAGAAATAGTATAAAGTTCAAAATAGTAAAAAATTCAAAACTGTCACTATACTTTCTCAATGGTGGTGTTCTCTGAAGGACAGAATTAAAAATTGCTGTTTATTTCAACCTCCAAAAGTGAGTATAATCTATTCTGTTCTAGACTTTTGCTGGGAGTTGGCTCCAAGCATTAGGTTTATAAAAAGATAAGATGATAATAGAAATTATTCTTCTTTCCTGTCTTCAGATGGTTTGATGTATGTTTATCCTCCATGCCCTTTATTTAGTTAACTTGCAGAGTGATCTATTTTACACTTTCTCAAATTGTCTCAAATCAGGTGAAATATGATATGAATATGAGTAGCTTTCTATGAGTAGGTCCTCTCTAGGATGACAGTTCCTGAGGAGTCCTCAGGATTATAGATGCTGAGCAGGATGTATGGGGGCTGAGTAGGCTGGTAGGGCCCTAGGCACCAGGGAGTCTAGCCTCCACCCAGACTCCAGGGAACTGTGCATGGCACAGAAGCAGGTACATCTGAACCTCAAGGAATAACTTGAATGTCAACTCTGACTAGAGATTAAATGTTACTTTTTCCTGTCATTTTTGGGCACCACAAAATGTCTTGGATTTCTTCCCTGGGAAATCTTAATATTAACCTCTAAGAATTAACTTTCAGTCTGGCGGGATGTGTGTGTTTATGGACTCTGAATTAAGTTGCCGTAAAGGAAATAGGTGATGTTAATTATACACATGAGTTTGCGGACTATGTCACATACCCAATGAACCTAGTATAGACATCTCTTAGAATACTGGTTTACTAAAAAGAGGAGAATCTGTAAGCAAACTTTATTGCAGGAAACTCGGGTTTAGGGAGAATGCCAGTATGTACTGTGTGCCTACTTTGTACCAGATCTGATGTATTTCACTGTATTTATTTCATTTGCCTTACCAGATAGGCATTACTGCCATATTATAGCCGAAGAAGCAGGTTGTTTTAGGGTTCTCTTGGAAAACAAAATATCTTTCTATCATATATCTATCTTAAAGAATTGGATTGATGATTATGGAAGCTGAGAAGTCCCAGGGCCTACAGTTGGCAAGACATTCTGAAAACCCAGGAGAACTGATGCTATAGTTCCAGTCCAAGTCTGAAGGCCTGAGAGCCAGGAGACCTGTCGGTATGTTTGTACCTGAAGGCAGGAAAAAACCAACTTCCCGGCTCATCAGCCAAGAGCAGGAGGAGTTCCTTCTTCCATAGCCTTTTGTTCTTTACAGGCCTTCAGTTGGCTGGATGAGGGACACCCACATAAGGGAGGCTACCAAATGTTGATCTTATTCAGAAACACCCTCCCAGATGCACCCAGAATAATGTTCGCTTAAATGATTGGGCACCCAGCAGCCCAGTCAAGTTGACACACAAAATCAGCCTTCACACAGGGTAAGAATGATGTATTTAGCACATGCTTAACACCTCAGTAAGTGGTAGAGTAAAAACAAACCCCCAAGATTGGAGCATTCAAAAGCTTCCTTACAAAATTTGTACATTTTGTGCCTGGTACTTCATAATTACTTAGGCTACTTTGAAGTCAGCAAGCAATTCACAAATGTTCTTCTCTAATCTTCTCTCCTACTTTGTGTCTCCAAATTAGAAAGAGAGACCCTGGACTCCCTAGGTGTGGTTGGGAAAACCTGGGTTAACATCTTGGGGGTTGTTTGCATTTTAGCCTTCTACTGTGGTAGTCACCCAGGCAGGTAACCAACTCCTGGTGATCAGCGGTTCCCTTTTATCCCTTGCTGACTGTAACAGGTACTTATTTGCAGACGTTGAGTGCAGAGTCTCCAGGGCTGGGCTGTGACACCACACCCGGTGGTTTCGGCTAAATTGCAGTCCGTGTAGGAATAGGAATGGAACTTTACTGTGTTCTACCAGCAAATAACTTCAATGAAAAGTCCCCTTGGCAGTAGGAAAAGGGGAGAGGATAGAGAAAAATACAGCAGCAGCCTTTCCCTTTTATTCTGAAGTGAGTTAGCTTGCCTCTTGCCTGGCGGCCATTTAAATTATGCCACCGAAGTCCTTTTCTTGAAGAGCATGAGTTTCAAGTTCAAGTTTCAAGGTTCCTGGACTGATGAAAGGACATCCTTCTAGCCCCACCCTCACCCTAACACAGACACCTGTGGAAAGCCCAGAGGTGTGATGTGCTGATACATTAATATTATGGGGCCTAGCATACATAACCAGGGGAGGGCAGAGCACAGTTGTGAATGTACCATTTGAAGGCAGAAGAAAAGGAAGCAAGGGCTTCCTAACAAGGCAGAAGGTATATAATTATATGGGAAAACCTCCTGAGAGGTGATTTCAAAATTCTAGATTGGGTCAGCAAAGTTGCCTTGTTTTAGAGACCCAGTTTTTTCTTCTCTTTGACCATCATCTAAGGCTTTGTGCACCCTCACTCTTTCAGAAGCAAGGCATTAACTTTTCCTTCCACATGAAACAGTCCCTTGAGTCACCCTCCCCATTGTGATAGAGAATTTGAAAAGTCACACTGGGTGCCGGCTTTATTGCTGACGCTGTTGCTGCCAGTCAATAATCCTTCCATCCCAGATGCGTTTCTTTGCTTCGCGTTTCCACCCCTGGCCTCCCGGTTAATACTCTGGAAGCAAGAGAAGTTGAATCCTCCTGATCTGGAGACTCTGGAAAGTCAAATAGAAGGAAACATGGAATCAGGAATTGGAGAGGAATCCTGTTATGACACAACTTCCAGTGTTGCGTGTTTGAATATGCCGCAGGTCAGTCCACTTTCTGGAAACAACCACAAACAGAGATGGCCCCGTGTGATCCTTTCTTTTGTACTAAAATTATAAGGAGAATCCTATGATTTCTCTAAAGGCTTTAAAAATGAGTTCAGCTTTCCGTGTTTAGTAAGAAAAGTTAGAATATTCAGATGAGCAGGAAAAAGTCCCCAAAATAACTCCTTAGCCCCTCACGCAGAGGTAACCCTGATACATGTTTTGAAGTATAGGTGTTAAGGCTTTCCCCACTTGTAAATATACGCATCTATATACAGACACACATCACAAAAATGGAATCATTCTATGCATACTCTTTTAAAAATGGCTATCTCGAGGTGCCTGGGTGGCTCAGTCCGTTGAGCATCTGGCTTGGGCTCAGATCATGATCTCGAGGTTTGTGGTTTTGAGCCCTGCCTCTGGCTCACTGCTGTCAGCACAGAGCCTGCTTCTGATCCTCTGGCACCTTCTCTCTGCCCCTCCCCCACTTGCACTTCCCAAAATTAAATGTTTAAAAATTGCTATCTCAATATGCTTTAAATGTTGCCTTTTCAAACAATGGCCCAGCATCACACCATTCCACAAATGTGCCATATAGTATTTAAACAATAACAAATTGTTGGGCACTTGGATTTTTTTTGCTTTAAACAGTCTTGTAATAAACATTTAAAAATATTTACCTTGGCTCTTATTTTATCTGGAGAAATTTCTGGAATTATGTTTAAGACTTACAGTTGCTAGTTCCTGAAACCTTCAAGCATATATCATCTATCTACTACTGCATAACAAACTACCCCCAGATTTAGTGGCATTAAGTAGCAGTTATTTTGCTCACAAATCTGCAATTTGGGAAGAGCCCAAATTGCCTTTTCTCAGACTTGTCTTTGATGGTGTCTGTTGAGTACGTTTGTTCACTCAGGGAATGAAGGATTTACTTTCAAGATGGCACATCACCTACCTGGCCAGTTGGTGTTGATAGTCAGCTGGGAGCTCAGTAGGTGCTATGAACCAAAGCTCTTAGTCTGTCTTTACATGGGCCTCTCCATGGACTGTTTGGGCTTCATAGCATGGTGGCTGGGTTCCCAAGAGTGAGTGTCCTAAGAGAATAAGGCAGAAATACATGACATTTTTATGACCTACCTTTGAAAGTCACAATGTCTCTCTTGTTATACTTTGTTGGCTGAGGAAGTCAAAAAGTCCTTCCCATGTTTAAGAGGAGAAGACCTAGACTCAACCTCTTGATGGAGGAAGTGGCAATATTTTAAAAGAATATGTGGGATGGGAGAATATCTACAACTTCGGAAAATATAATCTGCTGAACAGTTTGGTAAAAATAGGCTGATTTAAGATTAAGAATTTTGAATCAATCTAGACCACATACCTCTGTGTATTTTATTTTTGACTACAAGTTTCTCAGTTTTTATTGTTCATAAAGGAAAGGTAAAGATTTGTGGTTTCACTCAGTGGTCAGTAAAAATGTTGGAGTCTACAACTGGAATGTGGTCAAGGTTTTCCCTGAGGGTCCTTATAAGGCAAGGAGAGTAAGTGGGGGCAAGACAGATCGAAGGCATTTGGGAAAGAAGGCAGTCAAATGCCAAAGAGACCAATTAAAAATGCCATTTCCAAAGACTCAGGTGCAGCATCAATCTCAGATTGTAAAACAAGGAATTCAAGATTTATTAGTTGGTCAAATATGTGGTATATGGATTATTATCAGAGGTCAGCTGGGTAAGGACATTCAAATCAAAGTTTCCAGACTTCAGCATCATAAGACAATGTTACTTGCTCATGTCATCCAAAACACAAGTAGCATCACATAGTAGTCTACATACGTCTCAGGATAGGGTTGCTGAAATATCCTTGGAAATCACTTAGACTGTGAGGTCTTTCAAAAACTTTTGGAGAAGAGGTAGTGTCAGAGAAACCCGCAGAAGTGTGAATGGCTACTTCTTTCACAGACTTGGCCATTGAGGAAACCATAGTCTCATTCTAATTTTTTCTGAATGTCAAAATGTAACTAGTGATATTCTGTCTTGCAGGAGTCCCTCTCTACAAGCCATTTTTCATCAAAACCATATGACTGGTAGTTGATCACTATAAATGACTCTGCCATTAAGACAGTACCCTTGGTATTTTTCTTTTTTTCCTCCTTATTGAAACTACTCTGGAAGACAATGTGGAGAACTTGTATGAATCAATAAATGGTTACACCCAACTTTGCATAGATTTGAAGTGCCTGTAAGAAGGCAGACCCATCTCTTACTAGCTTGAATTACTTCCAACAGGGGAGGAAACATTTGTCAGAATGACGAGGGTAGGTTGTAATGTGTATGTCCTAAAAAGTGAACAGAAATGTTTCCAAGTGCATATACATGTCCTTTAAAAAACAACAAACAAAAGTGCATGCACTTCTTTCTCTTGTGTTCACACATACTTTCATTTTATGGCAGGGAAATTTGGGGATTTTATTTCACCATTGGTAGTTTAAATTTGACTTTAATTAACTGCCTGCAAGCAAATATGTAATGACATTTGCAAAAATCAAAGACCCCTTTGGAAATTTGATCTGAAGAGATTAATAAGGCCAAGAATTTAAATTTGAAATGTTGCATGACCATCACGTGGAGTAGCAGTTATCAGCATTATTTGCTAGGCAATGTTCTTACTAGATTTAGATTTAGTCTAAATGTTTCTCAGCCAGGGACAATTTTGCTCCCTGTCTCCTCCCCACACCCCATCAAGACACTTCAGGTCAACACAGCTCTGTGTGTGTGTGTGTGTGTGTGTGTGCACCTGCTTTTTTCACACATGCTGCTGAATATCCTACAGTGCACAGGACAGCCTTCCAGACAAAAATGATCCAGTCCAAAATATCAAAAGTTCTGAAGTTGAGGAACCCTGATTCCAGTTCAGACACAAGAACTTTATTAGTATGTTATGAAAGATGTATCATTTATTGTTGCCAAGGCACCAAAGTCAAGTGCATTTTTTTTAATGTTTATTTATTTTTGAGAGAGACAGAGACAGAGTGCGAGCAGGGGAGGAGCAGAGAGAGATGGAAACACAGAATCCAAAGCAGGCTCCAGGCTCTGAGCTGTCGGCACAGAGCCTGATGTGGGGCTTGAACTCACTAACCGAACTCAGGAACCATGAGATCATGACCCGAGCCAGCTGGACGCTTAACTGACTGAGCCACCCAGGTGCCCTGGCATGAGTCTTTTTAAACTCCTTTTTACCTTTATTAATATGAGGTATCTTTGGTGCACTCACAGATTCCCTATATATTTTTGTTTAATTTTTATTTTATTATTTATTTTTCTTTATTTTGAGAGCGAGATAGAGAGCAAGCAGGGGAGGGGCAGAGAGGGAGGGAGACAGAAACCCAAGCAGGCTCTGCACTGTCAACGTAGAGCCTGATGTGAGGCTCGAACTCATGAACTGTGAGATCATGACCTGAGCAGAAATTGAGAGCCCGATGCTTAACCAATGGTGCCACCCAGGTGCCTCTATGCCTAATTTTTAAAAGTGAAGTTTCTCTGCTTTATCTCTTGCTGTTGATTGATGTTGCTCTTTTGTTTTGTTCTTTTTTTTTTTTTTTTTTTTTGTCTCTTTGTGATTTCACATTCCTATATTGCCTTACATATCAGCATGAACAAACTTTCTTAGAAGGTCAAATACCTAAGCCCTTCAATTGCCTACACAGGCTTTCTGATCTTTGTGTTTTGTTCCTGTGCAGCTTTGTGTGTTTCTTTCAATAATGTTGCACTATTTCATTGACTATTTGCTCAGAACTCTCAGTTGTCTGTGGAAGGCTGTGCTGTTTGGCTATGTGGATATTGGGTTAACGACCTCACTAATCAGTATACCTTGAGTTTAATTAATTAGATTATTATAATCTATACCATTCCAGAAAGGATTTGATGCCATTTACCAAGATACTTTTTATCTGACTATTTTGGTTACCCTGCTCAGTAGCCACACTGACCACACTCCAGCTAGATCCATGGACAAGCTGGTTTTGATCTTTGGATATTGATGACGCCTTGGTCTCACAGTCCAGGGAGGGATTATTTGTCTAGGCCTTGAGAGCTGAGACAGAAACTGTGTGTGGCAAAGCGCCACTGAGAAGTCTACTTCTCTAAAGATACCTTTCTACTGTCTTTTCTCATTCCATAGTTGGAAAAGTTCCCTTTATTCCAGAAAGTAGAAGAGCTTTACTTAATATGTCAAACATATGGCTCATCTTCAAACTACTGTTATCCCAGAAGTAGAATTATTTTTATCTTCTGTAAATCTTTTAACTCTGCTCCATTACAAGTGAGGTCACTACAAAAGGATAGAAGCACTGATAAAGTTTCTGGGTCATAGAGAACCAAAAAGATCAGTTCTTCCTGTGTAATAATAATTTGAATGGTTAAAATGGTAGAAAATAACTACTCTTCTTATTTATCATGGACTTTAGAGACGGGACATTTGGCAAGACTCCCAGAATACTCACCCCACCACCCTGAGAACAGTAAGTCTGGGCTGTACAGCCTTCATTGAATTTAAAGGTCAGCGACATACTGTCCTGTTGCAGTTGAGGACCCAGCTCTGAAATCACTCCTGCAAGAATTTCCTCATTTTTAAAACCTCCTTTATATAAAACTGCCCATTGGCTTTCATCAGAAATTAATTTATTCAGAGATAAGGCAAAGGAAGATTTTAACTTCTCTGATGTGAGGGATCTGAAGAAATTAGGAGTGAGCAAGATAAATATCAGAGCGTCAGCACTACACACATTTCCTAATGGATAAGATCTTTGCTTTTGTTATTTTAATTTTCTCTGCATGGAATCAGTCTACGTGCCTTCAATAATTATGATGCAAAGTTGCTAAACTTCTAGGTCTCCTCAGAAAGTGCTAACGTAATTTTTAAGTTCCATTTGTGTCCAAAGAGAAAATAGACTGTTATTCATTCATTAATTCATGTATTCACTCACAGTTTGTGCGAGCATGCTATGAAAGAAAGAAAGAAAGAAAGAACAAAAGAAAGAAAGAAAAGGAGGGAGGAAGAAAGAAAGAAAGAGGAAGGAAAGAAGGAAGGAAGGAAGAAAGGAAGAAAGAAAGATGACTTGGCTGGAGAAGTTTTGCAAAAAGAGAGAAAGTTAAAAATAGGAGGAGTTAAAAATAGGGACAGTAGTGCCTGGTATTTCCCTGGCATATTGACTGTCCTCTGTTCCCATTCTAAGGATAACAGAGAAAAAACCCAGGGGTTCTTATTCTAGTTTTGGGGATATTCATAAAGTCATGATCTTTTGGAGGGGAATTAAATCACAGACATACGTGATATTCTACTGTATGTAGGCTGGCTTTGGTTAACTTTGAAGATGGTTGTCCAGAGAGGAAGAGAAGGAAGAGGCTCGGTGGATGGGGTGGTAAAATGGGAACTACGAAGCCTGTGCGTTACATTCTGTTGCATTCTACACTTGTGTGACCTCAAGTAAGTGAATTGAGCCTTTGCCCCTCATTTTCCTTATTTGGCGTGGGGGTAGAAATGACTCTCAGAAAAGAAAGATTCTTGTATCTCAAGAATATTAAAGTGTATTACTCCCCAGGTTAAAGGTGACACACCAAGACAGCCCATTGACCATTACTCTTAGCTGCGCATAAATACTCTGCCTTAGCTTCTGTTGATCAAACAAGGCCAGGTTGCTCAATTGCTGTCCATCTCTCCGTTTTGCAGTCTGCCCAGTCTTGTTTGAGCCAAAGGAGTTCTGAGTTGTTCCCCCCAAACGTTTCTCACTTCTAATTCCTATCCCTTCTAGAAGTTCAGCTCCAGAGTTTCTTGACTCCGGAATCCTGAATGCATCCTTAATTCTACTGCAGTGGTTGTGGTGCTGCTGGTTATGGTGGTGGAACAGGGGTTGGCTTACTCATTGTACTTTTTTTGTACCACCAATTTCTTTTCTGTTCCTTTAAATCTCTTGTCAATTAAGAAAAAAAAATCCCTAGTTTATTTTTGACTCCTTCCATTTCTCAAATCTTTTTATTCATGATCTTGATTAGCAAAATAAGACACCCTGTGGACCAGCAGCAGACGTGGCATATTCCTCCCGGAGAAGATGTGTTGTAAAGGAGCAGTGAGGGAGACAAGCTACAGAAAAGCTCACCAGCAGTGCCTTACCACGGGTGAGGGTAGTCAGGTTCCACCCTAGTGCAACAATGAGGGGATGTATTGCTTCCGTAAAATTGAAGAACCGTTATTAAACTGACTCAAACTTGGTCTTTTTTATATTTTCCTCATGTATCAGCAATTCTAAAATGTCAGTGATAAAATACTCACCCTCACCCTTTGTACACCGCTGCTGCTCACTAATGCATTGTTGTTGTTCTTACACTGATATTTTTTGTCCTTGTTGTATTAAGTGACCTCTTCTCTTGGATCATGGGTTTTTCTTCGGCCACTTGATTCTGAACCAATTCTGTCTGCCTGCTCCCCTCTCTGAAAGAGGAAAGCTGTGCAGTGGCGGGGGGGGGGGGGACACTTTTCAAATAACATGAAGTTTCTATCTCTAAAAGCAATAACAACAATAAAACTTTTGGTTTGTGATGGGACAGGAAAAAGGAAGTAAAAGTCATCAGCCTTGTTATCACTCACACTTTCTAGGATCAGGGACACTTTGTAATAATATTAACTGGCAGTTTGCATATACAAATGGGTTCTCTACCAGCTGCTGCTGAGTTCAATGCCAATTGTTTGCCTTAACTACAATTGTACTCAATTCTCAGAAAGAAAATAAAGACTTTTTATAAGCCCTTTAGGCCATTTTGCCTATAGTCAATTTTTATGTAGCCAGACACCAATCTAACTTGGCATTGCTTAAGCGGTTATGTATATGGGGGAGAGAGCCATAGCACTTAATTCTTGTTTTTGTTCAATGTCCAGACAGATTAACCTGAAAGATAAATATTGACTAAATCAAGGACTTCCTGCCTTGATGTTTTGATGCGTGGAACTGGTATCCCCTTGAAATCCACCTCACTAGCTTCTGTGAAGTCTTGTTCTGCCCTTCCCCTATTCCCATTTGCATTTCACTTTCCAGTTTAGGCTGGAGTCACTTTCAGTTCATATCCACAACTCTTATAGTCTGAGAAGGCAACTTAAAGAGCACCTTTTCCAATCCTTAGCTAGGTGTCTCAACTACTTTTAACAAAATCTTATTTTTTTTATTTTTATAATTTGAGTATAGTTGATATGCAGTGTTACATTAGTTTCAGGTACCCCTCTAACAAAATCTTGATCAGCTGTTTTTATCATCCATGCTTGAATACTTGCAGTGATGAAGATAGCGTCATTTTAAGGTACACACCATTTCACATTTCATGGTGTAATAGTGTAGGCGTTCTTTATTTTGAGTTGGATCTATCCTTGTCTTCTTGGGTGACTGAAAAAAATTGGAAAATGAATACTTGCACTTCCTGTTTGCTAGAAGTGGAAGGCTATTTTATTATACTGGACTCAGCTCTTTTATTATATATATTCCTTATACTTTAGGATACAAAGTAAGGATGATGACTCTGGAAAGAGTGAAAAATTTAAATCTGGGATTCCGGAGGTTATAAAATATAGGTTGTACTATGGGAGTAAGATACTTGGAGGAAGCTACACCGTATCTTTTGTTTCCCCATCCTACCCTCAGACTGACTGGTGTAAATATGTAGCAAAGTCACAAAATGGTAGCTGGCTAGGACAGGTAGAGGTTATTGCTGTTATTGTGTGGATATGTATGTGTGTGTGTGTGTGTGTGTGTACAGGGGGGTTGCCAATGGAACGGGGAAATGCCAACCATTTTATCTTTGTGATTGGGGAAGAGAAAATTCTGCTGCCACTGCCCTTGCTCCTCCCTTTTCCCTTTACCATTCTATTGGGCAGCCAGTGTCATCTCTAGTCTTTCGTTTTGGATACCCAGCTGCCTCTGTGAGGCAGTGGCTTTGGCAACATGTAGATACCCCAGGATTGTTCTTTCTGAGAAAGAGGATAAGCCACCAGATTCAGCAGCTCATTGTTCTGCATTAGCAGAAATTCCCCACCCCATCCCCAATGGCTCCTCCCTCTTAGAGAGGCTTGAAGAGGGCTCTTCAGGTTTAAGGAAAAGAGGCAAAAGTTGACCTTTTATGGGAGATCATGAATGGCCCCTGAGTTACAGCCAGTAGCCAGGGAATCAGGAGAGAGAGGTGCCTGCAATGTGAGGGCTACTGAAATTCCTTCTGTTAGGAAGGGACAATTAGGGCAATAAATCTTAAACATGACAAACATATCAGGACCTTAAACAATGCTTTTCTCTCTCCAGATGTCTATCTTCTTGATTGTAAAATGAGTCGGTGGGATTGAGATGGAAACAAAAGTTCTTTTCAGCTCTTACAGTCTAAGAATCTAAGCTTGGTGTTGAGTATAAAGAGTTCAAAATCAGGCTTGAGCTGAGGGTGGGGGAAGAGAGGCTGTGTTGTCATTAAAACCCTTTGTAAAATCCTTTTGAAAATATTCACCCTGAACTTGAAAGTGATTTACTTTCTCAAATACTGGCAAAGCTTTCAAACCAAAGGACTTCCTTCCAGTGTATAAGGTAGAGGAAACAGTGTGTGACAGACTAAAGTGAATACTTTATGTTTAGGTAGGTTTGAACACATCTAAGGTAACTGTTACTTTGATAGAAAAGTGTTTCAGGGGGAGTTATAGAGATGAAAGCACAAATTTGTATAGCATAAGCTTATGGAGTGGGTTTCACTAACTTGGATATTGTTACAGAGGCAACACTACACACAAAGGAACCATGTTCACTTAAAACAAAACCCATAGAAGTTACACAGTTGAGCCCTAAGGATATTAAAACATTACTAGTGACCAGGAAGGAGAAACAAAGAATCATTGATCCTCTCCTTTGATGGATTTAACTTTTATTATGAAAGCCTTTATTGTTTTTTAATTCTTTGGCCCTTAACATATTGTTGTAATTTGTCTGTTCTTCACCTTTATTAATCAATAGACACTTTTGGTTAATCAAATATTACAGTGAGTGGGGACTGCCATATATATTACAAAAAGATCATTAATTGAAAAGTATGTTTTAAAAATACTGTTCTCACTTACTCCTTATGTTCGTTTAGCAAAATTGGGATGCTCTTAACAAAAGATGTAATTGATGTTCGATTGGAAGGAAAAAAAGGGGAAAAATAAAATAAACAGCCCAACCCATATAATGCCCATTATAAAGGAGTTCAAACTGGGTTTAGCAGTTGAAGAAATACTGTAGCAAATTAAATTTGAATAGATATTGAAAGTTCAAACCAAGGCAGGGGCAGTAAAAATGGAGTGGAAGAAACTGATTTGAAAGATATTTAGGAATTGAAGTTCATTGGACCTAGTAATGTGTTAGAGAGGGTGGAGGGGGAGAGGAGAGAGAGTAGACAAGATGTTTCTTAATATTTTTGGCTTGGAATACTGGGTGAATATTAGTGCCATATACAAAGGCAGAGATAATAGGAGATAAAGTTTGCTTTGGGGAAAAGATGACAAATCTCTTTTGACATTTTGCATTCAAGATGTATATGGGCATCCTTGAGGAGAGATGCCTAGTAGCCAGGTAAATATCTAGTTATATGGATCTCCGGCACATGGGTAACAGCGAAAGTTACAGAAATGGATGAAATTTTCAAGGGACATCAGAAAATGGGAAAACAGGGTATTGTCCCCATAAATATTTTGTTTTAAGGAAATTAAATAGGGCAGGTATGAAGAAGAAAACCTGGAAAGGGGAGTGTCTTAGAAGTTAAGGGGAAAAAAGGCTTTCCAGAGGCAGGGAAGCATAAATATCCAAGAAGGAACAATAGTGTGAATATCCCAAAGGACTCAAGCAAATTAAAGACCTGTAAAGTAACTTAGAGAGGAAGCACCTCTTTTCTAGTCTTCTAGTCTTCATGAGGGGCAATTTATTCACACACTTTACACTTCTTCATCTCTTTCTTGGGTCTGAAATAAATATTGGTTCATTTTTCTGGATTGGAGTATATATATTAACAAAACCACTCGAGTAGGATGGGATATGATTTTTTCTACCTAGGAGAGTGAGACAGAACCTGGGGTAAGTGTGTCTGCCCTGCAGACTCAAACTTATTTTCAGATTTGACTGGTCCAGAGGGGCATTAGGAAATGGATAGATGCATTTTGTTCTCACATCTAGATCATATTTCTTCCATATTAGCTTCATCCTTTTTTCTTCTTTCTCATTTGAAGTAGAACTTGGGCAGGGAAGAGAAGTGCTATTATTGTGCCTCACCAAACCCTGCAACAATAAACAGTCAACTTGGCAAATATGACCTTTTTGTTCTTTGTGTGAGCAGTTGTGGCCAGATTTCAGAGTAATACAGAGTGCTAGAGGAGATGTAATGCCATAGGATAGCTTTTATTTTTAATGTCATAGGCCAAATACTTGATTGTCTGTTAGGAAAGGATCCAAGGTGAAGATTTAGGAGAGAAAAAGAATAAATAGGGATGAATCAGTTTCTGAGACTTTGGGGTTGAATTTAGCTTACTTTAGAGAGGGGTAACATTTCCTTTGAGATAAAAAGGGTTACAAAAAGGATTGGTTTGGTTGAGATTAATTATATGTGGTCTTTTGGGGAGTTTGGGAGGCAAGAAAGCGAGTTACTGGAGAGGTGAGGGAGTTCACACATCTTCTTGAATCTCTGTCATAGAATTACAGAATGCAAAACTGCAGCATTGAAAAAGACTTTAGAAGTTGTCATGGATTGGGTCATTGGTCCCAATTCTTCACTTTCTTGTTATTGTACATCCATGCTCTTTGCTATATAATATTGCAGTGCCTTTCCATTATGGGTGGAGTGTGTATTACATTGATATTAGACCCGGCCGTGTAACTTGCTTTTGATAATGGGATATTGGTAGATGTGATATGATGTGATCAGAGACAGGTCTTAAGCTCTTGGCTAGATCACCATGAGGTGATTATGTCCTAGATACGCATTTGTCCTTCAGCCCAGACCCCATAATGAGCATATCCAAAGGAGTAGATCACAACTAACATCCCTTTAAGAAGATGTACTAGCTCAGACCAAGTGTTCTAGCCTGCTCTCAGGTGCTACTCAGAATAAGTCTAATTATTATTCTGCAAGAAGTCCTTCATATGCTTGAAGACTCATTCCTATAAGACATATCTTTTTCAGATTAAATATAGTCAATTAGCACTTGACTTCTATTCCCACACTCTTCTCTATGTGTTCTTATTCTTCAGGAGTGGAAAAGCTAATCACTACATTTCCAGACTTCTTTGAAACTAGGATTCTGGTTGCAAGGTAGATTGTTTCAATGAGATACACTAGTATGATATTTGGAAGGCAGAAGAGAGGTGGAGATTATTTTCTTTTTTATTTTATTTTATTTTATTTTATTTATTTTCTTTTATAGTTTATTGTCAAGTTGGTTTCTATATAACACCCAGTGCTCATCCCCACAAGTGCCCTCCTCCATGCCCATCATCCCCCTTCTCTTTTCCCCCTCCCCAAATATGATATTTGGAAGGCAGAAGAGAGGTGGAGATTATTTTCTTTTTTATTTTATTTTATTTTATTTATTTTCTTTTATAGTTTATTGTCAAGTTGGTTTCCATATAACACCCAGTGCTCATCCCCACAAGTGCCCTCCTCCATGCCCCTCATCCCCTTCTCTTTTCCCCCTTTTCCCATCAGCCCTCAGTTTGTTCTCAGTATTAGGACTCTCTCATGGTTTGCTTTCCTCCCTCTCCCCAACTATTTTTCCCCTTCCTCTCCCCCATGGTCCTCTGTTAAGTTTCTCCTGTTCCACGTATGAGTGAAAACATATGGTATCTGTCCTTCTCTGTCTGAATAACTTCACTTAGCATGACACCCTCGAGTTCCATCCACATTGCTATGAATGGCCGGATTTCATTCTTTCTCATTGCCATGTAGTATTCCATTGTATATATAAACCACATCTTCTTGATCCGTTCATCAGTTGATGGACATTTAGGCTCTTTCCATGATTTTACTATTGTTGAAAATGCTGCTATGAACATTGGGGTACATGTGCCCCAGTGCATCAGCACTTCTGTATCCCTTGGGTAAATCCCTAGTAGTTCTATTGCTGGGTCATAGGGGAGTTCTATTATTAATTTTTTGGAGAACGTCCACACTGTTTTCCAGAGTGGCTGCACCAGTTTACATTCTCACCAACAGTGTAGGAGGGTGCCCATTTCTCCACATCCTCACCAGCATCTATAGTCTCCTGATTTGTCCATTTTAGCCACTCTGACCAGCATGAAGTAGTATCTCAGTGTGGTTTTGATTTGTATTTCCCTGATGATGAGTGACGCTGAGCATTG
Source organism: Cryptoprocta ferox (assembly GCA_028646485.1). NCBI lineage: Eukaryota > Metazoa > Chordata > Mammalia > Carnivora > Eupleridae > Cryptoprocta > Cryptoprocta ferox. The sequence continues at coordinate 41,845,288 of CM053568.1, forward strand.
TTTCATGTGTCTGTTGGCCATATGGATGTCCTCTTTGGAGAAGTGTCTATTCATGTCTTCTGCCCATTTCTTCACTGGATTCTTTGTTTTTTGGGTATGGAGTTTGGTGAGTTCCTTATAGATTTTGGATACTAGCCCTTTATTTGATATGTCATTTGCAACTATCTTTTCCCATTCGTCGGTTGCCTATTAGTTTTCTTGATTGTTTCCTTTGCAATGGAAAGCTTTTTATC
>CM053568.1:41845620-41932681 GCA_028646485.1 Cryptoprocta ferox
CCCTTGCCTTTGGGGATGTGTCGCGTAGGAAATTGCTGCGGTTGAGGTAAAGGAGGCTGTTTCTTGCTTTCTCCTCTAGGGTTTTGATGGTTTTCTGTCTCACGTTCAGGTCCTTCCTCCATTTTGAGTTTATTTTTGTGTGTGGTGTAAGAAAGTGGTCTAGTTTCATTCTTTTGCATGTTGCTGCCCAGTTCTCCCAGCACCCTGTGTTAAAGAGGCTGCCTTTTTTCCATTGGATACTCTTTCCTGCTTTGTCAAAGATTAATTGGCCATACATTTGTGGGTCCAATGTCTCTGTGTCTGTTTTTGTGCCAATACCATACTGTCTTGATGATGACAGCTTTGTAGTAGAGGCTAAAGTCTGGGATTGTGATGCTTCCCGTTTTGGTTTTCTTCTTCAATATTACTTTGGCTATTCGGGGTCTTTTGTGGTTCCGTACAAATTTTAGGATAGTTTATTCTAACTTTGAGAAGAATGCTGGTGCAACTTTGATTGAGATTGCATTGAATATGTAGATTGCTTTGGGTAGTAATGACATTTGAACAATATATATTCTTATCCATGAGCATGGAATGTTTTTCCATTTCTTTGTGTCTTCTTCAATTTCCTTCATAAGTTTTCTATAGTTTTCATCATACAGATCTTTTACATCTTTGGTTCGGTTTATTCCTAGGTATTTTATGTTTTTTTGTGCAATTGTGAATGCACAATTCTGATTTCTCTTTCTGTTGCTTCATTATTGGTGTATAAAAATGCAACTGATTTCTGTACATTGATTTTATACCCTGTGACTTTGCTGAATTCTGGAGATTATTTTCCTCTGGGAAGCAAGTTCATATGGGTTTAGGGGCCATCACATTGACAAGATTAGCATTGTTCTGTCTAGCCATCAGCTCCTAAAATGTTAAGAAGCAGTTGTGGCAGTAATCATAACCCCCTGATCTCTGGATTATAGTTATGGTGGCACCACTTCTGGTCAGTTATGTGGTGCCTCCTTGACTTGATGTCTATGCTTCTAGGCTTCCGAAATTTGTGTATGGGCTAAATTCCCTGGATTAAATCCCTTTCTGGTTGACATTTCTAGAGTGATTTCTATTCCCTACATTGAATCCTGACTGACTCGCAATCTAAACCTTTCTTCCTTGCATTTCTTTTTTGTACCAAAATGTGGTCTTTGGTCACCCAACTGTTTGTGACCAATTTGCATTGGAATGTAAACCCTTTTAGTCGTTAAGCACCATTTTTAAGTTCATCTAATGTATTTATTTTTGGTAACAAGACTTTTCTCACAGAAGGAAGCAGTGTCTTAATTTCTATTGTGGCACAGGTACCTGATCTTATTGTGGGTAGGTACTTTGAATATCACTGGTTTGCTCAAAAACAACAGGTCATATACTCTGTATTTTTTGCCTCTAAGTATTAAAACTGCTTTTCATTTTGTTTTTATTGATGATTGCAATTTTGTCCCAGGGAGCATATGTCTCCCGGGGTTGCATTATCTGTTTGTACTGGAAAACTTCTTAAAAAATTAGGTGACTTTTCCTAAGTCATTTTTTTGTTTTTTCTTTTGAAATAATCCTTCTCAACTTCTTTCATTAACAAAGCAATGCATGACCATGATAAAATAAAAGTTTTAGCACTTTGATTAAAGTTTAAGCACAAATAATATAATACAAAAAGTAAAAATTCCTTTATCTCTCCAACTCCATAGCCAACTTCTCTGAAGTAACTATTGATAGTATTTTCATTAAAAAGTTATTTATTTTTCAGTGGAAATAGTCTTAGCTGAATCTCACAACTATAGTTGTGCCATTACTTTCTTCACCCAGATTGGATAATAGGAACTTTTGTATTTGTACCATTACAACCCTGTCACAGCGACCTTTTCAAGAACCAAGGCACCAAGTAGATTTGGCATTTATGCTATTGCCACAGATGGGGATTTAATTTTAATGTCCATTTTTGATCAAATTATGGGATATCTATATTGACAAGATAAATAATGGAACCATTAATTATAGAATAAGAAGTAAAACTAAATTCTTTCTAGAATCTTCAAATAAAAAGACTTTTATTAAAAATGAAAATCCACAAGGGAAAAAGCAGAAAGAATGACTATGTATTAGAAAACATCAAATATAGAAAGCTAGTAAAGAGAGTCTGCTTTTTCTGAAAGTAATTAAATAAGCCACTTTGTCTGGTCATTGTGATTGGTGTCATCAATGAGACTGTGTTTGTTATTAAGTGTTTTTCTCCCTCTGAATCATTTCATAATTTTATTCACACAGATTCACAAGTGAGAATTGAGGTGACACTGATTTAAATGCGCAGCTCGAACACATAGAACATATTCCAATCTAACTGACCTGTCCAGAGGAGACCAAGGTGTAATTAGAAAAAGACATGATTTAAAGTTAGAATAAACATATCAATTTTCTGAGTTTCCTTTCAGATCATGTGCTATATGTTTCTGTTTAGTCCTGAGTGAATTTGGGAACACCCAGGGCTAAATGAAAACTTCTGTTCCTCAGCTGGTGTTTCCAGTGTGACTATGGTTAGTGATCTCCAGGGAAGTACAGTTTCTGTCTTCCTAAATGGTCTCTCCTGGACTGGGTGGCCATTGACACAAAGTGGGAATAGCTAAATAACCCTCTGAAACTGGATGAGAGTGGAGAACAAGGGTGGGAGTATAATTGTCATAGGCCTGGCCTCACTAATGCCTGGAAGAGTAGAACTGGGGCTGATATGCAGATGCTCTGCCCCAGGACAACCATACATGTTAAAATAGTGGTTGGCAAATATCTGTGATCTGAACTCTTCCCTGTACTGTGGTCCTCCTCACAATCTAGGAACTAAAGAGGTAATGTGCAGTCCTATAGGGAGACTCTAGATCCCTGAGTTAGTGCCCTGGCCAATGCTATTTCCATGGGCTACTGCCTGTGCAATGTCATTTGCTAAATACTTTGAACATCATCCCTGAATGGGAACCACCACAACTGAATCTCTGAACCACCACAATCAGAATGCTCTGAATTTATGTATTCCCAAATTAGGATATCCATTGGTCCTGTAATTTTAGCCAACCACCCTAGTATTTTTAGGGTATTAAGCATGGTCCTTTAATTTGAGTAAGGAGTTTTGTAAGACTCCTATGGTTTTACAATCTCTACCACAAGGCAAAGAAAGAAAGAAGGAAAGAAAGAAAGGAAGGAAGGAGGGAGGGAGGGAAGGAGGAAAGAAAGAAAGGAAGGAAGGAAGAAAGGGGGAGGGAGAGAAAGGGAGGGGAAGAAAGGGGTAGGGAGAAGGAGGAAGGGAGGGAGGGGAGAGGAGGAAGGAAGGAAGGAAGGAAGGAAGGAAGGAAGGAAGGAAGGAAGGAGAGGAAGGAAGGAAGGAAGGAGTTTTATTGGTTTATTCCAAGCTGGCTAAGATTTCTGCTTTTCCCTTTAACTAGGCTGAAAGATGAGGAGGAATAATTTGAAAAAGTTCACTTTCAAATCTTTCCCCTCATATCCCTGCTACCAGGCATCACTAGGCAGATTTAAAGATAGTGTCTTTCAACAGCATTTGGTTCTTTTTGACTCCTAACTTTCTAATAGCCCTCAGATATTAATTAAAACTTTCAAACTCAAGGTAACATCGAATGATTTTTCTTTGCAGTGGCTGTAGTCTCTAAGAAATATTTAGTTTGATACCACCAGCTAAATTCTGTGTGGAAAATGAACAAACAAATTGTAATTGGAACCTGTTGCCATGATTTCTTTTCTAGTTCAATTTTTTTTTTACCACAATAATTGGTTTGTTCTTTTTCTAGTTAAGTAGTCAATGTGGCCTTCAAGGATGCCTGTCTTACTGTGGAGTGGAATTATCTCCACATCCGCTTCCTAAAAGGTGAAAAAAAACCATTTTGGTTTGCATACAGTAGTTATGGGCAAATCGAGTCATTTGGAAGGAGTGTGGGGGTGGTTAGTACTGATAGGGGCAAAGAATAGTTTACTTCCAGCCTCTACCAATCTGACAGATCCCAAATTGTGGGAAACAAAAACATGGAGATGGCCAACTCCTTGAGCTCAAGCAATTCTTGCTAGAGTTTTTTAAAAAATGGAACACAGGTTGGGGTGCCTGGGTGGCTCAGTCAGTTAAGTCTCTCTCTCTCTCTCTCTTAATAATAAATAAACGTTAAAAAATTTTTTTTAATGGAACAAAGGAAGGGCACCTGGTGGCTCAGTAGGTCATGCATCTGACTTTGGCTCAGGTCATGATCTCACAGTTCGTGATTCAAGCCCAGCGTTGGGCTCTGTGATGACAGTTCAGACCCTGGAGCCTGCTTCAGATTCTGTGTCTCCCTTCCTCTCTGCCCCTCCCTCACCCACTCATGCTCACACACACTCTCTCTCTCTCTCTCTCTCTCTCTCTCTCCCTCAAAAATAAATATTTTAAAAAATGGAACAAAGGAAAACAAACAAGCCAAACCAGACTCTTAAATACAGAGAACAAAGTGGTGGTTGTCAGAGGGGAGGTGGGTGTGGGGAACAGGTACAATATGTAAAGTGGATTAAGAGTTATGAACTTCCAAAAAAAGGAAAAAGAAAATGGAACAAAGGGAAAAAGAGTATTCCTTTTTATTCATCTTTTGTTAGCTGAGAGGTATGTCAATTGGGTAGTTTACAGTCCTTAAATATCTCAGGAGACTTTGCGTATCCTTCTCAAAAATATTGGACAAAAGGGACAATACTTTTAATGCCAAATAATTTCTATTTTTCTGTCCCTACATTCCAGAGGTTTTGTAATGATACTCAAATTATGGCAGAAACTGCCCAATATCTATTATCTCTTTTTTTCCTGGATAAAAGATTATGAATTTTAAACTTGGAACATTGTTTTCCACCTAAAAGATTAAATTTTCCAGTTTCCTTTTGTAGTTAAGTGGGACTGTTTTGACTAATCAATGCAATTAAAAGTATTATGTGGGAGGTATCAAATATAGGGAGGTATCCATCTTGTCTCCTCATGTCCTCCTATCTTTCTGCCTCTGCCTAGAATGAAGATGTGGTGACAGAAGCTCTAACAGCCTTGACCTTGAGAAGAAGGGACAGACCTAAGAAATAGCAGAAAAGACTATGGGCATGGTCCCTGACCACTTTGTGGGAACATGATTCCACCCCTACCTAGCATTACCAACCTCCAGACTTAAAAATTGTGAATTAAAAATAAAATTCATATTTTGGATTTCTCTGTTACTTAGACCCAAACAAATTCTAACTAACTGAACCTCCAGTATTACTTCCACCTTGAGAATCTAGGCCTTTATTTTGTCCTTTTGTTGCTCTATAGCTTGCTTGCTTGCTTGCTTTTTTTCTTTCTTTGTTTGCTTATTTATTTATTTATTTATTTATTTATGTAATAAGTACTCAGTGAATATCTACCATGCACCAGGCATAACATTAGGTACTATATATTCAGTGATTAGTTTCTACCATTTAGAGCTTAGTCTAGTGAAGGAGACAGACAGTAAAATGTGAGAAAATAATCTTTTATTTGCTACTTTTGCTCTCTTTTTTTCTTTCCTGAATTATTCTTGAATTTGTATTTTAAAGTCAGAGAAAAGGGCCCTATAACTTCATCATTGCCTGAGAGATAGCCACATTGGCACGTAAGACTTTCAAAATAACTCCTTTTGACTCCAGCTACTTTCTTTTCACATAAGATTTTAGAAAATTCTCTATTCCATGCCAATTTTTAGAAGCCGATAGGTCTTCAATTTAAGGACTGTCTTTCCTATCATAGTGAGGGTGTGTGTGTGTGTGTGTGTGTGTGTGTATGTGCACATCCATGACTTCTGGTTTCTTTGCTCTTTGTGATTTAACAGATGCTAGGATTTGTTTCTGTCTTTACCCCGCCTCTGCTAAAATCCATATTTGTTTTTTAATTGCTTTTTTAATGGCCCTCAACCACTTTATGGCTTTCCTAATTAGGTATTATCTAACTTACAAGTTGTCAGAATGATGGTCAAGACTACTCTCTCACTCAGACTGTCTGTTAGGACTATAGCAGAAGCTGTAAACCCTGTCTTCTTTATTAACTCTATTGGCTGTGTGGGTCTTCAGTGCCGTGGGAGATTCACTAAAGATAGCTGTGCCTAACACTTCGATTTGTTTCCTTGTTTTCTTTTTCTGATGCTATAACTTTCAATTTGTATGGGTATCTTTCCCATAACTCTTTGTTTTTTTGGTTTATGCATTCCTTCACTGATCTTTTGATTTCAGTTTTTCTTCATTTGTTTCCTCCTCCACTATGCTATCTCCTGTTTGCTGTGCTGCCTATGATGGTAATGACTTTTCAGTTGGGCTGGATAGCAGCCAAGGTGTCAAATGCATGATTTCCTTTGACCAAATTCTTTACCGAAAGAGCAACACTTTAAAAGGTATCTTTCTGTGGTAGTTTTTGTTTAGTCAAGAAGTTGTTTTTGTCATTGTATCCTTATTTTTGGGCCATGGCTTTAGTAATTCTTTTTTCACACGTAAAACTGTTTCTTAGAGATTCAATTATAGCTCAGTGAATAAAATCCGAAGAATATTCCTTTTTCAAAAAGCAAGTTGCTAGAGGTGAGAAGCAATATTTTGGGCATGGAAGCAACTAAGAGAAAACAGTTGGACTTTATGTTAAAGACAGGAAATTCTTTTTTGACTTCAAGAAGTTTAGTTCTGAAACAATCTGAAAGAAGCAATGACGCTAGGTCTATTAAATTCAAGAAACGATAAATTTCAGCTATTGGCATAAACATTAAGTATCTTGATATGTAGAGCCACAGTCTGATAATATTGCTAAATTTGGGTTCATATGACAAGATATTGAGAAATCTGGGAAAGTTATGACATGTTAGGGCATTGTGATATGTCACTTAATTGATGAAAAATCCATCCTCTTTGAATCATGTTATGAAAACTGCTAGCAAAGAGAAAGACAGTCCAAAATTCAGGACAAATGGGTGGATGTTTTGGAACCAAATACTAATTAGACCATAGCAATTCTTTCAGAATACCAGTCTCTTCCCTTAGAGTGATGGAGGTTGCATTCTTGAGTTTGTAGAAGGGTCTTAGAGGTGCTGACGGCTTGACCGTGCCAAACAAAATTTAGGTCTGTCATTATTGAAACAGTTCTCTATACACACACATCTCGGGGCACCTGGGTGGCTCAGTTGATTAAGCATCCAACTTCGTCTCACCTCAAGATCTCATGGTTGGTGGGTTCAAGCCCCGCATCGGGCTCTGTGCTGACAGCTCAGAGCCTGGAGCCTGCTGTGATACTGTGTGTGTGTGTGTGTGTGTGTGTATGTGTGTGTGTGTCTCTCTCTATCCCTCTCCCACCCATGCTCTCTCTCTGTCTCAAAAATAAATAAAACATTAAAAAAATCTCTTTATACACACACATCTGATTCTGATGGGTGGGTGTGGAGATATGCTTGTCTTGCTGCTGCCAAAGACAAACCTTCTGCACATGATTCCTTGCTTGTTAAAACTTACCACCTATGAATCTTTGGAGTGGACTGCCTCTTTCTTCAGCCTCTCTTTGCCTTCTGTTTATGGAGGCTTGTCTTTATTTTACCCAGGGAGCTCCCGAGATTGTGAACTAACAAATTCAGGGAGAATATTGGTACACCCTTCTTGTCCTACAGCCTGAAAACTTTCTCAAGGTAATAAGATGGGGCACTGATAGGGCTAACCTTCTTTGTTTCCCCATCTTAGGAATCACTGTCCTATACGGTCTGATATGCAATGTCTGAAAACCATATTTTGTGTGTGTGTCTGTGTGCGTGTGTGTGCATGTGTGTGCGTGTGTGTGTGTGTGTGTGTGTTTTCCAGGTGTTTCAAGTGGAGGGTAAATCTAAGTCCTGGGACTCCATCTTGTCCAGAAGCAAAGTCTCATTGCTTCGTGTATCACAACAGGTAAGTTCCCTGAGCAAGGTCCATACACACAACAGGGGTCTTGCTTCAGGGTCCTGGTGTCTGAGAAGGAGGATCAAAGAGGTATAAACTCAGCTCTTATTCATGCAGTTACGCCACCACACTAGTTTCATCTCTTTAGTCAATCATGGTTCCAGACTGCATCCCTGTGAAGGTTTGTTTTTTGGTCATTCCTCCATCCATATGCCCATTATCTATTGGCTAAATATCTTTTAAATAGTAAAACTCACTTAATTGTTGGAGAACAGAGAGAATAAGACTGACTCGGTGACTTCCTTCTGGGAGCCTACATTATTGTTGGGGAAAATAGCTAATAATGATCCATATGGTTAATTGTGATAGACACTAAGAAGTAGAAGCAAAGGATGCTGTGAGAGCACATAAATGGGGGACTAACCTGACCTGGAGAATTAGGAAGGGTTTCCTGGGGCGGTGACATGTAAGCTGGGACTTGCAAAGAGGTGATTATGAGATAAGGGTGTTTTCCTCAAAAGGGCCTAAACTATTCAAAAAATATTTTATTGAGCATTTAACATAAACTTTAGTGTTTGATAATAAAAATACTTTTATTATATGACAAGACTCAATTACCGAGTCTTAATTAATTAATTAATTAATTACCGGTAATTAATCTCAATTACCGAGAATGACAGTAAAATGGAAAACACATATTAAAACTTTACTAAATCTTTAGGCTTGGATTAGAAATTAGTGGTTAAAATATTAATAGTGATTTATGTTGGATTGTGGACCTCTAGATTTTTTTTTTCTACATTTCTGTTTTCTCCATGTTTTCTGGTATTTTCTGTGTTGGCTTTATAATTAAAGAAAAAGGAAGCAATAGGGGAAAAGAAAAAGGAAAAATATGCAATGCAATATAGGTATTACTCTTTAATAGGCAGATCATGAACTGATCCTTTAAGTACCACATTGTGTAATCATGTGTCCTGTGGCAAAACATCAGTGCTGTTTCTAAAGACACATTGTCAACCTGACCAAATAAGCCATTTTACTGAATGCTTAGAAAACAAATTCAGAAGAGGATTTTGTTTTCGCTTTCTATAAAGTGTGAAGCTTGTGGGGCACCTGGGTGGCTCAGTTGGTTTAGCAAAAGGGGAATATTGGGGAATATGGCAAGAGGCCTGGAATGGCATTCTCAGAAGCTTCTCTTTTATCTTGATGTGGATACAAAGGCGTACTTACTGCATGGGGCACCTGGGTGTCTCAGTCGGTTAAGCATCCAACTTCGGCTCAGGTCATCATGTCGCGGTTCATGAGTTCAAGCCCCTTGTCAGGCTCTGCGCTGTCAGCTGAGAGCCTTGAGCCTGCTTTGGATTGTGTGTCTCCCTTTTCTCTCTGCCCTTCCCTGCTCTCACTCTGTCTCTCCCTCTCTCTCTCTCTCAAAAAAAAAAATAAACATTAAAAAAATATACAGTGTGAGGCTTGCCTTTGATCTTGCCATGCTCTTGATCTTGAAGAGCATGGGCAGATGTGCTCCGTGAGCTGGTAGTGAGCCTCTGAGTCTGTGGATGCCTATCTTTTCACACATGGGTAGTTTCTTGGCATGTGCGAATCATGGCAACTCTGGTCCTAGACTTGTGTGGCAATATCAAAGGGATGGAGAGGGTAAAGCTCTGTGTATGCTACAATTTTTAGGCAAAACTCTTTTCACAGAAGTAAACCCTTTCTAAGTTTGGAGCTTTTAATCGACATACTTTTTTTTAGAACTCTGCATGCGACCCCTTTGTGGGTACAACTAGAGGCATATGGGACCGATTTGAGGTTCTGAACTCTTAATGTGTTTGTGAAGAAAGTGATGGAATTCTTGGATCATTTTAACTTAGATTTTGACATTATATCAACATGACTCAAATTCATAGAATATGACATTCGTAATCCCTGGAGGACAGTTGGCTGGAATTACACAGGTTAGGAAGAGCTTTCCAAATTCAGGCATATGAATATATGATAGCAATTAGGAGTAGTAGGTTTGGATATTTTGAGATTTGGATGGCTGTCGTGATATCAAAGGCCACATCTTAAAGCTCAGAAGGCCATAGGCATGGGTGGAATATCACTCACCCCTGCCTAAAATTCTTACCATCAATTTTCATAGATTAATAAAAATCTTTATTTGGTATCCAGTGACTATTTTCGGTAAAGATTACTGTCTATTAAAAAAAATAGAACCCATAGAATTTAAAGGGTTGAAGTAAAATTCACACAATATAAAATTAATCATTTTAAAGAGTATAATTCAGTGACATGTAGCACATTCACCATGCTATGCAACCATTTCCTCTATCCAGTTTGAAAATATTTTCATCATCCCAAAAGGAAACTGTGCATCCATTAAAGCAGTCACTCCTCATTTTGTCTTTCTCACTACTCCTTTCTGTCTCTATGGATTTGGCTATTCTGGGTATTTTATATAAATGGAATCATACAATACATGATCTGTGTGGATGGTGATTCCAATATAGCATAGTGCTTGTGAGGTTCATCCATGTTGTAGCATGTATCACTTTATTCCTCGTTATGACTGAATAATATTCTATTGTATGAATATAACCACATTTTGTATGTCCATTCATCAATTGCTTGTTTCCACCTTCAGCAATTGTGAATAATGCTACTATAAACATTCACGTACAAGATTTTGTTTGAACATTGTTTTCAGTTTCTTTGGGTATACACCTAGGAGTGGAATTGCTAAGTCATCTGGTAATTAATTCTGTGTTTAACTTTTGGAGGAAGGCCCAAACTTTATCCCCATTTATATTTCCATTGTCATTTTAAAGTGTATTTCTTTAAATGTTTTTTGCTTGGTCAGATGTTTGACATCTTCTCCAATGATAGTAGCATTGTTTGAGTGAAGCATTAGTCCCAAACAATAGTCATTGAACACATGCATACAAAGGAAGAGGAAAAGAAAGGCACGGCCTTAAGCGACTTGACTTCACAGCACCTAGAATGGGGAGGTTTCTTAGAGAACATCTACTCATTCTGCACAAATGAAAACAAGGCCACTAGAGGTGGAATGACTGGGGGGATTAAAGAGGAAGTCACTCAGACCGTGGTCTTGCAACTTGGAGCCCATTGTTCTTTTCCATACGCTGTACACTTACCTCACTCATTTCTTGATGGGCCCGATTCTCAGGTTAGGATTTTGTTTTTTGCTCAGAAATCTTCTTAGGAAAGTGATAGGTATAGTCAGGGCCAGGTTTATTTATGCATTTATTTCTTCATGCATTTATTCTACAGATATTTAAGGAATGCTAATATATAATGGAGAGTGCACTGAGAGCTAAGGATATGGTAACAAGCAAGCAGTCATGGGCTCATCTTCAGAGCTAACAGTCTAATAGTAAAGATGACCCCTTGACAAATGGTTACACAAAGAATGAGTTATAATTGGGGTAAGAACTGTAAAGGAGAGGTACACAGTGCTCTGAGACTTTATAGCAAGGAGACCTGTACTATTTCAGTGGTTGAGTGTGTCACAAAAAGCACTTACGTTTATAAAATCTAATGTGGCTTGATTTCAAGGTCACCTGGAAGACTCTCTTAAGCCTCAAAATTCTTTCTCCATCTGCTCATTTATGTCAGGATTTAAAGATTTGATGTGCCCGTTCTCTTTTTCTAACGTACATTTAAATAAAAAAATCTATTAAAATTTAAAAATTCATTTGTGGACTCCCTAAAATGACCTCATCTGTCACCACTGGCCCACCTACCACTCTGAACACTGCTGTTCCAGGTGATGATGGCTTTTCCGGCATTTTGAATTCGAAACAGAACGTTCCAACTCAGAACAGAGGAGTGTCATCCCTGTAGTAGTAGGGAAGGAAAAAGGAATGATACAAGTTAGAGGGAAGAAATGGGAAAGAGGTGGCTAATTAAGTAAGTAGAAGTGATGCAAACTGAGATAAGGGGGAAGACAAAGAATAAGGTTGGGCTCAGATGGAGAGAAATGAACTGGTCCTCAGGAAGGCTGGATTCTGATGATGTGCAGCTTCACTTTCTTAAAGAGGGAAATAAATACCCTCCTCTTTCATTTTATTCCATTTTTTTTTCATCCTCCAATAATTTGAACACAAATGACATACCGTGTAGTGAGAGGGGGTGTCTTGAAGAAAGTCCAGCTTTTCCCTGCTGGGTCACAAGTGGGCACAGTTGTGATTTTGAAGTTTAAACTGTGTTTTTCTTTGTTAGGAGATAGAAATTTGAATTCCTCCTTAGGGCATATCATACCTTTGTTATGTTTCACATACTTGTAAGGCTACCTGTTGAAAATCATGAGGTAGATTTTTTTTTTTTACACTGAAAAGCTTAGTGTTCTGTCTAGGAATATAAATGACTATTTGTGGTTGAGCCAGAAATCTCCACTGAAGACTTTTCTGGCTTTTGTTTTCTTGCTGGAGGTGGGGAAAGGGGTTAGGAAAATGATTTTTTTCTATATATAAATTTTAGATTCAGGATGCTTTGTGTCTGTGAAGAAAGCACAAAAGTCTTGTGGAAAATTTCACTTTCCTGTGAGTAGTCATTGGCCAAAAATGTGATACCACTAAAACTCAAAGGTCTATCTTCTATCTAACGATGGAAGAAGGACCAAAAGGAAACTGGACTTAACTTGATACAATTCAAATTTAATGCCTATATTAATGTGCTAGAGTTGTTGTAACCAAGTACTATGAACTTGGTGGCTTAAAAAACAGAAATTTATTTTCTCACAATTCTGGAGGCCACAGGTCTGAGATCAAGATGTTGGCAGGGTCGGATCCTTCTGAGGGCCTTGAGAAAAGAATCTGTTCCAGGTTTCCCTTGGCACATAGATGACTGTCTCCTCTCTATATCTTCATGTCATCTTCCTTTTGCCTATATCCAAGTTTCCTCCTCTTATAAGGACACCAGTCACATTGAATTAGGATGTACCTTCATGACTTCATTTAACTTATTTATCTCTGTACCTACCCAGTCTTCAAATACAGTCATATTCTAAAGTACTAGGGTTCTTAGGACTTAAACATACAAATTTGGGGGTGGGGACACAATTCTGCCCGTAACAATGTCCTACACATTATTTCAGATATAATAACCTGGAATATACTGAGATATCAGGGCACATTATTTTGCAGTTATTCTGTTGCAGACTAAGACTATAGTCAGGGTTTCTCATGTGGCATGTCCCTCTTTTTGGAAAGAGACTGATCCACAGACAAAAAGCAAAGTTGAGAAGTCAGGCTAAGGATTGGAGGAAGGGATAATCTTTAGAGCAGATGGGCCTGATTTCAGGTTGTAGGGACTATGGAGCATAGAATGGTGGGGCTAAGGTGGAGTTGGTCTTTTGGAGGCAGGCTGGGAGCTAGGCAGGGTGACACCCTAGGAGGTATCATTGAGGATAAGCCTGGGGCCCCTGGGCTCTCAAGAGTTTCACATGTAGTAGCATGAATACATTACTAGGTTTAATGTTATTTCCTTCTTTTATGCCTAAACTTTATTTTATGCCTAAGCAATATTTTGTAAAGAAAAAAATTTCAAGCTGGGTCTCAGTGATGCTGTGGAGAATCAAGGGATGATTCTCTTTCAGATTTGGGATTGAGTGACATAGAGAGACCAAGACCACTCCCTAAACCTCCTGTGTGATCCTGGAGCTGCAGCAGATCATGTCCAGGCACCATGGCCTGGGAGCATGATGAATAACTAGAACAGGAGGAATATAGACTCAGAAGTAATGGTGGGTGTGTGTATTTAGAGCTGTGTGATGTAGCAGGTGGAGGTTCTAAGCCATTATAATTTGGGTGTTAACATAAAGGTGACCCCATTTTATTGTCATTCATACTGAGGCTTTGGTATAATGTTCACAGAAACAATAATTTTGAAATCAGATGTGTCAGTTGAAAATCCTTTATTGGCTATTCATCTATATGAAGGCAGTAAATGTTTAGGGGAAAATAAAAGCTTCATAACTAAATTACCGCAAGTGCTAAAAACAGTTGAGAGAAATGCCTTACAGTTTTAAATCTTTAAATAGCAACTTGCAGGCACTTATTAAGGTCGAACTTTAGTCTACATCGATGGTCCCAGTGCTGCTTCTTGTTCTTTTCTGGTGCAGGATCCTATCCAAGAGCATGTTTGCATTTAGTTGTCGTGTCTCATCAGTCTCCTTCAGATTGGAACATTTCCTCAATTTTTTGCTCTCTCCCATGTCCTCAGTAGTCTTGAGAGGATATGGGGCTTTCATTTTACAGTATGACTCTTCATTTTGGTCTGCCTCATGTTTCCTTCTGCGCAGACTCTAGTGGAGGATGAAATTTAGAAACCACCATCTGGATATTCAATGTGATCCTTGGCACCAGGGTGTTCCTGCATCTGGACCCCCTTGAGATGGCAGAGTTAAGAAGTATATAAATATATATATATATATATGTATATATGTGCACACGGACACACACATCTATATCAAGCACTATTTCTGTATTTATCTGACTATGAATATTAAAAAGCCTGCAAGTTCATACTGAGGCTTAAAAATCCCCATCTAATACCTCAGATGGGGTAGATACCTTTAGCCTTTCCTTTTCCATGCTTGTAAAATATCTTCCCAGAGAATAAGAGACCTGGTTCCTGTTATCCTCAGTGTATGTCCTTATTTGCTCTATCAATTACCTTATTTGTTAAATTTCAAGCACTCCAGTAATCTTTTCTCTGCCACTTCCACACTGTGCCCGCTGATCATCTTGCTTGTTCACCTTCCAGCATCTTTGCCCTGGAGTGGGAAGTAAGGGGAGCAAGAGGATGAAAGGGAAGTGGGGAAAGGGAATAAAGATGGAAAGGGCAGGGAAATGTCTTTATTCTTAAAGTTTATTTCTAACCTTTTGTGTTACTTGTAGCCTACAGCTTACTAAATGATGCAACTCATAACACATGGTTGTGTTTATGTGTTTATGAATATGTCTGCCCTGCTTGATGATGAGCTAGGGAACATAATCATTTCTATATCTCTATATCTTCAGTGGTTTTCACAGTGCTTGTCACATGGTAGGTGCTTGGTAATTGCATTTGGTGCCAGTGACACAAAAACAATTAAGACGTAATTGTCCTCAAGGAGTGAGTAGAAATAATTAATGCAATCAGATATTCTCTATAACAGATACATATGGAAAGTTCTATGGGCATATCGGAAGAATGATTAAATCTAAATGGGACTTTGCCAATATAAATAGAAATCAGAGTTGTCTTCAGAGATATATGTGTATATATATATATATATATATATATATATATATCTTTTAAACAATTTTTTTTTCAGTTTGTGTAGAAATTAGAATACGAATTTGTGTAGAGTAAGAATTAGAAGCTGGTTACATGTTCTGAGTGAGAGGGTTAGAATTAGTATTGGAAGTTATAAGAATGGTTGAATAAAGTCCCTGAAAACTGCGAAACTGGTCACATGGCACTTTCCCAATGGCACCTATTTTAGTAGCACTTATTTAAAAATGAAAAGAATTAAGTATTTTCAGGGAAGAAGAATTAGGACTGATCTCATTTCAGCAGCATCAATAATAATGGTAATAACTTGCATCTCCAGTCTTTTACATTACAAAGTTTCTGACTCTGAGAGCTTAGAGGGTGGGGAGTGTCTACCCTGTTTATTAAAGTATCCTCAGCACTCAGCTTAATTAAAAATCCTTCCCATTTAGGGGTTCCTGGGTGGCTTAATTGGTTAAGCATCCAACTCTTGATTTTGGCTCATGTCATGATCTCACAGTTTGTGGGATTGAGTCCTGCATCAAGCTCTGCACTGATAGTGTGGAGCCTGCTTGGAATTTTCTTTCTCTGCCTGTGCTATAAATAATCTTAAAAAATCCTTTCCATTGAACTTTTATCCAGTTATCTGAATGCACTGAGAATGGCAGACATTACACCCAGGATCAACAAATGCCTATTTTCTTTAAATAGAGCTAGGGTACCTATACATCTCAATTAAGCCACTTCCTGTTTGCTTATTTCTACTTCAGTTTCTTGAACTATATTTTCCTGGATTTTAAAGACTTCCTATTGGCTCCACATCTCTCCCTTCTTGCTACTCATTTGGTCTCTTTCTTTGTGGACTGACCAAGTTTTCTTGATTTACCTTTCCAAAAAATGACAATGAAACTTCTCTTTAGGAAGCATTCTAGGGGAATTCTAGGATCAGACAACAGACAACAAGCAAAGCTTGAGGAAAGAGCCAAAGGCACAGAATGTGAGAGTAGCAGACCCAGGACTAGATCTCTCAAACTCCTGGGTATTTTCAGAAGACTGCACTGAAAGGAAAGCCTGCAAGTGCAATTCTTTACATCCCTGTAGAGTTTTTGGAGAGTGTGGGACCAAAGTCAGTTCAATTAACTCACATTTATGTTCCTCCAACTACAGCCTCACATCCCATGGTTAAACTATAGTCAGTAAGTAAAGTAGTTCGCTGGAGTCACTCCTTCTGTCTTTGTAAATAAACAATATGGTAGGTGGCAGTGATCAGGGATAACAACAACCATGGAAAGGATCACTCCAAATAAAATATTAACTAATGCAGGTCTGCTGTGTAAGTGGCTTGATGCATGGTAAATTGCATTCACAGTTGGCCAAATGGAAAGTGATATATTTTGGGCACAAGAATAATAAATACAAGGAACAATCAATTGAACTGAAGTAAAGTGGTACGGTTTTGAGAGACGACTTAGAGTTATATCTTCCAAACATGGCTAAAAAAAAAGGACTCAATTAAAAACTAAATTGGAAAACTATAAAGTAGCTGACACAAATACAAGGTTAAGTTTATGGAAGTTATAAATGCTAAACAGTTTCCCTCTACGATTCCAATTTCTGCCCACTCTCTGATTCTTCTTGTGCATTCCATTTCTTTTTATGAGTATTATTACTCAACGGGAGAACAATCAGTTATATCAGAGCCATTCATTGTAAAGTTTGTGTCAATAATTTTTATTGAAATAGGACAAAAACAGAGGAGTTTGTGTCCATAAGCATGCATAAATAGGAAAGAAAAGCAAATTATTATGCTATCAGGGTACCAGGAGGAGTCTTTGAACTGAAGGAGAAAAAAGAAAAACTCTCCTTGTGTAGAGAATAGAATGTGCTTCATTTCAATATCTATTACAATTATGAAAGAGCCAGAGCATTCTATGGCTTTGAACAATCTTTGTGAACAGAGCTTTGTGATCAGGGCCATGGTTCTGATTTTCAGGCCCCGAGGCTGGTAGTTCAATAACTAGTGGAAACAGTCAGGGCTTTGGGGTTGGAATGTGAAGTGAGGGGTAAGAACCAGGCTTCTCTAGACAAGGTGATCATAAGAAACCCTTCAGGGGATTTTTATTTTAAATATAGATTTTTTATGTCTTTTTGGTATCCAAAGCTCCTGGGGCATGGTGGAGAGGCAGACACTAAATTAACCAACTTTCTAGTTTCAGGGCTTGAAAATTACAAACATACAAATAATACCAGGTTTGGTGCCATGGGATGTTCTGATTGGAGGGACATAGAAACCAGGGGAAGAACTAGGTTGGAGATGAAAATCTCTGTTGGCATGTTTACACGGATACTGTAATGGATATTTATTGCCACTAGAATGTAAGCTCTTCTAGATAGGAGAGTGTCTTCATCATTTTTGGATTTCCAGATATCCAGTGTCTGGTGCACATTGGTATCTGGTGAGAGGGGCCTTTTATGTTGGTTTGGTCACCTGCAAATTCACAACCACGTGAATTAATGGCAATTACAGATTTGTTAAGCTGGGTTAGAACCCATTTTAAGTTTCTAGCAAAAGAGGTGGGATTACTAGCCAGTAAGAGTGATATTGAGTAATTCATAGTAATTGTGACCAGAAGGATCATCATTGTCCCCAGGCCCTTAAGCAGAGCACAAGGGAAAAGCAAGGCAGATGGTTTGGACTCCATTTGTATTGCTGCGGAGTCCTCAGGATGCTGCACTGTTGTCACCTCCTGACCTGCCATCTCCCTGTCTCGCTGTACAGGAGGAGGTTCAGTCTGGGTGTGCAAGGCTGGGGCCACTCCCTGCTCTCTCCCCCAGAAGTTCAATTAGAAGAGCCCTTTTGGTGAACTGTCAAGGTAGCAAGTTGCTCTGTGTCAGGAGACTAGGTCTTGTTAGTGTCATATACAAATTAGTTAGCCCTTTGTGTGGATCTCCGTGGAGATAACAATTTACATAAAAATAACTGCCAACCCCACTAGGCTGGCTGACTTGGAGCAAAGCATGTTTACTAGGTAATTTCTCAATCTATTCAGTGTACTCCATGTTTATTACCAGGCATTTTTCTGTCATTGTCTTTGCTCTTCTGCTTTACATCCTCTTGCTCTTGTTAACAGCATTGACTTGGCTTTTGAACTCTAGTATCAAAAGTCAGACTGATGCTAACTTATTTTTTATGGTTAGCTCTTTTCAACAAGTGTAACACAGAAACACAAGAGCAGCCATAGGTTTAAAGATCAACATGAGAAATCATGGATCTAAAGTGAAGCCACACAACGTGGCCTGCCCCAGGTATGCAGAGAACCAGTGAGCCCCAGGTAAGAACCCACGGGAGAGTTTTATTGGTTCTGCACAGTAGTATGTGTAGTATGAGTGTGTGTGAATGTGTGTGGGTATATATATTTAGTGAATTAGCTGCTAAGTTTTAAAAAGTGAGTAATTTCACATAAAACCAAACCCTACATCCAACTTCTTTAGAAGCTGAGAAAATTTAGGGGATTGAGTGGTAGCAGTCACATTTACAAACGCTGGGGTTGTTCTTTCCCTTCTCAGTGTTTGCCTGTTTCATTCATTCACACTTCCCGCCTGATTCTAGTAGGCTTTTCAATTTGCCACCCCCAACTAGAAAACAGCAACTCTGGTCTCTTGCCTGGCTTTAAAGATCCCTTTCTATGCAGGCTTTCCTCTGGCCCCTAGCCCTTTATTGATGATCCTAACTGATAGCGATGGTTCCTTGAACGCAGTGCAGGTTCAGATTCAACAGCAATGATCAAACATGTGCTATGGATTAGTTACTGAGTTTTCATATACATTGGTTTTTCCAAGATCAACCTTGTACAATCACCTAATCTAGGAGAAACTAAATCTTACTTGGTATTCTTTTTTATTGTTGTTTTTACAGGAGAAAATAAAATTTAATAGGTGTATGTATAGGGAATCCACACAGACATGAAATTCTAAAGACATTGGAGCAAGATGAAGCTTATATGAGCTAATTTCCCCTTTTACAAAGGGGAGAAAGCTCATTAGTGCTTACTTGGTATTCTTAAGACTTGAGATTAATATAGGCCTTCCATGACCACTGTCAGCAAGGTGTCAACCCCCCAGAAATCCCCAACGGCTTATGCTCATGATGAAAAGCTGTGGCCGTTGCTAGTAAAGGGTAGGTTATTCCTTGAATTTCCTGAATTTAACTGCTAGTAATTCCCCAAGCTAATGAAGGAGGAAGGGTCTTTCCATAAGCACACCATAGATCTCTTACCGCGGAACATTTCTGTTAGCAGGAATGGGCAGCAGAGACTCCTGGGAGCCATGAGCACTGCTGATGAGGAGAGAGCAGATTCAGTACTGGGCAGTCTGCAGGGGATGGTTGCCCTTTGTGGCTAGGGGAGATACTGCCCGACACAGGAAAATGATCATGCAATGATGGTTTTCTGGATAGGGAAAAATCACTCAGCAACCTAAGGTGATATAACATGCTCTAATTGTATATGGGTCTTCCATGATTTAATCATACTCGCCCTTCTTTCCTGAAGGGATAAAATCTTACATTCTACAACTAAAGACAAAACAAGACAAAAACCCCAGCACCTGAAATCCTATGCAAATAGCTTATACATATTAGGTTAAAACTTTTTCCTAAGAAGATGATGTAAAAGAGAAGAAGGTGTTGTATGGGGATGGTAGCAGGATATGGAGGAGGAAGTGTAGGTCAGGAACTCAGCATGCACATAAATGAGAGGAAATTGGATGAATCTCACTGAAGACAGAGAGGTCTTTTAAAAATGCAAAGTTAATCATTTCACTTCCTGGCTTAAAGTCCCCATGTCAACCCTGTCCAATAGAAATATAATATGATCCATAAATGTGAGCCATATATGTAATTTAAAATTTTCAGGTAGTCACATTAAAAAGTAAAAACAGAGGTGAAATTAATTTTAAGAATATAACCTAATATAGCCAAACTGTTGTGATTTTAACACATAATCCATATTATTAATGAGTTTTTAATATACTTATAAATATGAAAAATTAAAAAAATTTGTGTGTAATATTTGCAGCATCCCTCAATTCAGCCTCATTACATATGTAATTACTAATGACATGATGGACACATGGGATTAGTGGCTACCTATGTTGGACAGCACAGCCTTACATGGTTTCCCATTGGCATTAGGACAAAATTCAAAATTTTTTATATGGTTCAGTACTGACATGGTTCAGTAGGCTCTTGCAATTACTACCTCTTTTGTCGTATCTCATACCATACCTCCTTCTTTGTTTTTGTTTTAGGTAAAATAAATTTCATTTTGTTGAATTGTTTCCTCTCAAACATCTGGGCCCTTGAACATATGAATTATTTTGCTGGAAACTATTATGTTCTATTTTTGTCTGAGTAATTCTTACTAATACTTATGTATTTATATATATATTGAGTTGAGCCTATTCTGAGCTTTCCATTTATGTTAATCTGTTTTATTTTGTTAGCAAGCCCATGTTGTATGACTAACTGTAGTTCCTCAATGTGTTTTACTGTCTAGATTCTAGAGAAATGGAAATTTTTCATTATTTTCTTTTTCAGAGGTTTTAAATAATGTTTTTCACTTGTTTATTTTTAAGTCAGATCAATCATTTTTTTCCACTTCCAAACAATACCCAAATTAATTTGATGAAAATTTACATTTTTGTAATTTACTGAGACTTTCCACCAAGATAGGATTTCTTATTTGGCTTTTGAGTATCCTTCCATTTTCCTCTGAAACACTTTTCCCTCTTGCTTTCTGAAATTCCACTTTATGCAGGACGAGTTTTCTAGGAAACTGACTTGCAAACTTACAGCTGATTGCTATCAACATGGAGGAAATTGAGAGCTTTTGGTATTGACACCTGCGGGGAAAGGAAGGAACTAGGATGGAGCAGAAAGAGAAGTTGGGTTCTACAAAGACTTTGGCCAGCTTCATGTGTGAGTTCTGAAGCTGAAAAAAGTTCTTCAGAGTTGTCCTGAGTTGTGGCGAAGACAGTGACCTTTAGACAGTCTGGACAACTATTGGATGTGGCTGTCATGGGATATGGCTGCCCCTTGAGGAGGTAGTATGGCCCTGGGTAAGAGCTCTCTCCAGCTGAGGCCAATTTTCTGAATTGGGGGATAGGTCCTTTAGTCATGAAGGGGGCTCTGTGTAGCATATTACAATACCCACTCCACTCTGCTCTTCTGGTTTACCTCCTTCCTTTCTAGCTGCTCAACCTTTGTAGAATTTTTACGGGGTTTTCTTCCTCTACCCCAACTCTAAATATTCAAGTTCTTCTACTCAGTCCTAGATATTCTTCTGTTCTTTCTCAATGTTTCCTGTTCTTCATGCCATTATTCCCTGAATGATGGTATGTATTCTCCTGGTAGAATCAAAGTTAATTTTAGATGCATGTGAAACTAGAATATAATTATCATATTACACAGGAGATTTTACAGATATTATTACTTTGAAAGAGATTACAGTGGGTATTTCAGTGAACATTTTAGTTGATTTTTGAAAAAGTATTCAGTAAATAGTAGTACATAGATGTGCTAATACATAGATGTGAGAAATATCATGACTCTGTTCGGAGCCACTGTCTAAACTCTTCATTCTTTTCCTGGACTAAACCACTGATATGCTGACAGCACCATTTATATTTTTATCTTAAACCTCTCCTTGGAGTTCAGGCTCTTATAGCTGACTGCCTACTTGACAGCTCCTCTAAGATGTCTCAGAACTTCTTTAAATTTATTATGTTCAGAACTGAACTCTTGAGGTCCCTTCTCCTGAACACTTCCTTAGCCACATCACTACTACCTTTGTTGCTCAAACCAGAAACCTGGAAATCTCCCTTGATTTTTTTCCTCTTTCACCTTGCACATACAGCACCAAAGAATTCCTTCTGATTGTATTTCCAATATATTACTTGGATCTATGCTCTTCTATCTCCATTGCTAGTGCTTTAGTTTATCCCATGATCATTTCTCTCCTGCACTCTATTGATACTTTCCCTAACAGTCTCCAATCCATCATGCGTGTAGCGGCCAAAGTAATGGTTTTAAAACCATGAGTCTGATAATATAACTCTTTTGTCTGTCATCCTGTTATCAATGACTTCCTATTGCACTTCAAATAAAATACAAACTGTTGAATATGGTCCCCAAGTTCATACTCATTTACCTCTCCAGTTTCATTTTTCACCTCTGTCCTTCTTGCCCACTGATCTCTAATGAAAGTGGCCTTTTTTTTCTGTTCTTGGAGCATTTTAGCTTTTTTTGTTGAAGTCAGAGCCTTTGCTGCTACTGTCTCTTCTTTCCAAAATACTGTTCTTGTGATTCTTGGCATAATTGGCTCTTTTATTTTTTTTTATTTTTTTGAGAGAGAGAAAGAGGATGTGAGTGGTGGAGAGGGGCAGAGAGAGAGGGAGAGAGAGAATCATTTTTTAATGTATTTCTTTTGTGTACTTTTATTTTTGAGAGAGAGAGAGAGAGAATGAATCCCAAACAGGTTCCATGCTGTCAGTGAGGAGGCTGATGGAGGGCTTGATCTCACGAATCATGAGATCATGACCTGAGCCAAAATCAATATTCAGATGTTCAATTGGCTGAGCCACCTAGGTGCTCCAAGAGAGAGAAGGAATCTTAAACAGGCTCCACACTCAGTGCGGAGGCTGATGCAGGGCTCACTGTGGGGCTTGATCCCATGACCCTGAGATCATGACCTGAGCCAAAATCAAGAGTTGGATGCTCAACTGACTGAGCCACCCAGGTCCTCTGGACAATTGGCTCTTTCTGACTCTTTAAGTCTTACCATAAAGATTACCTTCTCTTACTGTATTTGTTTGACTAGATTATCTAAAGTAGCACACCTCTGTGTCCCAGAGAATAACCCTTGGGTTATTCTTTAGCACTGTCCTCTATTTATTTGATTTCCAATGCTTGACATAATTTTCATCATGGATTTATTTGTTTGCTTCCTTCTTTATTGACTATCTTTCCCACTACACTGCAAGCTTCATGAGACCTCTCCATTTTTGACCCAGCATTTGTGACAGTGACCAGCAGAGTAGATTCTCAAAAGATATTTTTCAATGAATGAATGAGTAGGTGGAATAAATACATTTATTGAAATATTATTTAATACCTCACAGAATTTTTTTTTTCTTCTCCTTAATGGAGAACTTACAGTTTACTTGGAAGAAGAGATAAAAGTTTTGTCCCCCATGTGGTCTTAGAGGCAATCTCTTACCCCTTTCTGTCAGGTTTGCTGTGAGCTATCAGCAATTCTGTGTTGGCTCAATAGTAGGATAGGGATATCTGTGGCCAACAAGAGTGTTGATTTTCAAGATCTCCTGGATGAGCTTAGGATGCCTCAATTTTCTGCCTTTTTAAATAAGGTTCTTTCCTGGAACACATATAGCTCACAGCATTGGATAGTCAGTTGGTGTTCCCCTAACGTCCCTCCTCCCCCATATAAATAAGTGAAGTGATAGGTGCCAGGGGGCTTTCCCCTGGAGCACAGCCCCACCTAAGCATGGCTTCTATTGGGATAATGAGAGCTGAGAGGATCAGATGGATTCTGCTTACTCTGCTTACGTGCCTTTATACTTAGCACAGCAATTTGTTAGGTATATCATAAGAAATTGATATTTGTCATTTCATTATTAATAAGATCATTTTTCATTATATATTTAATTCATTGCTACTGATATATAGGCAAATTATTGATTTTCTACATTTTTTATACTTGGCTATCTTCCTAGACTCTTATTAGTTTAAATAGGATTTCAGTTGATTTGCTTGCGGTTCTGGGTAAAAATATAAGTCATATCATCTGCAGATAATGGCTTGTCACCTCCTTCCCATGATTATATATCTTATTTTTTTATTGTCATATTTTAATTTCTAGAATTTACAGAATAATGTCAGACAGTGGTGCCCAAAATAAGCATTATTGTTTTATTTCTGATTTGAATGGAAACATGTCTCGTGTTTTAAATGGGTTATTGGTTGACGCTACATGGCAGTTTTTATTGTATCAGGCATGCCTTCCAATTTTCCTACTTTACTAAAAACACTTATATCAAGTGTTAGAAAGGATGCCTAATTTCGGGGTCAATCTGCTTTCTTGCAACTTCTTCATTTTGGTCTCATTTTTTAGATAAGTATGTTTCTTGCCAACGTTTCTGATATTTGAAACTTGTATTCCTGCTAAGCTTTCCTCTTCTCAAGATTCCTCAAACTGTCCCATATGCACTTGGTTTTAGACCTTTTACCATATGAGTTACTCTCTGGACCTTCTCATGTTGCCAATGCCTCTTTTAACTTGTGACTGGCCAACTCTAGAAGTCCGTTACTGTCCTTCTTGGAAAGAATGTATGGATTTGTCTCTAGAGTCCTAAATTCTTAACTCACAGAAATACAATGAGGAGTCCTTTAGGAATATAAGGTCAACTTGAGGACAATATTGTTCTTTGTCCTGAGGGTGTGACACTCTAGGGCAGAGTAGGGGTACCCATGCTTTCCAGGTACCGTGAAATCTAGGGAGGGTTCTGTCTCTGTAAAGAAATTCTATAATTTCAGAGTCATGAAAATAAATGTTTTTCCTGACAGAGCATAAGCACTTGGATATGAAGTTTGTTTTAAAGATGTTGCTATAAGGGATTTCAAATGTTCATAGCTTCAAAATCATGAAGCAAAATGTCGGCTCCAAAATCCAACATGGGAAATATATGACCCGCCCATAGGCATTAGTAGCAAAGCTACTGAGCATTCCTGGGAGAAGGTTCTTATCTGTAAACCATGTGAATTACTCTATGTTTTTGACAATCATAATGTAATAATTTCTGTTGTGGGTTTATTGTCATGCCAACAAATTCTCTGTGGATGGAATAAATAGGCTACTTTTAGAGCCTCAAAGGTTTATTTCATGACAACTGAAAGCAGGAGGGAAGGAATGTAGACTTTTAACCCATGGCTTCACATCTCCCTCCTAGTCTCTGGAGACATGTCTCCAACTGCCTGCTGAGTATTTCTCACTGAATGTCCTTATATCGACCGAAGGTTCAATTCTTATTTTTCCCTCAGTTAAATTTACTCCCCCTATCCTATTCTTTGCGTGTGGCAGAGATTGTTTCTTATTCTCCAGAATTTACTGTATCCTTCTAACATAATAATAGAATCTCTATTAACTGGGCAAAAGGCCATCCAAAATAATAAAATAATATCAACATACCTTTTCAGTCTTTTTTGCTCATTCTTTTTTCATAAAAAATTTTTTTTAATGTTTATTTTTGACAGAGAGAGAGAGAAAGAGAGAGAGAGAGAGAGAGAGAGAGAGTGGGAGGGGGCAGAGAGAGAGGGAGACACAGAATCTGAAGCAGGCCCCAGGCTCTGGGCTGTCCACATGGAGCCCGACGTGGGGTGGAACTCACAAACTGTGAGCTCATGACTTGAGCTGGAGTCGGATGCATAACTGACTGAGCCACCCAGGCACCCCTCATTCTTTCTTATATAAGTGAAAACGTCATGGGATAGCTTCTGGGAACCTTTCAATGACCGCCACTGGAAACATGTTACCTTCTTCATCCATTTCTTCCTTGCTTATGGCTGGGATGAGAAGATGGTGGCTGAAACTGGGTCTAGTGGAGCAACTTGAGTCCAGGTGACCTTGGGAAGAGAGCCCTTGCAAGGCATCAACAAGATAAAAGGAGGCTTGGTCCCTGACACCCTGGGGCATTGTTTCAGTTCTCAATTGCCTAGCTCTGGACTATTGCTTCTCAAGAGAAGTAAATCTCTGTGTTGCTAACCCATGCTAATTTTGGTTTTCTGTTCACTGTAGCTGCCCCTAAGCCTAACTAGGACATGTGTTGAGATGCTTCCCCATCATCATTCTTGATACCCTAGACAGGAAACTCATTGTCATCCTGTTCATGAAGGCTACAACTTCTAATTCAGAGATGTCACTTGAATCTGGCATGCCCCTCTTTATCACTAACATTATTATTTTGACCATCCCCTTTTGCCAAGATTGTTGCAACACACTCCTACTAGTTACTCTGTTTCTGGGCTCTTCTTGCTCGATTCTACCTTTAATATTTCCTAACAAACTGACATCATTCCAGGACTCCATTTTTTTTTAATTTAAAAAATTTTTTAAGCTTATTTATTTTCGAGAGAGAGCACAATCAGGGAAGGGACAGAGAGAAAGAGAGGGAGACACAGAATCTGAAGCAGGCTTCAGGTTCTGAGCTGTCAGCGCAGAGCCTGATGTGGGGCTCATACCCACGAATCGTGAGATCATGACCTGAGCCGAAGTTGGACACTTAACTGACTAAGCCACCCAGGCACCCCATCCTAGTACTCCTTTGTGTCCACATCTCTGTTGTCTTCAAGATAAAACAGAAACTTCTGAGAATGTCATTCCAAGCCTTTTGTCCTATTCCCCAAACTTACTTCTGCATTGCCTTTTGCTGGCTAACCTCTGTTCACTGCAACTATTGTGAATGCCTTATCTATTCCCCAGTCTTAATGTTTGCTTTTTAATGTTTCTCTGTCTGTGCAGAAACTTACCACTGCCAGGAATTATTTTCAGCTTTTCTCTCTGTGGAAAACACCCTCTTATCATTCAAAATTTAGCTCATTTACTATAGTAATCATAGGTAACATTTTTTGAATGTTTTCTGGGTTTTGGGTGCTATGCTGTAAACTTAACATGTCTCTTTTAGTTCTTATGACAATCCTATGAAATGGGCCTTTTATTATCATCCCCACTCTAAAGATGAAGCAAAGAAAGATTAAGTACTTTGCATAAAGTCATATAGGGCAGGTAGATAGAGATGGTGGAACCATTTTATTCAGACCTGAGCAGTCTGATTCCAGAACGCATGCTCTGAACCATAACATTATACTGCCTCCCTCTTATTATGTTTTATTCAGTTGCCCAGATGTAACCACCTTTTTGAAGCTTTCTCTTATTGGCTCCATCAAGATTTAGTAATTCTTGCCCGCCTCTGTGATTTTACAGTACTTGTTCATGCCAAATAGATCGTCTGCTAATGATCTCTTTGTCTACCTTCTCCAATAAGAGTCTGTAAACTTTCTAGGGTTGGATTATAGCTTCTTTATTTTTTGTAACCCAAAATTGAGTAGTTACTCATCATAGTAACAATCACAATAAAGGCTGTAATATTAAAATGTTCAAGCTTGAAAAACACTCTAACATGAATATAAAAACTCTCTTAATATATATTGAAGCTTTTCTTTTTTCTCTCAGCCCCCTGTAACTGCAATTGTGAGTCTATTTTTTTTTTGAGTCTATGTTTTAATTTATTTTGAGAGTGAGAGAGAAAGTGTGTGTGAGAACAGGGGAGGGGGCAGAGAAAGAGGGAGACAGAATCCCAAGCAGGATTCCCCACTGTCAGCACAGAGCCCATCGTGGGGTACGAACTCACAAACTGTCATATCATGACCAGAGCAGAAATCAAGAGTCAGAGACTTAACTGACTGAGTCACCTAGGCATTCTGCAGATCTGTTTTTTAAAACAGCTTGCTAATTAATCTTTGCCTATAGACTGCTCCCTTCCAAACACTGTCTCCTCAACCATCCACATGATCTTTCCACAGTAGATGTGATTATGCTACGTTCCTCTGCATAATCCTCCATGAATCCTTATAGATTTCATGATGAAATTCAAACTCCCAGGGTAATAGATGGTATCCCACCTCAGAATCTGAACCTGTCCAGTCTCCCCTTTTCCCGTTCCCAAATTTGCATTTTTCTCTCTAGCTGCATGGAACAGCTTATGGTGCCCACCCACAAGCCATGTGTAATCATTCTTTTTTGCCTTTTCATACATGCACTGTCTCACTGTCTCCATGAGTGTTTGTCAAGCTCTAATATGCTTGTGAAGTAGATGGAGGCCTGGCAGAGTCTGATTCAGTCGGTCTGTGGTGAGATCTGACATTCTCCATTTCTAACAAGGTCCCCAGTGATGGTGAGGCTGCTAATCTGAAGACCACACTTTGAGAATCACAGGTCTAAGAGTGCCCTTTCCTTCTTCTTCATCTGTAAATCCTTCTAAACCTGAACACTGAATACAGGTATCACCTCTTCCAGGAATCACTATGTGGATCTTTCATATAGTAAGAAACGACAGTGGTGTTGATCTCCATATTCTCAGGTTCTGGCTCCCTACCTAGGATAGAGTGGGTATTCAACAAATTCTCGCCAAATGAATGCTGAGTGTTCATTTAGTGGGCAGTGTTTATGGAGTGGCAGCCTAGGCTAAAGAAACATATATATGCAATGAGACACAGTCCAATCCACAAACTAGGATCTTGGAAGCCTTTTCTGTGCAGAACTGTGATAGATGTTTGGAATACGGAAAAGAGAAAGATGCAGTCCCTTCCTACAGGGTACTGCAGAGAAACTGGGGAGACAGAACAGCCTCTAGATCACTATACAATATAGCATGGTATGATCCGTAGCAAACATGATTTACCAACCATGAACATTCTGAGGAGGACTCTTCTTCACAGGTGTTTGGGGATGTGTTCATAGTCATAGGAATTGAGACTAGAGGAGATAATAGACATCCAACAGGAGACTGGCAAAGAGAGATGTTTCAGACCAAGGGAACAGTATGAAGAAACTTCTCCACTTTTTTTCCCCCACTGAAATGTATATATTTAATGGTGTTTCCATATACCAGGTATTATTGTGGGCATGCCTATTGTCACTGCAGCTCTTCCCTCCTTTGTTTTCTTACGATGAAGATCTCAAGTGAGTGAGTGCTGTGTTATTGTAGGGATAATCTTGGATCTGCTCTAATTTATTTAGAAAGTAGTTTGATGTAATCCCCATTATTAATAATAATAAACAGCATATGGGATATCTCATGATTGATTGGAAGTTAGCAATGACTTAGCACTGCAGCTGAGAGACCATCAGTAGATGCAAAGATGTAGGAGAGTGGCTAGTTTTTGGAGCATTGTCAAGAAATAAAGTGGTGGTGGAGCATAGTGGTTACTATGAGTATAGGTCTACATTCTGACTGCCTGGGAACCAACATCAACTCTATTGGTCACTACCTATGTGGCCTTGGGCACACTGGGGATAAAGCTAGTGTTTTTATGCATAGAACTTTGTGAGAATTAAATGAACAAATACAACTTAAATGCTTAGAATAGTTCCTGACTTGTCATGCACATGCAAAGATTGTTTGCAATTATACCAGCAAGCTTGGTGTGTAGATAGGCCAAGTCTGTTTATTGTCCAACTCAGGCCCGTTTGAGAATGAGGGAGGAAATATCTATAATCACAGTGAGGCAACAGGCACAAACCAAGATATGTTGGGAAAACTGGATGTGTAGTTATCTTAAGTATAAGGCATGTAGTAGAAGATGAAGCTGGAAAGGTGAATTGGGGTCATTTGTTCATTGTTTATAAAATATTAGGCCTATTCTGCTAATATTTAGAACTTTGACACTTGAATGTTAACTATGTAGTGAAGAAATAATAATAATAGTAATAATAATAATAATAATAATAGTTACTATTTACCGAGGAACCACTTTGTTCTATGTTCTTTTTATTTATTTATTTTTTTTTTGAAAAGAAAGCACATTTTATTATGATTCCTTCTGAAGTTAAAAGCAGAGGCAGACCCTTCTAAATAAGGGGTCATAAAACAACAAAGGGCCATTCCATTAAAAACCAACCCTCTAGAACGTTTAAAAATGTAAGTAAGAGAAGACACAGGATCCTCAGACAGGATTCTGGCTGCAGTGTCCCCGGCACAGCTATAGAGGTTTGTATCCACTTCCAAATTCTCAGGTGGAGAAAGACAAGCTGTGTGATTTTTTTAAGTAGCAAAACTTCACATGAAGACAGTTGTTCTTCCCTTTGTTGACTGTCTTTCCAATGTATAAATTTGCTATTCCTGATCTTTTCTTGAGGCCACCTTGTTTATTTGCATCGTTTCATGTGGTTATTCCTCTAGGAGCTGGACAGTGGAAGACAATACAGGCCACAGGTATGGAGGCTTCAAGATCTGAGAACTTTGACCTAAAGATGATTTCAGATACAAAAAGGACACGATCTCCTGGGAGGACCTCAATCTTGATGTTACAGTCCTCAGGATGGTATCGAAACTCATAAAATCCTGGATGAACTGAGGTGACAGGACATTGGTTTCCCAGAAACACTTCATCAGGGGCCATAGGTAGATCATTATGAAATGCAGTTGACTTAACCCTGGCCAAGAACACTTTGTTCTAGGTTCTGTGTCAGTATACTGTCTTCTTGATTCTCACATTAACCCAGCAAGGTGGCTATTATCTCTTTACTCATTTCCTATGGCTGCTGTCACCAATTACCACAAACTCGGTGGCTGAAAATAGCAGAAATGTATTCTCTCATAGTTCTGGCCACTTAAAATCAAGGTGTCAGCAGGGCCACACCCCCTCTAACGACACCATGAGTGAATCCATGCCTTGACTCTTCCAGCTGCTAGTGGATCCCTGGTTTATGGCCGTATCCCTCTAATCTCTGCCTGTGTGGTACATTGACTTCTCCCCTTCTGTGTGTCTCCTCCTCAGTGTCTACCACCCAAACTCCCTCTGCCTCTGTCTTACAAGGAGGCATGTGGTGACATGTAGGTCCCACTCAGATTATCCATGTTAAAACTGAGGGTGGAAGGGGAAGGGGGAAAGGTAAAAGGGGGTGATGGTCATGGTGGAGGTCACTTGTGGGGAAGAGCACTGGGTGTTATATGGAAACCAACCTGACAATAAACTATAAAGTTAAAAAATTTTAAAAAAAGATTATCCATGTTAAGCTTCCCCCTCAGAGTCTTTAAGTTAGTCACTTTTTTTAAAATTTGCATTTAAGGCAATAGTCACTGTTTCTACATAGAAGGTAATATTCATAGGTTCCAGAGATTAGGGTGAAGACATTTTTTGGGGGGACCACATTCAGCTTACTACATTTTCACATTTTACCGAAGAGGAAACTACATCTAAGAGAGTTTTAGTCACTGGCCCAAGTATGCCCACGTAGCAAGGGGAGGTACTACCATTATAAGCCACTAAATTTGTAAGTGCATATTGGCTTCTGGACTATATAGATGTTGAATCAGAATAGGGAACCTTGAGCTCCATCCAGTGATGACTTAGTTCTTAGGAGAAAAGGAAACCATAAGAAATTCACAACAGACGGATTGATGCTTGCACTGTCTTCTACTTCAGCTGGTGTGATAGACCAGAACCATTGGCATTAAAGATCAAAGACGGGGAGCAAAATTTCCATGGGACGTTTCTCATAGGCAAAGTTATGCATCCTAACCACAGGGACAGATGCAATGAGATTTGGATATATTTCATATTTTAACTAATTTTATGGAAACAACCCAAGTGGTTTTCTTTTCTTTTATTTTTCTGAGTGTTCTGTCCAATATTGTCAGCCTGGAGGGTGATATAGGAGAGGAACCCAGAGGAACAAAGCTTGATACAGGTACTCATATTGCTGGAGGTGAAAGGGATGGTGGGCGTGAGGTGAAGAGATCACCATGGTATGCTTGAGTTTATCCCATTTCTTTAGAGCAAGACCATCCCAGTATAAAATATTTCATTCCATTCTAAATAGATACTTGGAAAATAGCCATACCATGAATTTAGCTGAACCAAAGTAAAAGAAATACACCTCTGATCCTACATTCATTCTATGTCACCCCAAACACACTATGTTTAGTGTAGCATCCCTTCCTTTCTCTATTAGAAATGTCTTCTGGGGTGCCTGGGTGGCTCAGCTGGGTAAGTGTCTGCCTTCAGCTCGGGTCATGATCTCATGGTTCGTGGGTTCGAGTCCCACATCGGGCTCTGTGCTGTCAGTGCAGAACCTGCTTCAGATCCTCTGTCCCCCTCTGTCTCTGCCTCCGCCCTGCCCTGCTCTCTCTCTCTCTCTCTCTCTTTCTCTCTCAAAAATAAATAGAAATAAACTAAAAAAATTATCTTCTGGTTTGCCTATCTTCCCTTCACACAATGAGATCTCCAGGATATTGAAACTGTGCCTGGCACATACATATTGATTGAATCAAACAATTTGTTACTTATTCTCAATGTCCAGTATAGGTCTGATGGAGAGAAGGTAAAAAATAAATGTTTGCTGAAGGAGAGACTCAATCAACCAGAAAGACATAGTTGAAGAGAGTAACCGTATCTAGAGGAACTCATTTAGGGAAAATGATAGTGGATGCTGATAGCACAAGTTGGGAACCCTGGAGATGGCTGGAGTGACACAGAGAACACTAGGTTCTGATTGTATTCTTTGGGCTGCCAAATCAGACATACACAAAGTGCAGGCAAGTAGGCATTTCTCCAAGAAGGTTGCATCTAAGTGAAAACAAACAAACATATGACCCAGGTAGCAAGGAATGAAGGTCTGTACTTTATTGGAAACGTATATGAGTTACCTTGCCTAGAGAGTAGGTTGATCTTCTGTCTTTCTCCAAGCTGCTATCCAAGTAAGCTCAAAAGGCTTGTACATGATGGGAATATATGATAAAGGGCACATATTCTGAACTTCTGAGTCTGTCAAAAAGTATGAGTACCAGAATTTTGTTTTCTCATTTCCTTCTTTGTTCCATCCTGGTCTCAACCCAGAGCAGAGACTGAACTTGCTAATAATGATTTCAGTGTGGCCTAGTCCTGAGTTGTGGACACCAATTCCATGACTCCATGGGGCTTGGTCAGCGGGACAGTTGGGTGAGCCCAGGAACTCCTGTGCAATCTTCACCTCCTATCCCTGTTAGCCAAACAGCTGCTTCCCAATCAAGATGATTTTCTTGGGGAGCTACATCAAATGAATGACTAGTGATGAATGAGCTAGAGAAGACGCTTCAAGTCCTCTGATAGCCTACCCATCTTTGTCAGCTTGTACAATTGACAGCACTGAGCAAATAATACAGAGGCTTCATTTGCAATTGTTACAAGAAGTCTTACCTTTGAATGAGCACTCTTACCCATGCCAAGGATCTCTTGAGATTCTGTGCACTTGTTCCTGCGAGGATTCCATTGCTCAAAAACATTTGTGTAAGTTCTTCTTTGGCCCAAACTTCAGAGTCTCTGAAAATCACATTCATATTTTGGACCCCAAACTGATTTTTAATGGGCTTTAATGGATTACTGTTCATTGCTTGCCTTCCATCCCCTCTCACCTGGCACTAGTAACCTACTTTTCATTTGGAGAATTACCCCTTCCTCATTTCATGGTGTCTCTCAAAAAGTTCCTCCACCTAGGCTGGCCCATCAGAGAATTCCCTTTCCCTGGCCACAGTCATTCAACGATGGCAAAAGCTGTATCAACAATTAGGATCACACAAAGATAAACACCAAAATCTGTGAGGTAGTAATGTGCTACATAACCAGAAATGAACATCAGAACTGGGATGAGCACAGCAGAATCAGTCAATTCAGAGAATCGTCTAGAGAGGAACTCCTAAATTTAAGACCTAGAATCCTATCTGGCCTACTTTGCCTATGGAAGGATTCGATCCAAACTAAATAGAGCAAATCCCCAGGATACTGGCAGACACCTTTCTCCACTTATTCGTAATCCTTTAAGTCAATGTTTGATAAGAACATTCTGGTAAAATGGGTACTTTTGCTCCATCCCTTAGGAAAAAGTTAATTGTCTCATAGATTACAAGGAAAACTAAAGCAATAGGATCCAGTTTATAAAACGGGATGAGGGAGGGAACCAGCACAGTTTGATTTTTTTTTATTTGCTACAGTTGCTACTATGTTAACAGTTGCTTCTTGGCAGAGAGTAAGGAGTAGAAAGAAAGCCTAAGGTTTGTTTCTCGGGAAATCATACAAGAAACAAAAGAAATCTGTTCTCATAGTCTAGAGTGGTTTTGCCAGAAATTATGTTTTCTGAAAAATAAATAATGCATTCTGTTTCCAAAAGGCCCTGACAAACTATGGTAGAAAAAAAAATCAAATCTTTTCCTTTGGTTTTAGGGTGGCGAGTTTCATGACGGAAATAAAGTGAAGCTGTGTTCTCTAAGTAATTTATTAGTGCATCTTGGCACAGCAGCACTAATGGGCTTGCTGCCAGGTATTCCGAGCAGCAGTTTGTCATGTCTGACTCTTTAGTTCTTTCAGGCAATTGAAGAAATGGCCTTCTGCAGGCTGTCAGTGACAGATTCTAGCTCACTCACATAGATAAAGCTCAATTAGCTCCTGGAAAAAAAACATCTTTTAAAAATGCAATGAACTGCACCATGAAAGATAGGTAGACAGCCACACCCGAAACAAAATAAAATGTTACTGTTGAGGGAAGGACGTGTCCACAATGCGCAAGTATATAGCCATTTTATTGGACAGTTCCCAAGACTGAAACATTGGAATGGTCATTTTTAATTACTTCAAGTGGGAGGGTAGATCTTCGCCTGAGAACCTTGGTGAAGTCAGCAACCCCTGAGGAGTTAGCATGTCCTTTCATGCATTCATTAATTCACTCATTCATTCATGACTAAGGCCCATACTCTATAACCTGCAAGGAATTCTAGCTTAGGAGAGAGGTTTGGAAGTAGCCTCTCACTGGTTAAAGTGTAACCTGCAAATGTGTGGTTGAATCCACACAGTATTTTAAGTGTTAGGCTAACATGTTAAAACTCAGAGTGTTTTGCACACACAAAAATTCAGGCTTTTGGCATCTCTTAAAATATTGAAATACCTGAGAACTGGATATATATTTCTTTAGGGCAAAACCTGACTTATGTTAAGTACTTACTGTACCCTGAAGGAGAAGCATGGCTTTCTCTGTTCCACCATGGTGCCCATTAAGCTTGATTTATTCCTTTCTTTTAAAAATTTTTTTAATGTTTATTTGTTTTTGAGAGGGAGAGAGAGAGGCAGAGTGCAAGCAGGGATGGGGCAGATAGTGAAGGAGACACAGAATCTGAAGCAGTCTCCAGGCTCTGAGCTGTCAGCACAGAGCCCCACGTGGGGCTTGAACCCATGAACTGAGAGATCATGACCTGAGCTGAAGTTAGATGCTTAACCAACTGAGCCACCCAGGCACCCTGAAGCTTGATTCAGTCATTTCTGATACTTGCCTTGCCCTCATCTAGACAGAAGCCTAGTTTGAGTTTGCACACCTATGATCTCCAAGTGATTCTAAGGTCTACCTGCATCAAAAGTACATGAGATTCTTATTTAAAAATGGTGACTCCTAGGTCTCTTCCCTGGACTAAAAAATAGAAATGTATGGATATAAGCCATGGTGGTTTTTTTGCAAACCAAAGTTGTTGAAATTACTGGTATCAATGACCAGATAGAATTATAGTCTTTAAAAAATAGATGAAAATGTTAATATTATAAATGGACTCCTTTTGACATTATATAAGAATATATTTTTCTCTTAATTATGTTACCTTACTCTTAATGGCTACTTTTCCTCTAAAAATGCCAGCTAGCCAAAATTATCCTACTGAGAAAAAAAATGACTTAGCGTCTGTTACTGACTTGGGCCAAATTTTCAATTTGGAGATAAAATCTGTGTTTTATGAACTAATTTGTTCTCTGTATAACTGGTTGAACTTGATAGCTATATTTGTTTCTGGCACTCCTAAATCATAATTACAGAAAATAGTTCTCTAGAGTTAGAATTCAATTGGAACAAAGCCTAAATGAATTAATAAAAACTCTGTATCTCCTGCCTCTGGGGGATTCTTCTCTGACTTCTAAAGGTTATAGTTAGGAAGGGTCTATATTATCTATTATAACTACAACAATGATGATCCCTTATGTTTGTACATTGTTTTGGTGTTTTGCTGTTTTAGAGTTCACAAGGCACTCTCAGATACATTATCCCCCTTGATTCTCTCAGCTACCCTGTGACATGGGGGGACAGATGAGGAATTGAAGCCTGAGTTCATACTGCGGATGGTTGTGGAGTGGTAAGATTCTTAGGTTTTACTAATTCAAGATTGCTTTTGTTCTATTACATTGGATCCAGATTTGTAATACAAAATCTGCTACTGATTGCAAAACCCCTGTAGGTTTATTATAAGTAGACGTCATACCGAGTACAAATAAACTCCTTGGGATCATAACCAAATCATTCCAATTTCCTCAAAGAGCCCAGACACTCACTTGCTGTTCTTCACTGACATAATCCTGAGAACGACATCATTATCATGAGCTTTGGGGAGCTGCATTATTTGCACTGTTGATATAAGGTTCTAACCCCTTTCTGCATAGTGTATTTTTTTAATTGCACCAGTTTATTATTTCCTATACATAGGCAAAGAATATGGTAAAAATAAATAACAAGTCTGACAAATTCTGTGAGTTCTCATCATTCAACATTCCTCCAACATCCTCCCACCTTTCCGGGCACACATGGCCCGCTTTCAACCATGATCTTTGGAATTGTCAGAAGTTCTTGGTGGCATTTACTTTTCTCTTGGTTTTCACAAGCGTCCTTTATCTTTTTTTTAAGTTTATTTATTTTGAGAGAGAGAGTGAGAGAGAGAGAGAGAGAGAGAGAGAGAGAGAGAGAGAGAGAGAAAGTAGACCAGGGAAAGGCAGAGAGGGAGAGAGAATCCCAAACTGGTAGCATGGAGCCTGATATGGGGTTTGAACCCCGGAATTATGAGATCATGACCTGAGCTGAAACCAACAGTTAGGATGCTAAACCAGTTGAGCCACTCAGGTGCCCCTTACCTATCCCATATCTTTAAAAAATGTTTGTTTTCAGGGCACTCGGTTGAGTGTCTGATGCTTGATTTTGGCTCTGGTCATGATCCCAGGGTTGTAGGATCGAGTCCCACAACGGGCTCTGCACTGAGTGAGGAGCCTGCTTGGTATTTACTCTCTCTCTCTGTCTCTGTCTCTGTCTCTCTCTCTCTCTCTCTGTGTCTGCATGTGTGTGTGTGTGTGTGTGTGTGTGTGTGTGTGTCTCTGTCCACCTCTGCCCCTCTCCCCCACTCATTTTCACTCTCTATTTCTCAAAAATAAAAATAAAAACATTTAAAAAATGTTTTCTTTTCACAAGTGTCCTTAGCTTAAAAAATGTTTACTTGAGTTAATATTTGATAATGAGAAGGAAATAACCAAACAAAACCCCAAATGATAGTGATGATAAAACCTTAACTGCCCAGGCTGGTGAGTGTGTCGGCTGTAAATATGGGCTAAGAAACCATCGCTCCCACGCCCACCTCCCGAACACCACTGGCTCCTCTCTAAGGTTTAAGTGGCACCTCAAGAGGAAAAGTAAAATGCTCTTTTAGTTTGGTTTTTGGAGGCAGGCAGTCCTGGATGACTTCTGGACTGCCAGTCACCAAATTTGTGACTTTCAGTAAGTTAAATAACCTTAGTTTCATGATCTGTAAAATGGTTTTTGGAGACCTGAGATCACACATACCAAGCATTGAGAATATGTGGGGCACACTATAAGTATTTGGACATGTTAGCTATTATTCTTAATATTCCAGGAGGGTTATAATTAGGTGATTCATGTCTGTTAACACCCTAGTGAAAATGAGTTTTATTCTATCCTCAAGAAAGGCTATAGGAAGAAGAATAGGACACTGGGCAGATGAATTTAGATGGGTCGTAAGGGATACAGGTGAAGTTCAGATCCCTGCCAGAGGACACAGTCTCAGGTGAGCTATGAGACTGTACGCAAGAGTGGGCTCTGAGATTGGTGAGGGCATCAAATGCAGGATAGGAGCACAGCAGAGGAATGGAGCAGCACTTAATACATAGTGTGTTGATGGAGTGGAAATAACATGGATGGTGTAGTGAGACTGACCTGAGCTGGCATTTGGCCCCTAATACCTAGCATCAGTATGGCTTTCTGTGGATTCACTTTCTGCAGTTATGAAATCTAAATTATGATGAATTGCAGGATTGTTGAGAGAATTTGAAGTAATATATGCAAAGTACCTGTTACATGGTGAGTACCCAATAATTAGTAACTTTAAAAACAGATATGATTTGGTCTTTTTTGTTTGTTTGTTTGCAATTTTGCTACAGAGCCGCTTTTGTTCAGAGAAAATATATATTGGGATTGCCAGAGTCCTCTGAATTTCTATCTCTGATTCTAAGGATGGTCACTGTAGAGCCTCAACTGCCAGTGGTCTAGTAGAACAAAAGGACTGGTAAAGAATTTCACCTAGGCTTTGGGAGACATGGAGATATGCTAATATATAATACACGATGATAGTAACTAACATTGTTATGTGCTTGCTATGTGCCTAGAAATAAGGTAATTTATATTCATTTGAACCCCATAACATTATTTTTATTTGATCCCTATAATAATTTATAGAGGAGGAAACAGATACAGAGAGGCTTCCTAAGTTGTCCAAGGTCACACAGATTGTACATGGCAGTTGTGGAATTCAAGACCAGACAGCCTGACTCTGGAGCCTAGTTTCTAAACAGTTTTTGATAAGAAAGGCATTTTAGCC
This sequence comes from Cryptoprocta ferox, assembly GCA_028646485.1. Taxonomy (NCBI): domain Eukaryota; kingdom Metazoa; phylum Chordata; class Mammalia; order Carnivora; family Eupleridae; genus Cryptoprocta; species Cryptoprocta ferox. The sequence continues at coordinate 41,884,345 of CM053568.1, forward strand.
AAAGAGGACTACGCTTTGCTTTGTTAAGATTCTAGCTGAATTGCTTAGGTCAGCAGATTTTTTGCCAGGGAAAGCTGCTTTGCGGATGTCAGGAGGAAAATGAGGTTATAGATCTCTTCCTGTCTGGGATGTATATTTATTGTACAGTAGGATGTAATCTAAATTATTCACACTTTATATTTTATGGAAATTTTAGCTTCTGTAAATCTGAGATTTCAGGACTAGAGTTATGTGTAATAAAGTTCTTATAAAATCCATATAAAAGATTAATGACAGATATATTCATAGAAAATTAAATCTTGGTATTTTATTTTCTCAAGTTTCCAGATCATCCAGTTTCACTTTCAGGGATTGTCTTTGTGACAGAATCTTTTCTTTATGTCTTTTGGGCAAAGCCAAGAGCAAAGTGGCTTTCTCTGCTGGTCCTGTGGATGCAGAGCCTTCCCCTGGGAAGGAGAGATCAGCTAGTTCTCAGAATAGGTCTCTTCTAAGACTTTTTGATAAATTCTTCTTTGCAGACTTGGAATCAAACACTTGGGGTTAAAATCTAGTCTCCACCACTTACTAGATGAATGAATTGAAATCACGAAATTCTCTGAGCCCCGGTTTCCTCAGCTGCAAAATGAGAGTACTGGATCTGATCTCACAGTTGGTCATTAGGATTAAATAAAATACAATTGAACGGGAATGGAAAAGGTTGGGTCTTAAAATACAAACTGGTTAATATGTGGAGAAACAAATGAACACCACTAGTTATTAGTATTGTAAAATCATATTCTTGGTCAGCGGGTATAACACATAGAGAGTTTGCCAGACAGAACACATTCTTCCACCTAATTTCATCAGGCCATTGATTCAAAGCAAAGGGAATATTCAACTATTCATTCATTTCATCCCAATTGGTATATGTTAGATTTTTCCTCTGTATTAGTCACTGGGTTAGGTGCTGAAGATCCACCAGTGAGTAGGGCATAGACTCCCTGAAGGTGTTCACAACCACATCTGGACATCCCTAAAGTCCTCGGAACCACATCATGGCCCTAGTGGGAATTTGGCTCTAGAGTGACCTCAATTGAAGAATTGGTTAGTCTCTGGTTTTGATAAAGGGAAATCTGTTGAAGTCTATAAAAGAATATATGTTTCTTCAATACAATTTGCTGTAATGATCAAAGTCTCTTAGCAGTATGTAATTATTCTGAAAAAGATATTTTTGTTGCTGATCATGTGCAGGTGAGTTGAGAGAAACAGGGAATCAGGGCAGGAAAAAATATGGTAAAATGAATCAATGAACTGAGGATAGAACATGGATTTTAGACTTAGACTTAGATGCAAACCCTAGCTCTGCCCTGTGTCAGGGATGTGTCATCGGAAAAGTTATTTTCTTTCCTGGAGATGGTGTTCCCATCTGTTAATTGGTGACAGTAGTATCTATCTTGCAGGATTATTGTGAAGAGGAAATGAAATAACACTTGAAAGATAGCTATACCTTATTTTAAGCAGCATAGGCTGTGATGGTAGATGATGTACAAAGGTCATCATCATGCTGGGAAACAGAACTCCTCTCTATCAATCAGCTTCCACTACCTCCACCTGTTGAAAATCTAATCCTCCTCAAAAGCTTACGACAGATCTCATCTCTGTCTTGATATTTCTGGTCAGCTAGGCCAAAAGTGATTTCTTGTGTATCCACAAAGCATCTACTTCTATCCCATTTATTGTGGGTTTTCTCATTTTCTATCTTTTTTAAAAAATATTTTTTAACATTTATTCATTTTTGAGAGACAGCGTGCAAGCAGGGGAGGGGTAGAGAGACAGAGGGAGACACAGAATCCGAAGCAGGCTCCAGGCTCTGAGCTGTCAGCACAGAGCCTGATGTGGGGCTCAAACTCAGGAACTGTGAGATCATGACCTGAGCTGAAGTTGGATGCTTAACCAACTGAGCCACCCAGGCTCCCCTGTCTTAATTGTAGTCATGTATTTTGTCTCGCTGCTTCAGCTAGATTGCAAGCTCTGGAGGCAGAGGCCTGTGTCTGTGCATCACCTTAGCCCTCACTTAGGGTGATGTCTAGTTCATAGTAGGTCATTGATAAACGTGGGATGAATGTGGCAAAACTATTCATGAGGGGAATAATGGCCACCAGTCAGGAATTTCCTCATATTTTGAGCTTTGTTGCTCTCTGTTCAACAGTCTTTCCTACAAAATCATTTGTATTTTTCTTTCACTGTGGTCGACAAGCCTTTACTCCTCTAGTTGAGGCTGGTCCTTCTGTGCTCAGGATCACACTCATCCTCCTCAGGAACCACACTCCATCATTTAATCTCTATTTCTCCTCCCCCATTTTCTCCCTGTCTTTAATTTCTTTATGCCCACCACGGAGCAAAGAATAGAGTCCAGTACACAGAAGATACTCAGTAAGTGTTTGCACAAGAAATGAAAACAATTCATTGGGTTTAGGGGAGGATTTGCAAAAGGATTCCTTTAAATTGTTCCTTCAGTGCAGTGATTTTCAAATTTTTCAGCAATAAAATCCTTTGCTCAAATGCAGTCTTTTGGGAAGGCTCTATGTGCAAAATGTACAAGCCAGCTGCTCTGGTTAAGTAGGGGCAGGCAGGGAGAATGGAAGCTGAAGCTTTGCAAGCTCACTTCCTGCCTTTCCCCACTTTAGTGACGGGTTTCCATGCAGTGCATTTGGCATATCCTGGGCTCATTAAAACATGAGACTTTACTTGTAAAACTTATTTAACCACCACGTTTGAAGTTCACATCACTTGCATTTAGAGAGCTTGAATATTATAGCATGTTTCTCATTTTTAAGAGTTCTTCGCATTGTTGACATTTACTGCCTTTACTGGGTAGCTTTTCTGTTTTAGTTAGCTTCAACAGGAGGAATATCACAATCAAACACAAAGTGGTGCCTGAACTCTTCTCTCACTTGAAGGTGTTGGCAGAGCAATGGGATGGAGCTATTCTCATTGGGTCTCAGGATGTAAGCAAAGTGATAAGTACCTTATAATACACAAGAAAGAAGAGTTGCTTTCATTAATCCCATGCCTTTAATGATGAAGGAACACTGAACGATCTGTACACATTGTTTCCTGAACCCTCGAAGACATTTTATTAAGCCACAAGCCCCGTCAAACCTAGTTTTCTTTGCATCGCTATTAAGCCATTACTGGCTGCATGGGATTTGGATGATGTTATTTGCTGGTTGCTAGCAAGTTTCCCCTGCCTGTTGCTATCCCCTATTTGTTCCTTTGCTTTTCGTTCCTGGTGCATTTCCTTTGTTGGAGTGCCTAATGAATAGTAGACCCTCTGTCGGATTTACCAGAGCCTGTTACCTTTAGAGCTCTCCAACAATAGAAACCAACAGAAATTCACCTAAATTCCCTTCCAGAAAGCTAAGAAAACACATCCATCGGACATTCTAGTTCTTATCCCCAACTCCCTCCATTGAAGGCAGGTAGGCTACAGTAAATTGAAGAAGATGACTTATTAAGACTGAAACAACCTCTTCCAGTGCCCACAGTAGCTATTCCAAAGCCTACCAGTTTTGTCAAGCTTTTAGCTTCACACCTCCTTGCCTCAGAGGAAAAGCTTGCTGCTCCTGCTTCAAAAGGGAAGGCAGGGGCACCTGGATGGCTTAGTGTCCAACTTTGGCTCAGGCCAAAAGACTCAAGTCTCACAGTTCATGGGTTTGAGCCCCGTGTCAGGCTCTGTGCTGACAGTTCAGAGCCTACAGCCTGCTTCAGATTCTGTGTCTCCCTCTCTCTCTGCCCCTCCCCCACTTGTGCTCTCTCTCTGTCTCTCACAAATGAATAAATGTTAAAAAAATTTTAAAGGGAAGGACAACAGACATGAGCAAATGCCTGAAACTTCCATCCTTTCACCACCAGACTTATTTCTATCTTTTTTTGCCTTTATTTATTCTATTTCTTTTTGGAGGAGAAATGCTCTTATTTTTTACTACTTTGAACCTCTCTCTTCCTATTTATGCATGGACCTCCCTCTCCCAGTTACTCTTTTTGACGATTTGCAGTTTGATTTGCAACCTCTTCTCTGCATTGACCTCTTTCCTTCTGAATCAGGCCCTAACCTGAAAAGTGTGTGTGTGCGCACGTGTGTGTGTGTTTATGGTGTGTGTATATTGGCTCTATGACCTCAAAGTACTAGTCAATCTTTTATCTTCCGTTCACTGCCAAACTACTTGAAAAAAAAAAAAAGCCCTACCAGTATTGACTCCACTTTCTTACCTCTTCTAGACGTGGCTTCCAACCTCACTGTTAGGTGAAAACTTCCCCTGCTAATCAAGGTCACAAATGACCTGTTTATCGCCATGTGTATTGTTTCCTTCTAAGCCCCAAACTTACAGTCTCTGAAGTATTTGGCACTTTTATCTACTTTTGCTCTTTCTAACACTAATTTTTTCCACTAAATATTGCATTGTTACACTGGTCACAGGCCTGCAAGGGAACAGATGATGCTGTCAAGTAGGGTCACTATGGGGGGGGGGTCAATGGGAGACTATATACAAAGGTCTGAGCAGGGTTAAGAGAAAACAACAAAGGATGGCAAAACTCGCTGGGGCTGCAACATCCTTGAACCATTGTCCACCCCATTGCCATGGCAAGACAGAGGTGCATAGCCATAGGGGAGGGTCTCCTGACCTGGGTTGTGGACTTTGGCAGAAGAATTCAGCCCACCCATAGCTACCTAGTGAGGAAAGACTTGGGGGATTACATACTCCAACATTATTGCCTTCCTCTCATCCCCTTGCCGCTGCTGTCGCCAAACTCAGAAGCTGTAGGGAGGTCAGTGGTTTGATACGGCCTCTCAAGACCAGCCTCCCCAGAGCATAGACCATGGATGAGAAAGAGAGGGTAGCTGAAGTGACATATTGAAAATACCGAGCACAATAAACATGAATGCGTATTTACAAAATAAGTGTAGACTATAAAGAGTAATAACACAACTGTCTTTCTAGCATTTCTCTTACCCTCAGAGTGAAAGCCAGTTTAAGTGCTCTGTTTATCTGGATCTCCTCTCTCACTTAACCTTTGGCCCCTGAGAATTTCTTAATTTCTTGCCAGCTCATTGATAGATGTTATTTTCGTTCAGCATTCTTGACAGTTTTAAGTGGAAGAGTCAAGGTGGATAGGGTGAGAATGTGCTGGAAACAGAAGTTCCTTATTTTCAGAATATGTACACATTGCCTTCTTAGTGTGGAAGGTTGGAATTTTCACCTTGCTGTTTATTGCCCCCTTTACTCCCCCAGGTAGAAGTCTTTGGCTTTTTATAAGAAAGAGGAAAGAAACATATTTTTTACAAATATATCATCTATCAAAATTATGCTTATGCTTTGTGAGGCTGTTAAAACAAGAAAGATGATTCTTTGTCAGACCTCTTTCACCCTCTTGAGCTCTGATCCTGTACTTTCCCTCAGCTAATGGGCATTGCTATATCGTGAGAGACATTCCAAACTCTTGCCCCCATCTGCTTCTGCTTCTCTTCCTGTCTTCTTCTCTTTGTTTAGGGGTACCACTGTCCAGTGAGTCATTAGACCAGACACATTATGTTAGTAATGGCACTCTTTCACATACTGGTCATTTCCCTGGAGTTTCTTGGGAGTAGATTTCCATTTCAAAGGCACAGCTCAGTGTGGTTCTTTTTTCCCATGTGGCTTGGCACAGACGTATGGACTAGAGCTCATTGTAGAGATGGTTGGGCTTCTCAGAAGTCAGGTTAGGCTTTCTGAACTCTAAAATCCCTCCCATTCTTTTTCTCACCCCTGTACTTGTGCTTCCCACTACATCTTTGATAAATACTGGCATAACCTATGCATATGATCCACATTCACTTTCCTAGCAAATAGAGAGAGAAGTCTGGGTAGGTGCATCAGCGGGACTGTTATGACCCTGTGCTCATTCTGGTGTCATACTTTCTCTGTGAACTCTGTATAACTCTTTCAGCCTTGTTATGACCATGCTATGGGACGAACCTATGCAGCCATATTTTGTCTATTTGCACTCATTGATAACCCTGATACTTTTAATATCTGAGGGTTAGAGTTTTCCTTCATTCTCTCCTTTCCCTTACCCCCATCCCACATTCAGTCTGGTACCACTTCCTGTCAATTCTTTCCCTTAAATATCTCTGAAGTTATACCTCCTTTTCACTTCCACTGCAACTCTCCTATTATATGGGCTCTTATTGTGTTCCCCTTGAACTTCTATGTAAGACTCCTAACCTGTCTTCCCTTTATCCAGTAGGTATCCACACACCTTCAGATGGTGCATATAGCATCCAGAATGGAACTTTCCAAAGTGTAAACCAGACCATATCAGAGATCTGTTTAGACTGTTGGAGTAGAGCTATATTACTGAAAGGAGGTGTCTTCTCTTCCCACAGCTAGCGTTTGAGATTTGATGCTGGAAAATGTTACTGGGAACATTGCAATACACCCAAGTAGTCTCCATGTACACTGGAATTCCTTGGTTGTCTTGTGGTTTTCACACATACAGGGCCTGGTATTTGCAGGTCTTAGATACTCCTCAAATCTTTGCTCTAGCATTAAGTTACAAAAATTTAAGCCAATTTAATTAAAGCTACATTTCTTGTGTGTATGAGCCAAGAAGCAGCGAGGGTCCTGAAGAACAATATTTGTCCTCCTTTATACAGAGATGATTCCCTTTATGCAAGATGTATTTCACTTGTCAACTACAGAATAATATTTAGGTTTATTACTACTAATCCATTCATCTTCAAAGGAACTAAGTCTATATTCTCTTTTATTTCTGGTTTTCACGAAGGTGGAGTGAGTTGGAAGGTCACTTAACTCCTCTTAAGAGAGCCCTACCCGTCATTAGCCCTGAACCTAATTTACTCCCATTCTCCAATCTGGAAGCAGCTGAAGATTATCTTTCAAGCTCAGTAAACATTTGGTTAATTTCCTTTTTGTTATTCTGAATCTCTTTCAAATTCTTCTTCTCTGAAATGCTTCATTTCTTCATATTTCTGAGTTTCATCCTCACTTCAAAGACTTTCCGTCAATGTACTGTAACTCCTCTCCTTTTTCAAATTTTAGCTTATTGATGTCTTGTTTCATGCCTAGAACAACTCCAGGTGGTAGGTACAGGACAGGGACACTGGTGTTAGCTTTGCTTAAGAAGGCAAACAAAAAGGTGGAGTGTATGTATGTATGCCCAAGGTTAAATAGATATCTGAAAGAGTTTCAAATGTTTTGACCGAGGGGGCAGGGAAAATCTGTCCATACAATTAAAAAAAAAAAAGGCAGCAACAATCATCTGTAAAGGTAATCGAAATTAAAAAAAAATGTCTTGAATATGTGTTTCTAAAACAACCAAACAAATGGAAGAATTCAGATAAACATGGCCAGGTCTCCTAATGCCCACGTTAGTTTTGTGTGCTTTAGGCCAATTGCTTCCATTTGTGAACCCAAATTGTCAATCGTACCATTTCTTAAAATATCAGATATACTTAGGTTAAGAAAAAAAAACACCTCACAAAAATGTTACTTTTGAATTCCAAGCCAGAGTGAAATTTAATTGCAGAGTTATAAACCCTCCAAGTAAGGGTTTATCTGGAATTGCCAACATAACCCGCAAGTTCAGCAATGCAAATGACACTGCTACAATAAAGGAAATAAGAAAGCTTTCAATATGTTGTCTAAGAACTTGAGCACATTGAAAGTGATTTATGAGCAAGCAGACTAAACATTTAAATGCCTTTCCTACCAATGGTATATTTTTCAATACAACAAGTGCTCTCATATATGATTCTGCATTCCACGACAGTGCTGCTCCTGACAATATAAGCCCTTTCTGATAGGGTAACATTTCCAATCCAAGATTAAAATCTTGGAAACTTGTCAACAGAAAAGGATGATAATATGAGTGAAACTGCAGCTATCAAAGAAAAATGCCTTGAAAGTAATTTCGGTAATGGTCAACTTCTAGTAAATTTCTCTTCCCCTTTACTTGGAAGTAAAGGGGTTGGCCTGAAGGTCATTTTAATATTTTGGATAAGTACAGTTACAAACCAGAAATTCATGAACACAGGAAATGGAGAGTCATTTAATACCATGAAAATCAACTTTTTGCATTGCCTTTCTTATTACCATTTCTAATGCAGATTGTGGGGAATATTTTTCTTTTGATGAATAAGGGTTTAAGCAATGAGTTGACAATAAACCCTTGAACTTCATGAGGCACTAAAAATTAAAGGATCAGAGAGTCTTAAGTTTTCTTGAGTATATTTCCATAATTTTTCTATGTAACTTTATTTAATCTTCTACTACTCCAGAGACTAGGACTGAATGACCTTCTAGGTCTTTTCCATTTTTTTCTTCTTATAATTCTCTTTTTCTGTTTAGTATGTGGGTGATCTCTCTAATATCTGGTGTGCCCTTGGCTAAACTGCAGGTAAATTGGGGTGATTCTCAGTTTTACCAGCTACACAGGATGGAGTATTAAAAAGCATTTGTGGGCCAGAAAGGGTATCTGACAAAGTTGAAACCATTTGTACATTTTTATTACTGTGATCTTTCTAGAATATTTTATTCCCATCATACACTGTCGTCTCTAAAGTGAATTTCAAATTCTAACTTCTTATTTTTTCTTTGGTTAGACATATCTCACCTCTTTAAAGTTCTTCTCTGAATACATAGAATTTTCCCTGTTGCTGTCTGAGTACTTCAGATCACAAAAATGCATATGTGCACACACACACATGTCTTCTTTTTCTTCAGTGCTTACTTTTTCATTTATCTAATGATCAATCAAGTGTCATTCAACACATAATTATTAACCATCTACTACTTTCTGCCATCCAGGGCCAGTGCTGTGCCCTGAGAGATGCAGTCCTAAATTACACATGCACTGTTTGAAGTAGTTCAAGGTCTGATAAAAGAGCTAGATGTATTGATCAGCCATCATACTTCAGATAAAATAGAGTGGAAACAGAGAGGAATGAAGCTCATAGAGGACCAATATGTCCAGTCTCAGGGGATAGAGAAATCTTCCTTAGAGCAGTGCTTCTCAAAGTGTGGTCCCTGGATTCTAGCATCATCATCACCTGGGAACTTGTTGGAAATGCAAATTCTCAGGCCTTATTCCAGACCTATTAAATCAAAAATGCTAGGAAGGGTCTTCTGTCTGTTTTGTAACAAACCCTCTGGGTGATTCTAATACTTGTTCAAGTTTCATAATCAATGTCTCAGAGGAGGTAACAACTTGCAAGGAAGAGATGCTTTATTTACCATCAGGTTCATTTACGTAATTGACACCTCTTGATAATGAAGTCATCTAAGATTTCCCATCGTTCTACTTGGCTGTAAACTGTACAAAAAAAAAAAGGAAAATAAAAGAAACAGCTTCCTTTTTTATACTTTGTCTATCCAGCACACATTTCAAGTTTTTTTTTAATGTTTATTTATTTTTGAAAGAGAGAGAGACAGAATGTGATCAGGGGAAGGACAGAGAGAGAGAGAAGGAGACACAGAATCCGAAGCTCTGAGCTGTCAGCACAGAGCCTGACGAGGGACTTGAACTCACAAACTGCGAGATCATGACCTGAGCTGAAGTTGGACGCTTAACCAACTGAGTCACCCAGGCACTCCTATCTAGCACACATGTAAATGGTTTAAAGGTAAAAGGCAAATATCCAGCACACTTTTAATTGGTTTAAAAGTAAAAGGCAAATAGCTAATTACTTTAGAGTTGTGTATTTCAAAACACCATCATTAATAACAAGTTGGATTCTTTTGAAAACTAGGCAGACTGAACTGACTGAATTAATTAAATGAATGTTCCTAGAAATCCAGTTTGGTTTGTGAATGTGAGGTGATGATAGAGCAAATTTCCATTTTTATCCCTATGGAATAAGAGCAGAATTCACCATTTTTTTTTACTCCAAAACCACTTCTCCATGGGAATGAAGGACAAGGAAAGAAAATGAAATAAGCCAAACAATAAGAGATGGGGTAATTAAGTGATATTTTTAATTATAGTTTACATTATAAGTAAAACTAGGTAGATTTTATTTTTTTGATAAGAATATATACTTGTGTATAAGAACCAACTTTATAACACTGCTGGTGAGTTGTTTTATAAATAATCCTTTGAAAATTAAATGGGTATCTTAAAAAATAAAACTCAAAAAGATTTGTTCATTGCACAATGGTAATCTGAGAGTTTCTCATAATTTTCATAAATATTATATGATATTATTTTATATTGTCTATAACAATGTCATTAATAATCCAATATACTATTATAATGATTTAGATATGTCATGTTACAGATATAATTACCCTGAAATAAAATTACCAATGTAGTGGATCACTAAGTTCTTTAACTACCTTTCATCATTATTAAAAATACACCCTTACACACACAACATTAAAAATATTCTTTTTTTAAAAGTTTATTTATTTAGAGAAAGAGAGAGAGAGCTCCCGTGTGTGAGTGGGGGAGAGGCAGAGAGAGAGAGAGAGGGAGAGAGAGAATCCCATGCAGGCTCCAGACTTAGCACAGAGCCTGACATGGGGCTCCATCTCATGGACCATGAGATTGTGACCTAGGCTGAAATCAAGAGACAGACTCCTACCTGACGGAGCCACCCAGGCATCCCTAAATATATTCATTTTTCTTCTCCTCTGATTTATTTTAAGCTTCATCATCTCTCTATTGGACTTTTTCAATACTTGTTAACTTGACTTTCAGCTTTCTGTCTTTATGTCCCCAACCCCCACCTTATTCCAACCACATTGCTGCCAGATTTATCTCTAACGTGCATGTAAATCATATCATGCCCATACTGAAAATTCTTAACTTTCCCTCTCTGGGATAAAGCCTTTCATAATTCGGCACTTACTGACTTCTCAGTTTTCATCTTACACACCCAACTTACCTCTTCTCTCAAGCAATATAAGCTTACTTACAGTGTTTTGAAATTAGCAACTCTTTTCTTGCTCTGTGAGTTTGAGACAGCTGTTTCCTCTGCCTGGAATCCTCTCCTCTTCCTAGAAAGCCTGGAGAACTCATACTCATCATTTGCCACTAGGCATCATCTCTTTTGTTAGGGTTTCCTGCCGCCTCTAGTAAGCTGGACTCCTTCATATTTGTCTCCTTACAATAATACAAATTATTTACACATGTACACACATAGCATGTAAGTAAAACATGTGTCCAGGGTGTGTACACCCACACGCCATCTTTAAGATAATGCTCCCATTGTGTAGGGAAGAAGAAAATACAACTATATTTACAATGATTTATTTCTTGAAAAATAATTTGAAGCCCATATGGCCCAAAGTTCAGATTAAATCAACTTGGGTAGTGGGTAGATGGGTGTCTGATTTAGTTTTCTCTGTACTTTAAAAAATATCTTTAAAAATATTTCATCATTTAAAATAGATTGAAAAAGTATAGCAGCTTGCAATTCAATCATGGAACAGATAACCAAGGGAGGTTGTAGAATTTCTGCTTTGGGAGATTACAGAATCTATGATTAAGAAAGAAAAACTTTAGGTTACAAGCTATAGGTTCAACTACTCTCTAAAATTGTGTTATGGTTTAGACTTGAGCATCTACATTTATAGGAAACCTATGCCTTTCAAAGGAACCCACCTGGAATTACTGCTCTATCCTACCTCTACTTCTTGGAGGACATTTAGTTAGCTGTGGGTTCTCTCTGTTCAACATTTCCTTACAGCTTTTCCATATCATTTTATTGATGGCTTTCATCATTCTGATCACTCTATTCAGCATAGGATCCAGAGTTTCTCAGGGCATGCTGCCTGATGTGAATGCAATCTTCATAGAGAAGAGCAGAAGCATTGCCTCGCTCACTTGAGACACTTTATTGGTCTCACGTAATCTCAGGTTTATATTGACAGTTTTTGAAAGTTGAATCACACAAATGGATTATTTGAAAGTTGCTGCTGCCAAGTCTGGCTTCCTCCATTCTCTGTCTGTACAATTGAATCACTAGCCCTTCACACAGGAGCTAGCATAAGAGGCTAGAAACAAATTGTTTACTGAATTTAAACATTTTGTTGAATTTACAATGACTCATTAATTAATTGTTTTTGGGTGCCGATGTTCAATTGGCTATGAGTCTGTGCAATTTAGTATCATTCAGGCTAAATTCCGTCCCCCCACCCCCGCCTTGCCCCATGCACTCCCGTCTGCACCTCAAAGGTATCATGAGAGAACTTGCCAGAAGCTTTTCTGAAATATAGATACACAATTTCTACTTTATTTCTCTGATCTCCCAGTGTAGCAACTCTGTCAGTAGGAAATGAGGTTGTATATGTCACATATATATATATATATATATATAATATACTTATTATATATTTATTCTTATATATTCTTAGTGAGTTCATGCTGAGTTTACTGCTTCCTTTTCTAAGCGCTCAGAAGCCATAGTTTAAAAAAATTGTTCCAGAGTCTTGCTCCATATTGGTGTCAAACTCAGTGCTCTATAGTTCATTAATACATGTTCTTTCTCTTTTTACAAATACAAATGACACTTGCTGTATCTAATTTTCCAGGATCTCTGTTCCACTGCAGCATTCCTAAAGTTCATCAACAGTAATTCAGTCATATCTGCAAGTTCTCTGAGTATTTTGAGACATATTCCTGGACCAAGAGACTAGGATTTGTTGAGAACAGCCCCTTTCATCTCACTTATTTAAGAATACATCTATCCTCTACTTGAGAAGGGAATAGAAGATTGATTAGCCCAAACTGTAGTTGAGGTCCTGTTGGGTTTGATGGTCACTATCAAAGTGAATCAAGTTAAGAGAACAAAGTATTATGAAAGGATTTGATGCATGCGCTGGGTGGTGCTAGACGCTTAGATCATACAATGAAATAAAGATAAATCCCTGCATTTATGAATCTGATAGTTATGGTGGGTAAAATAAGACTTATAATGCCATAACACCTATGGTTCAATTTGGAAGCAAAGCTGAGCTTCAAAGAACACAATCTTTGCCATCAAAAGGAATTAAAAAGTAACTCAAGTTGTCTGCTTCTATTCTGTGAATGCTATCAGGAACACTGAGACACTCTAGAAAAACACTTTAAAGTTCCCTTCACTCCATTCCTCTCTTATTACAGTTGACCCCACTACCATCTCTTTGCCACCCCTGAAAGTCTCCTCCAGCCCTCCAGAAGTGTCTCCGTACACTTCTCTTGTATGTAACCTCATCTCTCCTTTCCTTCTCTTTGTCCATCTCAAAAGCCCCCAAAACTGCTCTGCAAACATGTCTTCCGTTGGAGGAAGAGAACAGGGAGGAGACTGGAGGACGCCATGCCAAAAGTTCTCAGTGGAAAAGAGGGAATGTTGAGAACATTTAAAGGTTAATAACTTTTATTCTGCCCTAATTACATGTTAGATACAATAAAATATGGCATCAGATAATATAAATACAGACTGGATTGTGTGACAGGCAGTAATTTGTAGAGAAATGAAAACCAACCCAGGCTCAAGAAGTCAAGGCATTCTGAATGGAGGTGAAATTTAATCAGGGATCTGAATTGGCAAATATAAGGGAGATGTATTTAAAATATTCTTTCTTTTAACATTTATTTTATTTATTTTGAGAGAGTGTGTATGCTAGTGGGGGACTGGCAAAGAGAGAGGGAAAGAGAAAATCCCAAGCAAGATCTGCCCTGTCAGCACAGACCCAATGCAGGGCTTGAACCTCACCAACCATGAGATCATGACCTGAACCAAAATCAAGAGTCAGACATTAAATGGAATGAGCTACCCCAGTGCCCCAAAAAATATTCTGTTAAGGTTGTAATATAGTTATGGTATCTATTGGTTGTTTCAGTGACCAGAGACTATTAGCAAATTCTAAGCCTGGTTATATGTTAAGGTGAACCTTCATTTGTGGTAAAATCTGTAATTGAGTTGATATATTAATATATGGTTATAGATAGATATAAATATAAATATAAATATAAATATATATTGATTTGGGCATGTTTTAATGTTTATTTATTTATTTTGAGAGAGCAAGCAGGGGAGGGGCAGAGAGAGAGAGAGAGAGAGAGAGAGAAAATCTCATACAGGCTCTGCTCTGTCAGTGCTGAGCCCGATGCTGGGATTGATCTCATGAACCACAGATCATGACCTGAGCTGAAATCAAGAGTCAGACCCTTAACTGACTGAGCCACCCAGGCACCCCAAGTTGGATATATTTTGATATTCTGGTTGGAGAAGGGTAGGGTAATGGTTCTACTGGTGAGCCAGCCACTTATGCTACCAGGATTGCTGGTAGGGGCATAAGGTGGGAGTGGAAAGCAGAATGGCAGGAAGAATAGCTGATAACAAGTGGAACAGTGCCTTGGTCCTTGTGGTCTTTGCTACATGTTATCTCCTATGGAAAGGAGTTCCCATTTATTGAATGCCTCCCTTGTGCCAGGAATGCCACTAGGTACTTCGTATGCGTCATCCTCTTCATTCCTTTACAATCTTGTAACAGAGTCAGTTGTATCCTCATTTTACAGGTAAGGAAACCGAGCTCAGAGAGGTGAAGTCATTTGCTCAGTGGTCACACCATTGCTAGAAGTCAGAAACAAGATTTGAACTCATATGCATCTGATTCCAAAGCTATTCCATTTTTATTACATGACCCTATCTCCATGAAAACAGATCAGGACTTGAAGAGACTTTTCTTCTTGTCCTTATAAAATATCTTGTCACTGAAAGACAGACAGAATTCCATGCCATCTTTCAAATTGATTTCCATATTCTGCGAATTCTGTTAAATATACTTTTTCCTTTTTATATTCAAGTATCAATGTAGTATAATTGTTTCAATGAAGTAATGTCATACAGATGAATGTATTTTCACATTTTCTCTACTCGGGAGTTAATAATATCAGGAAAGTGAAATCTGCAAAGATAACTTCTTGCTACTTGATTATTTACTGCATTAGAATAGTGCTTGGTGAATGTTTGGCCCTTGGCTGAACTGAATTTTCTAGTTATTAATGCAACAGGTGCTGCAAAATGAGGTCTGTGAACTGAAGGCCAATTTTAGTACAGAGGATAAAATGTGAAGCAATAGATAGCTCAGGAGAGGACATGGTATATGGGGATACAGTGTCCCTGTAAGCGACTGACGTATATTGCTGAGCAAGGGCTTCTCCAAAGTGCCCTGGCCATTAATCCAATCAGAAACCTGAGCTCTAAATTAAAGCAGGAAAAGAACAGCAGAAAGACAGAGCACCCATAACCTAGAGCAATTCAGGAGCTAAAAGCTCCTTTTTCCTGTGTTTCTACTAGTTTCCATTTCTTTACAGGCACTTGGAATGCCTAGGTGGAAAGATTTGGGTTAAAAATGTGGATGCGTGAGGGGAGATTTTATTTTGAGAGGGCAGCTGACTAGAAACAAGCAGAGATGCCAGGATATTCCTGTGTGAACATAAAAGCACTCCTCCCCACCCCTTCACCGTGCATGCGTGCATGCGTGTGCATGTGTGTATTGAGTGCAGGGAATTAGGAAAGAGGGCAGCTTCCTTTTTAAACAGTCCTGGCTGACAGTGTCTTTCTCCCAGCTGGGAGGGTTTTTGGTAGCAATAAGCAAGAGACACCAGGACCACATCTCGACAGCAGGCTTTCTTTATACTTGAGCTCATCCACTCTTTTGCTCCATTCCTACCCTGGCCACCATGCATACCTATGCACACATATCCTGGATTGCCTGAGTGTGACGTGCACCTTCGTAGTTCAGTTTCATAAAACATACATTACGTACAGTTTCACAAAGCAGATCTCTACAAATGTTTTTTGCCCATCTATCCATTCATCCATCCAGAAACATTTACTGATTTTCTAGTCTATAGCAGTTTCAGGCACTGGGGATAAATATGGACTTAAATACCTGCTCTCAAGACCTCACAATGCTGTGGAGAAGCGAGGCATGTAAAAAAGTGATTGATAGACATAACACAGTTGCATAAAGATACAGAATTGGTGCAAAGGAAGTGTGGTCACGTGTGCTGGCGTGAGCTTGAAAGCACTCCAGAAAAGCTTCATGGTGAAGATGCAGGGTTAAGCCTTAAGAATAAGACTCACTGAGTTCAAATCCTGATTGTGCCACTTTTCTTAATGTTTATTTGTGTGTGTGTGAGAGTGTGTGCATGAGGAGGGGAGGGGCAGAGAGAGAGGGAGACACAGAATCCCAAGCAGGCCCTGTGCCATCAGCCCAGAGCCCAACACGGGGCTTGAACTCAGGAACTGAGGGATCATGACCTGAGCCGAAATCAGGAGCCAGATGCTTAACCAACTGAGCCACCTAGGCACCCATGGTTGTGCCACTTTGGAGCTGAATAAACTTGAACAAATGACTTAACTAAGCTTAAATGGCATCCCTAAAATGCAGGACTAGTATTTACTTCATATAGTTCTTGTGATAATGTAATGAAATAAGATGATGTGGATAGAGTGTCTGGCACAATGCTTGGCATGTAGATATTACTCAGAAATACTTGTTGTTGCTACTGTTATTATTTTGTTGTCATTATTTTTGAAAAGAATAAGGCTTCCCAGAGGACATATTTCAGCTGGGACTCTAAGAGTAAATTGTGGTCTTGAGGCCAGTAACTCAAGAGTGGCAATAGGGGTGACAGTTGGGGTAGGAGAGGACATTTCAGAAGAGGAAACAAAATGTGCAGTGGCCTGGGGGCCTCATAGAGCATGCTGTATTTGTAAAGGAGTCAACCTTCCCTGACATCTCAGGCAGAGTGAGTTGAGCTCCATGTACTTTATTTAGCTCTCCTCCGTACTATCACTTACCGGACTACTTTGTAGTTGGCTTGCGTTCCTGGTTTCCTCACCATTCTGATTCAAGCCTTCTTTCTCATAATGTCTCTGGGTTCCTGAGGCCGACTTACTTGTCTCTCCATCTGCCCCTGCACACATCATGCTGCATTATGATCACTTGGTGGACATGCACCAGGATTCTAGAGTGTTTTGTTCAGCTTTGTCTTCCCGACCCCTAGCCTAATGCTGGTACCTAGGACTGTGGACTTGTGAAAACTGCTTTTGTTCATTTAAAAAAGGCATAATGATGAGAAATCATCTGTAAGAATGGAACATCTCATTCTTGCCTAGTAGATCTGAGGTGCTGAAACAGAGAAGCAGTCTGGTTTCTAACCCAGGTGTAGAACTTCAAATAGGGTTTTTCAGATATGACTTTCTACATTTATATGAACTTATAGTATCCAAGGAAATAGAAGCCTGAGTCTATTATTGAACCCAGGCATCATGTTAATCATTTGTACACAGTGCTGCTTGGCTCTGAGCCTATCAAAAGTCCATCAGTTGCTTCCTTTTTACCTGCCTCTTTCCTTTCCCCCATTCCTGTAATAGCCCCGTCTTTTCCTGTGACTGGTGAGATCCTCCATGGTCCCTCTTCATGATTGGTCTCCTTGTCGCAGCATGTTCATAAACACTGTCCTTGGTGGTCTTTGTAAGATAAGGTTTGGTGTATAGTCTCGTGGAACATGGATTCTGGACCCACACCTCTGCTAATGGAGAGACCTTGAGCAACAGGGCAGATGGTTGAAAATGTGGGCTCTGGGTTAAGGCTGTCCTGCATGGATACTTTCTAATGGTGTAACCTTAGACAAGTCCCCTAAAATCTTTAAGCCCTTAGCGTTTTCCTTTGTAAAATGCAGGCAATAATAAGGAAGTTGATAGGACTAAATATGAATAAAATGAATGTGGTGGTTAATTTCATGTGTCAATTTGACTAGTCCATGGTGCCCAATTGTTTGGTCAAACACCAGTCTAGGTGTTTCTGAGAAGGTTTTTTTTAGATGTGTGGACTTAGAGTAAAGCAGATTATTGCCCATAATATGGGCAAGGCTTATCCAATCAGGTGAAGACCTTAAGAACAAACATCAAGATTTCCTAAAGAAAAAGCAATTTTGCCTCAACACTGCAACAGAGAAAACTTGGTTGGGTTTTAAGTATGAAGATTTCAGACTCAAGACTGTAACAACAACTCTTACCTGAATTTCCAGCTTGCCAGCCTGCTGTACAGATTTCAGCCTTGCCAATTCCTTAAAACTTCTTTCTCTCTCCCTCCCCACACACAGGTAACATACAGTTATTTATCACTTTTTTGTTGTTGTTGGTTATTCTCACTAGAATACAAGGTCTGTGAGAGCGGACATTTTGTCTGTTGTATTTAGCGCTGTATCTTGAAAGTCTGGAACTGTATTGAGGATATAGTAGATGTTCAGCAAATATTTTTTGCATATACAAAAATACCTGGAAACAAATTTCTTCTTCTCTGCCACTCTAACAGTAATCATTGCCATGTACCGAGGGTAATCTCCATGGTTGCATTACTTTTTCTTTTTCTTCACAGGGCAGAGGTCTTTCTGGAGAACATGTCATATCTGGCTTCATCCTGCCTCAACTGAAACTTCAAGAACTACTGAAACGTACATCTTGGGAATAATGAGGAGCTTTATTTCTAGGTTGATGCTATGATTCTGGTAAAGTTGTTCCTGTTGTATCTTCCTGTGGTAAGTATAACAATCTTAGTAATCCAAACCTGAAATTAGTTTGACAGTCAGGAGATTTGTAATTAGGTGATTAGACTTTGGTTACATCCTAGGTAAACCCTCAACTAATCTCTGTCTGCCTCCACTTTCCTATGTACCTCATGAAGTATCATATGAGATAGGTATACAAAAATTCAGCAAAAGGTAAACTCACAATACAAGTGTTCATTACTATACTACAAAAACACAAAGATTGCAAAAGGAAAGGACAAGTTAAATTTTCTGAACATCTGTGATGTACTTACAGGTGATTTAACTTAGCCTTCATGTCAATCTTACAATTACTGCATGATTTACCCCCATTTTAATTTTTTAACTGTATTTATTTATTTTGAGAGAGAGAGAGAGAGAGAGAGAGAGAGAGAGAGAGCGCACATTAGCAGGGGAGGGGCAGAGAGAGGGAGAGAATCCCAAGCAGGCTCTGAGCTATCAGCATGGAGCCCAATGCGGGACTTGAACTCAGAAACTGAGATCATGACCTGAGCTGAAACAAAGAGTCAGATGCTTAACTGAATGAGCCACCCAGGTGCCCCTACTCTCATTTTTAAAATGAGGAACCTAAGGCTCAGAGATGTACTTAAGTTTCCCAAGGTCAGATGACTGTTAGTGACTTAGTGGGATTTAGATGAAGGTTTTGAGGCACCGAGCTGCTGCATTTTTTACCACTAACCAACAGAGGGAGTGCCATACCTGGTTTTCAGCCACATCTGTATAAATTAGACTGAGGGGCCTCCTCTGCCTGGTCATAGCTCTGAAAGTGTAATGCTTGGTCAGCACACAAGGCCTGTCTGGGAGGAAAAGATGTGCCTCCCTCCAGGTGGGAGTGGACATGCACCAGGGTAGAGGTTTGGCACACAGAGCATGAGCTGTTTTCAGCCCCATGTTCCTCAGCTCCAGAACTGTAAGTGTAGCCCTGAACAGAGAAATGATCCCTGTGATGATTTCAAATAACTAACTCAGCAACAGCTTGCACATTAAAGTTAAATGTCATGTTCACAAGTACCACTTTGTGGAAAGTGATGACTAGGAGAACCCTAAGTTGTATCTACCACATTTCAGAGGAGAGTCGCTGAAATGTCCATTTTCATCCCTGCTAATTTACATTTCTCTCTATCACAAACAAGTTAGTCACTATGGATGAGTCTGTTTCTGGACTCTTCTTTTTCATTGATCAGTTTGCCTGGGCCTGTGTCAATCCCACACTGTGTTAATTCTTTTGCTTAATATCAGTTTTGATATCTGTTCCTCTTTGGGAGTTTTCTTTGATTTTTCATATACATTTTAGTATTAATGGTTAAGTTCCACCGAAAAAAGTGGCAGTTTATTAGAACGGCTTTGGATTTATTGATAAATTCCAGGCAAACTGGCATCTTTTATGGTACTGAGTATTTAAATCGATAAAAATGATATACTTCTCTATTTTAGGTCCTCTTTAATGTCTTTCAATAAAGTTTTAAAATGTTCTCCAGGAAGATCTTACACATCTTTTGTTAGAGTTATTCAAAGTTTAGTCCAAATGTGTTTTTTATATTCTATAAGTGGAATCTTTTTTAAAACTACATTTTGAAACTTCTTGTAGATGAAATAAATGCAACTGACTTTTGTACATTGATTCTGAATTTAGCAAACCTGCTATAGCCATTTATTTTGTCTTTTCAACATGAAAAATAACAGTTTGCTTCCTTCATTCCAAATCTTATATTTGTGTCTGCCATAACACGCTGTCTAGTATGTTGGGTACGATGATAAATAGAAGTGGTCATGGCAGGCAATATGCCTGATCTTCAAAAGCAAAACTTTCAACATTTTACCAACAGGATGTTGGTTCATTATAAGCATTTTGTAGGTAATTTAGTTATGAATGGATGTTGAATTATATTGAGTGTGTTTTATCTGTTGGGATAATGATTTTTCACCTTTATACTTTTAAAGTGGTGAATTACTTTCGTTTCTTTTCTAATGTTAAAATAACATTAACATTTCTGGGATAAACCCCACTAGATTAAACTGAGTTACTTACGCACTGATGGATTTGGTTTGTTGATATTTTATTTAGGATTTTCTATACAGGTGTATGAATGACACTTATTTGTAATTTTATTGTCTTTTATGGTTCTTGTCAGATTTTAGTATCAAGGTTATGTTAGCATCACAAAATGAGTTAGAGGATGTTTGTTCTTTTACCTACTTGGATTTTTTTTTTTTTTTTTATGATTGGAGTACCTTGATTGTTTTGTATAACCCATGGGCAAATTGTCTGATGCTGGTATTTGCTTTGTGGTAAAACTCTAAAGAACTGTTTCAATTACTTTTAATGACTGTAGGGTTACTCAGATTGTCAAATTTCTTTTCAATCAGTTTTGGTATGGTATGTTTTCTTGGAATTTTTGTATCTCATCAAAGTTTTTGTATTTATTGGCATGGAGTTATTCATATTTTCCTTTTATTATATTTTTAATCTTTGTAGCATCTGTAGCTTTGCATTTGTTTGTTCATAATGTGCCTTATTTGATCAGTCTTTCTGGTTTTTCTTGATTAGTCTTACTAGAAGTTGGTCTATTGTATTTTTTTCTGTTAATCTTTCCAATTTGTTGTTTTCTATTTCATTGATGCCTGTGGTTATCTTTATGTTTTCCTACTTTTCACTTTCTTTGCTTCATTTCTGTTTTTCCCTCTAGTATCTTATGTTTGATGCTTAGGGCATTCATTATTAGGCTTTCTTCTTATCTAATGTATTTAAATGTTTATCTTTCTTTCTTACCCCCTTTACCTGCATCCCACAGGTTTGGAGTAATATTTTTATTACCATTCAGGTATGAATATTATTTTATTTCAGCAAGAGATGCTTCTTTGACCCATGAGTTATTAAGAAATGTATTTCTTAACTCCCAAATCTTCAGATTGTTCTAGTAACATTTTTGTTATTAGTTTCTAACTTGAATAGTGACTGGAGATGTGATCTATTTGATTTTAACATTTGAAATTTGTTAAAACTTACTGGCCAGGTATGGTGTCATTTTTTGGCAAAATTCCTGTGCACATTTGAAAAGAATTCATGTTTTGCAGTTTGTAAGTGCAGTGTTTTATGTGTGCATATATCCAGTGTTCAAACTTAATGCTGTTTTTCCCTACTGATTCTTGTCTGCTTGGCAGAATTGCTCAGGAAGCTGTATTAATTAAAATTTGTCATATGATGCAGAATTGGTCTATTTTTTATAATTGTGTCAACTTTTATTTAATATATGTTAAGGTGGTTTTTGTCAATTTTACAAATTTAGAAATGTTATATCTTCCTGGTCAATTGAAACTTTTATCACTGTGTGTGGCTACATTTTTTATCTGTAGCAATAGTTTTTGATAAATGTCTATTTTATCTCATATTAATATGGATCTATCAACTGTCTTTTGGTTTAGTTTCACATCCTTTTACTTTTAATCTTTTGGGGACCTATACTTTGGTTAAATGTCTCATCAACAGTATGTAGGTGGATCAAACAACCTAACAATTTTGCTAACTAAATTTACATTTACATTTATTATATTTACTGATATGCTGGATTTTTTTTAGCAATTTATTTTGTGACTACCATTTGTGTCACCTTATTTATGTTTCTCTTTCTCCCCTTTCTTGACTTCTTCACGACTGATTAATTTTTTTCTGATTTCTTTTTTTTCCCTCCATATTCACACACACACACACACACACACACACACACACACATATACTCATATACATATATATACTCATATATATACTCATATACATATATACGCATATGTACATATATATTAATGTTTATTTTTGAGAGAGAGAAAGAGTGTGAGCAGGGAAGGGGCAGAGAGAGAGAGGGAGACACAGAATCCCAAGTAGGCTCCAGGCTCCAAGCTGTCAGCGCAGAGCCCAATGCAGGGCTTGAACTCATGAACCGCGAGATTATGACCTGAGCCGAAATTGGACGCTTAACTAACTGAGCCACACAGGCACCCCTTTCCCTCCACACTCTTCATGTAAAGGTGATTCACTGTATTTGTTTTCATTTAGTTGCTGTCTTGTAAATATTACCATGTACTTCTCAAAGGCTAAAGTAACTCAATATTTTTACCCTTCTCCAAAATAATATAATGTCTATTCCAAATTGAATCCCATTACCTGCCTCCCTAATAATCACCTCTTCATGACTTATATGCTATTGCTGTTTGTATATTAGTGCCATTTCCTTTTTTTCCCTAATCACAGAAGACATTATTATTTTTATTTCATACAGTCCATGTCTGTTTAGATTATTGCACATATTTATTTCTGCCTTTTTCTATAATTCCTTCTTTAGCCTCCAGGTTTCCATCTGGGATCACTTTACTTCTGCCTAAAGTACTTCTTTTGGAATTTGACTGTTGCCTATTGTCAGTCACCAGTGCTGTTGAGGTCCATCTTCTCAACCCTTCATTGGTAACCTGTTTCTATTCTTTGTGTTCAATTAAATCATGATGTGTCTAGGTGTGTTTTTCTTTTTATTTATTCTGTTTAGGATTTGTTGATCTTCCTGAGTCTGTGGTGTGAAGACTTCATCCTTTCTTCAAAATTATCAACTTTAAAAAAATACATTCCTTCTCTTTTTCTCTGGAATTTTAATTAGATAATATATGAAACTACCTCAATCTGTCCTCAGTGCTTCTTAACTTATCTTTCTAGTTTTCCATATCTCTGTCTTTATGTTTAATACCTTGGAAATGCTTTTCCTTCTATCTTCCAGGTCATTTTCTCTTCAGCTGCGTCTAAGTTATCCATTGTTGTGTAACCAATTACTCCAAAACTTAGTACTATAAGATAACAAACCATTATTTTTCACAGTTTGTGAGAGTCAGAAGTTTAGGAGCTGCTTTGATGTGTGGTTTGGCTCACGGCCTCTCATGAAGATTGAATTCCAGAGATGCCATAATCAAAAGGTGCTGGGGGATCTGCTTTGGGGCTCACTCCTGTGGCTCCTGGCAGGAGGCTTGTCATGTGACAGGTTGGCATCCACCAGAGTGATGAGATGATGATGATGATAATGATGATGATGGGGTTGGGGTAGAAAAAAAGAGGGAGGGAGGGAGAGAGAAAGCCAAAACAGAATCCAAAGTGTCTTGTAAAACCGAATCTTAAAAGTACATACCATCTCTTGTGCCATATTCTATTGGTCAGAGACCAACTCTGGTACCACTGCGGGGTTGTACCATACAAGGGTATGAATACCAGGAGGTGGGGGTTGTTTGGGGCAATTTCAGAGATTGGCTATCATGGTAGTTAAACCTGTCCATTCTTAGGGAAAATAATTTTATTTTTCATTTCTGGATATCTGGGTTTGTTTGTTTGTTTTGCAAATATACCTGATTCTTCTCTCCTTATGATTTTAATTTCTTTTTTTAATGTTATTTATTTTGAGAGAGAGTGTACATGCATGCACTTTTGCACATTATGGGGGAGGGGCAGAGAGAGGGAGAGAATCCCATGCAGGTTCCATGACATAGGGCTGGATCTCAGGACTGCAAGATCATGAACTGAGCTGATATCAAGAGTCAGACACTTAATCAACTGAGCCACCGAGGCACTCCTGATTTTAGTTTCTTATTTATTTTTATTTTATTTTATTTTATTTTATTTTATTTTATTTTTTAAATTAAAAAAATTTTATGTTTTTTATTTATTTTTGAGAGACAGAGAGAGACAGTGTGAGCAGGGGAGGGTCAGAGAGAGATGGAGATACAGAATCTGAAGACAGGCTCCAGGCTCTGAGCTAGCTGTCAGCACAGAGCCCGACTCGGGGCTCGAATTCACTAACTGTGAGATCATGACCTGAGCTGAAGTCGGACGCTTAACCGACTGAGCCACCCAGGGGCCTCTAAAATTTTTAAATATTTATTTATTTTTGAGAGAGAGAGAGAGACAGAGATGGAGCACGAGCGGGTGGAGGGGCAGAGAGAGAGGGATACACAGAATCTGAATGAAGCAGGCTCCAGGCTCCAAGCCCTAGTAGCACAGAGCCCTACGCGGGGCTCGAACTCAAGAGCCATGAGACCATGACCTGAGCTGAAGTCAGGCGCTTAAGTGACTGAGCCACACAGGAACCCCTCTTATTTATTTTTTAAAATGTTTATTGATTTTTGAGAGAGAGAGAGAGAGAGAGAGCGAGAGCGCAGGAGCAGGGGAAGGGCAGAGATAGAAGGAGAGAGGGAATCCCAAGCAGACTCTGCACTGCCAGTCAGTGCAGAGCCCAACACAGGGGTCAAACTCACAAACTGTGAGATCATGACCTGAGTGGAAATCAAGAGTCAGACACTTAACCAACTGAGCCACCCAAGAGCCTCTAATTTCTTATCTTTAAAATACATCAAATACATTTATTTCATATTTTATGTCTGATAACTCCAGTATCTGAAAATTTTGCTGGTCTGAATTTGCTGCTTCTTATCTCTTCTGAATGTCACTGAAGGTGCTTTGATCCCCAATCTGTTTTTTCCTTTTAATGTAACTTTATTTTTCTTAGACTTCATCATTAGAAATTCTTTGAGAACATATTTGGGGCATGTTCTTTCAAAGAGGAATTGCACTTGATTTTGTCAGATGCCAGGGGCCACTTTTAGCCTAGAACCACTTTAACCTAATTCCTGGCTTGCAGTTTTTTATTAGCCAAGTAAGATAAATTTAGGCTTCAAAATTTCATGAGGATTAGCTTATGTTTATAAATTATTAAGGAAAATATCCCCCACTCAATCAGGGTCAAATTTGAGATTAACAATTATTTTTAGGAGCACCCGGGTGGCTCAGTCAGTTACGTGTCTGACTCTTGATCTCGGCTCAGGTTATGATTTCATAGTTTATGAGTTTGAGCCCTGCATCAGTATCTGCATTGATGGCATGGAGCTTGCTTGGGATTCTGCCTGTCTCTCTGCTCCTCTCCAACTTGTATATGTGCGTTCTTTCTCTCACTCTCAAAAATAAATAAATAAGCCTTAAGAAAACAATTATTTTTACATTTTCTTGAACTAGGTATATTTCTAGTTTACCCTTACTCTCTGGTCAAATGCATTTGGAATTAACATCATGCAGAGGAGTCCTCTCTTAGTGACCCGCCTTGGATGGGGCCATGGACTCATCTGTCCTCTGCGCCCTTCTGTGGGGTGAAAACTGAAGTTCATGTTCACTCCCACCCACACAGCGTATGGCCTCAGTCTTCTATTTCCCTGCCCAGATTCTGCATTTTCCTGAGTTTTTGGCCTCTGAGGGTAATTTGCTAACTCATCAGTGCATTTTTTTCATTTTTAAAGGTTATTTTTTATTTATTTTTACCATTTTAACTATTTTTTTCTTTTATAGTTAATTGTCAAGTTGGTTTCCATATAACACCTAGTGCTCATCCCAACAAGTGCCCTTCTCCATGCCCATCACCCCCATTCCCCTCTCCCTCTCCCCATCAGCCCTCAGTTTGTTCTCAGTAGTCAAGAGTCTCTCATGGTTTGCCTCCCTCCCTCTCCCCAACTATTTTTTCCCCTTTCTCTCCCCCATGGTCCTCTGTTAAGTTTCTCCTGTTCCTCATCAGTGCCTTTTAAAAAGCATATGCTTGAAAGCATATGTCACCCAGTATTTCTGGTTATTTTCAGCTCTAATTGTTTCTAATTGTTTTTGGTATTTCTAATTACTGTCCACTTGAGTTGGTTCAGAAACCCCCTCCCCCATGCTGCTGGAAATGAACATTCTCAACTTCATAGCTTTCTAAGTTCCGTTGGACTTTATTACGTGTACCCCAGAATGGGAATACAGTGATTGCCTTACTTTGACTAATTTTGGAAGATTATATTTCATAACAATATACAAAGATCTTGTAGCTTCTTGCTTTCTGGTCTTCTCAGTAGAGATTCAAAAAGGATGTCCAAATTTTCTAAGACTTAGTGAGATTTCCACAGTAGAATCTGATGGCCTTGAAGATAATTAAATTCTTCATTTTACCAAATGTATATTCTGAAGTTTTGAAAATTTTAGGATAGACAGTGATCTGAGTGGGAATCTAAACTATCATTCTTTCCAAACACAGAAGAACTGGCTAATGATGATAGAGAACCTTTTAAACCTATGATTTCTCATTTTTTCTGGATATTGTACTTTCTCTTTCTTGGTTCCATCTTTCACATTAAATATCCAATTTTAAATTCTATTGTCTAATTGATTTAATGATTAAGAAAATGTGCCTGATATTCAGCCTAAATTTTTCTTCCTAATTTATTCCCATTACTCCTGGTTAAATCTTGAATAACTAGGATTGATGAGGCACTGAGACCTAATTAATTGATCGCCAAAGCATTGTGGTATTTTCCAACTCCGCAGTGAATTCTCTTAGTCTGAGAAACATTTTTAGCAATAAAGTTCATTGTAAGGCTGTTTGTTTGTTTTTATTTCTGTTGTTTTTTCATAGACAAGTTAAGTTTAATATTTTCCCCAAAGGTGTCACATGTAAGCATAAACTAATAGAAAGTCAAATACTTACTTAGACATTTTCACTTGCTAATCTCTAGTATAGAGTTTATCATATTTGCAGAAAAGGCTTTCAACCCTAAGTGACTGTCAGGGAACCACATTCTGGATGGGACCTGCTGGATACCCTTTGAACATCATGTGATTCTCACTGAGCCTGCTGCCCACTCTGGGGGCAGATTTTATTCAGTTGCTTCTTTCTGTGAACTCTTCGTACACTCTGTGTTGTAGCACCCATAAAACTGTGGTTTTATTTGGTTAAGTTTCATGGCCACAATGTGATTAAAACTCCCTGAATGAGAATCTTCTGGCTTTCTCCATTTTCTAAAGAATGCTGGGGAATGCAATAGTGAGTTTTTCATTCAGGGAAAAATATGCCTTTAGTATCCAGAATGGTGATCGTGACCTTGACTCTAAAATCAGGAAAGACTTCTGAAAAGAAGTGGGGTTTGACCTGAATCCAGATGATTGACTAAGAGTTAGGCATGTGGCAAAGTGAAGCTGGGTTTTTTAAACAGAGGGCACTGTGGACATTTGCCAAGGCAGAGGCTGTTTGGGAAATTGCTGGTTCCTGGAACAAAGGGAATGTGGGTGGGACAGGCAGCATCAAGTCACAGATCACCTTGTGTTCCATATTTAGAACACTGATTTTATCTTGAATGAGATGAGGACTCTGTCACAGGAGAGAGGCTCCATAAGTACTCATTGATGATGATAGGGATGTTTTATATTCTTGTGCAAAAGGAGTGGTTTGAGTGGAAGAAAATCATTGGATCTTTTATCTACCACATGCATTTGGTTTGTAAGTTGCTACAAGATTCTACATCAAAAATGTTTTACTATTCCCCCTTTCAGGTATTTTTAATGTCCAATTTATGAGAGAAGCTCTTGCAGGAACACCAGCCACCACCTTTCTCTTCCCCCAGATAAGAATGCAGCATGACTTGGGAAAAATAAAAACCAAACAAAACAGTGTGGATTTGACAGTTCTGATATGTAGAAGTCTTATATACTTAGCTGATCTAGAGGGACTGTTAGGCATTGCTTTTCACATCTGTTTTATAGACGGGTGAGGCATATCACTTGCAATAAGGAAGGGGATAGGATGAAAAGGGTAAACCTTGGTTTTTGAATTTAAATATTATTAGTGGTAGTATAGAAATGGGATATATTTTCATTGCTATATCAATTTCTTTTCTTCATTTCATTTATTAACCTATAGAAAGTAACTTTCTTTTCTTTTTCTTTTTTGTAATTTTTTTACTGTTTTATTTATTTTTGGTAGACAAAGCATAAGTGGGGGAGGGGCAGAGAGACAGGGAGACAGAATCTGAAGCAGGCTTCAGGCTCTGAGCTGTCAGCACAGAGCCCGATGCAGGGCTCAAAACCACAAACCATGAGATCATGACCTGAGCTGAAGTCGGACATGCTTAACTGACTGAGCCACCCCGGCGCTCCTCTTCTTCTTTTTTAAAATATTGTGGTACTGAAGTCGGTCTTTTTAGTAGCCTTCTAGAATTTTGAGCATTCTGTCTTCACTCTGAGGAGATCTGGGAAATGTTGCCTTATAAGTGCCTTATCTTGGTACAGTATTGTATTAAAACATGACTGTGGCATTTATAAAATTACCTCAGAGCAGTGCCCAAAGGATTCTTAGGGTGTCCGCCTTTCCCCACTAATGAGCAGTATGTGGGAAGTGAGTAGGGTCAAGGTCATTTAGTAATGTTGTGTGTATAGCGTTTGTTGCCCAATGTGGGATTTAGGTTGATACCCTTAGAATTTATTGGTTGGTAGATACATTAATAAAGGAAAATAATTTTTTCCCTTCTGGGAGCTCTGTTAGAATCCCCATGAGTTCTTTTATGTGCTGTTAATTTAGTTTTGGATTGGAGTGTCCCAGATGTTCCACACTTTCTTGCCCTACAGCTCTTCCTGACTGCCTACTCAGGTATGTTGGGAGGAAAGAAAGAAGGTATCCAAAGAGAGAGAAGGTGGAAGATGAGAGTTGGGGGTGGGGGTAGAAGAGAGGAGGGTGGAGATAGGATGAAGGCAGTGGGGAGAAAAGGAGAGAAGTATAAAATGGGAGGAGGGGGGAAAGAGAAAATGAGAAAAGAGACTCTCTTTACCATCTTTCAGTATTTCAGTTACTAGACACATATTCATCGAGCATTATCTTGGGAGCATAAAGGAATAAGGGTTGACTTATTACTGAGCAAGAAAATTCAAACTGACTCATGGCCTCTGAAACAATTTGAGACAGCAGCTCTAAAGAAAAGTAATAGGACAAAAATGCATCGGACACGTGGTTGTAACATTCATTTGTATGAAGGCAAAATGTATTCATGATTTATGTCCTTTTTGATTAACACCTTGAGATGTATATGTGTACATGCATAGGTATAGTTTATTTACAACTTTGTTTTGGCAGTCCTCTGGCATCAAACCATCTCTTGAAATACTGCATAAGGTCAAAGAAACAATTCTAAAGTTAGTAATAATGGAAATTAAAAGGTGAAGAAAATGGAGGAAGGCAGTTCGCCACAGAGACATCAAATTTTATTTTAATTTCTGCACCTGAAGTTTAACACAAAAGATAAATCTTTCCCGACAGGATGGCTAAGGAATATATCACATCAACTTGCAAGTTATTAACTGGGATTTTTTTTTTGAGACAGATATCACCTCAGTAACTGCTCCAAATGCATTTACTTTATTTTAAAGGTTGTTCTTTCCATTATTAATGCCATACTGAATCACAGAGCCGTTTGTGATGAAATGTGCAACTCTAAAAATCCTGTAAATGCATCTGCAATGGTTGCTGGTATTTCAACTCATCCTAAAATATACTGTAAATTTTTGGAAGATGTTTTTATCTTACTGTATAGTCTCTACAGACTGTTAGAATCCAATTTATTAACTCTCTGGAAGTTGAAAGCTGTGCTTGAATAAAGTGATACCAATATTTGTCAGGATTGGCTCAAATTATGTATTTTATGAGATAACAGCAAAATTCCAGACTTTGAAAGTTTTACATCAGTAATGATTCTGGTGGGGGTAATGTAGACAGGTTTTAATGAGCTTCAGGAGGGATTTATTTATTTATTTATTTGCTTATTAAAGTCAGATAATATCTCTCCTATAATGTTTGTAGTGTTCCCACTAAAACTGGGAAATTTTGCTTAAAGAAAAGAAAAAGACTTTAATCCATTTCACAAGTAGTTTCAGAACTTACCCAGCTATAAAGATGTAGGGAGAAGTGGTGTGAGAAGTCTCACCTGGGATCCCAGACACCTGAGTTTAAGTACCATTTTATTTATTTTTTTGTCTTACTCTGGACAGCTTATGCTAGTCAATTAACCCCTCTGAGACTCTGTTGCCTCAAGTATAAAATAAGGAAGCTGAATATGCTGCTCTTTGCTTCAGAATTTTTAATCTTGACTCATCTTTCTAGACCAGATGGGGTTCCTCAAAGCTCTCAGAATACCAAGAGAGTGAATAGATGGTCATATAGTAGGACATGTTTGTCTCTGTAATGCCAAGACCACTTGAGCAAAACAAAGAAGTAGAAGGTGTTAATCTAGATTGCAGATTTAGATTCTAGGGCCATGAACTGCAAGACCCCATCTTGGGGCTCTTCCTGAGATCACCTACATTTTAATTCGTGCTTCTCACTTTACAAATGAGGAGGCAGAGTCCTTAAATGAAAAAGGGGCTTGGAAGTCTCACACACAAGTGAATGTTGGCAAGACCTGGAGTCTGGACTTCTGATTCCTTGACTGGATCTTATTTGGCAACCCATCTTCCCCTTTCTGCTCCCCTTTCAAAACTTGCTGTCAGGAAAGGACATCATAACCTCCTTGTAGATGCAGATATAATGACTGATGAGTCTTCAATTTGTGTGTATGGGGATGGAGGGGATTATAATGAAATCTGATTACTGAAAGCAAAAAACTGAGAGGGGGCTGTAATTTGGGGGGCACATGAACCCATTTTCGGCATCTCAAATTAGCCCTTCATGCTTTCTTACCTCATCATTATTTCCCCCCCTTCTCATACTGTTTAAGTAAAAGTAAATTTCTACTCAAGCATTAGCCGGAAGCATCGCAGGCTTTGGTCTTCATGTTTTTGGACTATGAAGACCAATCATTCATTTATTTAACAAACATTTACTGAAGAAGTTATCTTCAGGTACTGCCCGAGTCCTGAGATTAACAGCAATGAGCAAGACTCAGTTCCTGACCTGTTAAGTTTTTAGTTCAGTGAGCAGAAGTCTCCTGGCCTAGCAGAAGATAAATCAGCTATGAGATACATGTTCAAGAGCTCCTGCATGAGTCTACGTCATTTTATTTTTTCTCACCTGCTCTTTTCAGAGACAGAAGTTCTTTTAGGAGGCATAAAATATAAGTAATGATAGAATTCTTTCTCTGTCATTTTTCTTGACATCCATCCCAAATATCAAAGATTTTTCTAAAAGAAATGACAATTCATTCTTCCTGATTTTTTGCCGTTCATGTTGAACTTAAACTGAGGAGCAGAAAAGTGAGTGTCTTAGGAATCTCAAGTCTCAAAAGAGATATGTAAATATTCCATATGCAAAGGAAAGCACAAAACAGACTGCATCTGGGATATTTCCAAAACCCACAGCCCACAATCTTTGTTACTGCAATATTTTGGTACTGTTTCAAACAATTTCTTCCACCTTGTATAATCATGGCACTGAATAAATGTTCAACATTAAAACAGTTACTGCTTTTCAACTCCAGGATGGCTGTGTTTCAGAACTGAGAGAAGCATGTGCCTCCCGGATGAAAGGTGTAGTATAAATGCAACTTATTACCATTTTAGGCAAAATTCCCAGGCTGGCATTTAGCAATTAAAAAAGCAAAGCTAAACAAGCCCAGGAGATCAACATTTTCTTTTCTTCCAACCCAAGATGCTCAGTTATTGTGGACAAAGAACTAGAAGGCTCCACTGTCCTTTGTTGACTCTCTTTGGAGCCTCTAAGGCAGCACAGGCATGAAGTGAGAGAATTATTTTTTCATTTCCATTAATCAATGGAGACTCTAAATGAAGAGGTACAAATGGCTCTTTCAAGAATTTGTCAAAGCAGAATTCACATTAGGAAAGATTTACTGATTTTCTCCACCCAATTGAATAATCTCTCTTGATATTTCCAGGTCTTTATCTTCTCTTCAAAGAGTACTCTGTCTGTCCTGGGCTTAGCTTTGCAAGGTGCATGGTTGAGTGGGAGATTACCTTCATAAGAAAATTTAGATTTAGAAAAATATACTTCTGGGAGACCATGGTTTAGGAAAATAGACATTTCCCTAACTCAGAGAAAAGAAACTCAATATTTTCAAAACATCATATGCTGGTGATTTCTGAGTGATGGATGAAAAGTACTCTCCTCGAAGATATACATTCTTTTCTGGATTCAGGACGTTGCTATGAGAATAATTTTTTCTCCCAAACATTGCTACCTTTAAATATTCAGTATTGATTTCTGTCTATTCTCTCTCCCAAGTTCAAAGTTATGCACCCTTCGACTAGTGTGTAAGATATCTGTACTTAAAAGGAAATGTGAGGTCTCCTTTCCAGGGACTGCTGTAATCTCTCTAATTCTGTCAATATAATGAATCTAAGAACTCTAACCTTAAGGCCAAGTAATTTACCATTAGTGGCCTGTATTTGGGAAAAACATGCCAACAGAGAGATCACCATAGTTGTTGTCTTCAAAACAAGTGCCTTGATTACAAGTGTTTGACCTAAATTTTTCTCGAACACGTTTTAAAGTCTTTTATCTATAAATTTTCTCAGGAATAAGCAACAACAGAATGGCAATATGTATTAAGCCAAAGGAAAAAAATCTTTCAAACGTAGAACCTTTTATTAACTTTCTCACATTTTTGCATTTTTGTTCTTCCTGTCATTTACTAGGTACCTTAAATGTGAACTTGGTTTCAGTTCTTCCTCCAGTCTCAAGCTCAGGTGTTTTATTTGATATTTTTTTTCCTGGAGGGCAGAAACCCAGTACGCCATCTGCTAAAGGACACCTTTGGACTATTACATACACCTAGAAAGGCACATACAAATACAACTACTTCACAGTTAATACTTGTTGTCTGTCTGTTGCTCTCAGGCTTAATGACAATTAGATTGAACAAAGCAGGCACTGGAAGACGTTGCACACACTAAAGCAATTGCATGATGCAAAAGCACACAATCCTAAATCTAACTAGAACCATTCTGTACAACCCTGTAATGGTGAACACATGACACTACACATTTGTCAGAAGCCCACAGAACTTATTGCACAAAGAATGAGCCTTAATGTGTGCAGCTTTTAAAAATTCATTTAGGAGGTCAGTATCCCAGGATGCAATGGAGTATGTAACAAAAGACTCCAACCGCTTTCCATATGTATGAAACGACATCACTAAAGTGGCTGGGGGTGGGGGTGGGTGGGAAAGGTGCTGCTAATACCCAAATGAAGCATTTCTAAGAGGAGGGACTTTTGCACCATGGACATACACAGTATTTTCTGAGTAGCACCTGTATCAAAATCACTTGTGCAAATTTTTGGTGCTGTTTTTAAATAAACGTGAAGCTCTCTTCATTTCCAGAGATTCTAAGTCAGCAGGTGTTGCATGGGTCATTTATTGAAGAGGTCAATGAATGTTAATATAACAAGAACCTAATAATAATCACACAGAGACTTAATATTCATATAAGTTGGGATGAATTATGCAGAAAGATTTTATATCCGTTTCTTCTTTTTCAGCTGGGTTTCAACCAGAAATCTATGTGAGTTACACATTCCCTAAGGCTGAATTGACTTGTTTATGTAATTGCCCTTTTTCTTCTCCAAGTTGAAATTTTTATGATGGAAAATACCTTTCTCCTTATTCTGTATTTTTCCTTTTATCAAGGCAAATTTCTGCATAAGACTGCAAGAGTTGTGGAACAGGCAAAGAATGTATGTTTTTGATTTTTGTTATAAAAGCTACATAAAAAAGATTTTTTGATTTTTGGGTGCCACTCCTTATAAATAATATATGAGAAATTAAAATATTCAGACACATCAGGAATTTGGGATAGTTAAAGATGTGAAATATGTAGGGCTTTGTTTAATGATCTTGCAGTGGTAGGAGGTCATAAAAAAGATTAGACCCCTGAGAATGCAAACTTCACAAACCTCCCTCTCCTGGTTCTGGTGTTAATGATTCTAGTGTTTCTAGTGATATTCTAGATATTCTAGTGATTCTATGTAATTTTAGTGATGAGGTCAAGGAGGAATTGGGAGATGATCGTCAAAAATATTGTAATGTTGTACCTCTTCATAAAATCTTCCCCCCAAAATTTTTTTTCTGTCCCTATTAGTCTTGAGATGGGGTTTTAATTGGGACCACAGGTAAGGCATCACAACATGAATTAAACTTCCAAAACTCTGTGCATCCAGCTGGCCTTTGATGGTCCCTGTGTTCTGTGGTAGACCAAAGGGGCCAAAAGAGAAGGGTGCTGGCATTACTCTTGAATCATCTCTGGACTGTCCTAGGAGATATGGAAATAGCAGTTTGAGTCTTCTGAGAACTTTTCATTTATTGACACCTTGGTGTTATGTGAAACTGCAGTCATGTGATGCTATCTATCTCCATGCAATTACTGTAGAGATGTGTTCTTGGAAATGAACATATTTTTCAGAAACACACACACACACACACACACACAAATGCACACACTACATTAGTAAAGAGTCACACATGTTTTATACTACATTTTAACTTCTATATATGGTAGTGACTTTAGGAAATCTATTCAGGAAATCTGATTTTACATTGAGGAAATTGAGATTACAGGTGGGAACACAATGACAATTCTTATTCCCATTAGAGTATGGGAAGGCAGGGGTTGAACCCCCGGGACAGTGCACTTTCTGCCATAAAACAATGTGTATGTGGTTACAGGGATATATGGATACAGAGACATAGATATATACCCGTAATACAAAACTGGTTGGAAACATAATATTCAATAAATCTAGCATGAAACAAAACTCACAAATTTTAGCTTGAGTCTAAGTTGTTTGTGTTTTATTATTTTTCTATTCTGAACACATACGTTTCATAAATAAAAGCACTTAAAAGGCCAGATAATCTTGATTGTTTAATGTCATGACTGCTGAAAGGGGGCTTGAATAAATGCCTTCATTTCACACATTTTGTGTAAAATGTTGTGATCTTTACAATACATACCACAGAGTTTTGCCTGTGAATAATGGTGAGTAAATTCGTGCTCATTAATTGAAGGGATGAAACGCAGGCATCTCTCAATTTATTGTCACTGAGTGAAAAATGTTTCTCATTTCATCACAGAATTATATGGAGCTGCTATGTGGATGATTGCATCTCCATGTATTTAAAAGAAAAATGTAAAGAAGGTATATTGTAATGAATGCTTACTAAATGTTAGTCAACTTATATCCATGATCTCATTTAATCCTAAACACATCCTCACATTATAAGAATATAATCACTACTCAAAGGTAAGAGAATTGAGCCTTAGAACAAGAAGAGCATGGTCAAGGCTGGAACCAAATTCTGTATAACTGCAAAAGCCATCCATTTTTCATCCTATAGTCAAATATGACATAGTAAAGAGACTTCAAAATATGTATTTCTGATAGCTATTTTCAAATGTCTAAGTGCCTGGGTGGGTCATGAGAAGGGGGGAAAAAAGCAGAGTCAAATTCTCTGCAGATAAGTTTTTCATTCCAAATGGTACACGATATTCTTTCTTTGCCTGACTTCTTAGTGCATCCCTATACTGTGCAACTCTATTCATCTCAAGACATATGGGAAGAGTTTTATGTTTTAAACAATTAGACTTGACAGCACTATTGTTTCTTTCTTATTTAATATCCTTCGGCCCTGGAGCCCAGCCAGAATCTGCATTCTCTCTCTAAATTTAATTCTTACTCCTCATACATATTACTTAGTTGTTGGGAGACAGTAACTTAATGTCATTTGTTCCTGTGGCTTGGGAACATCTGTGTTATGTCACTTATTAGCTGACCTGCTTAGCTCAGAGGGAATAAAGTTCTTTGTCTAATGATCTTGCAGGGGCCCTTATTATTGGTGATTTTGCTTTCCAGATCCTATGTTGTTCTGTAAATGTCATGAGATGACAAAATTTCCAGATATTAATCTGTTTCTGCTCAAAGAAGGATGATGGAAGGAACAGGAAAAATGATATTGTAGAGGAGAAACTAGCAAAGTCATAGTTGTTGGTGTGTAAACTGTTGGTTTGGCAAGCTTAAAGCTCCAGGGGAAATGCAAACAAGGGTTATGCAGTGGGAAACAATACTTCTTTATGTGTTGTGTGATTTCAGTTCAGCTCAATTCAATTCAATCAGTTTGATTTGAGTCAATTCAAGAAATATTTCTTTGAGCCTTCAGTGAAGAGCAGGTACTATCCTAGATGCTGAAACAACTTAGATTTCTTTATGGTTTGGTGTGATCAAGCAAAATAGAACTAATAATATGGGTAGCTTTGAGAAAGTCACTTCACCTCCATGGGTGTCAATATCCTCATCTGTTAAATGGTGATCTCTTCCAATCATTCACATTTGGTCACATTCCTTATGACAAGACTATGCTATAATTAACAGAACACTTGTTTTAAAACTGGTGATTTATATTTTAATCCTGGCTCTGCTACTATTTGATAAGTCACTCAGCTTTTTTTGGGGGGTCTCATCTAAGAGGTCAGAGAAACTGATTTCAAAGTTTCTCTTTTGACTGTCTAGTCCTGTGAGACTGGACATTATCTCAACTTGTCCATATTAACAGCTTGCATAGAGTACACAATCAAATTATGAGGATGCTGTTGATGTTGTTTAAACTAATTATTCCTTACTCAAAAGTAGTGTCCTGGTATGGTTTGGAAATTGTGACCACATAGATATGCAACTGGTGCCTGTGGCAGAAAACATGGCCCCGTGACTGAAAGAAGAATGATTTTGAAAGTCAAAAATGTCAAGAAATGAATATCTCTGAATAACGGAGAAGTTTCTGGCAAGATTTTAATTGGTGTGGGGTTTATGTTTGTCAGCTCTCAGCAAAGAAATACTTTATTGAACTAACATTTGTCGAGCTCTGTTGTAGCATCTAGTACAGCTCACTGAACACTGTAATTTCCCTCTTGGTAGTGCCTTTTCTGCATAAGAATTCCCCACCTGATTGACATCAGGTTCTGCCCCGTGACTTGCCCCAGCCAATAAAATGTGAGGGGGAATTAGATGTACCACCTCTGCATGGAAGTTTTAAGACAGGCAGTGAACAATGACTGTGTTCCTTTCCTCTCTACCATGAGATCAGCAATGTGCCAAGGTATGGGGCATCCATCAGCTTGGGACTCAGCATGAAAACACTGTGGAGCTGTCCTGTGATTATTTTAGTGTGATCAAGGACTAATCTTTTGTCATTGTAATCTACTAAGGTTTCTTTTTCAGTTGTATTATAGTCCTGTCTACCCTTGCTACCGGTGCTTGCTATTGAATAATAAAGTGGTGAGCAAGGCAACTCTAACCTTGGGTCTTTTATGGATATTTCAGTCAAGCAAAATGTTATAGTAACGTATGATGTATATTACTGTAGAGGAAGTATGCATTGCATGCATATATTGGGGTAAGCAAACCTGACCTTAGGGTCAGGCAAGGCCATCTTGATAATATGCAGTTAAGCTGACAGTTTATAACTTAATAACAATAAAACTGGCTAAAGGCCAGGAGAAGGAAGAGGGTGTTGCAAACAGAAGCAATGTCACAGGTCATGGCATAGAGGCTAGAAAGTTCATGGGAGTTGGGGAACTCGTTGTTGAGTATGGCTATAAGACAGTGAAGGGGGAACTGAGAATGAATGTGGCCCATGAGATAACATCAATAATAATAATAGTGAGCATTTATTAACTTTGTGCTAAGTGCCTTACATACATTTTCCTCACGATTATTATCACCATTTTATACAAGAGGAAATTGAGCCAGAAAGAGGTTTAATAACTTGCCTGTAGCCACACAGCAGGAGTGTGATTTTATCTGAAGGGCAATAGGAAATCACTGAATGGTGTTACACAGAGGAGTCTCATGATCAGATTCACATTTTAGAAAGATCCTCTGGCTGCAGTAGGTTTCCAACTCAAAATCCACCTCTTGTGAGGACGTGTGGACCCCAATCTCTCCTGCTCTTATCAGTGTGACTCCATTGACGAAAGCAGTCGGCAGGAGGAAAGATGATTACCAAGGTACCACAGAAAAGGTCACTTTAAAAATGCTTCTTAAAAAAATTAATAAACTTTATTATTTTTAATTGAAAAAATATGGAATGGGCCATGAATTTGCTCAGGGACTATGCTAACCTTCTCTGTATAATATTCCAATTTTAGTATATGTGCTGCCGAAGAGAGCACAGAAAAGGAGATGTTTGGAGGGAGTAAGGATGGTATATGCAAGAAAAAATATATTGTGGGTCTCCAGAGCATTAAGATTTGGATAATAGTTTTAATAACAATATAAAGACAATAAACTGATCCCCAAATGAGCTCTTATACCTAATTCAAATAATGGGTGTGATATTACATCAATATTTTGAGCATTTCAATTTACTTTTGAACATAAAACAGACAATTTAGTGGGTAGATTAAAGGCAAAGTCAAAAATCTTTAAAGCAGATTTTGTTACGGGCCCATGTATCCTTCCCTACCTGTTTACCAAGGTTGGATAATAGTGATCACAATTTACATTTCTCTTTGTTATAAATAGACATATAGACCGAGGTGGGAAAGAGTCCTTCCTAAATGACAGTGACATCTCTGACAGGTGTTTTCTGTAAGTTGTTTGGTAACCATCAGAAGCCTCTGGAGACCTGGACCTGGAGGTCTCCAAGTCAAGATGCCAGAGTCTGTGATTAATCTGAATGCTGTTCAGGTCTTTGTAGGATCCCTTCTATTTCAACAGAATTCAAAGAATAGTAGGTAATTTCGACATTTACAGTTTTGCTCCCTTTAACCTTCTCTATATACATTTTCCCCAGAACCCTGACTCTTTCTCTTGTTCCTTTCCTTTTCTTTCTTCCTCCCCTTCCCCACTGACTCACTTGACTAGTCTTTTTCCTTTTTTAAAACGGCCTCTGCAGAAAATAACATGCTAGAAATGAGCTGACTGCCAATATGCATAGGAAGATTTATTGCAGCAGAGAAAGGATGTTATGAGACATCGCATATATTAATCTTTCCGTTTTGGTCTATAAAGACCCGAATTTGGCTACTTTCAGTTATATGCTTTTAAGGAGATAAAGTTAGGCCAGAACAGGAGATTTGGGGGGTGATAGAGATTTACAGCTCAAGTATCCAGGAATTCAGGTCGGCTCTGCAATTGTGGCTTCTCGTTAGCAGCCACAGGCACTGAGTCCTTCCAGGTACCATTTCCAGGGGCCAGCTTGGCAGAGGATTTCTAATGCCACTCTTTGCAAACAAACTGCCCAGCCAGGGAAGTTGTTAGAAAAGATCAGTGCAGGTTTAGGGATGGTTTTTTGAAGTTTTCCTGAAATAACCAATAATGAGTTGCAGGCTTTGATAGCTCTTTTTATAGATCTTGCAGCAGCTGGATCAAAATCTAATGAAGATGTTTGCATCTGACAATGGCAGGCCTGCACATTTCTATCTTATTTCTTGAGTGCACAAATGCATTTCATTTGGGAACATGAAAGGCATATTTAGTGACAACTGATGGTTCTTTGTTTTTTAATTCCCAATAATGTCTTCAGTAAGTGCTTTTGTTAACATTTTTGCATTATACAATAGGTGACACAGGAAGATAATCGGTGTGCTGAAAGCAATTAAAGAGTTTATATCCAACTTGTTCTGCCTATTAAATGGATCCATTCGGCATAGAAGCACATTAGCATCTTTACAGTGGAATGATTGTGGAAATAGGTTATTCAAGGGGCCTGTGCATCTTCTTCCTGCTGCAATAAGACATATCTTCAAGATTGGAGAAGAGGAACGAGCCATTTTTCTCCCCTTGGAACTGTAAACAGAAGGAAAACTATTAATAGATGCTGTAGCTAATCCCAAGAAGCTGCAACTGAGAGATTAAATAATGTCATGAAGAGATTAAGACGGAATGCAGGGAGGGGAGGGAGGGAGGGGGAGGAGGGAGGCAGGTTCCCTGATTACTGTGCTGCATTAGACAAGGACAGACTGAAAGACTACAGCTGATCATGCGGTTGACTGGGTACTCCTGTTTTCAGCAAACTTCCCCTATTTCTTGAGAGCTGTTCTAATGGGAACATTTATGTTTTTATTTTTTTTATTTTTTAAGTAGTAGTCAAGATGATTTTAAATGGGGTTTGGATACCATGGAGATGCAGCCGAGCTAAAGGGGTGGATGGATGTTTTGAGCAAAAACTTGTGTTTTGTGTAAAAAAAAAAACCCATAGAAGTAGGAGGCTTTTGGTAAATTCACCACTTGAGACCAGGACCCCATTTGTATTGCCACAGAGAATGTATTCTAACAAGAGAGATTGGAATGTAATTAAATCTTGTGCTGGGCATTTTCAAAATGATTAAATGTCCCCAAGTTTTATTCCTGCTAATACTCTGGGACTTTTGGTCATCATCTCTTCAACGTATGCATCCTGCTGAGAGGCGTCAGGAGTCAGGGGCTCTGCTGAGGATCAGCACTACTTTGTATCTTCACACACACTGTGAGGTTGGCTTTAGTGATACAATTTGGTACTACTCAAAGTGTGGTCCATGAACATCCTCCTCATCACCATGACTTGGAAACTTATTAGACATGCAAATTCTCTGGCTCTCCACTAGACCTAAAAAATCAGACTGTCTAAGGGAGGGGCCCTGGAATATTTAACAAATAGGGACTGATTTATATCTCCTTGAGCTTAACAAGCCCTACAGGTGATGGTTACGCCCACTAACATTTGAGAAGCAGTGTTTTATTGTTGGGAAATCTGAAGCTCAGAATGGGTGGGTGCTATGTTGAGGTCACACACTTTCTGAGAAATAGAGTTGAATGCTGACTTAGTATTTCTTATTATGTCCCAAGCTGAGATCTCTTATTGAAGCATTAAAATACCTGGTCAGCCCCTCCTGGGGTCAGGAGTCTGCTTGATTTCTGAAGATGGTCTTTCATTAGGGATTATGACTGAGGATGCTTGGCATCTATGACTGATTTGATCTCTGCAAGAATAAATTCCATCATCTCAGCCAATGCAGTGAGCTTCTGAACCTGGCCTGACCCACTGGCCACCCTTCCAGTGTTTAACGAGACAAGGAAAACTCAGTGACTGGCAGGCCGGCCAAAGGATGAGAGTGTCGCATCCATCTATTTCACCTACAGAAACACTATGGAGAGAACTGAATGTTGATTGTGTCTCTACATTTTTATATCTACTAAGCTCTGGGTGAAAGAATAGCTCCTGGCATGTTATAGAAATAAATTTATTTGTGATTGCAGATCACTAAATATCAGTAGCAAATTGACATAGATCAAGGAATTCACTGGGTGCATGAGAATATAGACCAGCACATGGGGAAGAAGGCCTACGGATGTCTGGCCTTGTTGTCTGTCATTCTCTATGCTTGAAGGAGCATCAGCTCAGGCCTTTGGTATTCAGGCTGTGTGGAGCCTCAGAAAGAGCCGGATGCTCATTTGGATATGACTGCTTTAGTGGCATCATTTTACTTTCTCTTCCCCCATTTTTGCCCTTTTTTTGGGATATCATTTGGAAGTCATGACCCAGCACTTGAAATATGCTATTCACTCAATAAAGGCAGGCTTTCAAAACAAAATTAACATTGTTATTTGGCAGCTGATACTGTGACTAACGGGTTTAAAGGAGGGAGCCTGTTAGAGGAAAGACGCTCTAGTATCTTACAGGCTGAGGTCCCAAGCCCTAGGTCTGCCACCAGATAGTTGGTATGTCCTTGGTCCTGCTGCTTTTAACCTCTCTGAGTAGTTTCCTTCTGTAACATAGAGAATGTTTTCTAGCTCACAGAATGATTACATGGATTAAACATGGGGCAACCGTATAATCAGTTTGCCCAGGACCCTCCAGGTTTACACTCGTTGACTTGATGTAATTATTTATACCATTCCCTTTGAACCTGAAAGTGTCCTGATGTGGATGATAAATTATATAGTCACCCTAATTAAATAAGATAATGTATGTAATGTGTCATGTCCCAGTGGTATTCAGTAAATGGGAGCTATTCGTTGAAATACTGCATCTGGAAGCCAGTCATATCCCCCCCCCCCCACCACACACACACTAGACTTAGTTTTCCTCCCTGCAAAATGAACGCTGACGCATGCAGGGCTGTGTCAGGGGCTATGACAAGCCTGGGCTTCCCTGTGCCACTCCTTTACTCTGTGACACTTCTTAGGGCAGAAACAGCAAGAGCCTGGGTTGAAACTCACCAGTCACTTCTGCAGAATCAAGTGTTGCTGTCACCTATGGATAACTGGGTCACTGGTGTAGTGTTTTGGAGCTTTTAGAAGAAAACCTATGATACAGCAAGGAAGCATATTCTATTTATGAGTATTCAGTAATGTCTGGTGCTCTAAGTCTCTGAACTCAAGGTGGGCAGTATTTGTCACATCTTACAAACGAGGGGTCCCAGACTCAGAGAAGTTAAGAAACGTTTTTAGAGTCATACATTTGATAAGAGAAGCTAAGAGTTAAACTCCTTTTTTTTTTGTCTTCCAGCCTTTTTCCACAATAATGCTCAAATACCATTAATGAAGAGCAATACTAACCACCACCTGAAATGATGAGTAATACCAATCAGCTTAATACCATTCTTGGCTTCCTGTCTTTGGCAGGTGGAGTAGAAACACTCTGCCTCAAGGAAGGAGGATATTTCTAAAACCAACATGCCACTTCTCTGATCTTAATGTTTTCCTCCCATATGCCCATCATAGATTTGGCTTTTCACAGATCATTGAACATCCCAGATATTAATTGCTGCTGTCCTCCTGCCTCTGCCAAACATCCCCAAATTAGGATTATTAGAAAGCAGAAGGTCTGATCAGGGCTTGATGTGGGAGATACTAATGGATGAAATGAGAAGAAGAGGAGAAAGAGGAAAGGCAGGGATGACTGTCAGATCAGATCCATCACTCTAAAAACAGATGGAGACTTTTTCGAGAAGCCCATTCTTGCCACTTCCCTCACCATTTTAGGTTAATTCTGACCTGCTTTAGGTAGATAAAGATAAATGTGAATTTTAAATTATATTTAATCTTCATTAAAGTAATTATCTCTCTTAATGAAGAATTTGCTGGGTTGTGGTTGTGCAATGGAGTATAAAATCCTAAGTGAATAAAATCGATTTCATTTTCAGGCTAGCTTTTCTGTCCATTAATAAACAAGGCACAGAAAATGTATTTTCTCAGAATCATGCAGTCAGCTCATGGCTTAGGTGAAGCCAATACTACTTACAGAAGCAGGAAAGTTGGCTTTCCATTCCTCACCCTTCATTTTTCAACCTAAAAGAAAGCTTCCACCTTAGGAAAGTTCCATGAGTTTCCATATTGGGGCTGTTTACTGGGTCCAGCAGAGAGACCACTGCGGGTAATATCTCACACCCAAACAACTGCTCTAACGGAATAGTGTTTGTGTAGTGCAGTGTATTTCACCTAAGTGCTCTGGTTTATTAATCACATAAGTATGAATTAGACTCTGGCATGCTTATGTTTCCTAATGTATGAAAATTGCTTATTTATTTCCATGCTGTTACAATAGAAAGAAACAGACTGGTTCTAAATAGCAGTGTACTGTAGTGTGAAGCAATTAAGTGAGTTGTA
This sequence comes from Cryptoprocta ferox, assembly GCA_028646485.1. Taxonomy (NCBI): domain Eukaryota; kingdom Metazoa; phylum Chordata; class Mammalia; order Carnivora; family Eupleridae; genus Cryptoprocta; species Cryptoprocta ferox. The sequence continues at coordinate 41,928,351 of CM053568.1, forward strand.
CATGCCCTTCAGGAAGAGGATAATGGGGACTTGGTGCCAGCCAGTCCTCATCGCTGCTGGGAAAAGGGAAAAGGACATGTCACTGAGGAACAGAGACTTGTCTGTATTTCAGTACAAACGTGTGAGCTTATTATTGTAGTTCAGTCTTGAGATTAAGCTCCTATGAACTTGCTGATTGGCTTAGTTGAAACTTCTGAAAAAAACATACAAAAGAGCACCACCCATGGGAAGGTAAGAATTAAAGATGTTGATGACACTTTACCTTTACCTCTCATTCTTTTATGCACCACTCTCCTCCTAAATCTTAATAATAACAGATGCAAAACACCCCCCAAGTCATATTGTCCACTGTCTAGCAAATCTTGGATATGGGAGCCAGGTAGCCTGGCTCTAAAGTCCATGCTCTTAACTGTCATGGCTCCTTGACTCTGTTGGTTTTGTGTTGCCAAGGTCACATCACTGAACCCCTCAGAACTTTGGTCCCTTTGTCTGTAAAATGGGGAGGTAACATTTACTGAGGTCCTACTCAGGTATCATGCTAGGCTCCTCATAGATGTCATTTCACTTGACCTTTACCATTACATTAAGGTAGACAAATTCTCTTCATTTAGTATATTAGAAAACCGGCTCAGAGATATTTTGTAGCTCCAGAGTCACAAGGAGTGTGAGGGATGGGACAAAGTTTTGGACTCCAATTCACCTGTTCTAAAGCTTGCACTTCTTTTATGTTATGCTATGGGGCTCTGAGGAGATCATATGAGATGATGGATGCGAAAGCACCTAACCCTTCCAGACACATTAAACTCCCAGTAAAAGTTAGCTCTGCAAGTGCTTGGCAAATTGTATAGAAATGTTTGTTATTATTGTCACTACCTTGGTCTGAAGGAGGAAAATGTTCTTAATGGGAGGATGTGCCCTGTGGGAGGCTGGGCTATTAATAGCCAGTAGTGATGTTTACTGCACTCACTTATGAGACTTTAGTTCAGAAAGTTCTCAAATAGAAAAAACTGATCTAAATTGCTTAATCACAAAATGATAGACCGAATTTCTCCTGAGTTATCTCCTAAAGACATGACTTATGTGGCTATCAAGAAGCTGAATAGGTAAATTGCTTTTGAAATCTTTGTTTTTGATTCAGAAAATAACACAGAACTATATAAAGGACACTGCAACAAACATAATGTGCTCACTAACCAAGGTGAGTACATTATAAGTAATATTTGTTTTAAATAATTGAAAAAAATAAGCCACTACAGATAAATTCCCCCATATCCCCTTTATCAGAAAATAATACTTTTCTCTTTTCATTTTTGTTTCCTTCTATCCAACTGCATCATAAATTTTATGAATATCGATAGTCCATATCTTTTACTTTTTAATTAATATGTATGTAACCACAAAGAGTGGATGATACTGTTATAAGTATTTCCATAAATAGTAATGTACTTCAACTTGCTATTTTCATAATCAATCTCATGTCGGTGAGATTTAACCATGTCAATACACATATGTCTAGTTTAATCGCTAATTGCTCTCTAGTATTTCATTCTCTGAATATGCTGAAATTTATTGATATCTGTTTTGAACACTGGAATTATTTATGATTTTGATCATACAAAATCGAATGCTGATTTTTAGCTACGTTATTAGGGTTGTATAACTATTCCTCACAACTGAGCCATTAGGTTCTCATTTCTTTTTCTCTCAGTAATATCACTCCTAGATGCCTTGGCCCTCTTGCTTTGATCTGTACTGGACCCTGCTGTTTTGCTGTCCTCCCAGATTTCTCTTCATTATCATCCTGGGAATCTGCTTCCCTTTCTCCAGTTGGCCTGCTGTGGGTCCCGGATCTTCCTCTTCTGTGAAAGATAGTATGTTGTATATGTAACACCACTGTCATCCTTTTTTTCTTTTTTAACTTTATTTATTTATTTGGAGAAGAAGAGATAACGTGAGTGGAGGAGGGACAGAGAGAGAGGGAGAGAAAGAATTCCAAGCAGGTGCCATGTCCAGCATGAAGCCCCACCTTGGGGCTCAGTCGCACCAGCCGTGAGATCATTCCCTGAGCTGAAACCAAGAGTTGGATGCTTAACTGACTGAGCCACCCAGGCTCCCTTGTCATCATTTTTTATATTTTCCTCTGCATTTCATGGCAGGAGCTTGAAACCCCATTTCCCAGAATTCTTGTTTGCATAATTTTGGGTTAAAGTTTACAAAACAGAAGTATTTTCATGAACTTTTGGAAGGCAAAATAGAAGATATTATTCTCTAGTGGCAGTCACATGCAAACTATAGGTAGAAATAGAAAGCTCTTTGGGCACCTGGGTGACTCTGTTGGTTGAGCATCTGAGTCTTGATTTCAGCTCTGGTCGTGATCTCATAGTTATGAGATCGAGCCCCGCCTCAGGCTCTGCACTAACAGCTCCAAACCTGCTTGGGATTCTCTCTCTCCCTCTCTCTATGCCCTTGACCCCGTGTGCACATGTGTGCGCTTTCTCTCTCTCTCTTTCTCAAAACAAATAAATAAACATAAAAGAAAAAAGAAATGGAAAGCTCTTGAGAATCACCCTGGGGGCTGCAAGCAACAGAGATGAAATTCAACACTTTCTCTGAAACCCACTTTCCCAGCATTTTTATTGGTTGTGTAATTTTCTAATTCCCTTTAGTAAAGCTGTTCTGCTTTGTATATCTGCACTGATTTTTTGATTGACTACCATATTTTGTTTGAACACATCCTCCAGTAGCTAACCTCACAATTGATTAACAGTTTGCCTGAGTATAAAATTCAAGATCAGATATATTTTTATCTTGGAACGTGTAAGATATCCATATACTGTCTTTTAGACTTTTATACTTCATTTAGTTATTGTTAAAAAGTATAAGCCTGGTATTCTGATTCTTGATTCTATACTTGTGAAATTCAGCCTCTGCACTCCCCTTCCCCCAGGAGCTTATAAAATTTCTCATAATTGCTGGTTTCTATACCAAAGATGTTGTGTGTTCATACAAGCCTCTCAAGCACTTTGCCAGACAGTCAGTGGTCCTCTCTATTGTCTTTGCTCTGTCTGTCTGTCACCTCTATTAACCAGATGTTTGTGATCCTGGCTTGGTCCTTGTACTTACTCATTTTTCTCCTGTCAGAAAAATTACCTTTGTCTTTTTAATTTTTGAGAGTTATATTTGATTTTATCTTCAAACTTTTATGCTGGTTTAACAAAATGATAATTGGGGATATTTAACACAACATATTGATGATATATTTAGCAATTTTATAGAACTATTTCTAATAACTTTCTATGAAGTTTCTTGGGTTTTTTATGTATGTATGTATATATATATACACACACACATATATATACATATATATACACACATATATATATACATATATATATATATATATATATATATATTGCCTGCAGTTAATGGCAATGTTTCCTCTTTTTCTCTCCTAAATTTTTATCTTTCTTACTGTTTTTTTTTTTAATTGTTTTGGGACTTTATTACATGTTGACCACTGGTGGTAAAAACAAATACCACCTTGCCTTATCCTACTGTTTGTGGGAGAAGTTATATATCCTCATCATTTAATACATGATTATCTTTTGCTCTCTTTGATTGAGACCCTTTGTAAATTTAAGGACATTTCATTCTAAGCCTAACTTAATATTTATGTCAGCATTTTTTTTGCATTTACTGAAATGACCAGTTTTCATTCTTTATGTTATAGTTCATGTTGTGATTCTTATTTTTTCCATTTTTTAAATAGATTTTTATGAAATAAAGATGACCTATTTCTGAAAATCTATTTTAGGCCTACTGACATTTTGTTAAGAGGTATTTTTTTATTTTCACTTCATTCTTTGTGATTTTTATTTTTATTTTTATTTTTTTTAATTAAACTTTATAGTTTATTGTCAGGTTGGTTTCCATATAACACCCAGTGCTCTTCCCCCCAAGTGACCTCCACCAAGACCATCACCCCGCTTTACCTTTTCCCCTTCCCCTTCCCCTTCCCCCCTCAGTTTGTTTTCAGGATTCAAGAGTCTCTCGTGTTTTTTCTCCCTCCCTCTCCCTAACTCTTTTTCCTCCTTCCCCTCCCCATTGTCCTCTATTGGGTTTCTCCTGTGACACCTATGAGTGCGAACATATGGTATCTGTCCTTCTCCGCCTGACTTATTTCGCTGAGCATGACACCCTCGAGGTCCATCCACTTTGCTACAAATGGCCAGATTTCATTCTTTCTCATTGCCATGTAGTATTCCATTGTATAGATGAACCACATCTTCCTAATCCATTCATCCGTTGATGGACATTTAGGCTCTTTCCAT
>CM053568.1:41933181-42001388 GCA_028646485.1 Cryptoprocta ferox
AACCGATTTCTGTACGTTGATTTTGTACCCTGCGACTTTGCTGAATTCATGGATCAGTTCTAGTAGGCTTCTGGTGGAGTCGATCGGGTTTTCCATGTAGAGTATCATGTCATCTGCGAAAAGTGAAAGTTTGACTTTTCTTTGTGATTTTTAAAAATCAGGTTTTAGAATACTTTAATTTATATAATCTATATTTTTATTGAACATTATCAAGTTTAAATTTTTTTGACTTAAATTTTTGTAGTAGTACTATTATTAAATATCTTTTAAATATAACTTATGGCTCTTTTTAAGTCCTTAGCATTTTTTTACTTTTTTCTTTTAGCTATGATCAACCTTCCCAGAAATTTCCACATTTTATTGGTCTTGTTGGGGAAAAAGTGCTTTTTAAAAAATTGTTATTTTCTGGAATTTTTGCTTTTATTTTTCTAATTTTTCTGCTATATTTACCATATTAGCTTTTAATTTTTTTTCTTGATTTAAATGCTAAGTTGATTTAATGTCACTATTTTTTAAAAGGAATACATTTAGAGCTACATATTTTCTCCAATAATTTCTTTGGTTGCATTATAGAATTTTAAAGTAGGGACTTTATGTTTTTAAACTAATTTCAGAATATTTAAAAATTTTTCTTTGTAATTTTATCCTTAATTCATGAATTAGGGTATGTTTTTTAAATATCTACAAGTTAATTTTTTTTTTAAATATAACTTATTGTCAAGTTAGCTAACATACAGTGTATACATTGTATTCTGGGCTTCGGAAGTAGATTCTGATGATTCATCACTTACATACAATACCCATTGCACATCCCAACAAGTGCCCTCCTCAATACCCATCACTCATTTTCACCTTTCCCCAGTCCCTGTCCCTCCAACAACCCTCATCTTGTTCTCTGTATTTAAGAGTCTCTAATGATTTGCCTCGCTCTCTGTTTGTAACTATTTTTTTTCTCTTCCCTTCCCCCATGGTCGTCTGTTAAGTTCGTCACGTTCCATATATGAGTGAAAACATATGATATCTGCCTTTTTCTGACTGACTTATTTCACTTAGCATAATACCCTCCAGTTCCATCCACGTTGCTGCAAATGGCAAGATTTCATTGTTTTTCATTGCCCAGTGCATATGTATATATGTACATACATATATATGTACACTACATCTTCTTTATCTAATCAGTTGATGGACATTTGGGCTCTTTCCATATTTTGGCTATTGCTGAAAATGCTGCTGTAAACATTAGGGTATATGTGCTCCTATGAATCAGCACACCTGTATCCTTTGAATAAATTCCTAGTAGTACTATTGCTGGGTCATAGGGTAATTCTGGTTTTAATTTTTTTGAAGAACCTCCACACTGTTTTCCAGAGTGGCTGCATCAGTTTGCATTCCCAGCAACAGTGCAAAACGGTTCCCCTTTCTCCACATCCTCGCCAATATCAGCTGTTGCTTGAGTTGTTAATTTTAGCCACTCTGACCTATGTGAGGTGATATCTCAGTGTGGTTTTGATTTGTATTTCCCTGATGATGAGCGATGTTGAGTATCTTAATTTATCTTTTCTAAGAGTATGTTTTTGTTGTTTTTTATTAAGTAGCATTTAGAGTTAGATAACATCACTAATATACTTATTGTGGTTGAGTTTTTCTATGTGTGATTTATTTTCTCATCTATTTTTTAAAATGTTTTCTAAATACATTTGTTAGATTAATTAATAATTGATCTATTAGTTTCTAGTATGTAATTTAAATTATCTCACTATATTTATGAATAATTTCTTCTAGTAATTTTTTCAGCTTATGCTTTATATATTTAGAAATATGTTCTTAGATGCATATCAATCTATAGTATGTTTACTTTGTGAATTTCTGCCTTATTTTTATATCTTATTTCATATTACTCTAGATCTCTTTTAATGCATTTTGCCTTTAATTTTTGCTTTACCTGACAGTAATATTGTACTGCCAGTATATTATTTATTTATTATTCATTTATTCATTTATTAATTAATTTAATGAGGTAAAATACACATATAGTAAACTGCTTACATGTAAATTATACAATTTGGCATATGAATAGATCTCTTAAACCATTATCTCAATCAAGAAAATGAGTATATCTGTCATTCCCCCAAATTTTCTTGTGACTCTTTGTAATTCTTTCCTCCTGGACCTCCCTGCCCTCTCCCCAGGCAGCCACTGATCTACTGTCACCATAGATTAGATTGTATTTTTTAGAATTTTATACAAATGCTATCATATATTATGTAATTTGAATGGCTTCTTCTATAGAGTATACTTACTTTGAGATTCTTAATGTTAGCATTTATTTATCTTAGTCTTGCTTTTTTATCCAATCTGATGTTCTGTCTCAGGATGTTTAGACCATTTACATTTAATGTAAATATTTAAATGACTAAGTTTAAATCTACCAATTGGCTTTTTGTTTCCTCTTTGTCTCACCTATTCTTTATTTTTTTTTGCCTTTCACTGCCTTATTTTGGATGAATTGATTGTTATATATTATTTTTTGGCTTATTTGTTAGAATTCTTTATTATTTTAGAAGTTGCTTTAGAATTTACAGTAAACATCTTAAACTTCACAGTCTACCTTGAAGTGATATTACTCTACTTGATGTATAGGATAAATATCTAGAATTTATTTCCTTTATTAAGTATTTAACACATCCATACTAATAGCGAGTTTTCTAATGTTCTAATTTTTGTACCTGTCTATTCTTGATTACCATCTCCCTGTTTTCAGTTTATAATTTTTCTAATTTTTGTATATTCCTTCTCTCATTTATTTGAAGACCATAAACATAATTTGTTAATGTTTTTCTGAGATTTCTCTGTTATTTCCATTTTATTGGGGCTGAATTTATTTATTCTATTGTTAGGTTTGGGGCTGTCTTCTTACATGCTCTGTATTATTTTCTTTTTTTAAAAACTTTTCCTACTCTAACCATATACCCTTCCCTTCTCTAGCAGGTGGGTATTTGTATCTACCTAGTTTTCCAGTTCCCCACTCTCATATGGATGTTTAGGCTCCTATTTATTTTGATGTTGATGTTGGTCTTAAGGAAGATACGTCTCCTGGACCAGAAAGCAGCTTGGAGCTGTTACTCTTTGCATTTGTTGGTGTGTGTGTGTATGTGTGTGTGTCTGTGTGTCTGTGTTCCTGTATGTTTTAACATGTGGCTTTCAACCATCTTTAATACTGGAACCACTTGGAATGTCTATTGGGCCTTCTATGGGAGATGAACCTGCTCTAGTCCTCAGTGCAGTCAGTGATTCTCTCTTTCCTATACTGAAAGTGTTCTGTTTTCCCCTGTTACTTTGCAGCAATGCAGGAATCAAAGGTATAGTTACTTCTGTCAGCTTACAGACCTGGAGCCCAACAGGCTCTTAGCTTCAGTCTCACTCAAAATTTCTATTCTGTTTCTGGTGTACCGTACTATATATCTTATTTGAGGCACCTAAGTATGCCTTTAATTTTAAGTATTTTCTTTTTCTTTTTCTTTTTCTTTTGGAGCAGTACAATGAGCTCAAAACATAAACTCACGGAGTTATATTTATTTGGAGTCTTCTCTCCTTTCACTTCTCAAACATTGATGATAAACGGCTTCATTCTTTACACAGAAAAAAAAAATCTAAAAGGAAAAGCCATCTAAAGTGGGTGGAAACCTTTTTACTTTGTTCCTAAAGATTCTTATTTGTAATTTGGATATGCTAGTCCTTTCCTCAACTATGTGTAAATTTGCTCCTTAGTATAAGAATTTGTGAAGCAGAAAATCAGTTATTGGTCTGGGATGACTTACACTGTAGGGTATTTAAGGATGATTGGTAGGTTTTTAAAATAGTAATATTTTAAGGAGTTTTAAAAATAATTTATTTGTTTTAAGAGAGAGAGAGAGTACAAGCAGGGGAAGGGCAGAGAAAGAGAGAGAAAGAGAATCCCAAGGGGCTAGGCACTGTCAGTGCAAAGCCGGATGCAGAGCTCAAACTCATGAAACCTGAGCCAAAATCAAGAGTCAGATGCTTAACTGACCAAGCCACCCAGGCACCACTTTAAATTTAAAATGAAATTGAACTGCATAAAGAAATTACAGAGACATGACATTCTCTATGTGAGGTAAAACTTTTCAATAGGGTAAGAAACAAATCCAAGTCTTCTTGGGGTGTCCTGGTCCTCTCTCTAGAATTACCATCCTATGATTTATCGTATAATTCCCGTTGCCTGTCTCTATTTTCCTCTACTGGTACAGGGGCTTTCATAATTAGGCAAAGTTTTCTTTTTAACTTAGAAGAAACAGTTTATTGCCTACTTCCATCATGTGTATTACTGTAATGTGGCTTGTTTTCTTCCCCCTCAGATAAGCTGAAGATGGAGGGAAAGAAACACCTGATTTTTGTTATTCTCTTCCAGTAAACTCTCACATTCTCATTAAAGCTCTGCAAACATGACAACACCTGCACCGAGCCACCTGTTTCTGTTTGTATGACACAAATAAATTCCTCTCAGAGGTGACTTTGGAATTACTTGAAGTATCTGAAGTTATGGGGGATTCTTCATCTGCTTTCTTTTAGGAAGGCATTTGCTTACCTTCATAGAATTTAGGTCTTGATACTTGAATTTCTAATAACAAGATAACAAAACACTGAACTATTTAGCAGAGATTAATAAGTGATTTTTAAAGATGATCTGGATATTTAGCCATGCTCCTTTTGAGAGTTTCTAAGAGCCTAGATTCTGGAACCAGACTATCTGAGTTCAGATGACTCTGCCATTTTATTATGTGTGGTCTTGAACAATTTAACCCTTCAATGCCTTGCTTTCCTCATCTGTAAAATGAGGTTTGAGATAGTAGCTGCTTCATATGGGTGTGGCATATACTTAGTGATGTATGTATATGTGTGTGTGTGTGTATGCACACACACATATATATGTATATATATGTATATATAGTGCAAAACACTTATAACAATGTCTATAGTATAATGCACACTTAGTAAATGAAGTGGTTTTTTATTTTTATTTTTTTATAATCTATGTGTTAAAACTTTATCGTACGCATTAGAGAGTCATTGGTGAGCATGATACAAAATTTCTTTATTATCAAAGAGCTTCTATTCCAGTGGAAAAATACATAGTAAATAAGTAGAAAATGTCTTTTTTAAAATATTTATTTATTTATTTTGAGAAACAGAGAGAGGGGGGGGGAGCAGCAGAGAGAGGGGGAGAGAGAATCCCAAGCAGGCTCTACACTGTCAGCACAGAGCCCGACATGGGGCTCCCTCTCAGGAACTGTGAGATCATGACCTGAGCCAAAACAAGAGTCAGACGCTTAACCAACTGAGCCACCCAGGCGCCCCAGTAAAACATGTAATTAAGATAATTGCAGGTAGTAATAAGTGCCATGAAGAAAATAAAATAAGATTCATAATTTTTAATGCTCAAATTGCTAACTGAATGTTTTCTTGGAATTGAACAAAATATGTCAGCTTTTCTTTCTAGATTGTACAACAAATTCTCAGAAATGTACATAGTTTAGCCCGGGGCCATATGAAAAGTGTGGATAATAGCTCCAGAACTTGAACCTAATTCTGTATATACCATCTTCTTATGTTGGAGAATTGTGTCTTTATCTTTTGTCAACCCTCTTCTCTCTCCGTGAACCACTCTCCCTGTCAGGAATTCTTCTTAGAACACTGACTCTGATCTTTTTTTTTTTTTTTTTTTAAGTAGACTTTGTGCCCAACATGGAGCTTAAACTCTGGACACCAAGAGTCACATGCTCTACTGACTGAGCCAGCCAGGTGTTCTGAGTCTGATCATTCTTGGCTTAACAATTTACATGTAAGTGAGATCACTTGTTTCCAAATTCACCATTATGATGGGCCACAGTCTAGATGAGGGCTTATTAGTATTTTATCTTTTCTTTTACCTTATATTATGCTTGGTTCCAATAGGTGTATGTCATAACTAATTAGTCCATGTATAGAAATAATAAAAATGGAATTATTTTACAAACCTATTAAGTATATAAAAAGCTATAACTAACAAATAATGGGGAAGTTTACTTTGCCTGTTATGCACATGGTAAACTCATAAGACCCCAAATGATCATACTTCTGAATCTACAGGTTATCGCCAGAAAAGGATACACAATGGCAATGGCATATTGTATCAAAATGGCAGTAAGTATATTCATTGCAGCCAGAGGCTGTCCATAGAAAAGGGTTTGGAGAAGCCAGTAGTAGTCTGTTCTCCTGCTGTAGAGTCCTATCAGAGGTGCCTTATCTCTCAGATCAGGAACGAGTTACATGAACATGACACACTTTAGAACCAGAAAGTTCAAGATGAGCTCGCGAGTGGAGCTCTTATACCCATCATGGGTATGTAGGTAAGTCATTGCTCTGTAATGAGACCCAGTGTCAGAGTCCTCTGGGAGTCACACCAAAACTGGGTGCAAACCATCAATCTTGCTCTACTTAATAAGCATTTAATAAACAAGGCTGGTACAGACTGCCCTCAAACTTGCTCCAAAACAACATTTTGGAGGACGTGGGTACCTGGGCACCTCAGTTGGTTGAGTGTCCAGCTCTTGATTTCAGTTCAGGTCATGATCTCACAGTTCATGGGATCAAGCCCTGCATCAGACTCTGAGCTGACATCCTGGAGCATCCTCAGGATTCTCTTTCTCTCCCTTTCTTTCTGCCCCTCTCCCCAATTTGTTCTCTCTCTCTCTCTCTCTCTCAAAATAAATAAACATTAAAAAAAATACTACATTTCATGTGCCTTGACAAAGCTCAGGCCAATACCAGGCCTTCTAGAATTAACCCTCTTAACATACCTGTTTTAATGATGCATTAGATCCCTTCAGTGTTTCTGAAGTTACTTCTCTATATGTATAGAAACAATTACTACAGATGTCTGAGTAAGAGTATCGTATAGAATATAAATACAGCTCTGCTCTGAGGAATATGGATGGTAGAAGTATAGAGTGGTGGATTTTAACTGACTCTATTAAAATTCTCAGCGTATTAAGAGATTTGGGAAGACTTAAAAAAAAAAGCACTGATCTCCAGACATCATTGAGGGTTCATGAAATCAAGTCACACCACAAAAATTGATTTCATTTTCTGATGTCTAAATAATAATAAAAAACTTTCTGTATTTAATTTGTGAAGTGTTTGACAAAGAATTTTGTGGTATTTGTAGATAAGGCAGAGGAATGTGGTACAGACAAATGGAACTTCTATCTGGTGGGAAAATTGTGCCCAAATTGTTAATGAATTGATGCTAACTTGAGTCAAGGAGTCTCTAGGGGCACATCACATAAGACACAAGATAGAAATATGGAAGACGTAGTTAATATGCTCCAAAGATGCAAAGATGGTGATAAGCTATAACGCTAGGCCAAAATGATTGAAACTGAGCTTAACTGGCATCCATCTCTCCTTTAACAATAGCCACTATTTATTAAATACTTACTAGATGTCCTATATTCTGTTAGGCCTTTGCCTGTGTTAACTCACTATGTCCTCACAACCTGATGAGGTAGGTATTCTTGTTGTCTCTGGCATCTAATGTTCTCTGCCAGTCTCAGGGAGCTGAAGTCACTTTCTTGAGGTTACAAAGCTTGGAAGTTCTTGATGACAGGTTTCAAACTCTGGCAGTTTGATTTTAAGTCTTGGGGTTCTCAGCTGGATTCAGAGGAAAGACTGGGGACACCTGACTGATAATCCTAACTGTATTTTAAATACACAACATGCTCAATGCAAGCTCTATGAAAAAGCTTCTACACCTACTGAAAAACAGGCTGCATTAATTTCCCTTCTTTTTTCTCCATTCACATTGCTTTCAGAGTAGGTAGTAAACTCTGGTTCCGATTATGCTGCTCCTGTGCTGAAAAACTTCTCACTTTCCAATGCTTACCTTCTTCTGCTCAGCTTTTGGGTGAGCCTCATTTCCTATTATCCTTCCCATACCACACACTAGTCACTTCAGGCTATTTCTACCTGCATAATCTTGTCCTGAATGTCTCTGTTCCCTTGCAAATTAAACTATTGAAACCTTGTCCTTCTGTAATGTCCCAGGTCAAATGCTCTCTCCTCTAGGGGTAGCTGAGAGGCTGGGAGAACTACATAATAAGAGTAGAACTTATTGTCGTGATTATTGTGTATTAATTATTCATGTGCCAAAGGAAACCACACACTGGTTTTTTAACTTCAGCCACCCACTGAGTCTCAGCCTTGCTTTCTCTTGAGAGAAATTGGACTCACATATGCTGGCCTTTTATACAAAACTGCATAAAGCATGAACACAGTCTATCTAAGGCTGTTGCAAGAAAGCCACCAGGAACAGTGATTTGTGCCACACAGAGCTTCCCTAGAGTGCTATTGCTCTGTGATGAGTCCCACTTCATACTCCTGTGTGATATCCTCAGAGATTCACATTTGGGATAGATGGAATGTCTCAGAAGCCTATCAAAGTTTTCAGTAACCTGTTTCTGGAGATTCTCTACAAGGATTTCCCCCAAGAAGTTGCTTAATTTTGCCTCTGCTGCCCCATCCCTCTAAATTATTTTTACCTTCTGCTTTTTTTAAATGTTTATTTATTTCTTTTGAGGGGGAGGGTGGAAGAGGGACAGAGAGAGAAGGAGAGACAGAATCCCAAGCAGCCTGAAGTAGGGCTTGATCTCATGACTGTGAAATCATTACCTGAGCCCAAATCAAGAGTCTGATGCTTAACCAATTGAGCCACCCCAGCCGCCCTACCTTCTGTTTCTTATAGCCTTCAAAACATGTAGTTATCTATAGCCTTCTTGTGGCCTTCAAAACATGTAGTTATCTATGAAGTAACACTTGACACTTTTTTTTTTAACTTCCAGAAAGCATTCTATCTCAGTTCAAAGATAGATGTGATTCTTCTTCTTCTTGTTGCAACACCCACCATCCACCAGGGATTGACTTAGATTTCATTAGACATTCAGAGTCAGCAGACTTTCATAGGCTACTCTTGACATAAGTCTAATCAGAGGATGTAGGATGAAGCCACAGCTGGAGTCCTTGTAGCAGTCCATACAGCCATGATCCACTCACTTATAAGACAATGAAGTCCACACTGGACAGTTGCGTTGGCTTAAAAACTTCATGCCTGACTGGTGCCAGGATCACTTGTGACATCTCCATAGGCATAGCTTTCAGAGTTCCCACAGGGGACAGACCAGAGTCACCACATTCAGAGAAGCCCAAAGTTTGGTGTCACACCAGGGACTTATAGTTCTCCTAGACTAGATTAGTCTCTCTCTCTCAAGGGTTGTTATTTGTCATAACAACTGTTGTCTAATAACATAGTTGACACATACCATCTTTATTCATTTCCAAGGGAACAACTGGGCAGTGAATCAAAGATCACACCCTCACACAGACGGGGAAAGATTTTTTTTTTTTTAGTTTATTTATTTATTTTGAGAGAGAGAGTGTGCAGAGTGCATGAGTGGGGAAGGGGCAGAGAGGGGGAGAGAGAATCCTAAGCAGGCTCCAAGTGTCAACATGAACCAATACAGGCTTGAACTCAGGAACCATGAGATCATGACCAGAGCCAAAATCTAGAGTTGGACCCTTAACAAACTGAGCCAGCCAGGTGCTCCCAGATGGGGAAAGTTTTAATCCTTTGCTCAACGTACCAACATTGTGAATTTTTATAACTGCTTTTATTGGGTTGATTGCTAGGAAATTTGAAGCACTGTGAGTAGAAGGCATGGTGCAGAGTTAGGAATTATGATCACCCAGCATTAATTTGCTTAGATGCTATTTGGATAGTTGTGGTTATCACTCAAAATTTTTTGAGGTAGTGTAAAAGTAGTAGTTTTACAATTTTAAGGAAATTTTTGAAAGATACTTGATCTTCCCTAATTATAACAGATTTGTTGAGCAATGACTCTGAGCCAAATCACTTCAATTACATTGTCTCATGCAAACTTCACCCCATTTTATTAATGAGACATTAGGACTCAGAAAGATTAAACCACTTGTCTAATTCCTAGGACAAACCCAAGTGCCTTATTATTCAGATGATTTAAGGTATTGCCTCTTGAATTTACCAATAAGTATACATGGGTTTTGAAGGTTCTATAATTTTGTCATATTTTGTTAAACATTCCCAATAATTTCATCTAACCTTAATGATCATCATTTACAAATATCTGCATACAGTTTTAACGCATTGAATTAAAACAATTTACTTAATGATACCTGTTCTCACACATATATTTTATTTTCAATAATTTGTTTCCATAGTTAATGTGGCCAGGACATCTTCATTTTTTTTCCTCTCGTTATTTCTTTTGCAGTTTCTTCCATCATGATGTGAAGAAAATTATCATCTATTTTGAGATCTGATAAATAATAGCACAATATACTATGCTAATATTACTATGTTTTGATTTTTTATATTTAAATTTTTATTCCATATGGAAATTATTTTGCTGTTCAGAGAAAGCTATGGATCCAATTTGTTCATTTTCATATTGCTAACCAAGTCTCAGTTCCACATTTAAAATAATTATTTTCTATTGTTTTTAAAGTATAATTGTAATAAAGTTCTTATGTTTGGGCCAATTTCTGATACCTCTCCTTTAATCCACTCAATATATCTATTTAGGCAGTAGTGACATGGAGTTTTAACTGTTATTTCTGTGTAATACATTCTATTATCTGCTAAGGTATGCCTTCCCTTTCCCTTACACACTGTCAATGTTATTTTAGTGTATTGCTTGATATTTTCAACTGCTTATTTTTCAAAAATAAATTCCAGAATTGTTTGGCTAAAATTTCACACAGGAAAAAAATTCTGATGAGATTTTAATTGAATTCGATTAACTCTATAAATTAGCTAGACTACATGTGTTTCTAACATTTAGTGTTCCTTTTCTGGAATACACATATCTACATGTTTCTCTCCCCATGCCCCCACTCTCCACCCCTGCCCTCGCCATCTGTATCTCTGTCTTCATCTTTATTTTGCCTTTTTCTTCAACTGGGTTATACATATATTTTTAGTTATTTCATTTCTTTGCTATTCTGAATGAAACATTTATTTTAAAAATTTGTTTAATTTCTGGCTATACCAATGTACCAAGTATAAATTTTTGGTGTGATCATCTTACATTCATGCATTTATTTATTTGTGTTATTTCAGAAATTTTAGCAGTTTAAAAATAATTTTTAGGTATATTACAATGATTTTTAAAAATAAGTATTTTTTAACTTTCTAATACTTAACTTGATAATATTAGTTTTCACCCTTACTCAGTTTCCTAGAGCTTTCCAAGTAACACTGCACAATAATAACATACTTATTTTGCCCTTGATTTAAAATTATTCAGTTTAGGGGCACCTGGGTGGCTCAGTTAGTTATGTGTGTCAAACTCCTGATTTCACAGTTCATGGGTTCAAGCCTGCTTTGGATCCTCTCTCTCCCTCTCTCTGTGCTCCTCCCCCGATAGCACATGCACGAATTTTCTCTCTCTCAAAATAAATAAACTTTAAAATAAAAAGTAATTCATTTTAAAAGTGAATTATGGGGTATGTATTCTTTGTTCAATAAAAATAATTTTTTTAATAATGTAAATAATATTTTACTATTGAGTTGGCTTTATTTTAGAAAAAGATGCTTTTCAACAGAAAAAGATGAATTATTTTATTCTATTTCCTTATATTTTTTGAAAGGGAAATTATCAGATATATTTTTTATATATTGAAAAATAATCATGTGATTTCTCTTATTTAGTCTTTTATATTATATATTATAGTTATAGATTTCCTAATGTTGAACTACTCTGCTTTATACTCTGAATTATTATTCTTGAAATCATATTACTAGGTCAAGGCGTAAGAACCATGTTTTAAGAGGTTTTTAACAACTAAGAATAAATTTACAGTGGTGAACAGGATGGTGAAAGATGTGGAAATGACAACATATGAGAACTAGACTATTAAGCCTGCAGAAGAGATATATCTAGATTATGCCTCTTAAGAGGAAGAATAGTGGTTGATTTTCAAGTTTAAAGGACTTTAATCTGAAGAGATTATTTTCTGTTCAACATTTTTTCCAGGGGGAAAACTAAATGAGGGGTTATAGAAATACAGATTTAAGAGAATTTTTTATATTAATTACAGAGCTTTAAAATTTAAATGACCTGGTTCATAAACAAGTGAGTGTTGTCATCAGTATAAATGTTGAGGCAGCTGTAGTGCCTGCATGGCTCAGTGGATTGAGTGTTCAGCTCTTGATTTTGGCTCAGGTCGTGATTCCAGGGTCATGGGATTGAGCTCTGAATTGGGCTCTGCTGAGTGTGGAGCCTGTTTAAGATTCTCTATCTCTCCCTTTGCCCCTTGCTCTCCAAAAAAAGAAAAAAAAGTGCTGAAGCAGAGACTGGATGACCTTTGACCTTTAGAAAATCTCCTGAATTCATTGGGGGGTTGGTCTGGTAGACCTTTAAGGTACTTTCCAATTGTAAAACTATAAATATATGATTCTGTGGTTGACTTTTTCAACTGATGTGGTAGGCAGGATTCTAATATGATTCTCCATATTCCTTGTTCTTGGTATATTTAGATAGCTGGTAGACCTCTTACTAGTAAGACAGTTTAAAGGTCCTTAAAAGATCAGAGGGAAAGAAAAGTCTTAGAAACTTAGATATCTGGACAGAGCAAATAATTTAAACTGGGAAAAAATTAGATTAAAGTAATCTTAAAGAGACCACTAGAGTTGGTGGAAAGATAATTTTCAGAAGGGTATAATAAGTGTATTTTATTTTATTTTTTAAAGTTTATTTTGAGAGACAGAGCATGAGCAGGGGAGGGGCAGAGAGAGAGGGAGAGGGAGAATTCAAGCAGGCCTCATGCTTGATCCCATGATGCTGGGATCATGACTTGAGCTGAAATCAAGAGTCGGATGCTTAACTGATTAAGATGCCCAGGTATTCCTAATAACTACATTTTAACTAGAAGTAAAAGTCTGATTAGGAGAAGATAGAAGTTAAGTTCTACGTAGAGCACAGGACCAGAAACTATAAAATAGCTTTTCCGCCACTGAGTGGTGGAAAAGGGAATGGCAAATAGGCAAAGAATTCAGACTCTTAAATTAATGCAGAAGACATTTATTGTAATTAGGAAGTATTATTTTTCCTGCTCTAACAGGGTTTCTGTGGCTTAAAAAGATCAGCTGAAGCCAGGTAATATATGTATTGCTTTCATAAATATGTATTATGTACACTTCATTATAGGTACAATAAAAAATAAAATATGTATACATTTTAGTTTTTAAAAGTACTTGTGAAAGTACTGAGTGGTATAACACTGCTTCCTTCAGTTACTCATGCCTGTTGAATGAATAACTGAAGTAACTTCAAATAGGGCATTCAGGTCATCTAATAAAAGCTTCATTACTTGATCTCTTGGAGGTAACTGGAAAAATATTTCTATAATTTTCTAGGAGAGCTTGGTTCTCCCCCTTGGGAATTTCTTGGATGAAATCTAAAACTGGTGCCCATTTTTGGAGGGGTAGGAGAAACTGAAGCAAGAAGCAGCCCATGCCAGAGTGGTAGGTGGCAGGTTTTAACGAGCAAGGGAACTTACTAACAAGGCTTGTCTTAGGTGACCATGAGACGAGTAGATCTCTGAACCTGCCTACCAGAATCTTAAGAGTTTATATAGAGGTCTTACCTGGGTTCAGGCACATCCACATTGCTCTTAAGGTTGCATCCTTGAAATGCCACAGACAACATGAAGATTCCTGAACAAGAAATAAATGTTTGTTGTTGTAAACCGTTGAGATTTTGAGATAGTTATATAGTTTCCTTGCTTAAGGAATCCTGACTAATACAAGAGTACTATGCTAGGGGCTTTATTTTTGTTATTTCAATCCTACAGAATATTATAATACGCTATTATAACAATGCTATAATTATTATTTAAAAAAATTTTTTTTACATTTATTTCTTTTCTGAGAGAGTGAGACAGAGCATGAGAGGGGAGGGTCAGAGAGAGAAGGAGACACAGAATCTGAAGCAGGCTCCAGGCTCTGAGCTGTCAG
Organism: Cryptoprocta ferox; assembly: GCA_028646485.1. NCBI lineage: Eukaryota > Metazoa > Chordata > Mammalia > Carnivora > Eupleridae > Cryptoprocta > Cryptoprocta ferox. The sequence continues at coordinate 41,947,286 of CM053568.1, forward strand.
CACAGAGCCCGACACAGAACTTGAACCCACCAACCATGAGATCATGACCTGAGCCAAAGTCATACACTCAACCGACTAAGCTACCCAAGTGCCCCAAACAGCCCTTTCTGAGTATTGCTATACATGTGAAAGTGTGTGCAAATGCATAAATTTTGGCTGTTGATGAAATATAAAATAAAAGTATACATTGAAGTTACTTTAAAATGCAATCCAAGTTAGAGAATAATATGTGATAACCATATGCAGTAGGTGGGGCTGAGATGAGAACATCATCCTGTTACACTTGCATTAACTCTAATCACACTTGATAGTGGATGCTCTTATGAGAGCTGCCAACTAACATTTTAGGTAAATGAATAGCTAGGATATATAGCCTTCAGAAAGCGGGCACCTCTCCTGTCAAATAGGTAATTACAGAGGCTATGACTCCATTAGGAAAATGGTGGCCAATCAATGTAAACCCTAAGAGCTCAGATCTTTTGTAATTGATTGAGAGATTCAGTGACTTCAGTGCAATTGCGTTTCAAATATAAGAAGCCAATATTTGGCCAGATGGCTGCCATGAATTCCAGAGGGAATTTATGAACTTTAATGAGAGTGGTGACTACACAATTTCAGCCACATGTGTTAATACTGAATGAAATATGCAGATCAGTATTGAAACTGCAACCTGGGGATACAAGCTTTCATTCGTTACATCCTAATACTCCTATTTTTTTCTGCAGGTATGCAATTGCTTATCATAAAAGGTTTGGAGAAACTCTTTAATGCAAATCACAACTGATATTTGGAATTATAGGCTACTTCTTATTTCTTCTGAGATGACCCATTACATAGTTAAAGATAATTTAGAGATTCTATTTCAGAAGTGTTCAGTTTGTGCAAATGAGAGACATTTAAATTTATTCATTTGCTCAACAGTTCCTGTAAGGTTAATGTGAATAAGATACAGGAGTTGGGGATAATTCATAGATGAATTAGACATAGTTATGGATTGTATCCTAGAAGAGCTTAAAAATCTAACAAAGGCAGAGAGAGAGAGAAATATATATATATGTATATATATATATATATATATATATATATAATGATTATAATTCTAGGATGGAAGTGATAAATATCATGAGAGGCACAGATCAAACAGTGATTCTACTTGGTAACTCGGTTAACTTATTGTGGGTAATTAAATAAATACTAATACGGGCAAAGACTTTCCCTTCTGGTAATGTCACTCTAGGTAATTCCAGTAATGTTCTGAACAGAAATAACAAGAACAGCTGGACACCATTAAAGAAATATGTTCATGAAGGTATAGAAGAGCCAGAAATATATTGAAGGGCTGTGGAGCCAAGAGCTAGGTGAGGACATATAACCAGAGAAATGAGCACAGCATTCAGGTGGTTTGTATTTGCAGATTATTGAAGAGATGATCAAAATGCTAAGTATTTTTGACAGCCTTGTGGGGCTCAGGGGACAATAGTGGGGGTCCAGAGCCTGTCAAAAGTAAAAGCTGTAGTAAAAACATCCCACTTCGTGCTTTAAGTTTGGACCCTGATGGGCAGTATGTTCCAGGAGTAAGGATGACTGGGAAACCAATCAGTCCAGCCTTGAGTCAAGTGGGAGGCCCAGAAAAGCTCAATTCATATAAGTAGATTAAGACTATTTCTGGTGCCTCAAGGTAGGTGGTTCAAGCCACAAAAAAATCCTTTCTGAAGGAAGGAGGCTTAAAGTCATTTCTAAAAATACAGTGTCTATCACGTGATTATACTTACCTGGCACACTGAAAGACAAGCTGATACGAATGAGACTATGCAGAATTATCAAATATTTAAAAACAGCTAGGCATAGTATATTAAAAATATAAGAGGCAAGCTTAAAATTTTTTAACAGAGTTGGAAATGATAAAAAGAAATGGACAAATTCTAAAAAGACAAGAAAAAGTCTAAAGTCAAGAGTTAAAACTCGAGTGGTGATATTTGCTTTCAAATAATTTATTTAGCTATGTGTTTATATTTAACATACTCTCCTCTGTATGTACTATATTTCACGATAAAAAATATCAATGATATATAAGAGCTAACAACATATGATTTTGTCAGATTCCAAAGAATATGTTAAACCTAGGAACCTATTATTTTATTCAAACATTTGCAGCAATCTCAAAAGATAGATGGTATTATTTCACCACCCAGACGGAAAAAACCATCAGCTAAAAGAATTTAAGGTCACACAGCTGGGAAATAGAAGAGCCAGGTTCAAACCTAGATTTGCCTGACTTCACCCCAAACTCTTAACTATATGGTACTAAAGGTTTAAGAAGTCCCTTTGGGGAGGAATTGTTTCTGATGGATATGCTCAAAATAATGTTGCTAGGGCTAAATCTTCTGCTCCAGTTACCGATGCTAGTAATTCTTGAAGAGATGATAATCCTACTCTGTGGTATTATTCTCAGCCAAGAGATTTCCATGACAAATTGACTGGGCTTCTAGAGAGTTTCTTGGCTTTATCCACCGAGTCTCCTCTTTAGAGCCTAAGCATGTCCTTGGGGTGGGAGTGGGCGGGCACTAGGTCCCAACTCTTGAAAAGTTATTTTTTAATATAATTTATTGTCAAATTGGCTTACATACAACACTCAGTGCTCATCCCAACAAGTGCCCTCTTCTGTGCCCATCCCCCATTTCCCCCTCTCCCCTACCTCCCTGTCCACTCTCAGTTTGTTCTCTGTATCTAAGAGTCTCTTGTGGTTTGTCTCCCTCCTTCTCTGAAGTAGCCCTCTTGTCATTGTGCTCTATAGCTCCATGGCTATTATTTCAGGAGCTGGGTTGCTGTTTTTATACCATTAGGTCCTTTCTCTCTCAGAAAGCATCCCCCTGCCACTCAAATCCTTATTCAAAGTGCTCCTTCCCCACTCCCCATCAGAGTTTGGAACTCCAGGGGATGTTGGGAGAAACAGACTTGGCCAAGCTATAGAAAAAAAAAAAAGATTGTTTTATAGTTTTCTCTGGAGTGATGGGCACCTATTTGCGTACAATTTTGTAACTAATGCCATCCACATGATTGTTCCAGAAAATAAAGATGTATTCAGAAATCATTTGCTTGTTCTATTTCTAGATATAGAAGTGGCTGGTATTTTTAGTTCTCACCTCTCTGGTTTAAAATTTTTTTTTTCTTTCTAGGCACTCTGCCACACATCATGAACAATGAGGCTCTGCTCTAACCCAAATAAGTTCCATCGACAGCTGTTTGTGTCTTTCAGTGACTTAGTATTCAGTAAAACAAAATAAAACCACACTGTCCAGGCCATGGTAATCAGTGCCCTACTGTGTTAGCCGCCCACACTTGATTCTCTTCAGCTGTGCATATCACATTACACAAATGATATTAAAAATGAGATGTGGCCTATTAAGGGGCATTGGGGCTGGAATCCACATTAGGAGAAATGATTCAAGGAATTGGGCATGGCATGTGTACAGTGGAGAAGTGAAAACAAAGGAGCAGGATGCCCCCTGGGCTATGATGGGGGATCTGCCAGGTGGTAGGTGGAGGCAGATTGTAGCTAAATGTGACTAGATTGTAGCAAGTGTGCAGAGGGAGGTGTCCAACAAAGGAAATGGGTTGCCTTTAGAGCCATGGGCTCTGTCAGTAAAGGGGTTTAAACACTGGGCGGTTGTGGAGGTTAGGCATAGGGTTCTTGCAATATGGATGTAATCATTTGTGGACTCATTCCCGAAGTCAACAGCTACTGTTTCTATGGGAAATGTCTTTTGAGCTTTAATCAGTTAATAGGCAATTTTTAGACCATGGCCCAGTAGTAAGTGGAGTTGCTTACATAAAATTTTATGTTTCCTATGATGAGGAAGTAATGAGAAGAAATTTTTGGACTAGCCATATATAATGCTACATCACTGACATAGCAAAGAAATCTAAGACTGAACTGTGTTCTAAGACTCCAGGAATCACAAAATCTGAGGCTTGGGGAAGAACCTGGAGTTTTAATTTATTTCTTTATTTTCTTGTCCTTGTTAGACCAGTGTCTTTACTATTTGTTAAAAATTCTCTTGCTAACTGGCCATGATATGCCATGTGGGGTATGTAAGAAGTCACTTTGTAGTTGAGTCAATAAATGGTGTGGCACAGACCACTTAAACCCAGAATTTGATAAAATATTTGTGCTTTAAGTGTTGTGTGGGGAAAGAAAAGAAAAGATGCTTTGAGGCATTGTTTTCTGAAAACTGGTATTGAGTAAAGAAGGCTTTCACTTACCAGAGTAAGTCTTTTAATAATCTAAAAGCGGGAAGAGCTCCAAGCTCTCTGATTTCTGCTTTTCTGACCTCTTTGGTGTTGGAAGTTAGAGAGGCTTGGTTTTCCCAATCAGTTTTGTCTCAATAATCTCTGACTCCAGAGACAGCCGTAGTAAAACTAACTGGGCAGAAATAAATCCCCCTGAGAACCATTTCAATTTGTAAACCTTTGGTAAGCAGTTTAGCACAAGGATCTTCAACCCTGGAGGAATCATATCAGGGTTTAATAAACCTAAGCCACAAAAGAGAGTCTTAGATCTGCAAGGTTTTTTTTGAAGGCAAAAGTGAAGGTGGTGGGGGAAAGTAGACCTCCGATTTCAACTGTAGAACAGAGCCATTGATGGTTTTATTTTTAAACCTAATCACAGCATATAAGAGCGATAATTCACCTTAAGTTGTAGGATTTTTTTTTAAAAACTTTTCTCTGTTCCTGAAGACTTGAGCTCTTTGCGATCTTAATCATATGCCTCTGAGTAGGTGGATTTGCACAATGGAAGAGTAATTCTCTTTTTCCAGGACAGAAAAAGTTAGATATGGAAATGTGAATTCCTTTGCCTATATGACCCAGTTCCTGTGCTTTTCCTGATTGAAAGATCCACATTTTACATTTGTAATGTGCAAAAGGTTTCAGATCAAAGTTTTTAGTAGTTGGAAATATTTCTTGAGTCTGATCTCTAGGCTTTGAAATTTCCACCATTTACAATCTAGTTCCAACTATTACAAGCTCTGGAATGACTGCTTTTATACTCAGGTTTTGGATATGTCTTTTTATACTTGTGTATGCATTAAGCAATAGAAGCAATTCAGAATCTTGGCAAAGATTCCCCCTTAAAAGTATTTCCCAAAAGTATAAATGAGAGAGGAGAGCAGGATGGGAGAGTGAGCAGGGTAATGGATAAATCCAAGGAAAAAGATGGAAGTTTTCAAAAATAAATAGCAATAAACTTCAAATTTGTGGGGATTAGTTCAGTCTTAATAAACTTCTTGTTGACCCCAGCCTTTTTACCCAAGCCTGTACCCACATCCTTGTCTTAATTTTCAACAAGTCTGTCAGCTGGGATCCAACATCTTATAAACAATCTATCGTAGTAACCATTTCCTTTGGGCTGGTTTTGTAGACTCCAGGAGTGATTAGATTCAGGGGCATTTTTTAAGGTCATTTATATAGATGAGGCAAGTCAGAGTGACAGGAATATATGAAGAGCAATATGAAAAATGATCCTCTCTTTTAAGCACTGGATAGTCCTTTCTTTATAAGAGAACTTTCTGATGGTGAATTTATAGCTGCCTACTGAGCCCTATCTAATCACTTTAATGCTTTAAAAAATGTCTCTTCTTTCTATATTTTGGAATAATTTCTGGCATAAGTTTAATAGTTCTAAGACTGCTACTGAGTTCTTGTGACATGCCAGCCAATATGCTAAGCACGTTTACATGAATTACATCATTTGATCCTCATAAGAGGATCACTATTTAATCACATATCATAGGTTCTATTATTAATTTGATTTTATAGATGAAGTCACCGCTAGTTGGAGAGGTGAAGTTGCTTACAATCACAGGGAAAGTGCTCATATAGCTGGTACATTCAGGAGTGAGGACTGAAGGCCAAGCATTCTAACTTCAGAGCATGTGCATTTAGTCGCTCTGCTATACTGCCTCATGATCCATTATTTCATTGACCCATTAATGGATAGCAAGAAGGTTATGGTATATATGGTATATATTCTGTATCTTTATGTATGTATGCAATATATATAGTTAATGAAACTAGACAAATGTCTAGATTTCCCTTCTGGCATGTGTACTTTATAAACTTCTTCCAGGGCCAAAGAGAAGAGTTGTTTTATCTTCCCTTTATGCCCTTCATATTTCCCCAGGAGTTTCTTCATCTTGTCCCCATCCCTGGTAGAGACTAGAAGGAAGACTACACTTCGAACAAACAAAGACAACATTTAATATTGAAATTACTATGACTATGAACTAGGAGTAGTTTGTGCTTTGGCACAAGTTTTTGTGTTAGTGTATGCATGTCTGTGTGTGCACATGCATATTTTCACAGAGCAAATACTTTGAGTATTTTCTTGGTTCCCAAGACACTTTAAAGTGTGAATACATATTCAAGCATGTACTTCTTCCTTTCTTCAAGAGGTTCATCGATAATATGCAATCTCTTCATTATCTGAATTCTGTTGAACAATATAAACTAAAAAAATGATCATTTTACTTTCTAGTCTTATACCTAAAACCTTTCTAGAGGACTTCTTTGTGTCTCCTAATATGAGCCCGGTTTTATCACCTTCCATCTCCTAAAATTTTTATTTTTTTCTGCTTCAATTTCCTAGTCTTTGTTTCTTTTTATTTAGTGTTTTCTCTCTCTGTTTCCCAATGCTTTTTTGTTGCTCTTTGAGTCTTTTCTTCCTCTCCCCTCCCACTTGGTAACTTCTATTCATTCTTTAAGACTCAGCTTGGGTAATCTCTTTTCTAGAGAGCCTTCTACCACTTTGCTCCTACCAACTTTGCCCAGACTAGGCTGGATGGCTGTCTCTCTCTCTCTCCTGTCTGAATCTCAGACAGGGAGAATAGCTATTTCTGCCCTAGCTATTCTTATATCACTTGAGTTATCGCCTATACGTCTGATTTCCCCTCCAGACTCTTGGTTTCTTGAGTGCATCACTGATTTCCTAATCTCCACAATCTCATTGTGCAGTGAGGTGACACACGGTAGGTGTTGGTGAATGTTTGTTGAGTTAATAAATGTTTAAAAACATAGACCTTTTGTCCCCTCAGCCTCTTCTCTTTTGGAAGTCCTTGCTTTCCTGACCTGGTGTGGCATGTACACACTGTACCATTTACTTGGGAATTAATCATATGTTGCTCTGGAAACCTCCCTTATATTACTGCTGTTTAGATCCTACAGTGCTGTTTGATGCTTTCTCTCTGTTCTCAACTAGATTTTGAACTTCTTGGATGTAAGAGGAAGATTTTATAATTTTGAGTGTCCTCAGAGTACCCCCAAATCCTGCTTTGTATATATTACCTTCTAGACAGTACTGGTTCATTAATTGTTAAAATATCTCAAAAAGGAGTGAACAAGAACTCCCTCCAAAACACAGATTTCATTGCCATTGCGTTTTCACTCTCCATTTCCTCAAACATTCGGTATGTTGGGTAGTAACAAGGACTTCTGCGAAGCCCTTTAATTTCTCAAAGGAATAAAGAAACACAGTGAGAGAAGGTAGAAACAGAATACTTATAGAAAGATAAGATACAGTGACTGTGGAAATCTTCATTTTTGAGCCTCAGTTTCTTTAAAAGTAAACCTAGTGTAATAGATAATATATTTTCCTGATTGGGTCATGGTGCAGGATAAATGATAAAATGTTCTCAGTGCCTGGAACATGGAGATTCATTAGTAAATGTTAGCTGTTATTATTATAAGCATTCACTGTGGGCATGATCATTTGGAGGAGTCCATAGAAAATAGCCAATTCAATTGGTTTATCCATTTTTTTAAACAAATAATAAGAAACACATAGGTGCTTCCTATGTCCAGATATTATTTTAAGTACTTTACATATATTGACTCATTTAAACCTTTTAACAACCTTAGTAAGTACATTCCATTATTTCCATTTTAGATAGGAAACCATTAAAGCACAAGAAATTGTCCAGTCACAAAGCTAATAAGAAGCAGAGTTGGAATTTGAAGCCATGCTCTTTGGTTACATAGTCTATGCATTTGACTATTATAAAGTAGAGGGCCTCTTATAGAAACATCCATTTAACATCTAATCTATGCCAGGTGCTGAGGTTAGAGAGATGACTAGCACAGTCCCTGCCTTGATGGCTTTCACACTTAGGATGAGACAGACAAGCAAGTATGCAATTACTGATTAATATAATAGGGGCTATCATTTGGGCAATTTGATGTTCCAGTTTGCCTGGGATAGTCCTGGCCTACCCCTGTCGCCCAATATCATTATATAATTTTCTTTTACATTCAACAGGCGTTTGTTGGGATGATACATTATATGGTCTCTGTTTGCTCTATTAAGGGGAAGCATGAGGTATTTTGGGATCTCAAAATGGGGAGACCTGACTGGGGCAGGGCTTAATCTGAGTGACTCTTATAGGATGATAAGAAGTTTGCTGGGTAGGAGAGGGACTTTTGAAGCAAAAAGGAGCAAAGAAGTGTGAGAATGCTGGATGTATTTGGGAAAGAGCAAGTAGACTGGGGCTGTAGTGGCAGGGCTGTGTGTATCGGTGCTGACTCTTGAACCTGGCTTCACATTAGAGTCATCTGGGGAGCTCATAAAACAACATGCCCCAGCTGCACTGATTACACCAAAATCTCAGGAGCTGATCTTTAAAGGTCCCCATGTGATTACAATGTGTTTTGAGAATCTTGGAGGTGGAAAGACCTTTAGGCATAGGAGAACAGTGATGGGTGGGTGGGAGAGAGGAACTGGGCAAGGACGAGCTCATGGAAGGATTTGGTCAAAACCAAAGGTGCTGCTGCTTGTCCCCGAATGTCCCTGATTGTTGAGTTGTTCTCCAGAACCTCAGTCTGATTGGGGCAGGTATGGTGAGGCTGTTTCCCTTCTGGTTCTGTTCTGTTAGGGCAACAACATGAGTCGATAAGAAGCTGTGGGTAGTAGCTTGTACCGTCTATTTACAACCTTCTAAAAGTGAGCATTATGGCCTTAGGACGGCTTGCAAAAATTCTCTCCATGGCCCACAAAATCTTTTAGTGGTGCTGAGAGTGCCAAGGACTATTAGACGTATGGGGCAGACCATACTTTTATATAATATGGGTGGGCATGAGAACACCTTGGAACAATTCTGTGGAAAATAGAAAGCCATTAAGTGCATTATAGATAAAAAGAATCCCTGCATAGTATCTGTGAAGGAAATCAAAGGTTAATTAGCTTTTCCTGTCTCTTGATTATTTACCAGTCTAGCTAATTGTTTGGAAGGTGGAACCTGCTAATTATCAAGACTGATTTAATGCATAAAGTGAAATTAGAAGGGTTAATAATAATGTCCACACTTTCCATTGCAGAAGGACTGACTACTCTGGAGCCACTTTATGAGTAATATCCAGCTCCCCTGTGGTGAATATGTTAACACTCTGCCCTTCCTGATAGCAACCGAGACGATGAGGAGATAAATTAACTCGACTGAACAAATAAGTTTCATGGAGCTAGGTAAAAGGGACCCTTTGCTGGGCTCCGTGCACAAGATGGCTCTTCTCTGGCTCTGTAGCTTGCAGATCCATGTGGACTCTGCATCAGTGTCCATGAGCAGCATGTCCTCAGAGCCATCTTCATGGTTACCTGGAGCCTGCTTCCCCCACTTCTGGATAATTCTGAGTATTTGGGACTCTGGAATTTCCAGACTAAGCAGTGCTGAGCCTGCTTCCAGGGCCTGCACAGGAGTCTTTCTCTGGATTTTCCTCTTGGGGGATGACCCACCATGCTGTTGGCAGACATACCACTGGGCTTGGTAGGTGGTCTTGGGTGGCTGTGTGTGAGGATGGGAGATGGATGTGAGAATTGGAGTTCCACATGCATACATATGCAAGTGCCATCACAGAACCTAGTGGGAAGTGAAGGAGGGAGAGGCTGACTCTTTCCATGTTGCCTTGTTCTGGTACAGAACTCTAAGGGTCTTAAGATTATAAATTTGAATCTAGTCTTTCAGGTTATTATTAAGGTACTTTTGTCTAGGTAAGGGATAGACACTATTGTACTTAAATTTTGTTAACTGTCTTATAAGTTTTAAATTTTGAAGAATACAGATTTACATTTGGTATCTTGCCCTGGGTCCTTAAAAGCTTAGGGATAAGCCTGGAGCCAGGTCACATAAATGGTACATTGAGAAAATTGGGTCACCTTAGAGGTGAATGACAGGCTATCTACTTGCTTATTTCTGATGAGTTGAACCTCATTTGCCCACCATCCTATATAACACCAAATTAAACAACTCATCCAACTATTTAACCAGCACTGGATGGAGGTGAAAAAAGTACCATGTCAAAATTTGTGACTAGATCAGACCCTGGCATCTCAGAATCAGGAAGAGGGGACCATATTTGCATCTTAAAGCTTTCTAGGGGAATCCACTAAAGGGTAGAATCCATAGAAATTGAGTATTTCCCAAGTGTCAAGTACTGTATTAACCACTTTGCTTTTGTTATCTTTATATTCCTTGCAATTCATGTATTATCTTTCCCATTTTAAAGATGTAGAAACTTTTGTTTGGAACGTTAAACAACTTACCTAATATTCTGTAACAAATAACAGTATTTATTTGTTTGGTCTCCACTAAGATTCAGCTTCTCAGAATCGTGCTTTTATTTTTTTAACCCCAATTTCCTACCATCAGAGTGGGAGAAGTCATTCAAGGCAAAATTATATTAAAATGCTGAATTTGGCTTTTTCAAAAATGACTTGTATTTACTTTCTCCTGGTTCAACTTCCACCCAGTTGTCTCCATTCCTCCTTCCCCCTCTCCTGCCTTTTGAGTAAATCACCCTAATTATTAACTTTGTAAATGAAGCTCTAAATAAGCTATTTAAGTTTATTCCTATTAGATGGGACAACAGATTACAAATCCAGTACCACCTGGGGTGGGAGCATGTTAGATTTCCATGCTAATGCCTCATGCATGTTTTATGCCTTAGATTAGTAGCTAATGTGGTCATTGATCATCTTGTGTCATATGAGCTACAAACCTGCTGCTTTGAGCCAATTCTTTTAAAAACTTGTTTCCAAATCAGTATTCAAAGTCCAGACCAAGGTTGGAAATGAGGTCATATTTGCTTTTGGTAGGGGTCAAAAACATTTTTCTAACTATTTGTGCTCTTTGTAGATAATAAGCAGGATGTAATCTATCATTGGAGGAAGTTAGGCTTGAGAAATGGCCAAAGGAAAAATATTTCCTAAAATATAGGGCTGGAAATCCTTTCTGCATCCTACATCATTTCTTTCTGTGCTATTTGTAAGTCAAACATTTGTTAAAAGTTATCATTTGAAAGCCTATTCAATTTGTGTTTGAATTACCTAAGCATTTATTCCATTAAGTAAGAAATTGAGGGCATTTTTACTTCAAGTTATATAGTCCTGCCATTAGTGAGGTCTAGTTCAAATTTTGGTCTGATCAGTTAGTAACTGTGTGACTTTCAACAGTTTGAACAGTGATTTATACAGTTGGTCATGGACAACTATGGCTCACCCCTCTGCTACCACCATTAATGGTGGCTGATGCTAACTCCCTTCCTTGCCTTTTGATTTACTCCTATGCATATATCTTTGCAAAACCTTGAAATTGATGCATTCCTAAGGAAAATGGACAGGGATAGCAATTGTGTATTTCTGGAGAATTTGTCCAGGAGCACACATCAGGAGCCAGGCCTACTCTGGTGCTAGCAGAGTACAGACAAGGTATGCTGGGCTCTGGGATGCTGGGTTCTGGGTTTGGCTTGCAGCTTTTTTTCTTGCAGCTGCATCAGAAGAGCCTAGGGAACATTAGGCAGCCATGTGAAGCTCTAGATGATTCTCTGGCTGCCTATAACCTCACACATTTGAGGCTGAAGAACAGAAGTTTTGGTGATTAGGGAATATTTGATTCGACAGCAAAATCCCTGAAGTGTAGTGGAAGTAGTCATGAGTAGTGACAGGGACGGGTGGTCTGGGTGAGACAATTCTTTGTGAAAGTGTTTGCTGGGCAAAGTTTCCTATATAACCTGTTTTTTTGTGCGTGTGTGCATTTGTTTAATGATAGAGAGGGTTCGGAGGAGGCTGTGCCACCAAATATGCAAACTTATTACAGAATTTACTTAATTAGATTTGTTCCTTCCCTCTGTGAATCTTTGCAGTATGCTTTTAAAATTATAATAGAACATTTCAAAGACAATTATAGGATAGTTGCCTTCCAGGAAATGTGAGGTTTTTCTATCCATTTTATTTCTATATACAGTAAGAATGACTTTAAACATACAAATTAGTATGTTTGTGAGGTAGATTCTTTCAAGTAGAGATCAGGTATACAATTTCATAATTCATGGAGAACAATTTTATTTAGACATGTTATCATCCCTGTTAAATGTATAATTAGGATCTTTGTTAACAAATCAAAACACCTTTTCCCCATATGCTACCCAAGACTCTCACCGTAATTCTGAGAACATGGTACATACTTAGCACATTGAAAAATGTACAAGGTTGGACTTCACTAAAGAAGAATGAAAGGTATTCAACTTGAGAAAAAAGAAATAGAGACTAAAGGCGATAGTGGGCTTGCTAGGTCATAGAGTTGAATAAAATGCTCTAGAGATGTTAAACTGCAAAAACAGATCAGAATAAAACTGGTTGCAGTTACCAGGAAAAAATATGGAGGCTAGAAATCGCCTCCTGTATTAAAAGATGGAATAACAGTCTATGGAATGTCGAAGAGTACAGGCTCTGGTGACAGACTGCTGTTTCAATCTATAGGATGAAGTAGCTTAGTTTCCTCCTCTGTAAAATAGCCATCATCATCGTCATCAATCTGTTTTAGAGGGTTGTTGGGAGGATTGGAAGAAGTAGCTCAGATGAAGTTGTCTGGATCATGGTAAGCATTTAATGCCTAGGGCCATTATTACCATTATTTGGAAGCATAATAAACCATTCACTAATAACACCTTGAATAGGCTTTAATATTCTTTTTAGGTTACTGATTTTTGAAAGCTTTACTACAGATGCCTAAAACAGAATATTTAGACTGGGTTGATAGACTCTCGTGACCTAATACAGTGTTGAATCACCTATTGATCTCTTGATCCAATACTAATGGTCTTTCTCATTTCCCTTACTGTGCTGTTCCTTGCTCTAGTGACTTCTCTGAACCCAGCTGCTGCATTAGTGGCATAGCCAGGAATGTGAGACCCAGCTGGGCCCATTTTCCCTCTTTTCTATCAGGCCTTGAAAATGATAAAGATGGCCTACTCATGAAATCCAAGGATAACGCTGTCCTGAAGAGGAGAGCTAATGTTCTGGATAACCAAGCCAGGATTCATAATTCACAACTCAGCTAAAAGATAAATTTTGCTAAAGATAAATACATAGTTGATCATGTACATCAAAATTTAAAAAAACCTATTCAAATATGAGCTTTGGAAGAATGACTCAATAATCTAGATTTATTGAAATCTTGATTTCAAGATCAGGATGAGACCGTAATATGATTTTGTGCCTGCTACACACTACAGTTGACTATTGCCATGCATGTAGGTGTTGGCCTGAACTTCTTTGGTCCCTAGATCTAAGATGGCAGTCACCAACATAGGAAGACTAAAGAGGTAGCTAGTTTCACTCATTAGGGAATTAGCTGACTGCTAAACACTGGCCATGAAGTGCATGAGCTGTAATTTGAGTTGCATATTTTATCTTCAATATTTCTTTTAATCAAAGCAGCTGGTAAATTACGTAACCATATCCTCATTATAGTATGCATGTTATGGACCTGATGTTTTCCTTTTAAAATTTCTGAAGAAGTAACATTCAATTAGAAATGCTCAGATTCTCTGGTCTACCATTCAGGATAAGGGAGAGTAGAGTCCCAGGACAATCTCTAATGGTCAGCTCGTGTCTGAAAGATTGTTCTTCAGGTTTGATGATACAGCTTAAAATGATTGTTGATAAACATTTGTAGTCAGAAAAGAGCGATCAGAATGTGGTGAGGATAGGGATTCATCCTAAGAAAAGAAATTGAGGGAACTGAGAGTAATATGTACTTTTTAAAAAGGAGGTTTGGAGGAAACTTGTTTGCCTTTTTTATTACTTGAATGTGTGTCATAGAGGCATTTGACTTATTCTGTACTGCTCCAATGGATTGAGCCTGGACAAAGAGGTGTAAGTATCATTTACACAGATTCAATTGAAGGAAGGACTTCTTAAGTTGGAGATGTCCAAAATACTATAGGTTGGCTAGAGAGAAAATGAGCATCCTTTCTTCAGAATTGCTTAAGTAGAGACTGCCTAACCACAGATACTGAAAGACTGTCGAGTGTCATAGATAAGCACAGGAAATCTGCCACTAGAAAGTCTAGATGCTATTCCTGGCTCTGTCTGCCACTTACTAGCTGGGAGATCATGGAGAAGTTCCTTTAGGACTCTGTCTCAGCACCTCCCTCGTACATCCTTAAAGATGTTCATGGATGTAAACTAATGCATAGTAACATCTCAGAAAATGTTAGCATTTCTTGTGATTATTATCTAGGAATTCTGTAGAGAGATTTCTGTAAAGTGTAAAAAGGTTTGCTAGGGCTCTTTACCACTGTAATACTATTACTACAATTACTTGCAGTACAAAAACTCCATTAATTTTATGGATGGACCATGGAGCCTATAAAATACCATATATCCTCAAATAGGGTCAGTATGACATATTTCAGTTCGCCACCATAAACGCATCCCAAGTATAAATGGAAACATACAGATAAAGGAAAGGAGATGGCCATACATTTTATATAAGACTGATACATTGATAGCTGTTCTAAAGAAACTGGCTTAAATGTTAATTTTGGCAATTTCTAATGTCCATTCCATCTATGAGTTATAGTGTAAATAAACAACATAAGGTGTTTTATGTTAATTCTTGAAAGTGGTTTTTTAAATTTAATGTGAGTAAACCAGGCATATTGTTAACAATATAATTTGGGCTAAATTAAGCTCCTTGTAAATTGTGAATGGTTTATTATTATTCACTGGAATGCATTTACCCTGCTAATGCAGTACTGCTGCTTTTTTTATAGTATGTTAATAGTTTAACAGCCAAAGTTAAATGCTATTAATAAAATGGTATAACTAAAAGATCTCATTTGTAGTACTCTATGGTTTTCTTCAACATTTTATTAGTAAAGTTGAAAAATGAGATGTGACAAAAAGAATACAAAACAAAAGCAATTCTTGGACTCAATATAAATGATGGAAAACTTGAATTGTGTGCTTCCAGCTAAAGCAAAGAGGATGTAATACAGTGCCTGGTCTGGTCCATTGCTCTACAACAGCTGAATGAGTAGTGGTTGATCAAGAAACAATTCTATTGACAGCTTCATTCCCTTAAATTAGAATTATTGTTCAAGTTATGTCTATAAAGATAAAACAAATTGATATTTGTTTGGTAAATTAAACCAAAAGAAAAAGAATACAAACAGAACATTCCCTCTCTCCATTTTCTCCTATATTGAAAGTTTTATCTCTAATAGTTTGATGATTTCTATTATTTTTAATTTAATTTTATCTATGAAGAAGCAGATGATGTGATCACAATAGAGTAGGAATGTGGGAGTGTTCAAATTTTTCCTATCATGAGTTGGGTGTTCTTGAGTAATGTGTGCATCCCTATTAAAAAATAATTGGGTTAAGTCTAGACTCTTGTACTTATGTCTTAAAACAGCAATATAATTACAGAGGGGAGACATGACTTCATGAGAATAAATAAAACATGTTAGGGGATTTCGTCAACTCAATTCAATGTCATTCCGTTATGTGATTAAACTTCCAGGAACATGAACATTTTCCTACTGTTCTAGTACCCAGAGGAAAGGCCATGATCTCAGCACCAGTCAAAGAATAGCTGGGAGTCTTGGGTCATATTGTGGAAAACACACTTTATGACAGATGTTGACAAATGGGGATAGTTGATCAGAATGGAGAAGAAACCCAAACTATGTCAAATGAGTAATGAATGAAACAACCTGATAATGGGGAGATGACCAGGGGCCAGTGATAGCTATGTTCAAATCTTTCAGGAGCTATCATTAAGAAGATGGAAGGATAGCCAATAAGAAAGGCATGTATGTGAAAACCATTACAAAGGTTATAATAAGAAAAATGTGTTAGTACAATATGATATGCTCCTTTTCTAGTGATGAGTTCCACTGTTTAGGGTTCTCTTTTTAACACCTCTCCAGCAATTTAAAAACATTCTATAGAAGGTCTTAAAGCCTAAATTGAGGAGTTCAACCAGTTTATCTTGTGATTCTGTGAGTATACAAATTAAATTATCAATTTTTTACCAACATGCCATAATCTCAGAGAACTAAAGAAATGTTGATATAATGGTTATTAAATACTTTGAATTTCTTAAATGAAAAATTCTATAAATAGAGAAAATGTTATTTTCATAAGGAGTTCAATGAGAAAAAGATAAACAGAGCTATAATTAGCATTCTTTTCCTATTTTCAACATGGTGGACTATAAAAATAATGAACAATTTTTAAGAAATAATATATTTTCACCACATTATATGAAGATAATATTATAAAAATAGAAATGCCTTTACTAATTAGAATTCTAGGGTGCTGTTTTCAGCTCTTCATACCATATATCCCTCAGAAGGTTACTCTAGTGTTGAAATAAGCACCACCTAAAATAATGAACTTTGTGATCACAATAGTCAACACTGATTTGTATAATTTGGGGGAGTTAAGGGGAAATTAGTAGAGACTCATGGAACTCATTCAAAGTTTTTCATAAAAACACACACAATTATATACAGATAGAAAATAATGTGAATGTCCTTACTGGATACTGAATATAAAATATCAACCAGATACCAGAAGGTGGTATAAATTTCTACCAAATAAGCCAGAAATATAATAATTTACTGCTGGACTTATGGTTGTTCCTATGTTTTTCTCTCAGATTGCTTCCATCATGCATCTATGTTGTATAAAATGGGTGCTAGCACACCGAGTGCATTTCAATATCATATAAGCTCTCTATATATGTAAAATATTTTCTCATTGAGAATTTGACCCAGATTCTCTTTCTTTCAAGACTGAATCTCTTTAAGGATTCATTTAAAATTGTTCTAGTAAACAGACAGCTTTCAACCTTCCTTGGCTACTTATTGGAGTTTTTCTGGCCTATGCTAGGCGAGCTAGCCTTTGTGTCTTTGCTATCATGATCTATCATAGAGTTTGCATTTTTAATTGGAAATTTCTATTTAAAAAGTGAAAACAATTGTGGACAAGTCCAGGGAAAATGTAGGTTTTAAGAATTTTCTGATGTGATATAGATGTAGATAAGACTTCAGGAAGCAATGGTTTCATCTATGGTAATATGACAATTAAAACCATGGAAATCAGGAGATTCCTAAGAATTTTTTATTTTTTATTTTATCTGAAAGTACATTGCAGTATTTATTAGCTTGATTAAGACTTCGATATAACATTACTTGTAGCCCTTCCTTGCCTTTTTGTTGTTGTTCCATAATAATGTTATCAAAGTTTTTACGAGAGTATTGGATGATGTTAGTATTAAATTAACATAATTTAAATAACTATAAATTTTATAATAAAGAGAGTTCTTATCTATTATATGTGTCATATATTTATATTTAGAAATGGTTTAATTTTTAGACATTTACAGATATTTAAAAATATCTCATTGGCATTTTTTTGAAAACAGAATTGCTACCTACCATACTTTATAATGAAAATCACTTGTTAATACTAAGGCCTGTAGTTTGGCTTTCATAAAGTTTTATTTTTTGTGATTTTGTGTATATTTTTCCATATTTGAAATTACAAAAAGTTTGATTTCCTTTTCTCTGATTTTAATCCAGTTTGCTAAGGGTTTACCAATTTTTAGAAAGTCTTTAAAATACTGTCTTTTGATTTTCTTGATTATTTCTATTGATATTTCTTATTCGTGGACTTCTGCCCTTCATCTTCTTTTTTGTACTTTTTCTAGATGCGATATTTTCTTAGGTTATGTTTCAACCTCTATTCTTTTGTACTATACACACTTAAGAGTATACATTTCTCTCTAAGTGCTGCTTTAGCTGCATCCCCCAAATATTGATATATCCCATCTCTATTATTATTCAATTCAAACTGTTTTCTAATTTCCATCATTACTTTGACCCATTATGTAGAGGAGTATTGGATAAATTCCAGGGAATTTAGAATTTTTATTAGTTAGCTAATTCTATGGAGGTCAGAGAACATACTCTGAATAATTTCAATCCTTTGCATATTGTTGAGGCTTTCATTAATGCCGCTAACGGGGTTAATTTTGGTAAATAATCCATGTGAACCTGAATAGGATGTGAATTCTATTGTTGTTGTGTCCAAAGTCTTCCCTCTGCTTACATATTTCATTTGGTTCCATGTGTTAATAGTGTTGTTCATACCTTCTCTAGACTTGACAGATTTTTAAAGAGTTTTATTAAGGGATAATTGACATATGGAAATGTAAAAGGTACATACTTAAAGTGTACAATTTCATAAGTTTTGATATATCTACACATTCATGATATTATCACCACAGCTCTCTCTCCTCCTAACTCCCTTTCTCCTTCTGTCCCTAAGAAACCCTTAATCTGCTTTCTTTTACTAGAGACTATTTGCATTTTGTAGAATTTCTTACAAACGGAATTACACGGTAAATATTCATTTTTATCTACCTTCTTTCAATCAGTATAATAACTTTGTTGTTCATTTATATTGTCTAATGTACCAGTAGTTACTTTTTTTTTTTATTGCTGAGAGTACTCTATAGTATGGTTGTGCCCAATCTGTTTGTCCATCCACCTGTCTTATGCATTTTTGTTTGATTCTCTTATTACTTATTGAGGGACATGTTTTAAAGTCTGCTAATATGATTTGGATTTCTTTATATTTTTAAAATTCTGATAATTGAAAAAATATATTTTGAAATTCTTATTGGATACATACAGATTTAGGTCTTTGCTATTTTTCTTGTGTCTGATTCTCTTATTCTTTTAAAAAATACTTTAAAAAATCTCTAGTAATGCTTCTTGCCTTCAGATATACTTTGCCGAATATTGGTGTTGTTACATTGGCCTTTATTTTGGTTAACATTTTCATGGCATATCATTTTCCATACTTTCAATCTTTCTGTGACCTAGTATTTGCTAAATGTGTCTCTTCTTTAAAAAAAGTTTTTTTAATGTTTATTTATTTTTAAGAGAGAGAGAGAGAGAGAGAGCACGCCAGCAGGGGAGGGACAGAGAGAGAGGGAGTCACAGAATTCGAAGCAGGCTCCAGGCTCTGAGCTGTCAGCATAGAGCCCAATGTGGGGCTCGAACTCATGAACCATGAGATCATGACCTGAGCTGAAATCAGATGCTTAACCGACTGAGCCACCCATTTACCCCTAAGTGTGTCTCTTCTAAGGAGAATATTTTTTAAATCCAATATAACAATCTTCGTTTTATTTTGAATATATAATCTTTTTTGCTTAATGTAATTACCAATACAAAAACCAATATTTGTTTTAAAGTTGTTACTCTAGTGATTACTGAAAGAATTCATGACTTGTTACAGTCTAATGCATAGTAACCCTTTTTCAGTGCCCTGATGATATTGGAAACTTTGTACCCTTTAACTGCATTTACCCTTCTACCTTTTTAATGCAATTTAGTTATGCCTACTTTTTTTTAGTTTATTATTTATTTTGAGAGAGATAGTGCGAGGAGGGGAGAGGCAGAGAAAGAGACAGAGGGAGAGAATCCCAATCAGGCTCTGCACTGTCAGTACAGAGAGCCCAATGTGGGGCTCAAACTTACCAACAGTGAGATCATGACCTGAGCTGAAACCAAGAGTTGGAAGCTTAACCAATTGAGCCACCTAGGAGCCCCTAATTACACCTACCTTTTAAATTTAAGCATTGATACTATTACCTTACATATTGAATATTAATTTATATTTATATACACATATTTAACTTTTTGATTTTCTTAATTCATTTTCATTTCCATGTTTCCATTTGGGATCATTTTCCTTCTACCTAAAAATTTCTTTTAGTACATCTTATATTTATTTTATTTTATTTTATTTTATTTTATTTGGTTGTCAAATGATCCTTTGAAATATTTTTCCCCTGTAGTTCTTAACTATCTGGGCATTCCACTGCACCACTGATGATGTCATCTGTGATGTCATGAGGGTGGCAGCCACCAACATTGTAGCCCATAGACTGGGCAGTTCCCAGGGTCTCTGGCTAAAGATCTGTGCCATGTCTGTCAGGCAGTGTTGACAGTCTCATCAAAAGTGATCTTTCCACTGTGCTTAATGTTTATATGCTTCTTTCTGTCTCTTGGTGGTTCCTTGTGGGCTTTGATTATCAGGGCAGATGCAGAAGGTATCATTTCAATTTGGGCTTGTCTATTCTGAATGGTCAGTTTCACTGTCATCCTCAGACCTTCTAATCACCAGTTGTCTTGGCAATGTCATCACCAACCTGTTTTGGAGACAGACCCAGGGCCGTTCTTCGGGGCCAGGGCAGACGTGGCACCCACTTCACCACTGTGCACCTCAGGTAGAAGACTTCGATCTCCTTGAGGTCGAAATTAGGTGGTTGGTGTTGGATGAACCTGTATTCTGGACGACTGAAGACAGTTTGCACCGTTGCCTCCTTTGATCCTAAAGTCAAAAAAAGTACCCTTTATATTTCAGGTGTACTAGTGATGAATTCTCTAAGTTTTTGTTTCTTGGATAATATATTTGTTTCAATATGAATTTTGAAAGATTATTTTGCTGGACATAGAATTCTAGGTTGGCAGTAACTTCCTTTCTTCATTGTAAAAGGTGTTGATTTCACTGTCTTTTTGCTTATATGATTTCTTTTAGAAGTTAGTTGCCAGACTTACTGCTAGTCCTTTGAAGGTTAGAGAAGTCTTTTTTCCTGTCTCAAAGATTTTCTTTCTGAGTTTTAGTAGTTTGACTAAGATGTCATTAGAGGGCATGAAGAAATCTGCTCAAGCTCTACTGAGCTTCTTCAATTTGTGCATTGGAGTCTTTTTAAAATCAATTTTGGAAAATTGTGGGCTGTTATTTGTTCATGTATCATTTTGTTCCTGTGTTCTATCTCTCCTCTCATTCTAAGACTCTGATGATATCATTTACATTCTGATTTTTTAAAATTCTTTTTGTCCAAGTTTCAGTTATGTTTTCAATTAACCTTTCAGTGCATTCTTCTTGTCTTCTGTTTCTCTCAATATTAAACAGATCCCTTGAATTCTTAATTTCAGGTACTATGTTTTTCAGTTGTAGAATGTCTATTTGCATATTTAAAAAATTAATTCTTTAATGAAAATTTTATCATTTCATTTATTCCACTCATCTTTTCAATTATTTCTTGAACATAGTAATCATTACAATTTTAAAGTTCTTTTCTGTTAACTTCTTTATCAGATTATCTGTGGGTCAGCTTCTGCTGGTTGTTTTTTCTCTGTATTATTGGTCATATGATTCTCTTGTTCCATATGCCCAGGAACTTTTTTTCCATGTTGGACACTATGAAATCTATGGAGGCTCCAGATGATATTATTTCCCGTCAGAGATGATTTGTTTTTTTCTTTTGTTAGGCAGAGAAGAAGGAAGGGAGACATTCTTCATCACTTTAATCAGGTGCCGAACTGTGTCAATTTGGGTTGCAGTTTGGTAAAACTCACTCTATCTTTGTTATACCTTTATTCTAGGGTCTAGGCATGTTTTTGTCTTCTCTGCACCAGCTACAACAGAAATTTCTGTTCTGTTTTTCAGTGGCCTTCAGCTCAGCTCTTTAGTCTCATTCATGTGTGGTCTCATGATTTGACATGTCTTAAGTGGGAAACTGGAAGTGTGTTTGAGGTACCGGAAGTCTCTGATTTTTGTCACTCTGGATCCTATTCAACCACCAAATCTTTCCTGGTTTCTTTGTGCCTCTGCAGTGGCTCTTGGCCAGGGCAAATTCTGGACTTCACACCTCTAGACCATGCCCAGAATTGGCAAATCCTCCCAGGATAAAGACAGCTTCAGATCTTCAGCTCACCTCTGAAGGTTTAACTTTTTAGAGTTTACCTCTTTGATCTTAGAAATTTTGATTTTTAGAAATTTTATTTTTCCTATTTGTTGTTTTCATATTTTGTGGTTTAATACCTTAATTCTTAAACTTTACCTAGCTTTTCTAGTTGTCCTCATTGGAGCATTTGTCTGTGACAAATTACGTTATCATACATAGAAGCAGAAATTTGTATCCCTATTCCCAAATAAGAATATAGGGACATATTTCCTCCTCTGCCCCAAATATGCAAGATTATAAAATCAAGCCCTGATTTTTGCTTATGTCAGGCTGAACCTTGCAATCTTGCCTGTGTTACTTTTAGTATTATTCTTTTCACTTTTTTCATTTCATACTCCTTTTTTGGTGACCCCATAACATTCTAAATTCAGGACTCTAAAATCTTCCCCCCTCAGAGATTTGTTCCCTTTGTTTGTTTTTAGAAGTGTACTAGGCTTCTTCTGCCTTACATACCTTCCCATCAAGACCTGCTCAAATTATGTTTTTTCTTTCAGGATGCTCCCCAGGATTCTTTCAAAATTGGCTAATTATTTGCATGAATTGATTACAGCCAAAGAGCTGGTGACTTATAACCTACTGTATCCAACTGACACTTCTATTTTAATGGGATTTAGCCTTAGCAAAGTGCACATCATGTGGGGCTTTGTCATATTAGAGTAGGAACAATGAATGAGATATATGGGGAAGTGTATTCTTCTAACGATTCATATAATATAAACATTGGAAAGTTTATATTCTTTTATTAATTGATCTTTTTATTCAGTCCACAAATATTTATCAAGACTATCATTTACAAGTCATCTTGAAGGCCACTACAGGAAGTATGATTCCTTCCTGAGTAAGACAGATCACTTCTTTTCAGAATATCACAGTGTAGTAAGAGAGATAAAGCAAATACACAACTAATAATAGTACCAGGTATAATGGGATAAGGACCATAAAAGAAGAAAGAAAATGAAGTAGTGTAGGAGTAAACAGAGAAGAATCTTTTGTCAATCTGAAAGATTAAATATTCCTTCATTTTTTAAGGCAGCTTTTCAGTTGAGTTTTGAAAGATAGATGGGATTTCTAATTCAGATGTTTATGGAGGTTTAGAAGGACATTCCAGATAAAGAGAACATGATGAACAAATGTACGGAATAGAAGAAGTACATGGAGAACTTCAATCACAGGATATTGATTGCTTTAAGGAGAGAGGGGAGATAGTGACCTTCCAGTGGCTTCTCCTGGAGTATTGAAGATTGAATCCTTGGGTCTCTGTAGCGATTAGCTTAATCTGAACTCTGTTGAATATTTATAGACAGTGTGGTATGAACTGAGATTGTATTAGTACTTGAAATTTTGGAGCCCACTGTGGAGTGAGATACTATTAAGGTATTTTATTTTATTTACTACAAAGTAAGGAAAGAAAAGTACTAACAGAAGTGTGAACGAAGTGTTACTCCACCAAAGAGATCCTCTTACTAATGGAGTTTCCCTTGTATTTCCAGACCATAGAAATCATCATAAAAGTTTTCAACATTATATGAGTGTTTATAGCATCTATCTGATTTTTATCAATGCTCCCAGCCAAAATTAATAATTTAGATGGAGATACTCATTTAGTGTATCTCAACTTTTATTGATTTGTCCATTTCTTACTTACCCCTTTTCCCTCTGTCCCTCAACTCCTCCCCACCTTCCTTCCTACCTTCTTTACTCTCCTTCCATTAATATTTACTAAGTGAACCTATGTGCTAGATATTTCCATGGAGGCTGAGGACTCAGTCATTAATGAGGTAGTCCCTGGTTTCTGATAACATCAACCTAGAAAAAGCTGATCAGTACCTTATACTCAAGAGTGCAGCAAATACACAGGGATCAAAGCATTCATTCTTCTCAAGCAAGTGAAGCAAGTGATGCTTTATTCTAGGACCTGAATAGCATTTACATAATTTCTCTGAATGTGGACCCTCTGGGAGGGCTTCCCAAAATATCTATTAAACCCTATTTCTGCTTTTAGGTTGGCCTAGCCCTGTATCTGTCAACAACAAGGAGACTTTTAAAAAGCAGAATCCTCAGTCCTTTAATCTGGAGTGTAAGGTTTATTTATCGCACGGCCAAGGTATAACCACGTGGTAATCCCTCTAGTCTGAACTGTGTTTCTTCTTATATCCACTTACAACCCAGGCACAATTAAAAGCCAGGCTTGTTCACTGAAACTTTATTTTTAATAGCCCAAACTGGAAACAACCCAAATAGTCATCATATGTGAATAGAAACAAGAACTTTGGTATCTTCAGACAATGGTGTACCACTCAGCAATAAAAAGAACAAATAGCGTATACATGTAACAGTGTGGATAAATCTTAAAATAATTATGCTGAGTGAAAGAAACCATATAAATAAGAATATATACTATATGATTTCATTTATATAAACCTCTAGAAAATGCAAACTTACCTATACAACAGACAACAGACCTGTGCTGGAGGAGGGGGCTTGTGGGGAGGGTCTGGAGGGGAGGATTGTAAAAGATATCCTTTGGGAGTGATGGAGATGATCATAAGTGTGGTGATGTTTTAATTAGTATACACATATGCCAAAACTTACCACATTATATACTCTAAATATGTACAGTTTATTGAATGTCAGTTATACCTCAGCAAAGCTGCTGTTATGTTAAAACACAAGTTCCTATTTGTAATTGTTTGTTTGATCTCTGATTCCTCTAATAGACTAAGTGCCATGATGAGATAAGAGAACTTTTTCATTCAGTGATTTCTCCTCCAGTGACTGGTCCAAGGTGGGCTTTCAATAAACCCATGGTAAATGAAAAAAAAGTGGTAAGATACACTTCCATTGTACTATGTTATATTCTGGCTTTACTTTGATTCTCATATTAAATAGCTGGTCAGTTTGTAGAGTTAGTCATTGGCCATATTATTTCCCTTGTTGTAAAGCCAACTATATACAAATGTTCTTGAGGTATGTTTTTATTTTGAAAGGCAACTCCATTCCCAACTTTAAATAAGCCCAAACTCAACTACCAATTTTAATGGGAATTTATGTTAGAAATGAAAGCCAGGAAAGGTTAGTAAACATCAAGAGACAGCTAAACATCTTGCATGTAATATTCAGAGATAAGTTAGCTTCTAAAGGAATCCCACAGTGCATAATCCCATCTGGATAGGTGAATTAAAGTCATAATGAAATGACTAACTTCTGCTTTGCCAAGTGTTTATGACTACAAATGATGTCCATCACAGCACTGGGGAGACTTATTCAGCTTTCCTAGGTCTGTGATTATAGTCTCTGAACAGTGATGTGAAACAAAACTCAGTGAAAAGTCTCTGCACATCCCTTTCAATTGCTTCCAGTATCATCATTTTTAAATTCTGATTTTTTTTTAAGGCTTAGAGGTTGTTAGTTATTCAGACATCCAGTCTACAAAAATTTCAACTCTAAGCTATTTGAAAAATTATGAGGGATTTAAACCTGGAGTCTATCTTGGAAACTGGTCTATCATTTTCTTCCCAGTACCCATGATGGCAACACCAGCATGCATTAAAATGGTAAAAACGCACATTACTACAATCCCATAAACAACCTTCTATATAAATGTAAACACAGAGACCGAATTGCCTCAAAAGTCACAGCTCCTACTCTTTATCAGTGTTTTATATTCTCCATACTTATTCATTTCACTGACTCCCCACTGCACCACTTTCTCTGCTTGCCAGCTTCCCTCACCTTAAAATAGTTGTTGGAGCAGCTGCGGATGATCTCAATGACAATTGCTTTTATGATTTACTCAAAATCCTGACAATTTTTAGGTCTGGGAGAATAAAAAGCCTAAGATCTCTGGGGATATCACTGTTCAAGATCATATTTAATCTTCTGTACTATCTTCCCTCAGTACTTTTCTGTTTCAGTACACTGCCCCTGCAGTTGTGAAAGACACCTTCTGCTGTTCTTCCCCTCCTGACAGGTGTTATTTTGAAGCTCCATTCTTTTATTTCATTTGGTGCCCAAGAACATCTCAAAATTTTCTTTGGCTGCATTCTGCTAAGAATAATAGATGCCCTCAGTTTGCAGGGTATAATTTGTCCTCTTGCATTCATGTTTTAAGTTAACATTAACCTATCCAGTGAATATTTGAGGATTTAAAAAAAAATAAGTGGTCACTAATCTTGGCTTCTCTTGGTTGACAGCAAGAAACTGAGGAAATTAAGAAGGAATGGTTGGTCTACATTCCTTATAAATATACAAGGACTCCTAATTCAGAGAGTTTGTCAGTATGGTCTTATGACCTCTTGACAAGAAAGAATTGGATTGTCTAACTTTAAAAAGTCACCACTTCTACTGGAAAATTAGTAGAGAAAAATGCTTATTATGATTTGGTAAAAAAGTCCACAAATATACATAGATGTCAGATATTTAACATTAGCCTGAAGGTTTAAAAATATGGGTCCAAACAGTTCAAGTGTGTGTTCCTCATTTGCATGATAATAAACATTCCTTGTATTTTTCAAAGTGTTTATATAGGTTACTTATGGGTTATCAGAGTTTTATAAGTCTTTTAGAATGATTCTGAGTTAATTCCTATAAAGACATAACGGACCGTGGGTAGAGATGCCCTAAAAAAAGCTGGAGGAAATAATATATCTATAGTGTGTTCTAAGAGCTTACATGTTTCATTTTATTCCCAAAAAGAAGCCTGTTGAGTTTGTACTTTGATGATTCTCATTTTACCGATGAGAAAGTAAGAATACTGAAGCTTGGATAATTTGTAGGACTTTGCCGGGGATGTATGCCCCCAAACTAAAAAATTAGGCTGAGCTCCTGTCTGTAAGCACCAAGGCGTGTATCCATGTAGCCACCTTGTCACACTGACTTCACTTAGGATGCTGTGGAAGAAGGACATGGAGGGATCCCTCTCCATTTTGGATGCTTGCCATGAAGCAAGCAATGAAATGGTAGAACTTTTTAAATAGTGAGTTGAAGTGTGAAACTGGACTGGAAAAATGTGACAAATTACTGTTGTATTTTCAAATTTAACTATGAATGAGAGTAACTTGGGTGTCTTTGGAAAGACACTTTGGAAAAATCTTGCTTGGCCTCATGTTTGAAGATGATGGTTCACTAGGCCTTAGGGCTCAGAAAGTGAGAGGCAATTTAGAATCTTCCCCAGGTGGTTCTCATACTGCCTCAGGTTGAGAGACATCTGGTTTGATGTCCTTCAACGGACCATTTAAACTTGTGATTGTAAAAGATGTGACTCAATAGATTCTAAGAGCTAGTCTCCTCTCCCTAATCTGGACCTCCACCACTATTTCCCAAACCTCAGAAAAGCATTCCTTTGTTGTATGGCCCTTTTTCTTACTGAGATACAGAAGTTTTGGTGGGAGAAGGGTCATGCTTGGAGCCCGATCAGTCCTGCATAATTTGGAGACGTAGTGTGGTGACTGAAAGATAACATTATGTTAAAAGTTGAAAGCTTTTCTTTCACCACCACAAAATGGCTGTATTTTATCCATTCTTTTATATCCAGTTCTCACAAACATGAAGAAGGTTTTCAATATTGTTTTTCTATGAAGCTGGCATATTAAAACCTGTCATCAACATTCATTCAACAAACTTTTTTTGGCAGTGGGCTGCTGTCATGTATGGAACACCAGACACTGTGCTAGATGTTCAGGATAACTTGGTGAGCAACTAGATACAGCCCTTGCTCTAACAGCATGTATAACTGAATGACGCAAGCACACTAACCAAATAATTCAGAAATGTAGACCTACAAACGGTGAATTTCACTATCAAATGTTGGATTTGTATAAGAGACTTCTAGTTGTCTCCTAATACTTGTTTTTCTTATCTTCCACAGTAATAGAGTTTCTAGCTGTCCGTATACTACTCTTAATGAAGCAAACATTTGAACACTTTTTTTAAAGTGAAGGTGGCCAAGTAACAAAGTTCTGATCAACAGGATGAATGTGCAAGTATCATGTGGCAGTTTCTAGCATCCTTCCCTAGGAGCACCTGATGGATGTCCTTTGCCACTGTGTTTGTTCCCTTCCTCTCTTGCTGATTGGAATGTGTATGCTGGTCAGAGTTGCAAATTGGATATCCATTGGGATCGTAGAGTGAAAGTCTGGAAGGAGCCTGAGTCCCTAAGAAGTTTGGGGAACAAAGCCACCATACCATCTCTAGATTGCTTTTCTTAGGAGTTTTACAGGAAATTCTGAGAATAAATTGTAGGCATAAGGAGATTTGATCTAGTTTGGGGAGGCAAGAAAGGCTTCCCCAGAGGAAGTAATATTTCAGCATATGTTTGAAGGTTAGATGGGTGATGTGTTGAGGATGAGGTGAAGCAGAGGGGATGAAGGGTAATGGAGGATTTCAATCTAGAGAGACAAGGTTACTGTGAGGATATAATGCATGTGAAAATGATTTGAAAAGTAACATTGCTCTAACCATAAGACATTCTTATTATGAAGCCTGTGCTTCTCAGCACATGGTTCAAGGCCTGCTGGAATTAATTACCTGCCCACGTCTCACTATTTTCATCTCTCCTTGCCATTACTCCTTGCCATGGTCTTCTGACTAGGCCCATCAGTTTGTAATTCCCTTTTTGCATTCTTCTCTGCCAACCCATATCATTTTCAGAGGATGCTTTAAACTCTGCCTCCTTCACAGGGCATTTTCTTAATAACTCTTGCCCCACTCTGGAGCTATGATACCTAGAATTCTTTTACCCATTTCTGTTTGTACTCACCCTTAGGCCTCATGACTTTCCCTGTACTTTTTTCTCCTCTACTTCACTTATTCCACTTCCTATCTGGGTTACTGCAAGCCAAGGACAATGTCCTGCATTATATTTTACATCTGGGAATGCCTAGCTCAAACCTTTGCTCCTATACATTTTGGGGACTGAATGGCCTCAGTCCAGGTTGAAAGTTCTTTCTAGCTCTGCCTTGACTATAGATGTGGCCTGTTTAATGATGAGATTCTTTGAGGACCAAATATAATCATTTCTCATTTTGAAAGCTCCAATATTAAGGGTGGCCCTGAAAAATTCATCAGGGGAATAAAGTTTTGCTCGTCACTTCTGCTGCCCTAGAGGCCTTTGGATAATGATGGTGGATGGATTGGAGCTATGAGGGCCAAATGCAATATTAAATCTACTTTCTGTCTCTCTCTGGTCTGCCTGGTGAAATTTGATGTATTGAATTTTACATTTAGGAGCCAATTTCCTTTTGATAAATTCATGCTTTAGGCTATATGGCACTGACCACTGCGTTGGGGACATTCTGACAAATGAACAGGTATGCCTACAGAGTGCGTCACCCATGATATGGGTGGCTCCTCCTGGGGTTCTTGATCCTGGAGTGAATTTGATTCTTCTTACATACTGCTGGCTGTGAAACTAGATACAGAATACAGAAAGTTACTATCTTTGGGGACTTTCTTCCTCACCCCTGAACAACTGCACTTGAGTCCTTACATGGAAATGCAGTGTTAACCCTGAGAAGAAATACCTCAGCTATATAGACCCATAAGGGGAAGGAGTGACTGCAGATAGTTGAGCTTCCACATTATCAAGGGCTGACAAGGCCAATATAATCTTTTAAAAATTTTAACATTTAAAAAAAGTTTTTATTTGAGAGAGAGAGAGCTTGTGAGCAGGGTAGAGGGGCCTAGGTAGAGAGAGAGAGAGAGAGAGAGAGACAATCTTAAGCAGGCTCCATGCTCAGTATAGAGCCTGACACAGGGCTTTATCCCATGACCCTGGGATCATGACCTGAGCCAAAATCGAGAGTCAGACGCTCACCCAACTGAACCACCCAGGTGCCCCTATTTAAAGTTTTTGAGAAACTTTTTCTAAATCTTTTTATTTGCCTCTTTGCCTTTTAACCTAGGAAATAGGCAACATATTTCCACTTTTAATACATTTATTCAACTAACATTTGCTGAGTATCTATTAAATGATAAGTACTATGAACAAAAGTATAGAACACAAGTTGTCTCTAACCTTATAGTCTGGAAAGAAATTGGCAAACATTTTCTATAAAGGGGCACATAGTAAATATTTTTAGTTTTGTAGGCCACAGGGTCTCTGTCACAACTACTCTGCCATTGTAGTACAAAAGCAGCTATAAACCTAAATCCAATTTTATCTGTCAAACACCTCCTCATCATTAAGGTTCTGTTCAAAGGAAACACTTTATGTGAAACCTTTCCTGACCATGACAAATGGAAAAACTTATTCTTTTGCATTCTTGAATATTCCGTATAGCTGTTTCTCAAGGCACCTCTAACATGTGACTGCACCCATTTTTTTCCTCTTTGTCAAAGGTGATCCAGGCGGAGGGAACAGTGTCCTCAAGGGCGTGCAGGCATGGACTGTCATGGAATGTTTGCTAAACTGTGTGCCTGGATCAGAAGCTGTGAGGATTGGAGTGAAAGCAAGAGGTGCTAGTGTTGTGAAGAAAAGTGCTGGGAAGGGGCTGTGATCATGAGAGCTAGGAGTTGGTCAGACTATTTATATTGGATTCTGTGTAGAATTAGGTCTACTCAAGAGCTTGTTGGAAGGGAATATTTTGGGTTTCTCTTCCTCCATCCTCACCCTCTATGGATTCTCCCTGTGAAATAGTTTATGAATAGTACCCCTACCTCTCCCTCCTCCCCATGCCAATTCCACATCCAGATCCTGACTCATTAGTTTATTACCCTAGCGTTTGTGGCTCTTGACCCTGCATTAACCTATCGTTTTATTCTCTCTTCTCCCCCTTGTTCCAGTAAAAAGTGCTCCCTGCCTTGAACCTACTTCTTTTGGCACATATCACCTAGTCTCATAGTAATTAGTTTACTCGTCTGTCTCCTCTCTGAAGCTGTGACTTTGACTTATTTATCCTAGTATTTTCAGAGATGAGCACAGTGCCTGGTATACACAATTAACTCAGCCAGTGCATGAACCTAGGGAAGGTTTCAGTTTATAACCATTCTCCCCTCTTCCTAGAGTGTCTTTCTCATCTTCTTTCCAGCCCATGTTATTTCTCTGCTAGCTGCAGATACAACCCTCTCCTGCATGATGCTTTTTTTTTCTGATGGCAATTCTCCCTTCTCAGAGTTTCTTGTAGCAGGTTTTTAACTCTCCTTAGCCTTTGTATATAAGCATTGTTGCTTATATTTTAGTGATTTTTTATTCTATGGAGTGATCTCTTCCTTCTCTAAGACAGGATTGTCTGTGATACACAGTGTCTGCATCTTCCTTTGCTTCTTCTGAAGCATATTTGGTAATGCTTGTAATTAATAGGGGCTCAATAAGGTATTCATGGGATGGATAAGGGATCACACTTCCAGGAACAAAGACACTACAAGCATCACGCTGTCTGTTTTGTGCCAGACAAGCATGATTTTTATAGAAATAAACAGCATCATCTGCCCTCTTCCATTGTGGTCTGGTTTTGCTAACCTGGGAATAATTGAAAATAGACTTTCTGAAGAAAAAAAAAGAGAGCCCACAACCTCTGCATTCTCAATGCTAGAAGGGATTTACCTGTGGGGTCTATAAGCAACAATTTGCATCTTGGTTTATGTGAAGGATAGAAAGCTCGAGCATCTGAGTGGGGTTGCTGACGCAGCGGGGATACAAGAAACAGCAGAGGGAGGAGGAGCAGGGGCTCTGGGCCAGGATGAAGAAATTAATAATCCACTTATTATTCAGAACAGTGAATGGCTGCAGGCTATTGGCAAGAGGTTCAGCAATTATCTGATTAGCTGCTAATGTTACACCAAGAAACCTCTTCAAGACTGCACTTTTTTTGTTAAGTGACACAGAATGGCAAGAAGTTGCTATTTTGTGCAAAAAGCTGAGAGCCGCAGGTAGGTGGGCCATACTGAGACCCTGGTGGGCCGTCACTCTTCAAAGTTGGAAGCAAATGGCCCTTTTTGCTGCTGTTATAACTCTTCCTGGAAATATCAGCTTCTCTATAGCACCATAACTCAAATTTAATATGAGAGCTGAAGTTGTTTTCCTTTTCATTTTGAGCTCTTGCTTAGAACAGGAGGGCCAGGTATCTATCTTTTCTGTGGGAACTTTGAAAACAGCCTTGCATATCTCTTCTGGTGACAAGAGAGCCAGGCCAGGGTAGGATTCTCCCGTTCCTTTGTAATGTAGATTCAAAGCTCACCAGCCTCAGAGGTCCCCTCTAGGTACTCTCAAAATGCCCTCATTTTAAAGCCAAATGCCACCATTGTGACAGGCAAGTCTTTATTTGTCCCACCCTCCCCCAAACTCCTGTTTTTCTTGAGGACACTGGTCACTTGAAATAGTCACCAAAAAGTCTTGGAAAGCTCACTCTGTCTTGAGAGAACTTGATTAAGATTCATTAGGACTAGACTGTGTGGGTTGGTAGTAAGCCATTTTTCCTAACATTTGAAAATAAACTCAGTTCTCAGTAACATAAATATAAATGTGAAAGTACTTATGTTTAACTGGCAGTGATAAGCAGAACCATAATCACAATGGACCCCCCCCCCCTTAGTTTGTGTTCCTGATGATTCAGGAATCTTAGGATATCTGTGTAATAATGTTGAAAGGCAATTTCTTATTTCTACTGATAATATCCTGAGTTTTCTCAGCAAATTCTACTCCATCTTTCAATTCCCAGCTGTAAAATCTTCCCACCCTCTTCTAGAACACGCTAGTCGGGGGAGTGATTTCTCAAATGCAAACATCTGATGTAACTTTTTAGCGAGATAAAAAGTGAAGCCAGTATCAGGCAAAAGTTAACCAGGAGAACATTCACATAAAAGTCTTTCACTTTGTCACAGTTCATGAAACAGAGGTGCTTTGAAAGCAAAGGAATTTTTGCAGCTGAAAAGGCCTTTAAGTAAGAAAATCAAATCCTGTATAGAAGTATTACACTAGTGCTATTTCCAAAATTGGTCAATGGGAAGTCTTTTATGTGGATATCAATTACACTATGGCTAAAAAGTCAATTATGTAGTAATTGGAGGATAAATTAATGTATTTTCCTTAGGTAAATTCCAAGTCATGTTTGAAATACACCTCTTCATTGTTGTATTCTTGACATATGGAATTAATTTTACCTATATAATGGTATTCATTAAATGTAAAGGTTTAGTAATAAATGTCTTATTCAAATTCAAAAACCACAATATAAAAAACAAAGAGGGGGCTGAAGTTTTAGCTGATTCTACTTTATTTTCCGTTACTAACCTCATGAGCTAACCCTCTCCTCATCCCCTAAAATGAATATGATTATCAAGTTTTGAATTTACATTTTCTTAACAAAATGCATTAAGAGTAAAAAATTGATTCCTACTTTGTTGTTATGGGAGCTTTGTTTCAGTAAGAATAACAAGGGAAAGCAAGTTTGAGCTGAGAACTCATATTGTTCTACATGTATCATTTCTGCAGTCTTTCCCTGACACTCCATTCCCTTTCCTGTGTAAGCACACTGTCTTGTTTACAGAGGCAACAATATTATTGAAACAGCAGGCTCAGTAAGGGCTGTGTCCTGCAGTACTTCAGAGTGAAGAGAGTCCTGCTAGTATCCCAAATAGCAGATATCTCTAGGAAATCAGGAAGTGATCTCAAGGACTCTCTCCAGTGTTTTGCACAGACTGGGTTGACTGCCTGATTGCCAAGTTCATCTTCCTCTGGGATGCAATCAATTTCTGTTCCATCCCCAATACCGCCTTTCTGTTAATACCTGAAATCTAGAAACTGGAACATACTAAAACTATCATTGCTTATCCTTAAAAGGAAAATAAACTTCTAGGTTTGGAGTTACAATTCCAAATGCTGTATCATATTCAATTATTTATTCATTAAACAAATGATTATCCCATGTCTACCTAATATGTTTCAGACAGTATTCCCTTTGGGAAAATATCAAAAGTCACTTCTTTATGTAGAAGATTAAAATGTAAATATTTAAAATATTCTCTGTTATAGATATCTAATATCATTTACTGATCTTAAAAAAAGAGATAAAAAATAGAAAATAAAACTATATCAAACATTTTGGGTTTTAACTGAATAATCAATTTCTAACATGTGAGCTGCAATTTCAATTACAAAATGTATTGCAGCCTGTGACATATTAGAACTCTTTTTGTCTGTTTCCCCTTCTAGTTGTAAATGCCTTCATTCATGTCAGAGAGATTGTTAATCGTTACCACCATAAGCTCTGCAGTACCTTAGGAAGCACTTTGCACACTGTAGGAAGAATATAATGCTTACTGAATTGAGTGGGAAAGATGTTACAGATGTGCCAGTGGGCTGTAGTTCTTTTCAAGATGTCCTTGTGCTAAGCCATTTCCCAGTGTAACTGTTAAAGAAAAAGAGAAGCAGTAGAAAGTATGCATGAAAATGTGAGCTGGGGTTAGTGGGACAAAATTCATGGCATGATATGATTAAAGACATGTTCCAGTCAACTTGTGAATGAAAGGAAAAAACGGAGTGATGTCCCATAGTGTTGTCCAAACTTGAAATTTCATGGATGCTGAGAAATGCTCTGCAGTTGCTTTACATCTGACATTTGCTCTGATGTTGAATTATTGCACTGGTTATAAAGATGAAACCATGTAGTGATAATTTACAATTTATAAACATGTAAATAAAATAAAACTACAGTTTCTCAAGACAGAAAATTTAATAACAGAAAACTTGCAGACTTGGAGAATATGATTGAAAAATACTGGAGTGTAGAAAGAATTTACTGGGCTGTGGTCTCACCCAATTCTGCTGTTGAATGGCTTCCAGTTGGGCAGACCCCTAACACCCTCCATCATTTCTCTACCTGTAAAGTGAATGACGTGTCTCTGGGGCAAGTTAATCTGCTCGAAACAGACTGGTTCTTCTCATTTGTATATTTGGATTGAGTCTCTATTGAGGCAAGTTGAGGACAATATGGGAAACCACTTATCTTTTCTCTAGAACACTCCTCCAGATAATCAAGAAGGCTGATATTCCACACAAGGATAGTGGAGTCCTGAGTATTTCAGGACAAATGCAAAAAGTGTTTTCTATGCCTATAGTAATGTCAAACCTTTCTGTGTCTCTGCTCCCCTGCCAAACAGAATCAATATTAGGTTAGGTGTGTCTCTATGTGTCTTTGTGTGTGTATGTAAGGTCACATGTTTAAAGAGGGTTGGGAAACTTTTTAGTGCTAAATGCTAAAGAGCTAAAATATAGCAAATTGATCAAGTGAGGTGCTTCCAGGTGTGTTATGTAGACCTCAAAAAGTAGTTGTTTTGTAATTATAGAAGCCATATTTGGTACTAAACAGAATATACTTATCTTCCTGGTCAGGAAATCTCCACAGTTCTTCAAAGTGATATGCATTTGTCTAAAAAGTTGTTGATAGAAGATCTGGAGTTTGCTTTTATTAATTTTGTGAGCCAATATTTCAACAATTGATGAGTCATCATATAACAATTTCATTTTATAGAAACTTGATATTTACTTAAAATTTAAATGTCCAATACAATTTATCTGGAGTACTAAGTTAAGGATAAAATACTTGAACTCAGAGTAATAATCATAACACACTTGAATGGTAAGAATGCCCAGCTCCTATAGAAAAAGTAGTTGTGCAGACCTGGTATTTTGATTGGAGACTTAAATATTTCCAAGTATCTTCAACATTCATTCTTTCAGCATATAATGCCTGAGAGCTCACTTTGTGTCAGGCACTATTCTAGGTGCTAAAGACAGAGCAATGAAAAACAAAACAAAACAAAACTATATGTAGGAAATCCAAAAGAATGCACCCAAAACTGCTAGAACTGTTACATGAATTCAGTAAAGTCACAGGACAGAAAATCAATGTACAGAAATCTATTGTTTTTCTATATACTAATATCGAAACAGCAGAAAGAGAAGTTAAGAAAACAATCCCATTTACAATTGGACCCAAAATAATAAGATACCTAGAAATAAACCTAATAGGTGAAGGATCTGTACTCTGGAAAATGTAAAACAATGATGAAGAATTTGAAGATAACACAAGGAAATGAAAAGACATCCCATGCTCATGGATTAGAAGAACAAATATTGTTAACATGTCTATATTACCCAAAGCTATCTACATATTTAATACAATCCCTATCAAAATGCCATTATCATTTTTCACAGAACTGGAACAAACAATTCTAAAATTTGTATGAAATCATGAGAGACTCCAAATAGCCAAAGCAATCTTCAGAAAGAGAGGCAAAGTGGGAGGCACCACAATTCTGTATTTGCAGTTACATTACAAAGCTGTAGTAATCAAAACAATGTGGTTCTGGCACCAAGTAGACACAGACATCAATGGAGCAGAATACAAAACCCAGAAATAAACCCACATCTATACAGTCAATTAACCTTCGACAAAGCAGGAAAGAATATCCAATGGGGAAAGGACAGTCTCTTCAACAAACAATGTTGGGAAAACTGGACAGCAACATGCCAAAGAAAGAAACTGGACCACTATCTTACACCATTCACAAAAGTAAATTCAAAATGGATTAAAGACCTAAATGTAAAATGTGAAACCATAAAATATTCTAGAAGAGAACACAGACATTAACCTCTTTGACATTGACTGTAGCAACTTCTTTCTATATATAGATATATCTCTGAGACAAAGGAAACAAAAGTAAAAATAAACTGTTGGGAGTACATAAAAACAAAAGTGTCTGCCCAGCAAAGGAAACAAAAAAACTAAAAGGCAACCTACAGAATGGGATAAGATATTTGCCAATGACATATCCAATGAAGGGTTAATACCCAGGGTATAAAAAGAACTTATAAAATTTAACAACCAAAACCCAAATAATCCCATTAAAAAATAGGCAGAAGACATGAGCAGACATTTCTCCAAAGAAGACATAGAGATGGTCAACAGACAAATGAAAAGGTGCTTGACATCACTTTTCATCATGAAAATGCAAATCAAACCTGCAATGAGATATCACTTCATACCCATCAAAAAGGCTAATATCAACAACACAAGAAACAGAGTCTTGGATGACAAGGGTATGGGAAAAAGGAACCCTTGTGCCCTCTTGGTGGGACTATAAACTGGTACTGTCACTGTGGAAAAAAGTACGGAAGTTCCTCAAAAAGTTAAATATAGAACTACCCTGTGATTGAGCAATCACACTACTGGGTATTTACCCAAAGAACACAAAAACACTAATTCAAAGGGGTACATGCCTCCCTATGTTTATAGAAGCATTATTTACAATAGCCAAAATATGGAAGCAGCCCATGTCCTCTGACAGATGAATGGATAATGAAGATATATATATATGTATGTATATATATATATATATATGTGTGTGTGTGTGTGTGTATACACACACACACAGACACACACACACAAAATGGAATACTATACAGCCATAAGAAGAATGAATCTTGCCATTTGCAATGTCAAGATGGAACCACAGAGTATAATGCTAAGTGAAATAAGTCATTCAGAGAAAGACAAATAGCATATGATTTCACTCATATATGGTTTTTAAGAAACAAAATGAACAAGCAAAGGGGAAAAAAAGAGACAAATAAAGAAACACGCTCTTAGCTATAGAGAACAAATTATACCAGAGGGGAATTGGGATAAGGGATGGGTGAAATAGGTGATAGGGATTAAGGAGTGCACTTGCGATGAGTACTGGGTGATGTATGGAACTGTTAATTCCTATATTGTATACCTGACACAATATAACACTGTATGCTAATTAACTGAAGTTAAAAGAAAAAATTATCTTGAGAATAAAAATAATATTCCATAAGTACAATCTACAAGTATTGATTAAGAGTTATTCTCGTATGTAATAGATTAAATGGATTAATTGGGTAAAAAAAGAGAAAAAGAACAGTTAAATTCATAGAGTGCATAGAGAGAGGAGAAGGAAAATAAAATTAAAAATATGTACCAAATAGTGATAAATACTGTGGTACAAAATAAATCAATATAACAGGAGAAGTAACTATACTGAGCCACCAGGAAAGGTCTTGTGGATGCGGTGACATTGGAGACATAGAGGGAATGAGGGATGCCATATGCAGATGCCTGGGTGAAGTATTTCAGGCCAAAGAACAGGAGATGTAAAGGCCCTGAGTTAAGACTGTTAGAAAGGACTCGCCTGAGTCTGTGCTTTCTGAGTGAAATAGGAAGCAAAGTCATTGGGATGTGGGTGGGGAAGGAAGTATTAAAGATTTGAAAAGAAAGGAGAAGACATGCAGGTCTTCTAAGGTCTTCTATGATCTTGGGATAAATAATGGAACATCTGAAAGCCTATTTCTTGCAATGGTCTCTTGCAGGATTTCTTGCAAATGGTTTATTGAGGAAAGACTCACAGAGGAAACTGGTAAATAAGTTGGGGAAACAGAACAGATAGAAGACATCCAGAAAGAATGAAATGTCAGGTAAAATTCCCATGGAATCTATCAAGGAAACTCAGGACTGTAATGTAAGTCTCAGGATTGCCTTAACCTTAGGAAGTGAGCTGGTGCTTTCATATTCTTAAACTCGTCAATTGTTGGTTAAAGATTTTCCCAGGAGCATGTGCATTCCCAGGCTTTGAGCTTTCTATGCCTGTGAGCCAAGTGGCCTACAATAGTTGGAGAACAAACTCCTACCACCACCAAAAATCAATCAATCAAGCAATCAATCAATCAATGCACAGGTACTAGCTCTTGGAAGCAGAAGTATACCAAAAGGAAGCAGGAGACATACACAGAGTTTTTTGAAAGGATCCAGGGCAATATGAATTGAGCAACTGTTTCATTCTTCCTTAACTTTCATCCACAGAATCCAATTTATCAGTAAAAACTGTCAATTCTAACTCTAAATACATATTCATTCTCAACTCAGCAGAAAGATGTCCTCAGAGTATAAATCACATTGTGTCATTCCTTGGCTTAGAATACAATCCAAATTTCTCATAAAGGTCTTCCAGCTCTCCCCTCATCTCTTCCATCTATGTGTCTGACTCATCCCTTATTTTCTCCAGCAGCATTTTAGTTAAAGTTCTTTGAATGTACCAGCTACTCAGGCATTCCCTAAGAACTCTTCCCATCCCCTCTTGCACAGACACTGCCCCTCATCACTATTCTAATCACTGTGTGATTGTTTTTATTCCACATACAGTGTAAGCCTCATGAGGACAGTGACTACTGCACCACCACTTCTGGCACAGAGTTAACACTCAGTAAATAATTCACGGACTAGTGAGTTAATGCCTGGGTGGATTGGCTGTTGGCTATTGGTTTCTTGTCCTTAGCACAGTTAAAATAGGAAGATTTACTTCCTGCTACATATTCCTGATATACCTTCCTCTTCTGGTTTTGACTGAGTTTAAATCCTGATGCCTTCTAGAGGTGCACAGTCACTGTGATCTTTGCCTAACTGGCTATGAAGTGAGAGAGCAGTGAATGTTTGAGGATTTTGATAAATTCAATTATTGTGTTAAGTATACAATTACTACTCAATGGGCAGTGTTTGTAGTCATTACAATAAACACATCATTTCTTTGCATATGTGCCTTTGATTATTAATAATTTTTATAGTATGTTTATTTGTTGTTGCTCTACAAGTGACTTAACCACTGGGAATTTGGAAATACAAACCACTGCCCTGGTAATTTGAGCTCATAAAGAGATCCTTAAAGAAAACCCATTGGACACCAAATCATAATTCACTCAAATTCATTTAAATGGTTTCCTATAGATGATTTCTTAACAATGGAAATAGCCAAAGTGTTTTAAAATACACATTAAAATAATTAGAAATGTTATGTTTGCTTAAAACAATACACTTTTAAGCTTGACATGGAACTTAACAGATCTCATCTCTGGTGATGAATGATTTGTATCTGTTCTCTTACGTGGCATACATATTTACCAGTGGCTAAAGTTTAGGCCATTCTTAAAGCTTGATTTTATTTAAAATATCTAGAGGGAAACATTGATCCCACATTTTAAATTTTATACTCAGGAAGCTGATTGATTTCTAAATTACTTTGCTACAACTTAAAATTTTTAGGATTTAAAATCCCACAAAGAAAAGATTTTCAGGTTATGAGGAAATTTTAATGCTCAGTGCCCAAGTCACTTTTTATTATTAAGCTAGACACTTGGGGAGACCATTAGCTCTTTTCACTGCCAAAAAACCACTGGTGCATTGCAGCTGCACTCAATCTAACTGTGGTCTGACCTCACCTGAAATTTCAAGAATCCTGGTTTTTGATATGGAAGCAATATGTTTGTTTATGACTCTGAGAGTGAGGCATAGGCCCAGAGGGCTTGTTCTCTCCTAGTTTGGACTGTTCAAGGCTTCTGCAGCATTAACACCTCCGAGAAGCTGACATCAGAGGAAAAAACCCAAATTCCACTGAGCAAGCAGGTTTTTAAAACTTTATTGAGGTATAATTTACATATCATAAAATTCACTCACTTTAAATGTATAATTCAATGATTTTTTTGTAAATTAACTGAGTTGTGTAACATTTTTATCACTCCCATAAGATCCTTCATGCTCATTTACAGTTAATCCCCATTCCCACCCCCAGCCCAGGCAACCACTAATGTACTTTATATCTCTGTACATTTGGCTCTTTTGAACATTTGTTATAAAGGGAAGCATACACTTTGTCATCCTTTGTGTCTGACTTTTTTCATGCAGTATAATATTTGTGAGGTTCATCCGTGTTGTAGCATATATCACTGCTTTGTTCCTTTTTATTGTTGAATAGCATTCCATTGCATGGATATCTGACATTTTGGTTATCCATTCACAACTTGATGAACATTTGGATTGTTTCCAATTTTTGGCTATTAAGAATAATGTTGCTGTGAACATTCATGTGCAGCTTTTTGTGCAGACATAAAGTCTTCATTTCTCTAGGAGTGGGGTTGCTGGGCCTCACGGTAGGTTTTATGCTAGGTTGAACACTTTAGAAGCTAAAAAAAATTTTTTGAGTGCATGGCTTGGTGAGTTGCAGGGTTTACAGAGATGAATGTGAAGAAACAAGTCTTTTTTCAAGAAGCTTATGACTCATAAAAAGATAAAACAATTTTATAAATCATTAGACTCCTAGAAATCATCAGACTATGAGGGAGAATGTGAATACCATAGAAAGGATCTAAGAGTTTCTAAAAAAAAAAAAAAAGAAAAGAAAAGAAAAGAAAAAAGAAAAAAAGCTCTTCTCAATTGTAAGTAGAGAGAGAATGTGTTTTGAAAAGTCCTCTGAGATATGTCTTTGGGAATAGTTTATAAAGATTTTAGGTTGATGACAAAATAAAGTAAGGAGAAAGGAAAATGCACCAGTGCTGAGTAAACTGCAAGCTGCCTAGTACAGCAGGAAATTCAAGTGGGACCTTTCAGTCTTTTTTGGTTGAGTTCCAAGGCCTGGGTCATTGCGATAGAGGCCATTCTCCAACATTCTAAATCGAGTCACCATGGACCTACAGAGGATGTAAGAAATTATAAAAGCTACTCTGCCAGCAACCAGCTATCAAAGAGTAGGATCTGAGACTTAGAAAAAAAATGAAATAAATTGGATGAGGGAGAATTTTCTCCACTGTAATTGTTTTTGAGCTTTCCATTTCCCACTTTCACTCCATCAGAAAAAAGGGAGGGATGATTTTTTTCCAGATTCAGGTCAGTTACAGGTACTTCAAGGAGGCCATATGGTCACTTTGATGTGTGTCTCCTGGGTTTTTGGCTTGAAGGAGCAGAGAAAACTAGGGCCATTTTGGGTGCCAACTGGACTCGTGCTGCCTGAAGTGAGTGAGGTGGGAGACTTTGACAGGCTGAGCAAATGAGTGAGTTGGCCAATGGTTATTTTAACAAGGATCTTGTCCAATAGGACTATGTGGTAGAGCAAAGGAGTATGAGAGGGAGTCTGGATAGCACGGAATGCCTGAATCCCAGAGGCTGAGGGTTGGGGTCTTAAGAACCAAGCAGGACAAGGGACATTGCTTATGTCATGGGTTCTCCCAAAAAGCCCATAGAGCCCCTGCAAAAGAAAGAACCAGGCCGTGTGCCTCCATCACCTTCAAAGGGAGCCTGCCCAACATCACCTATGTAACACTGAGTTGGGTTTTTCTCAAAAAAAAAAAAAAAAAGCCCCATAGTAAACCCCTCACTTCCTCAATCTGAATCTGGGGTGGAGCTGAGAGGCCGTGGCCAGTTAGTGGGAGAAGGTAGGGCTAAAAGAGAGAAGTCATCCACACTGGTCTTCTCTCATTTCAGGCTTCAGAGCCTGAAGCCCACACGGCCTGGGAAACTAGGGAAGCTTTCAGTTCAAGGAAGGGGCTGGATAGAAGTTTTCATTATCACTGTGGATAACACTTTTAATTATTAAAATAAAACTGTTCTTGAGATTGAAGGAGGCTGGAGGAGTATTTATTATTCACAAATGACTAAGTGGGCTATGAGACCAGCTTGGGATTTCACACAAAAGCAGAGAAAGAATCGTTGGAAGCATGTTTAGTGGCAGAGTGCTGGGGAAGGAGTGTCCTCTGCTTACACTTGTTGTCCCTACCACTTGTAGCTCATTCAATATAATGATTTATGAGGGTGTGTTGGGGGGAAGTGGATGAAATAGGGGAAGGGGATTAGTTAATACATGAAGAGGTACAATCTTAGAGTTGTAAAATAATTGAGACAAGGGGATGCAATGTACAACATTGGGAATGTAATCAATAATATTGTTAATAGCTTTGTATGGTGACAGATGGTAGTTAGACCTCTTGTGGTGACCATTTTGTAATGTTGGTAAATATGGAATCACTATGTTGTACACCCAAAACTAATACAATTGTATGCTGGTTATTCCTTAAAAAATTAATTAAAAATTAAAAAAAATCAAATAAAAAAAACAATATAATGATTCTAGGACTTGTGTGGAATGTTAGTGGGCCACAAAGATAAATTGGGACCAAACTAGAAAGCTCTTATAAGCCACTTGGAGGAATTTACACGGGCAGAGAGCAGATATAGAACAATAATTATATGTTAAGAAGATTAACATGGAAGTTGGGTATAGAGTGCTTTGATAAGATAGAGTTCAAAATCCACAAATTTCTGAAGATTATGGACTAGTCAGAAACACCTGATGAGATTATGATGGTGGTAAAAACAAGTTGGACTCCTTTAAAAGAGATATTTATAAGACATCTTTGCCTTTTGAAGTAAGCAGAAACTTGCACACCCATTTTTTTTTCTTGTTGTATTTAACAACTTAGCTCTCCAGAGAATCCCCTGGCAGCTTGAAAGAGTTAATGTTCCATCCTAAGCACCTCAGCACAAGGGACTTCTGAAAATGGGTGGCAAGGAAGAGAGAAGTTAGTCCATTTATTCACTGAGCGCCCACAGGGCTGTGAGTAAACTAAGCAGATTAAAGAAAAAAAAAAAAACTCAAGGAGGGGAAAGAGATGGATATGTATCACCTCACTGCCAAAATCTGAAACCAAACATCATGTTTCTACATATCTCCACTCCCCCAAAGACCAAGAGGAAATGAAAAAGTTCAGACTGTAAATGTCAGTGAACTGCTAGATTATAGAGTTAGTAGCAAAATATATTTGCAAGCCTTAATGCAGTTAAGCAAAGCTTCTGGGAGAAGCTGGAATTTTCTGAGAGAAGGTTTGATTTTCAATCAGTGTACTCAGGCTATTATTAGAAAAATAGGCTTGATGTAGGCGAGGGTGTGGCAGGGATGACCCAGGCCCCATTTAAACATGGTTTTCACTTCCATTTTTTAAGGAACATTCAGGCCTACTCACTCCC
Source organism: Cryptoprocta ferox (assembly GCA_028646485.1). Lineage (NCBI taxonomy): Eukaryota > Metazoa > Chordata > Mammalia > Carnivora > Eupleridae > Cryptoprocta > Cryptoprocta ferox. Next base: position 41,991,252 of record CM053568.1, read on the forward strand.
CATTCCACTATTGGGGAGAGACATTTGGATACTCTGAATGGCTAGGCCTGTATGATTTGTATGCCTCTGTCTTCAAGGCTTCTTTAATCTCACAAATCAATACACCTCAGACCTGGCCATGTCTCCCCTCAGTTTCTTCATTTGAAAAAATAAATTCTTATAGTTCCACCAAGAAGCTGTTCATAGTATAGCTACGGTTTATTGAGTGCGGGACGACATTTGACATACTCTATCTCATTTGGTTCTGGTGGAGCCCAGCAGGAGGGAGGAGCCCAGCAGGAGGGAGGTGAAGGCAGGAGGGGCCTTCACACGTGAGGAAACAGATTCTGAGGATTGCCCAAAAGCACACAAGTTAGACAAATGATGGATCAGGCTTAAACCCAGGGCCATGTCATCCCGAAGGCTGCTCTGTCTATAGTGAGTCAGTGTCAGAAACAAAACAACCCCAGTGATGCAGAAGTGATACCCACTGCTGGAGCCACTCACTGCCACCCTAACCTAACACCCAAAGGCTTTTCTGTGGTGGGGAATGAACCCGTCTATTTGTACAAGCACATCTTATGGGCATCTTCTTGTAACAGTCTTGGTGTCACCTATTTACATCCTACTTCTAAGTGTTTCCAAGAATACATAGGAATATATCCATTTTCTTCCCTTTTACTTTTTCTAAAATGCTTACCTTTAATTCCTAAGGAGTTAATTTGGTCTTCCATGTCCTTAAATACTGTGTGGTGTGCTTTTATTTCAGGGGTATTTAACTTGTGCATACTGAAGTGAGATTTCCCCCTTCTTTCCTCATTTACAGATCTTTTTTCTACCTCTTCTACCTCTAGTCCTCTATTTCTTTTTTTAAAGTTTATTTATTTATTTTGAGACACACGGGGAGAAAGAGAGAGAGAGAGAGCGCGCGCACAACACAAGTAGAGAGAGACAATCCCAAGTAGGCTCCACATTGTCAGTGTGGAGTTCGACATGGGGCTTGAACTGACAAACCATGAGATCTAAGCTGAAGTTGAACACTTAACCGACTGAGCCACCCAAGTGCCCCTAGTTTTCTATTTCTGTTTCTTGTAGTTTTTCTTGATTGCCTCCTATGCTGTGTTGGTCAAAGTCCTTTTCTTTGCCCTTCATCTACTTTAATGTCACAAGGTATTCTCTCCTACCTTCATTTTTCCCTCTGAACTTCAGATAATCTCACTTTCTCTGGAGGGAGCTCATTGTATCCCTCTTCTCTCCTCTTCCAGCTTCTTCAGCTTTTAGAATCAATCAAGCGTGGAGTTAAATCACCACCACTGGAATTACAATCCTATACATTGTGAGACATTGGACAATTTACCTAACATCTTAAACCAAAGTTGTCCCATGAATAAAATATTTTCTTCATAGTGTTGTTAAGAATAATAAAATGCATAATGTGTATAATGTTTCTGGTTTATAGCAAGTTTTCCTCTTTTGTTCTTCTATGCCTTATCCTTACTTTACAGTTATATGCTAACATTTTTGCTTTTTTCTCAAGATCCTTTTCTTTTTTCCAGTGAGAGTTGACACTGACTATGGTTGAAGAAATAGATCTATGTTTTGCATGGCTGCTCTGAACATGACCTATTATTATTACAGCCTATTGCTGCTGTTATGACTTTAAAAATTAATTGTGCCAGTATTTGTTGATTTTTAAAATATGTAACAGACACCAGGGATACAACAGTGAACAAAACCAGCAACAATTCTTACCTTCTTCTTTTTTAATTTTTTTAATGTTTATTTATTATTGAGACAGAGAGAAACACAGCTTGAGCGGGGGAGGGGCAGAGAGAGAGGGAGACACAGAATCTGAAGCAGGCTCCAGGCTCTGAGCTGTCAGCACAGAGCCCGACGCCAGGCTCAAACCGACAAACTGTGAGATCATGACCTGAGCCGAAGTCGGACTCTTAACCGACTGAGTCACCCAGGTGCCCCAATTCTTGCCTTCTTGAAGCTTACATTCTTTTGAGGTTGGGGGAGTGAAAATGGGTTGGTGAACCCTTCAAGGTATTGAGAGGATGATGCAACTTGAAGAGGGTACGGAAACCCCTCACTACCTCCCATCCTGATACCTTGCCCTATGTATCTCTTCTATTTGGCAAAACAACAACAACAACAAAACACATAATAAATAATTTACACACAGAATTCATACCTTTCACAAAAACTAATTAAAAAAGGATAATAGACCTAAATTCAAAATGCAAAACTCCTAGAAGATAACATTGGAGAAATTCTAGATGACTCTGGGTCTGTTTGATAGCTTTTTAGATAGAACACCAAACACATGATCCATGAAAGGAATAATAAATTAGACTTCAGTATAATTTAAAAAAAATCTGTTCTGTAAAAGACGCTGTCAAGAGATAAGAGGATAAGACACAGACTGGGAGAAAATATTTGCAAAAGTCTTATCTGATAAGGGACTGGTATCCAAAATATACAAAGAACTCTTAAAATTCAACAATAGGAAAATGAACAAAATGGTTTAAAAAAATGGGCAAAAGATCTGAACAGACTCCTCAAAAAGAAGATATATAGCTGGTAAATAAGCATATGAAAAGCTGCTCAACATCATATACCACTATACACCTATTAGAATGGCAAAAATTCCAAACACTGACAACACCAAATGCTAGTGAACCCACGGAGCACCAAGAATTCTCATTCATTGCTCATGGGAATGCCAAATGGAACAGCCACTTTGGAAGACAGTTGGCAGTGTCTTATGAAACTAAACACGTTCTTACCATATGATTCAACAAACACTCTCCTTGATATTTACTTAAATGAGTTGAAAACATTATGTGCACACAAAAACCTGCACACAATTGTTTACTGCAACTTTGTCATAATTGCCAAAACTTAGAATCAACCAAAATGTTCTTCAGGGGATAATTGAACTGGATAAATAAACTGTGTTACATCCATTTTATGGAATATTATTCAGTGCTAAAGAGAAATGAGCTATCAATTCACAAAGAGATATGGATGAAACTTAAATGCCTGTTGCTTAGTGAAAGAAGCCAATATGAAAAGACTACATATTGTAGAATTCTAACTATAAGACATTCTTGAAAAGGCAAAACTATGGAGACCATTTTTTTACTATCAGTGTTTGCCAGAGGTTACAGGGGGAGAGAGATGAATAGGCCAAGCATAGGAGATGTTTAGAACAGTGAAACTATTCTGTGTGATACAATAATGGTGGATACATGTCATTATGCATCTGTCCAAACATACAGAATATACAACAAGAATGAACCCTAATGTAAACTATAGACTGTGGGTGATAATGATGTGTCAATGTACTTTCACCAGTTGTAACAAATGTACCACGCTGGTATGGGATGTTTTTAGTAGGGAAGATTGTGCATCTCAGGGTGGAGGGACAGTGGTATAAAGTTAACTCTCACTTCTTTCCACTCAATTTTGCTGTGAACCTAAAACTTGTCTGACATATAAATTCTACTTAAAAACACAGAATGCATATTTTCTGCATGTCTTCTGACAGTATTCTAATCTCACCTAATTTTTGAGTTATTGGCATGAGTGACTGTGGAGTGTCCGTACCCTACAGTTTTTGTTGCCAATAACAGCAATGGCCAAATGTTTTCCTTATTAGCAATAATTATTCTCTCAACTCACTCCGTGATGATGTTGTAAAATCTATTTAGGTGTCATAATAACTCTATAAGGCAGATAGAACATCTGATATTTTCTCTGTTTGATTAAAGAGGAAGCTGGTTTGCAGAGAAGTTAAGTGACTTGTAGGTCACAGAGACTGTTAGAGGGAGAGACAAATTAGATCTCCAATTCTCTTATTCCAGTGCTGGCCTCTTTCTCTAATATTATGCAGTAAGAAAACTTATAGTAAGTTAATCTATTCCCTATATTTCCATAGCATGTGGTGTAATTTACAGTGTGCTTTTATTGCACACCAAAGAGTTGGGATGTTTAACAATTGCATTCAGATGAACTGGATGATAGTAGTGCCTGAGGGTATAGGACCCATGTGACTTTTATGCAAGAGATGAATCTTCTGAGGTCCACTCCAATATGTATATTATACTTATTTGAAAAGCTAACATTGCTTTCTCTTGAAGGACAACAGAAATTCTCAGAGTATTGAAAACAGAGAAAGCACAGCAGGGATATGTAAGTAGAGATGGGACATTTCCATGTAACCCTCCATAATAACCCAATTTAAAAACTCAAGTTTGAGCAATTGCTGACAAAGGAAGAGTATTTTATACAACCATGAAATGAAGAAATATTGGGAAGTGAATTTAATGCCCAAATCTTAGCAATGGCACAACAGAACACCAATTGAATCAAACAAGAAGCAATTTTTTGTAGCAACACCATCTAAGGATTTTCACTTTTTTTTTTTTTTGTCAGTGTAGCAGGATTGACATTTGGAGCAGAACTTCCATTCTTCCTTGATAATAATGGGATATTTGTTGGTCACAGTCACCTGATTAAAGACAGTATTTCCCGCCTTCTTGGAAGTTTTATGTGACCATATGACTAAAGTCTAGCCAATGGGTTGTTCCAATGAGTTGGAAGTGGTATGTGCAAGTTTCCTGTTGTGCTTTAAAAGGAAGCAGCTTGACTTTGCTTCCCAGTCTAGAATGAATATGTGATCATGGGAGCTGCCACATTGAACCACAAGGTGAAGCCAGGTGTTGATGGCAGAGCAAGAAGATAGAAGTCCACCAACCTGTATTTTACGTGAGGGAGAAATAAACCTCTGTCTTCTTTAAGCCAGTATCATTTTGGGGGCTGTTCTATCAACTGAAATGGTTCCTAACTAAAACAGAAATTTTAGTTATAGTAAAACTATATTGTATTTCTTTTATAATTTGTTACATATTCCTGTTCTAAAACTAACAATGGTGACCACGCATATTTTTCTGTCTTCAGAGTATTATTTCATGCATTCTCTTCCTTTTTTGCTGTTTTTATAAATGTGAGACTAATAGGACCTTCTGTGTATTATTATAGATCATTATTTAGATTAAATGGACCTCCAAATGAGAAAGAGAGAGCAAGTGAAAGGGCATGCTCAAATGATAATAATAGTCAAAGTCTTGTGCCTCAAGTTAATGTATCTCCTTCCAGTGCTCCATATGGCATGGGGTGTTACCATGGGGTGTTCTATTTATGTGATCTGAATTCAACATTATCAGGAATTGCCTCATTTAATTAAATTCTTACTGTGTTATGCACATCGTTTAAATTTTAATGACATTTCTTAGGTTTTATTTCCTTTTATTTAAAATAAGGGTACTGCCTTTCAAAGTTCCCTCAAGCACTGCTTGGTCCATATTCAGTTCTCCAGTAATGTTAGTGTCTTGTTGTGAGCATACAAATATTCAGCCCTCAATGGTAATACCACAAAAATATGTAAAAGGGTAGCAATGGGTTTTTTTTTCTATTAAAGAATAGAGTCAGTTTACAGAAAGAAAAAAGACAGGGAGGAGAGAAATGCTGGCTGTCAATGCACAAATGCAATAGCTTTTATATTTTGGTACTAGAACCTTGAGCCAGGCATCCTTACCACGATAGGCTTTAATTTAGGCTGCCATTTCCATGAAAGAAAAGGAGGCATATTGTGGAAAAACTTTCCCATTTAACCTGCATCTATTTTGGATGTGTTAGTTAGAGCTGAAAGGAGTAAGGTACTTAAGCTGAGAATCTATTGATTTAAGGAGTACCGTTTTCATATGTTCTTTTTCTTCCCACTGCTTTCTCATTATTCTTGCCTTTTTATTTGCTCTTCAGACCTCTGTTACTTAATGAGCTCACATCTTCATTGAATTCTCCACCAGGATACTTATTTCCTGATCCAGGAAAGTTCATTAACATGTACAAATAATAGAGACTCCAGATAGAAATGTCCATAGAATGGATTGGGTCCTTGTCACATTTCACAGTCTTTTCTGTCCCTGACCTCTGTACTTCTTTTGGTCTTTAGGGAATGTTCTAGAAGTAGTCTGGAAAGTAAAAAGGGGGAAAAAGCTAGAAGGTATTGTGTGAAGGGATAGAGTCCATTTCCATTTAAGAATACAATTAAAGTTGCAACTTGAAAATAAAAGTATGTTTCCCACACTTCAAGATTTCATGCGTTAGTAAAATTTTAAAAAATTGAGGACTGGCAATAGTCATCAACTTTTTTTTTCTTTCCCTGAATGACTGTAAGAACTGTAATGAGAGTGCATAATAAAACTTTATCATCTGAAGGCACATACATTTCAGATTAGTTATAGCAGAGAAGACAGAATATTAGAATATTACTTAGCCTAACTAATATAACTAACCAAAAAAGTAAGAAAGATATAATTACAGCATAATAAAGGACAGTCTTTTGAGTTGAGTAAATTTGTCTCTATGAAAAACTTCATACGTGGGTCTTATTTATTTTTTTTTAAATTTTAACCAGAAGTTGGTGAAACATCCCCATTAACCTATAATCAGATTATGGACAGACACCACGGATTGCAGGTATAAACCCTCCTATTGCAACTTACTTGAGACTGCTTTTCTTATCAGACCTCTTTGGCTAGTTACCAGATTTGCATTTTTTCTGAGGCCTCACACTTCTTCTTGGCCTGATCTTCAATTGTTGGAACATTTTGCCTTTTTACTTTCCAGGCTTCTTCTCTGTCCTTGGGTTGCTAATAACGATATTGAGCACCATCGTGGTGTAGTTCGAGTGATCCATCAGTTTAACCTTGCATCTCCCAAGAACCTTTCCTGAGATACAGCCCCACTGAGTGAGGGTTTAAAGTCAGTTTTTACAAATCACTGTGATCGGTTACTTGCTAAGGTAAGCGAACCTTGACAGCTGTGACAGAATGCTTCTGTGGATAAAATGCAGTGGGGGAAATGGTTGAAGCCATCCTTTTAAGTGGAATCAATGTTTGTCAGCTGCCTCACCACCTTGTACTAACACTACACTGGTAGCTAGAACTCTGGTAGCTTATGATAGATACCTCTCCCAGGACCCCTTTCCTCCAACACACATTTTAATGTAATATAAGAACAATAATCCCAATGAACATTATTACTACATAATAGAAATGTCATTTTGCAACTCCTCTTAGGCTTATCCCAATTAGTTAACTGAAATTCATTGTTGGAGAGCTATAATAAACAAAATTTAAGAAAATATATGTGATTTTGTTGCTGAATACATTAATGTAACAAATATAACTATTACATGATATCTATGCATTTTGTTTACAATGCATCTTTTTTTAAAAAAAAACAACAAGTGGCATTGTACTATACTCTCTTTTCTTGTTGTTTCTTTTTTGATATTAATCATTTAAGTACTAAAACCGGAATTCTAGGGGCTTTGCTACTTTCCATTATAAGAGTTCTAATAATTATAACAGAAAATCAGTTGTGATCGTGGCAGACAAACACATCAAGAAAAATCTCATGATGAATTCCAGAAACACCAGGGAACACTTGTATTATTGCACTTGGAAAAATATTCAGAGGAAAATTAATTTAGAAATTAGTCTTCCTTCAATCTTCTCCTTAAAAGTGAAACTGGTACAAATGATGGCTTGGGAAATCCCAGACAAAATTTTTTCTTGTGCCCAACTTAGAGATTTTTCATACCCTTGCTTGCTGTTTCACATCTAATAACTAGGAGGTAGTTACCTATGTTGATTTCAAAGAAAATACTTCAAACATTAGTCTTTTCCAACTATTGGCTTATAAAATTGAAGTAGTGATGGTAACAGAGGTATTATTTAAACAGAAGGAGATAAAACAAAAGATTTTATATTAATTTGGTTAATAATTATTTGTTGAGTACTCACATGCTAGTTATTTTCATGGTTAATGGAGAGAGAAACACGTGTACTATACTACCACTCCCCTCAATGAGCATGAATTCAACTGACACATATTTATTGAATATAGTACCCATGTTCTTCTAGATTTTTATAGTAGTGACTTAGTATGGGTTTCCTTGAAAGCAGAGCTTGAAACAAAGACTTATGCAGGTAGTTTATTTGGGGATTAATCTCATAGATCAAGAGTGAGTGGAATAGGGGAGAAGGGAACAGTATAAGGGTGGTTTCTGCTGTAGGCAACCACTATGATGTCCAGTACAAGGGATATAGAGGAAGGAGATGTGGGATTTGTAATCAAGTACTAAAGACATAAAATTACTACTCTAAAACTACAGTGAAGAATATGGGAAACCATATGACTGAGGAGAAAATTTGTTCTGTGTAGACCACTGGTTCTCAACTGGAGTTGATTTGCACCCCATACAGGTGGTATTTGGCAATATCTGCAGACATTTTTGTTCCAGATGGTAGGGGGAAGGGCAGAGGAATGAGAAGAGAGAAGTGGGGTGAGAGGGTACACTACTGGCATCTGGTGGGTAGAGGCCAGGGATCCTACAGTACACAGGACCACTGCCCTAATATAAAGAAACATCCAGCACAAAATCCTAATCATGGGGAGGCAAGATGGTGGAGAATTAGGAAGTTCCATACTTCCCGCCCGCATCTCTCAAACAAAGAAGGGCTGAAGCCAAAGGATGCTGAACTGCAAGAGTCTGGGAGGAAAAGAGACAGAGTCCACTAAGAAAACAGCCTCATAGGGGTACCTCAAGAAACAAGCCAAAGTACACATGCTGGAGAGTCCCAAATATCACTGAGTAGGGAAATAAAATAATCCAAGTCACCCCAAGAGAGACCAAGGGACACCATTTAAAGAACCCTTCCTGAATGGACAGGCTGTGGACACTCAATTAGTCTCCTTTAATATAGCAGAACTCGCAGGTGCAGAGTGCATAACAAGCTTTTAAAACTTACAAGAGGCAGAAAGGTAGCCAAAATGATGAAACAGAAGAACTCTTCTCTAAAGAAATTCCAGGAAGAAGTGACAGCTAAAGAATTGGTCAAAACAGATATAAGCAACATAACTGACCAAGAATTTAGAACAATAGTCATAAAATTAATTGCTGGGCTTGAAAAGGGCATGGAAGATACCAGAGAAGCTATTGCTACAAAGATTATGGACCTTAAAAATAGTTGTGATGAATTAAGAAATGTTATAAATGAGGTGCATAATAAAATGGAGGCAGCCAGTGCACGGATTGAAGAGGCAGAGAAGAGAATAAGTGAATTAGAAGACACAATAATAGAAATACAGTAAGCCAAGAAAAAGAGAGATGAATTGATTCAGGAGCACGAAAGAAGAATTCGAGAACTGAGTGATGCAAACAGAATAAGATCCGTCTCATAGGAATTCCGTAAGAAGAAGAAGAAGAAGAGAGAAAGGGGCTTAAGGGGTACTTGAACAAATTATAGCTGAGAACTTCCCCAATCTGGGGAAGGACACAGACATTGAAATCGAAGAGGCACAGAGAACTCCCCTCAGACGTAACTTGAGTTGATCTTCTGCACGACATATCATAGTGAAACTGACAAAATATAAGGATAAAGAGAGAATTCTGAAAGCAGCTAGGGATAAAAGGGCCCTAACATACAAAGGGAGACCTATCAGAGTAGTTGCAGACGTATCTACTGAAACATGGCAGGCCAGAAAGGAATGACAGGAAATCTTCAGTGTGATGAATAGAAAAAGTATGCAGCCAAGAATCCTTTATCCAGCAAGCCTGTCATTCAGAATAGAAGGAGAGATAAATGTTTTCCCAAACAAACAAAAATGGAAAGAATTCATCTCCACTAAACCAGCCCTACAAGAAATCCTAAGGGGGACTCTATGAGGGAAATGTTGCAAGGAACACAAAGTACCAGAGACACCACTACAAACATCAATCCTACAGAGAACACAATGACTCTAAACCCATATTTTTCAGTAATAACACTGAATGTAAATGGACTAAATGCTCCAATCAAAAGACATAGGGTAGCAGAATGGATAAAAAAAAACAAAAATACATCTATTTGCTGTCTACAAGAGACTCATTTTAGACCTGAGGACACCTTCAGATTGAAAGTAAGGGGCTGGAGAAATATCTATCATGCTACTGGAAATCAAAAGAAACCTGGAGTAGTCGTACTTATATTGGACAAACTGGACTTTAAAGTAAAGGCAGTAACAAGAGATGAAGAAGGG
>CM053568.1:42001888-42051335 GCA_028646485.1 Cryptoprocta ferox
CTTCTCCTTTCCCATTTTGGTTTAGGTTTAGCGGTGGTTTTCACGACACCTGTGCTCTGGCGGCAAACCCGTTGCGAAGAAGTATTCACTAATTTTAAATTAAAATTTAAAAAAAGACAAAAATTTGCCCGTAAGGACTTTAGCTGCTTTGCCCAAATTTTGATACAATGTGTTCTCATTATGATTCAAGTTGAATTATTTTCTAATTTCCTTTGTAATTTCTTCTTTGACCTGTCGATATTTAGAAGGGTATTGCTTAATTTCTAAATATTTGGGGATTTTCTCGATATTTTATGTTTTATTTTCTACTTATAACTTAGTTAATGTGGTTAGACAATATATTCTGGATCATTTTAATTCTTTGGAAGTTTTTTTGAGATCTGTCTTATGGCCTCAAATATGGTCTTGCTGAACATTTTGTTTGCTTGAATATAATATACAGTTGGCCTTTGAACAACACAAGGTTAGGAGTGCTGACTACCCCCTCCCCTGCCCAGTCAAAAATCCAGGTATAATTTTTGATTCCCCAAAAACTTAAGTCCTAATAGCCTACTACTGAATGTAAGCCTTACCAATAACATAAATAACTGATTACCACATATTTTGTATATGTGTTATATAGCATATTATTATAATAAAGTTAGCTAAAGAAAATAAAATTTTATTAAGAAAATCATAAGGATATTGTACCATACTTACTTATTGAAAAAATTCCACATATAGTGAACCCACACAGTACAAATCTGTGTTGTTCATGGGTCAAATAGTGTATTCTTCAGTGTTTGGGGATGTAATGTTTTTTAAATCTCAGTTACATCTGGTTTATTTAAAGTGTTTAGATATTTTACATTATTCTGATTTTTATCCATTTGTTTTTTTTTTAGGAATTATTATTTTATTACACATAAATTTATAATCATGTGTATTTATGACAGTATTTAGGGTTGGTATTATCCTGAAAGCAGGGTGTTAGAATCTCTAACTATAATTGTGGGTTTCTGTTTTTCCTTTAATTGTATCAGCTTTCCTAGTCTAATTCCCTGTTACCATTTTGCTATTGTATGATATAGGCTGCTGGATTTCTTGCCTCTGAAATGAATTTTATTCCTATCACCACCCCATTGCTAAACCAACACCACATAATGTAAGTTTTGTTATGAAATCATTACATGTCAAGGTACCAATTTCTCCATTAACCCAGGTGTGCTAAGTGCTTTAACAGTCCAAAAATTGCAGTGATTTAAGGTTTATTTTAAGCTCATGTTACAGTCCTGTGTATGTTGCCAAGAAAAGGGTTCTTGCCCACATGGTCATTCAGGACATCAGCTTTTTCTTTGAATGTCTTCTCACTTCTCCATGACCTCAGGATCACCACTGGATTTTTTGAATCTGGCTAATGAAAGAGAGAAAAGAATGAGTAGTATTGCATACAAGGTATTTGGGGGCTGGGCCTTGAAAGAGTGTATTTCCTTTTGCCTATATTCCATTGGAACTCAGTTACCCAGCCATTCTAATTGAATGTGAAAAGAAATGTGAACTGGTTGTGTGACCAGGAAGAGAAGAAGGAAATGCGTTTTGGTGCTATGTAGCATTACCTCTATAACATACGCCAGTTCCACCAAGATCAGCTCAATATTATATTTAAGTTAGGTAATATAACATTTTATTTCATTCTAAGTACTGAAGCAAAAATGAATTTTAGTATAGTGGCCTGAATGATATATTGAATTCCTGCTCTTATAAAATGCCATGCCTTCCATTACCTTGGTTGAAAATGATTATTCTCAACTCTATCATTCTATGGCTTTGACTTTGAAACTTGGTTAAAATATCTACTTTGGTCCTTCTAACACCAAGAGAGTTGTGGATTCATTTTTTCTCTTTCCATGTAGGTGGTGAATTCCTTGAGGTACCAGAACTATGTATTATTAATCTTTATACCCCACAGGTGCCTAGCACAGGGTTTCATATTTGGTTCATAGGCAAGAATACATGTTGAGCTGAATTGAGAGGTGATTATAATTCAAGGAGCTATGAAGAAGTTTGCAGACTTTCCATTTTTATCAGTCAGTCTTCTGATTTTATTGTTCTAGAAACTGAGGATCAGAGAAATTATATACCATACCGATGCTTATATAGGTAGTGAAATATTTAAACTGAAATGAAAGCCCAGCTGTTCTGATTGATAGTTGAAGTTGTTTTTAATTAACCAATTTGATGATGATTATTGCTTCTCAGTTGTGGTATGACAATAGAAATTACATGTTTAAAATATTAAAACTTTTGTCGAAAACACCTCTGTTAAAAATTGTTATAGCTTTTTCATAATAATGTTCATAAATGTCACCGGTATATCCCCAAAGTATGTTTCTGTACAGCTTTTTGAAGATTGTTTTTATTTTGGTGCACTGACAGATAGAAAAAATATGTGCTGAAAAGGGGAAGCATGATATAATCTTGGAAACAAAGAAGCACAAATTGTGTGCATCAGGTATAAACTGAAGCTTAATTTTTATACTTGAAAAAAACATATCTCATGGTTTTTTTCAAGGCAATATACAATGGAAAGAAGTTTCTGAAATAAGTTAGCCATTTCACTTTCACTTAATATGATGGTTAACTCTATGTGTCAACTTGACTGGACCATGAGGTGCCCAGACATTTGAACAAACATTATTCTGAGTATATCTGTGTAGGTGTTTCCAGATGAGATTAAATTTGAATCAGTGGACTGAGTAAAGCAGATTGCTTTTCTTAATGTTGGGGGTGGGGGTGGGGGTGAGTATCCAGTAAGTTAAAGGCCTGGATAGAACAAAAGGGCTGACCCTCCTGTGAGTAATAGGGAATTCCTCTTACTTGACTGTTTTCAGGCTCGGGACATCATTTTGTCCTGTTTTGGGGCTTGAATTGAAACATTGGCCCCTTCTGGATCTTAAGCCTATTGGTCTCTGGACTGATCTACACCATTGGCCCTCCTTGTTCTTAGGCCTTTGGGCTTGAACTAGAAGTATACTACCAGCTCTCCCAGGTCTCCACTTTGCCCACTTCAGTGGGACTTGTTGGCCTCCATAATCACATGGCCAATTCTATCTATCTATCTATCTATCTATCTATCAATCAATCAATTATCTATTTATCTCAGGGTTCTCCAGAGACACAGAACCAATAGAATACCTGTGTATGTGTGTGTGTGTGTGTGTGTGTGTGTGTATCAAATACAATTGATAATTACAGCTTTGAACACTTGGTTCTAAAGCATGTTTACTCAAACATCAAATAGTGCTATAAGAAAGGTGACAAATTTAGGTCTGGTCAGATAATAAAGAGTTAATTGAACCCTTTTAGATAAATACATGCTGAGAAATTATGATTGGGCTGCTTCCAAAAATAGCAATGCTTACGTTTAGAATTATAAATAAAAATATAATTACCAAGTAATTCCTCTTGATTAGCACCTCTATTCTCATGATGAGCTAGGATTCTGTGATAATGTTAGAATAATGATACTTAGTCAAAAGTTCAAGTGATATGCCATAAGTATGAGCAGTACAATGCGGATCTCTTCAATTAAGTATGTTTGTCAGCAGGTGGGAGGTTATTTTTCTCCACAGAAATAGAATAAATGATGATGAAACTGATTGTTTTCTTAACAGTGTATCCAAAACAGAAACCTTACCTTAAAAGCCCTAATATCTAGTGTCTAATTCCTCTGTGTATCATGTTGAGAATGTTACAGGTAAATACACCCTTTCTGATATGAATACTAGATTGTTCTTGTGTATTATAGTAAGGAGTTATGCTCTTACTCATGAGCAACAAGTACCCTCAGTCCATTAAAAGAAAATCACCACGTTTAAGCCATGCTGTTGAGTTTGTGTGTTTTTCCCAATTCTAAGTGACTGTGACTTGGATTAATACTGACATTATCATTTTAGCATAAACCTGGCTATAACAGAGAAATCTATTGATCAGTACTCTGAGGTTATGAATTTTTTTTTCAAATGCTTGGTCAGACCTAGGTTTATTGTGTCATGTTATGGACAGAATGAGGAGACTCAGCATGCTGTTTCTAGAGGTCAAGGTTTATCTGATTTCAGTACATCTTTACCTCTGACAATTCATGGAATCTTAATAGAAGAGAGCTTTTTCTCTCCTCTCTTCTCTCCTCTCCTCTCTTCTCCTCTCCTCTCCTCTCTTCTCCTCTCCTCTCCTCTCTTCTCCTCTCCTTTCCTCTCTTCTCCTCTCCTCTCCTCTCCTCTCCTCAAGAAGATGCACCATAGGGAATTTACTGCTGTAAAGGCAACTTCCAAGTTTCTAGCTACCTTCAGAGACCCAAATCCTGTCTACTTTTTTGAGCTTTCCTAAGAATCAAACACAGTGCTATTTCTCTTGTCGTTTCTTCTTGAAAATCTCATTCACATCAAACAATTCATGTGTAACTATTTATAAATGTCTTATTACACAGTTGAACAAAAAACTATAAGCCTAGAAGTCAAAATAAAATATTCAATCCACATACATTTATCAATCAACTAATATATGGGAGGAAACAACTTTGGCCCTGGGAATACCAAGTTGAATAAGATTTGTTCCTTGAAATCTAAAAAATGGTGGTATACTTTTGTGATTACTACTTTAAATAATTGTGAAGTAATTTGGTTAGACTAATCTTCCCAAGATAAGATTTATAAAATCTGAAAATAATGTATTGTATTAATGTGTGTATACACACACACACACACACACACACACGCACACACACATATACATACACACACACATATATTTACCAAACAACTTGAAGACAGGAGGTAATAACTAAAACCAGGTGAAAATTACAGAGGTTATTATACTTGAAAGATGTAATACAACAGGTGAGATTTGCTATTTTTAAAGTCTTTGCTTGAGTGCATGCTCCAACCTACAGAAGTCTCTGAAGGCAAAAAGCCAATGTCTTGCTATCTAAAGGCATCATAGAACAGAATCTGAGGCTAGAAAAATAGCCAGAAAATTAGGGAGAAATCCTGGGCTGAAGAAACACAAAGTGATTTAGGCCCCAAACCTACATAGAAAATCTGCATTCTTGGGGAAATTTCTATGGGGCCCAGCAAACAAAAACAAAACTGAATCTGGAAATTGAAAGAAGTATGCAGAAATATCAGATTATGGTTTCTACTAGGGGACAGAATTTGGAGTTTGAATCTAGGTAAGTTATCTGGTTCTAGAAGAAAAAATAATCACTCATCACAGTAACATAAGAGTATCTAGTTTCTACAACTTATTATCCATGTATCTAGTATATGAAAAAAATAAATGTGAAGAAACAAAAATGTGGCTCACACTCAAGAAAAAAGGAGGTAATATAAAATCATCTTGCAATAACTTGGGTGTTAAGATTAGCAGAGAAGGACTTTAATTTTTTAATAATTTTAAAAGTTTATTTTCTTTTTAAAAATATTTTAATGTTTATTTATTAGAGAGAGAGACACACACAGAGTGTGAGTCGGGGAGGAACAGAGAGAGAGGGAGACACAGAATCCAAAGCAGGTTCTAGGCTCCAAGCTGTCAGCACAGAGCCTGACATAGGGCTTGAACCCATGAGCTGTGAGATCATGACCTGAGCTGAAGTCAGATGCTTAACGAACTGAGCCACCCAGGCACCCTGGGAATTTTCAGACAGAGAGAGAATGAGTGGGGTAGGGGCAGAAAGAGAGGGAGAGAGGGAAAGAATTCCAAGCAGGTGCTACAAAGTCAACACAGAGCCCAACATGGGGCTTGAACTCATGAACTGTGAGATAATGACCTGAGCCAAAATCAAGAGTTGGACACTTAACCAACTGAACCACCCAGGCACCCCACAGAGAAGGACTTTAAAGCATCTAGTATAAATATTTTTAAGGACATAAAGGAAGATATATGTGTAATGAATAAAATGATGAAAAATCTCAGCAAAGGAATCAAAACTAAATAAAAAGGCTATTCTAGAGTTTAAATATACAGCCCTATATGCAATAACTACACAAAGGAAAAGTGCATATATTTGAATGTTGATTAATAGAAAATATCAATGTGAAGAATAGAGAGAAAAAGGATTGTGGTAAAATGAACAGAGCCTTAGAGATATGTAAACAATACTAAGTGGTTTGCTATATAGGAAATAGGAATTCCAGAAGGAGAGGAGAAAGAGAATGGGATTAAAAATATATAGGATATAAGTCTCACACTGTAAGGCCTGAGTCTTGTTCTCAGTTGTATCCCCAGTACCTAGGATACTATAAGTATTGTGCAAGTACATATTTAATGATTATTAACACTTTTATGAATAAATATATAGCTTTAGGAACATATATATATATATATATGGATGTTGGGGGGTGATGGGTGGGGTCTGGTAATGTCTGACTCTTTAGAATATAAAAGAGAAAATACCGGGTGTCATGGAGAATGCTTTTGGTTAGCTTCCTTTTTCCAAATAATTGACTCCTCTGTTTTTATCCTGATTTTCCAGTGGCCAGCTTTATTTTTTTTTTTTTCCTCATGCTCTATTTCTGAGGCCTAAGCTGGGTGCCAAAATAGAAGTGTACCATTAATTATTGAGTAGCATTAGCTATCTGGTCACTAGAGTGACATTCAAATTGCACCAAGTTGACACACTTGACACTTGGGTCAAGGACTTACAAAACAAAATGAGTTAAATATGGAGCAGGGACACTGTGTAAGAACAGAGATGAATAGGAAAAGGAACCAGATGTGATGACTCACTGTCCTCATGGTAAAGACCTGGGATTCTTACTTAGATAAATTTTAGGAGTTATTGTTTAAGTTCTGGACATTACAAGGTGCACGTATGTGAGCCTTGGAAAGATATGGTGTATCTGAGAGTCTTGTTTCCTCCAACTCTGAGGAAAACCAAAGTTGAGGGTAATGATAGACCATATGAATGTATGTTCTTTTTAATGGTGCTTGGGTGAACATAGGATAGCTGAAAGTTCTGGGGGAGGGCACAAGTTTGCAAGAAAGAAGAGGAATAATAATTTTGTGAAGGGAAGTGTTTTTATTTTTGATGAATTCATACATCTGTGATGTAGTTCTTTTCAGGTCCTCTCTAGTTATAAATTAAAAGAAGCCCAAATATTAAAAAAATTTAAATATTTTATTTATTTTGAGAGAGAGAGAGAGAGAGAGAGCAGGGGAGGGACAGAGATAGAGGGAGAGACAGAGAATCCCAGGCAGCCTCCATGCCGAGTGCAGAGATCAACATGGGGCTCAAACTCATGAACTGTGAGATCATGACCTCAGCTGAAATCAAGAGTCAGATGCTTAACTGACTGAGTCACCCAGGCGCCCCAAGCCCCAATACTTTTGGTGTATTTTGTGTGCAGGAAAGAAAGTGAGGGGGAAAAGAAAATTTCACCCATGGTAGAGTGAAAATAGCACTTAAAGCCAAATGACCTAGCCGCATACCTATTTTTCCCCTGATCAAAAACTTTGAGTAAGACTTTGGGTAATCAGGTCTTCTCTCTAAACTTAAATTCCTTGTATATAACAAGAGTTTTTTAGTCTGTGTTCAGTTTTGTGAAAGTGTTGGAAGGTGCTTTCCATAAAGGGATCCGTATAATTACTCCAAGGACTGCTTCTACTCTTATGTGCCCAGCAATACCACTATTATATCTTTAAGCAAAAAACAGACATGGCTGAGGCCTAGACTTCTTTGGGTAATCTTCTAAGTATCTGGTAAACTGAATATTTGAGGGAGACATAAAAATACTTTTAATAACATGAAGTCTAAGGAATTTGAGGAGATACTGGAGAATTTCTTTTCCTCTTCACTCTACTTCTGTGTTGTTTCTTTAAAGGCATGAGTTTATTCATCCTACAATTGTTTATTGATCACCTACTACATATGAGGCTCTATCTTAGCAGCTGTAAACAGAATAGAAATCCCTGCTCTCATGACACTTGTAGTTTGGGACTTAATCCCTTTTGTGACTGTCTCTGTTTATGTTACTAATTGATCCTCACTCTTTTTAAAGGAAAATAAATCTAGTATGAACACAAACGAGAAAATGTTCAGTGTTGGATTAAAACAAAATGTTCTGCCTTGGAAATAAAATGGCAGCAGACAAATATGCCTGCAAGGAACCTGAGAGGACAGAATCTTACAAGTTCTGAACCACATTTTGTCCTTGTGGGTGGAAAGAGCCAGCACATTCAAAGCCAGATCTATCCAAAGTCACCCATTTTTATATAAAGCCATCTAGCCCAGACACAACCGTCATATGTTACAATTTTCCCTGCCAAAAAATTAATTGGCTCAGGCTGACTTTGAATTTATCCCAGATTTACACAAAACTTGCTGAAAGGTTTGTCTACCTCAAGAAAACTTTTGATAAACTCAGTTCCAAGTTTTAGATTTTTATAAAAACTTGAAACCAAGCAAGATTTTCTTGGTTTCCCGTTTGGTGCAGAGATACTCCAAGCTCTAATTAAGAGGCCTCAGGGGAACACAAGGAGAGACCGACATAAAAAGAAAAATCTATGAAACAGGTAATTAAGGAGAAAAAAACACATGAGGAAAACAAATAAGAATCTGTAGCTTGGCTGAAATTATATAATTATCAAGAATATAATTATATTAAAAATGTTTATGTGGTTTAATGCCATTTTACAGGCCTGCATTGATGGATACATTTTATTGTTAAAAGTTAGGAATTTTCAGAATGAATGCCAAACCTATACAGAGGATCATCCATGAATAGAAAATACAGATCAAAGTGCTCTCTCTTCCACTCTCAACCCTGTAAAGTGTCGTATTACTGACATTCAAAGATGAGTTAGCATAAAATGGAAATAGAATACATTTGGAAATGGCGTTTGAGTCATATGTAGAACATACCACACAGCTGAAGTTTCAGTGATGTA
The DNA here is from genome assembly GCA_028646485.1 of Cryptoprocta ferox. Classification (NCBI taxonomy): domain Eukaryota; kingdom Metazoa; phylum Chordata; class Mammalia; order Carnivora; family Eupleridae; genus Cryptoprocta; species Cryptoprocta ferox. The sequence goes on from CM053568.1 coordinate 42,010,811, forward strand.
ATTGCTTTTCCTTTGGGTGACTTAATCAACAAAACAGTCCCATTATTCGATTTCAATGTTTTTATTCAAAATGTGCCAAATAATCAGATTATGTTTTTACATTTTCCCCATCCATGCTTCGTTTTAGGCCAAGATGTATCAAGAGAGTTGACTCACATGGCTTTTGTTCTTGACTCTGACTTTGTAAGATCTTTGAAATTTGAAGACAATTGAACTGTTTTTATTTTTAAGTCCGAGAAGCTTATTTCCTGAAAGTGTTGGTTTGATACTGAAGATCATTTCCATTGAAACGGAAGCAGCAGTGAATATGTTGTCATTTCATTGATGAAGTATATCTGAACATATTACAAGCCCCATCTTAGGGTGTATATCAGCTCCAGGCTTTCTTCCCTTAACACAATATGAAAGCAGTGTTTGAGCATAAAACCAGATGACAAATTATGTTGAACATCTACATGGTTTAAGAAGAATTTAGAGAGAGCAAGAAGCAGTAGTGTAACCAGGATGGTTACTATTTGGCTGGGGCGTGGAAGGGAGTGATTAAGACACTAAGTCAAGAAAATGATAGGATTAAAGGAATGAATCAAGGAGGAAGACAAATGATAAGGACATATTTAATGAAATCATTTTCCCTGCTTAGGATGTGTCTGAATTGGCAAATAGACTACATTTGAAGTGTTTGGTAAGATAGGAGGAGCCATTGTTGGCTACACAGCAAAGCATGAAAAATTAGTATTTGGTCGACTTGTCTTTGTTTCGTTTACCTTTTATTTTTTTAATGTTTATTTACTTTTGAGAGAGAGAGAGACGGAGTGTGAGCTGGGGAGGATCAGAGAGAGAGGGAGACAAAGAATCCAAAGCAGGCTCTAGGCTCTGAGCTGTCAGCACAGAGCCTGATGCAGGGCTTGAACTCACGAACTGTGAGATCATGACCTGAACCGAAGTCTGACACCCAAGTGGCTGAGCCACCCTGGTGCCCCGGTTTTATCTTTTAAAAATCACATGTGATTTTTGATGGTATATACCAATGAGAGACGGACTGAAGTGGAGGATAAATGTAACAGGCAGTAAGGAACCCTGACTCTAAAGTAGCGACGTCCATGTTTAAGCTGCTTCTAGTAATTAATGGCTATGTGACCATAGGCAATTTACATTATTATTCATATGGAAAAAATAGGAGCACATAATATTAATAGTAGCACAAATATCATGGGATTTTTTTTATGAGGAATTAAGTTGTTAATAGATGTGCAATCCTATATTGTGTGTATGGAATGTACCTGTATCTCAGTCATTATAATTAAATCATTATCTTGAATCAAATAGCTTGGTTTTAGTTGTTACAGCTATCTGGCCTTGAGCAAGTCATTTCTGAGCCTTTCTTCTCTCAAAGTAAAATAAGGATAGTAGTAATAGGACCTACCTCAGGTAGAATCAAAGGGTTACTGTATGTGACAGCACACTGTAAATTGCAAAGCACTGTAGTTTTTCAGTGCTATTGACTTATTGACCTTGGCATCTATAACTTTATGTGGGGCAGTGGGAAAGAGTAAGGTAAATGGATTAAATAAGGATGACAATGAGTAATATATATATAAAAGTAATATTATTCAGCTATGGGAAAGAAGGACATCCAGCCATTTGCAACAACATGGATGAAATTTGAGGGCATTATGCTAAGTGAAATAAGCTAGATGGAGGAAGACAAATACTGCATGGTATAACTTATATGTGAAAACTAAAATAAAAAAATCCAAACTCATACAAACAGGAGAGAAGAATTAGAAAAGTGGTTGCCAGGGGGTGGGGGAAATAGGGTGAGGCTGGTTAAAGGGTATAAACTTTCAGCTATAAGATGAATAAGGTCAGAGGATCTAATGTATAACAATGGTGACCATATATATATATATATATATACACACACACATATATATTTATACATATACATATATATAGTAACACATGTGTTAACTTGATGGGAGGAATCCTTTCACAGTATATACAAATATCAAATCATCATGGTACACACGTCAAATGTTTTACCATTTTATATGTCAACTATTCCTCAATAAATGTGAAAAATAAATTAAAGATAAATGCCATAAGAACATATCTGGAAATATACCAAAGTTTACTACAGTTGAAATGAAATTATAACATAGCGATTCAAAAGTGACTAGCCAATACCAATATTATCTATTTACAAATGTATCTCTCCCATTTGATGATAAAATTCTTGAGAACAGAGATGATTTTTTCTCAGTTTTGTTTCCTAAGTTGAATCTGAGGCCTGGCATATAATGAAGACTCTGTAGTTATTGAATGACTAAAAATAAACCATGAAGGAATTAAGATAATTTCTGTGCAGTGCATATTAATAGATATTATGGTAGTATGACTAAATAATCTTTTCTGTCCTTTTTTAATGAAAATCAGAAAATAATGAATTTTATAGATTGAGCTTCCCACAAACGCCTTTAAGAAAGAACTGTGCTCACTCTTAGGCAATAAAGGATGTTGTTCTGTACTATTCTTGTTCTCTTTCCCATAGGCCACTGCATACTGCCTAGTCTTAGATGATAGATCCTGATCTGCAAAGTTAGCCTCAGTTCATATTTTTCATCAGAATATTAATAATTTTTTATTACATAGTTCATCCTTTTTCTTATAGAAAATATGGAGACCCATGTATAATAAAAAGAAGTCAGCAGTGTTTAGTAATTCTTTTATACTTTAGAAATTTTTTTTAACATTTATTTATTTTTGAGAGAGCGAGACAAAGCATGAGCAGGGGAGGGGCAAAGGGTGGGCACAGAATCCAAAGCAGGCTCCAGGCTCTGAGCTGTCAGCACAGAGCCTGACACGGGACTCTAAGTCAAGGACTGCAAGATCAGGACCTGAGCCGAAGTTGGACGCTTAACCTTCCTTTTCTACTTTAAAAAATTTTTAGTCATTTTTACCACTCTGAAGACGTTAATGTTTTTATTTTAATTTTTTTAATGTTTATTTTTGAGAAAGAGAGACAGAGGCAGAGCATGAGTGGGAAAGGGTAAAGAGAGCGAAACACAGAATCTGAAGCATGTTCCAGGCTCTGAGCTGTCAGCACAGAGCCCATGGCAGGGCTTGAACTCATGAACCCGTGAGATCATGACCTGACCAAAGTCTGACATCTAACTGATTGAGCCACCCAGGCGCCCTTGAGGACATTAATGTTTTAAAAGAAGACAAACTCTCCATCAAAGAGACAAATCTGGAATTCTTTTTTTTTACTATACACGTGCGCGCGCACACACACACACACACACACACACTTAGAAATAATTCTCTGTCCTCTTGAATAATGGGATTATTTGGAGAACCCTCACCTCATATCTCATTATGATGAGCCTTGCTTATTTATTGTACTCAATGCTGCAAACAGCTACTTCTGGCTTTGTTACTGGTATTGGTGTTGTATTGTTGTTGTTTTGCATTTATTTTCCATGTATAATAATGGTAATATAAAATGTTCACATTGTGCTTACTCTGTGTCTGCCACTGTTTTAATCACTTGCATTTACTCATTTACACTTCATAACAACCTCATCATATGGATACTCTTAACATCCCCATTTTTAGCTAAGGAAACTAGACACAGGGAAGGTAATAAGTTGCCTAAGACCACATAGTAAGTGATGGAGCAGGGATCAGGACACAGGTAGTCCTTTTCTGGAATCTGTGCTCTTTCTCATTATGGGAATAAAGTTTCAAAATCCCCAATTAAGACATGATTCAGCATGTATTAGTTTACTCATAGGTGCAATATTTGCAATCAGGACTGTCTTCCCAAATTGGAAATATAAGGTCACTATGACCTAGATGTATCTTCTTCCTCAAAGCCAAGTCTAAATTCCAAGGTCAACCATGCTATGACTTTCCTAATTTAGCAAACAGAAGTGATAAAAGATTGATGAAGAGAGTCATTGCTTGGATTTATCCAAAACTGCTTCAATTTTCATATCATACTAGGTACTTAGTGAGTTTTGTAAAGCAGAGTGTTTATTTCAAATAAAAGAAACTACCAAGAGATTTTTAAAAGACATCTAAGAGCACAGATACTGTTGCTATATAAAAATGATGCAGTTTAGATCTGAGGTCCTCTCATTGGGGACTAAATAATTCAAAGGACTTCCCTTTTTAGTGTTTAATACATGTTTCTGCCAATTTACTAAACAGAGATAAGCAACTCTATTTGCATGTGATTTTTGGGGGTTAAAATTTCAACTAGAATTGAGGTATTAAAATTTAGCTCATCCACGATGACACCCTGAAGTCAAGTGTTTATTATCAAAATGCTGACAAGAAAGCCTTCGGGATGGAGAATGTCTAATACTTAAATTATCTTTATAGCGTCTTGTATTTTTTCTTTATTTGTTTTATTTTCTTTTCACTGCAAATAACTTTCTGTCTTCAATATAATTAATGAAAAAATGGAGTGATAACCTTCTTCAGACTGAGGATTGAATAATAGCATAGAAAGAGAGTAGCTTCAACTTAAGTTGAATATAAATCAAAGAGTAAGCCCAGGTGAAGTAAAACTCATTCTCTAAATGAAACTGGCTTTGTAAGGAGTAGTGGTTTGCTCTCCCTCTTCATGCATGTACAAGCTTAGCGTTCGGAGAAAAAGGGTGTAAAAGGTTTCCAAGTCACACCTCTTTCTATAATGCTACCTTCTCCTTTCTTTGGTGGCTCATTTTTACTTGTCCTTTAAATTTTTGCTTCAAGTATCATTTCTAGCAAGACTTTCTTGATTCTGTTTTGTCACTTTTCCCCAAGCTTCCAAGACACCCTGACAGCTCTATTAGTGTATTTATCTCATTGACTTAGAATTGTCCGCTTACGCATATCCCCTTAGGTCTTCAAGGATGAAGGTTAAGTTTTTACCTATCTTTGTAGCACAATGTTTAGTATGACAGACATTCTGTAAATGTTGAAATAAATTTAAAAGCTACATTGGGACTGTTAGTCATGTAGCAATGGTCAAAATCAAGTGATACCTCTTTTTAGACTTTATTTTCTTCAACCAATTGTTTATTATTTATCAGACTTTTTAGAACATGATGGAACTTGTTTATCCTGGTTCCCTGGTGTGAAATTCAGAGCTTGTGCAATTTAAGCATAGCTTTGCAAATATAAGCTAATTTGCATAAGTTTATGTAACAAATGACAAATGGCCTTGGATGATAAAAGTGAAAAACTCAATTTATCCATTTCTTTTAACCCCAGATAGACATAAATAAAACTTTTAAAAACTAGAGATATATACATGTATGGCAAAACTTGTATTATATGGGTATATGTTTACAATGTATGTAAATATAAAATGCATAGGTACATAATTTTAATATAGTGGAGTAAGGAAGTCATTAATTTGGCAAAATATAATATGATATGCCCATTTTTTTCTTTTTAATGCATAGGATTTTACATTCAAACAGACATGGACTTGAATTCTGAGTCTATAACTCCTGAGCTGTGTGACTTTGGATAAGTTATTTAAGATGTTTCATCCTCAATATACCTAGTGTGGTACCATTAATATGTAGCTTGCAAAATTCTGATTAGGATTGAACGAGATATTATATTTAATGTGTTCACTGTAATTTCTGCCACCTAGCAGGGGGTCAATAAATGATGTTCTTGTTTTTGTGATTATTGTCATAGCACAAAAAAAAATAAATGATTTCATCATTTTTGTTTTCTTCCTTGACTTCAGTTTCCTCATTGGTCCAATGGTAATCACATTCTTTACCTCACTGCTGGTTGTGAAGGTCAAATGGAATGATGTCTCTGAAGGTACTTTTTAAAATGCATAGTGTTACACAGAATAAACTGACAGTTAAGGCTAAGTTTTAAACATTTTCTTGTTTTTTAAAAATTATTATTATTATTTTAAAAATGTTCACTTATTTACTTTTGAGAGAGAGCCAGGGGGAGGGCAAGAGAGAGGGGAGACACAGAATCCAAAGCAGGCTCCAGGCTCTGTGCTGTCAGCACAGAGCCCGATGTAGCGCTCCATCTTGTGAACTGCGAGATCATGACCTGAGATGAAGTTGGACACTTAACCAACTCAGCCACCTAGGTGCCCCAAAGCTATTTTGTTTTTATTTTAGAGTGGAATACTGGCAGGACAGAAAGTAAAACATTACTGAACTGTAGTTCTATATGTTACAGAACAAACCGCCTCAATTTCCTTCTTCGCTTCTTTTTCATTTTCTACTGCTTGGTCACCAGGACTCCTTTGGTTTACTTCCTTTCTTACTGTGTGGGAGACCTAATCAGTACTGAAGCAGTCTCCATCAATTATTTGGAGAAAGCAATTGTCTATTTTTCTGATTGTGTACAAAACCCTAGGCTCTGTTCTATCAGTTTAAACAGGTTTGCTACATGAGTGCATCCTCAAAAATGCCAATAAGTGTTTTCAGACTTAAAAAAAATTAGGCCTAAGTGAAGTTTTATTTATTCCTGTTAAACATGCATTCCAAGTCTGCCTGTGTCACTGTTTGTTGTATTTCTGATGTTTTAGTCAAACTTAGTTTGGTCCTTGAAACCTTTCTCAAATTCATTCTTTTTTCTGGTATTGGTATATACGTAGCCACACTAAGCCTGAGCATTTCAACTTGACAAAATTCTGCCCTGAAAAACTACAGTGCTGGTTATTTTCAAGAGCTGTTTCTTTTTCTTGGAATTTATTAATTAAAACAAAATTTAATGTTTATTTTTGAGAGAGACAGAGCATGAGCAGGGGAGGGGAAGAGAGAGAGAGAGAGAGAGAGACACAGAATCTGAAGCAGGCTCTAGGATCTGAGCTTTCAGCACAGAACTGACATGGGGCTCAAATCCATGAACTGTGAGATCATGACCTGAGCCAATGTCGGATGCTTAACTGACTGAGCCACACAGGTGCCCCTTTTTCTTGGAATTTAATAGCACAATTTAGTATTCTTTAAAGGTTTGTTGAAAACATTGTATAGCAAAAAGCCAATAGATGTTATATTTGTACTTGTTTCTGAGCAAGAAAATTCTGAGGAACTTGAAGGTGGCTTTAAAATTATTATTTGTTCGGAATGCCCCTCCAGAAGACTCAAGATACCATAATATAGTTTTTATTTCCTTCCTTTTTAATATATCCTTTATAAAATTTTTCTTAAGTTTATTTATTTTGAGAGACAGTGTGCAAGCAGTGTAGAGACAGAGAAAGGGGAGAGAGAGCATCCCAAGCAGGTTCCACACTGTCAGTGCAGAGCACAGTGTGGGGGCTTGAACTCACAAACCACGAGTTCATGACCTGAGCCAAAATCAAAAGTCAGATGCTTAACCGAGCCACTCAAGTGCCTCTTTTTCATATATTTCTTTTTTTTTAAGTTTATTTTGAGAGAGAGCGAGAGTGTGCAAGTAGTGAAGGGGTAGAGAGAATGAGGGAGAGACAGAGAATCCCAAGCAGGCTCCACACCACCAGTGCAGCGTCTCATGCGTGACTTGAATTCATGAATCATGAGATCATGACCTGAGCCGAAGTTGGATGCTTAACCGACTGAGCCACCCAGGTGCCCCTTCATATATTTCTAAGTGGGGTACAAAATCAACAAGGTCTTGACTTTACTTCCTTGACCATTATTATATACTCCTCTTTGGAATTACCAGGTTGTGCTCATATGCCCTTACTGTTCAATAACAGGTCTTCATTGGTCAAAAGTTTATACCTTCCCAAAGTACTACATCCAACCATGGAGATTAGTAAGTGTGAAAACCAATCAGTTTAGCAAAAAATTCATGAAAGATCTCTTGGAGAGACCATGGTTAAAAGCATGAATTTTTTAGTTAGATTAAAAATTGGTTCAAAATCTAGTGTTAGATTTTAAAAGCTGAATGACCCTGTGCAAATTACTTCTCTGGGTTTAAGTTTCACTTTCTGTAAAACAAGAATAGCAGTGCCAATTTTATGAGATAACGTTTTGAAATAAGTAAGACAATATAGCACTATTATAATTACTATGATTTTTGTTTGCCATTAAAACAAAAACAGAGCCAAACACACTGGGGGAAGTGAGATTCCCCTATGTTGTTGAATAGTTCTAAAATAAAGCATTTTCCACATGGCATTTGAATGAAAGAGGCTTTAAAATTTTTTTTAATGTTTATTTAGTTTTGAGAGAGAGAGAGAGAAAGACAGAGAGAGAGGGAGAGAGAATGCAAGTGGGAGAGGGGCAGAGAGAGAGGGAGACACAGAATCTGAAGCAGGCTCTAGGCTCTGAGCTGTCAGCACAGAGCCCAATGCGAGGCTTAAACTCATGGAGTGCAAGATAATGACCTGAGCTGAAGTCAGATGCTTAACAGACTGAGCCACCCAGGCACCCCAAAGAGGCTTTTAACTTTAAGTAACAGGAATCCCAACTGTTCTGGCTTCTACAAACAGGGGTTTACTTATTTATTTATTTCCACAAAACAGTCCAGAGGTAGACAATTGTTGTTCTGGGTTTAGAACAACAATTCTAATTGTTATGCTTATGGTTTCAGAATTAATATCTCTGAAAAATCTCTTCTACTCATGGTTGCAAGAATGTTAATTGCTGTAGTTCCTAGCAATCACATAGATGCAAAAATCCTTAACAGAATATTATCAAGTAATGCATAAGAAGAATAAAATAGGGGCACCTGGGTGGCTCAGTCTGTTAAGCAACTGACTTTTGGTTTGGGCTAAGAGCATGATCTCTCAGTTGTGAGACTGAACCCCATGTTGGGCCCTGCACTGGGTGTGGAGCCTGCTTGGTATTCTCTCTCATTTCCTATCTGTGCCCTTCCCCTTGTTGTGCATGCTCTTTCTTTCTCTCCAAATAAATGATTTTTTAAAAAAGTATAAAACATCATGATTAAATGATTTTTTTCAGCAAGTTTTTTTTCTAATGTTTGTTTGTTTAGAACAAGTCAGCAGGAGTAGAGGAGAGGCAGAGAGAGGGAGAAGGAAAGAAAATCCCAAGCAGGCTCTGCACTGTCAGCTCAGAGCCCTATGCAGGTATCAATCTCACAAATTGTGAGATCCTGACCTGAGTCAAAACCAAGAAGTTGGATGCTTAACTGACTGAGCCACCCCGGTACCCTTCCAGCAAGGTTTTCATCTGATAATCAATGTAAGAACCATATTATAAATGTTTCTGAAAACATTAAAAAATCTATAGGATCATCTTAATAGATGTAGGAAAAGGAGTTGATAAACTTAAACATCCAGCAAACCAGGAAACAAAAGGGAACTTCATCAATCAAATAAATAACATTCATGAAAACATACAGCTGATACCATGCTTGATAGTAAAACATTGAATGCTTTTCCCCTAACGTTGTGAATAAAGCAAGGATGTTCATTCTTATAATTCCCAATAAACATTGTAATGGAGGTTCTAGATGGTGCAGTGATAGAAGAAAAAGATATAAAAGGTATATAGATTGGGAAGGAAGAAATCACCTGTCACTCTTCACAGATTATATAATTCTTTATGTAGAAAGTCCTAAGAAATCAACCAAAAAGCTGCTAGAAAAAGTGAATTTGCAAAGATCACAGGATACAAAATTATTCAAAAAATCAATTGGATTTCTATGTACCAGTAATGGGCAATTGGAAAAACAGTTTTGATATAATAGCATCAAAATATAAAATACTCAGAGTCAAATTTAACAAAATATGCATATATGTAAGAAAAATGAAAATATGAAAATACATATCCACAAAAAGACTATCATATTCATAATAGTCCTAAACTAGAAACAACCCAAATGTTCACCAACAGATGATTATGTAAACAAATTATGACATATCCAAACAATGTCATGATATGTAGCAATGAAAAGCTATGAACTACCGGAACACTCAACAACATGAATAAATCTCACAGACATTATTCTAAATAAAAGTAGTCATACACAACAGAAGCACATACTGTATGGATTGATTCTTATTTACAGGAAGTAGATCAGTCATTGTTGGGATGAGGCATGTGGAGAGTATTGACTATAAATTGGTATAAGAAAACTTAAAGGGTTGATAGAAATTTTCTATATGTTGATTATCATTATATTTGTCAAAATTCATGGAAAAGTTGACACAATATGGGTACATTTTTTTCTGTGTGTAGATTATACCTTAAAAGGATTGATTTATAAAAAAAGAAAAGTTAACCTTTCAAGTCACAATTATTCATGGAAAGTGTTCTAGGTAGAGAGGGGAGGGGTGGTGATGCATCATTGACTAGAAATGATAAAACTGTCCTCAGAAGGTAGGGAGTTAATATTGCCTACATGGTAATCAGAACCTGTTGAGTCGCTTCAGGGAAGAAAACACTGAACAGCAAAATTCTAAAGTGAATGAAAATATGTCCAATTTACAATCAAATAAAAATGCTGTGGGCATAAAGCCAAAGAATATTCTTAGATTAGACTTTGTTTAGCACTCTAAATTTAACCAGCTTGAATTCTTTAAGTACATTCTTATTCAACATTTTGAAGTGAAGTATTTACATCTTATTTGAAAAACTATACTTCTTCTGAAAGACAGAAGAAAGTCCATTTTTCTTTATAATAAAGAATGGGTGGTTTATTATAGGTTTAATATACAGGGAGCACAAACTGCGAATATCTCCCCGCAATGCATGCGTGCACACACACACACACACACACACAGGGCCAAATTTGAGTCAAGACTGGTGAAAAGATAGAGAATATAAGTTGAGTTGTACTTATGGAAGTGATATTGCTAACCTCCATCTTGTGAATAGAGATATATGTAGATCAAATCAACAGAAGAAAGCGCTTTATGCTATATGATATAATTTTAAAATTGATTATACTGAACAAATATATATGATATGGGAAATTTCCCAATAGTACATTACTCTATAGTACATCTATTTTAATAAGCCTGAAAGGTTCCTTTATTATTTTTTCTCTTCTCCAGAAACAAATCTTTCTTCCAAATAAATGAAATGTATATTTAAAAAACATAAACTGCTCCATTTACTATCTCAACACTCATTCTGTTGTGTGTATTGGTTCATAAATTATCCAGACAATGAAAATTCTTTTCACTGTAGCATTTGACATAACAATTAAAGCAGAATATTGAACTAGTTTTAACAAATTTAGGGAAGCAGTTTATTTTCTTTATCAAGAGATGTTGTTCCCTTTAGGGAATTGAAAATTATATCCAAGATACTAATTTCCTCATAAAGAGATTTGGAGGGATTATTTTTCCCATAGAGCCAATATTCCAATTAATTCATCCAAAGAAGGAGATTTCTCAAATTGAGCCAAACTCAAAGCACCAGAGAATGATGTCATGAATTTTAAAAAGGAAGCCACTCTGCCAGATACCTGAGGTGCCAGTGCACACACTCAGTGATTCACAATTAGGCTGATTGACTACACGATTTGTGGAATAGTCTTTCTGCTAGGTAAACATCCCTTAACACTGAAACCTTGTTGTCTTTCTTTTCTCAAAAATCTATTTGAGACAACATTTAATAAAATTCTTACTCTTCAGAACATCCAGTCTTTTTGAAAAGGCCCTTAAATATTCTTTGCCTCAAAAAGAGTGCCAACAATTACAAGACAAAATGAAAGCCAGACAATGCAGAAAAAATTACTTGCTTCATATGCTTATAAACACTTGCACTAACACGGGTCTGCTGTTTGGTTGTGCGGTTTCCAATAATTCAGCCTGATTATTGTTCTGGGTTTGTCTCTTCAGGGTCGGAGCCTCTGTATGGAAAACCGTGAAACACTCTACCATCACATATCACTGGTTGTAGTTCAGCAAGAACATATGCATCTAAATGAAAGGGATAGAAATAATTTTTAAAAAATGAGGGCAAAGATATTTCCACTTGATATATTGAATATTTTCCCACTTCATTTTCTAGACAGAAGTTGAAATATGAATCTATCTGGCTCAAAACTTGGCACCTGGGGGCCACAGGGTGACATTGTGCCTGGTGGTGGGGGTGGGAGGAATCTATCTAATTCAAGTGATGTTAAACAGGAAGAAGCAAAATTATTTATTTCGAAAACAAGAATGAATGATATTAACAAGGAGTTCATGAGACATGTTTTCAAGGGTCTTTTTTTTTGTTACAAGACAAAAGCATAATCCATGCTTGTTCATGAATACTCAGAAATGTAAGATTTCCTATATTAGAATGTACTGAAGTGAGAAATACATATTGCTGCTGGTTCTCAAAATATATTTCATGGAAGAAAGTGTAAAGCAACCAACTAAAAGAGCTTCAAGCCTGATGGGAGGTTTATATAGGTGTATAGCCTGCCTGTTACCATGCTTATGGATGGTGTGTATGACTTGTTTTGAGGTTTGCAGTTAATATACCCTAGGGGTGACAGGAAGCATCCCTTCAGTGATCTATTTGAACTTGAAGATAACGTTCTGAATTTTAAAGAGATTGTAAGGGAGAAGGGAACTGCTATTAGAAACTGAATGTAGGCAATGATTGGTCTAAGTATGTTATGCAGTTTATTGAATAGACTAAAATGACAGTGTATGGATATTAATGAGACTTGCATTTAGGGTATAAAGAGTGGTCCATGCTCTTTCATGAAGACGGGTTGTAACTGGAAGAATTCATTTTTGAACCAACTGAATGTTTTAAAGAATAATGCCACATAAATATGGTGATAATTACACATGAAGATGTTTGGTTTGGAGAACAATTCTAAGAACAAATTTTACAAGTTTTGCAATTATTTTATACCTTTATGTTCTCTATGTAGTGGACAAATGGTAGCCCAAATGCCAAGAACATTGAAAAAATTCTAACAATTATTCAGCCAGAAGTATATGCATGAGTACACAAGTGAGTGAGTGAAATAATTAACCAATACATCCCTGGTTTTCTCTATCTGGATAGCACAAAGAACTATTTAATAATGTTAAACAGAGAATATCTTTGGCTGGTGATTTCCACAAAGGTTGTAAAGAGGCACTTTTTATATCAGACTTAACCAAAAAAATGATCTCGGGGTACCTGGGTGGCTCAGTCAATTAAGTCTCTGACTCTTGATTTCAGCTCAGGCCATGATCTCGCAGTTCATGGGTTCAAGCTCCACGTTGGGTTCTGTGCTAACAGTGAGGAGCCTGCTTAGGATTTTTTCTCTTGCCCTCTCTCTCTGTTCCTCTCCCACTTGCATTCTCTCTCTCTCTCTCTCTCTCTCTCTCTCTCTCAAAATAAGTGAATAAACTTAAAAAGTTTAAAAAATGCAACATTAAAAATGATCTCTCCCAACAAGAGCCAGAGTGGTAGAAAACATCTCCCATAAGAGACAAATGTTCTCATAGAACATTCAAACAGAAAAAGAATGGAAAATATGGGAAATACACAAATAGATACCTTGAGCAATGGAGCCTTGAATTTTAGAAAGTTTTTTTAGAAGCATGGGGGAATTCTTAAATTATTTATAATTCAGAATAGACAAGTTACAGAAAGTATTATGGAGTATTCACTTTTATTTATTTAATTATAAATGTTTATTTATTTATTTACTTTGAGAGAAAACACGAACAGGGGAGGGGCAGAAACAGAGGGAGAGAGAGAATCCCAAGCAGACTTTATGCTGTCAGCACAGAGCCCAAATCTGGGCTCGGTCTGAAGAAGCATGAGATCATGACCTGAAACCAAGACTCAGATGCTTAACCTACTGAGCCACCCAGGTGCCCTACTTCTTTATATTTAAATTTGAATCGATTTCATATGGAGAGAATGAAAATTATCTCAGTATTAAAGGACTTTACATGAGAAAGTGTGCTTTGCACGTCCACACGGACAGTATTAGACAGCTCTGTCATGGTCACATATAACTCCTAAATTTCAGTGGCTTAAAAGAGTATATTTTCTTGGCAAGTGTGCAAATTGGCTGCAACTCTATTTGGTCATAATCACCTCTATTCTATATGTCCTCCAGTTCTTGAACCCAGGATGAGAATAGTTTCTATCTGGACTATATTGTTCTCATCAGCCTAAGGCAGGAGTGCAAGAGACAAAACTAAAAAAATTAAAATTAAAAATTAAAAAAAATGCAGGCTCATTTAAAGCTTCTGATTGAATGTAGCATATCTCATATCTGCCCATTTTCCACCCCAATGAAAGTTGCATGGCCAGTCCTGAAAATGAAGTAGACAAATACCCTTCACCTACTTAGAAGCATAGCAGTTCACATGGTAAAGAATATGGATATTTCAGGTTTTTTACAGAAGACTAAGCAAAGAGTTGGAGAATTTTAACACAATCAACCACAGATACATATTTTATATGTATGTTAACTCCCCAGTACAGTATTTCCCATTACAACTTGTGATTTTAGTTATTCAAAATAATTGATTTGTTTTTCTTATAATTCCCAAATTAAAGAAACTCTCAGATATTTAGCTATCTGCACTAGGACTTTGTTGAGTATAATAAATTCTTGTGTTCAGACTAGATAAATGGAACTCCTTTGAGAAGATTGCCTTAAGAAATTCTGGGTACAACAGACGATATATAGAGTGGTTTTAAAAAGGGAATTAAAAGTGTGTTTAATAAACTATCATACCAAGTTGAAATTTCAGAATACTCCTCAAAATTTATTTTAATACAAACAATAACATACTGTTATAGAATTCCTTCATCTAAATTCTAGAAATTTTACACAAATACATTTCCATAGGCCTGATTTTGTTTTGCTAAGTTTTACTAACCTTTTAGAGAATGAGGAAGATGTGAGAGCCAAACTGGAAAATTTGGATATCAAAGACATTATTAAAGTCACAGACATATGCTGAAAAGGCAAAACTAAAACAAATGGAAATAGTAAAACACAAATCCAATTTTTTTTAAACCTCACTGTTGAAAACCCCACCTGGCAACTTGCAGGGTAAAGCTCTCCAAGATTTTCTATATTGAGAAAGACAATTTTATTTCTATGAAATTTCTATTTTCCCAGGTCAGGGATAGGCCCTTTGGTGACAATATCAGTCCTTTCATGACTTGTGAGCATGAATCTCCTTTGTACTGTCTGGCCTTTCGAGAGCAACATGGAAGAGTGTTGGAGTCACAGTCATGGAGCTGCCTGGGAAGCAGTGAGAAGGAAGAGAGAATGCAGGTGGGGAATTAACAGCTTTGTAGAGAATCAAGTTGATATGTGAAACACACTGTGACTTCTGATACAGACCATAAAATGCTGAGATTCACAAATTATATATTGACTGTAAAGTGTGAAGATAAATATGGAATATTTGCCTAATAAGCTGTTTTTATGTCTTCCATCTGGTTGCATTTGAAAAATATTACATCAAAAATATATTTAAGAATATAAACCAATCAAAGCAAAGGCATATGAGATGACTTTTTTTTCCCCTGCAGATCTGGGCTTTCATCTGGTATCTTTTCCCTTCAAGCCTGAATAAATTCTTTTATCGCTTTTTGTACTATAGGCCTGCTAGAGATGTATTATCTCAGTTTTTCTCTCTCTGAAAAAAAATTCTTTATTATTCCTTCACTTTGAAAGATCGTTTTTGCCAGTGTGGAGTTATATTCAGTCATTTTTTTTTTTTAATTTCTTTCTGCTCTTTAAAATTGTTGTTTCATTGTCTTTTGGCTTCAATTGCTTGTAATGAGAAGTCAGCCATAATTCTTATTATTGCCACTCTGTGCATGGCATGTCTCTTCCCCCTCTGACTTTAGGAAGCTTTCCTCTTTATCTTTGATTTTTAGCATTTTTTTTAATTGAGAGAGAGAGAGAGAGTGCACACATGTGAGAGAGGGAGGGAGGAAGGGGTAAGGGGGACAGAGAGAGAGAATCCCAAGCAGGCTCTGAGGTCAGTGTGGATACTGGTAAGGGGGGGAGGGGGCTTGATCCCATGAGCCTTGGTTCATGACCTGAGCTGAAATCAAGAGTCAGATGCATCACTGACTGATCCAGCTAGAGGCCCCTCAGCATTTTGACTAAGAAGTGGCTACATGTGATTTTATTTTTAGCCCTATTTATTTTGCTTGAGATTCATGACATTTTTGGTCTGTGGTTTTATTTATTCATTTATTTCTTGACAATTCTTGGAAATTTTCAGCCATTGTTTCTTCAAATATTTCTTTTACTTTAGTTTCTTTCTCCTCTTCTTTAGGAAGTATCACTATATATATGTTTAGACCCTTAGATACTTGCCTTCCTTCTCTCAGATATGGTTTTTTTGCCTCAATTTTCCTAAAACCAAAATAATTTTGAAAATTAAGTTGAATTAGGTGATTGTTTTTAACATTCTTGACTCTCAGTACACTATAATTTAAATGTAAATTTTAATCCAGGCATTTTGTGTGAGGACACAGTGGGCACAGGTTTGACTGACTAGCTCCTTCCCTGAAAGGGTGAGTGTAAATATTTCCTGGTTGCTAATCAAAGGTTGGAAAATAGAGGGGACATACTTAGGGTACAAACCACTTACTTTGCCACTTACTTTTTGAATATAAGTTGTAGGTAAAATTAGGTAGCCAAGGAAATGGGGAAGTGAAGAAAAATTTAAAGCATAGCATCAGATTGGCAAGCTTACTCATGGATACTCTGTGAAATGGATAATTGACCCTTAGACTTTGCAAAGTGACTTATACATAGAAAGGTGTCTGCATTCCAAAGAGTGAAGAAAGAAAATTATGCATGAGCTTTCAAAACTTTTGTCGCTTTACACACGGTGAGTATGTATAGACAAAATGGCTGAATGGATTAGTTATGTGTCCCAAATAGAGTAAAAATCATGGAAAGACCCTAAATAGTTGTATTTGTTTTTGCTTTCATTTACTGCTTGACCGAATTAATTGTTAGGCTCAGTCAAATCTCTACAGTTGCTGCTAGCTTTTGTGGTAAACCTCTAAGATGGCCCCAGTAGTCTACCTCCTGGCATTGGTAGCCTTGTATAATCATCTCAAGGGTGGGCTGGACTCAGTAACTTGCTTCTAACAATAGAATGCAGGAAAAGTGATGGTATGTAACTTCTGATTTAGACCACAAAAAGATTGTAGTTTTCTCTTGGCTAGTCTTTCTTGCTTTCTCTAGGATGCCTCACTCTGTGAGAAGCCAGTAGGTATGTAGTAAAGTAAGGTAGCCTTGTACGGAGGCCCATGTAAATAAATATGGAAGCAAGTCTTCTGAGGCCTGTGAATAGTCATAGGAGTGAGCGTTGAAATGGATCTTCTGCCAACGTCCCTATAATGAGCTTGGAAGCAGATCCTGACCTAGTTGAGCTTTGAGGGCACCCCCACTTAATACCTTGATGGCAGCCTCCATGGCCAGAACTATATAGCTCGGCCCCCCAGATTCTTGACCCCTAGAAAGTAGGAGATAATGTTTGTACTTTCCAGCTGCTACATTTTAGAATAATTTTTAACATGGCAATAGATAATACAATTTTGAATAATGATGATTCTTTGTATTATCTGTCTTCTTATACTTAACATATGTCTGACAGCAAAGGATTTGCACAGTAGCTCAATGTTACTGTGCCACTTTACAGCAAAAGAACTGATTTTTGGAATCTTGTTCAAGATTTTAAAGGAAGAATAAGTTGAATCAACATGTGACTTTATACCTTCTGACCCCAAATGTAGTGCTTTTGGAACTGTGACCCTGTTCTTCACTAAATGCTGACAAAAAAGGGACAACAATGAATCTAATTAATGACTTTGTTAAATATATTAAATACGTTGTGATTTTTTATCCTTAGCATCCAGTGGTTATTATAAGATCAAATAGTGGCACATATATAATACTAACCAGTTAGTTAGATTCTGGGTTAAGAGGTTATGTCATATACGATGGTGAAATCCAGAATCCCTAAATTCCTTGGGAAATTTGTTAGCCCCTTGATTTTGTTAAATTAGCTCTTTCTTCTCTATTTCAACTAGTTATGTGGCCCCATTTTAAAGGACTGCAGTTTGCCTTATCAGTATTAAAATAGCTGTCTGCATGAAGGTCACATTTGTACTGTCTCTGTGGGTTCCTCTGGCCATTGACTTCCATCAAAATGTCCCCAGTGCTTTTCATCTCTTCATTCTAATTGCTATACTTTTGGATGCTGGCCTTGATTGGGACAGGCAGTTGAAATGGCATGTACTGGGTGATTGACACAGTCTGTATAAATACCTATTCTCTTAAGCCCACACCATGTCACAGGCTGTCAGAGCTAGTCTACTGCCAGGGCCTTTTCAAAATCATAATTAAAGCATGATGCCCACTAGTCAATTATAAGTTCATAAATTAGGCTCTATGAAAAAAAAAACCCTACTCTCAGGGCTCAGGATATGAGTTGAACACTCTTTTACTCTTCCTCTGTTTTTGAAGAGACTTGGTATTTAAGTCCATGGTTCTGGATAAAATTGTTATTTGAATTCATTATATTTGAGTAGCTATAAAGCCTACTAGAATGTCAAGTATTCTGCTCTGTCCCCAGTAGAAGATTGTTGATGGATGGACAGCTGTTTTCTATAAAGAGGAGGAAGCTTATGTAGCTTAGACTTAGAGTTTTACTTTGTATGGGAGATGAACAGGAATCAGGTGTGGCAGATAAATTTGTGAGCAATTCTGAAATTCTCAGAATGTATCATGATTATTGGATCCCAAGAAGTCGGTAGTGAAAGTGAAGGGCATATTTCTAAACGCAAAGTGATCATACACAAGTTAAATTGATTGCAAGATGGCTTAATATTAATGATTTCTAATTAAAGAGAAATTTCTAGAAAGTCTTGTGCTTGGATTTTTATTTTCCTCCTCCCTGTTATTTCTCATACTCTTTTTCCCTTTACTCTGTGACCTAGCATTAACTAACTTGAGTGTCAATTTCCTTATTTGTAACACTGGTAATCTTGCTATTCCAAGATCGCCAAAACTAAGACACTTACATAAGTCATACACTTGCTGCAGAACCCCAGAAATGGCACAGTAAGTAAGAGTTATTACTGATCACTTTTTAGGAACACCAATCCTATCTCAGAATATCTATGCTAGCTATGGATCTTGACTTGTATCTATCAAAATCTGTGGTAGAATTCAGTGGGTTACAGAAAAGATTAAAAACAGAATTACCATATGATCCAATAATCTCACTTCTGGGTATTTAACTGAAAGAATTGAAATCAAGATTTAGAAGAGATACTAGCATTACCATGGTAATGGCAGTATTATTCAGAATAGCCAACATATGGAAACAACCAAAATGTCCATCAACAGTGAATGGATAAAGGAAATGTGGAGGCTTGGGGCTATCAGTTTCTTGAGGCTACATGTATAGAGTTTATTACCTAGTAGATGGGGACCCAATTGTCACAGGGTCTATAATTTTACTCACATGAGCTCCAATCTTGTTTTGAGAGACCTAGCCCTTCAAGTGTTTTCTCCAGATACAGAGTATGGCAGGATGTAACTTAAGTGTCACTTTGCTGACTCACTCAGGAATCTTTTCTATTCTGTTCACATTTGGAACAGTAGAAACCTGTTAGAAAGCAGCATTTCTCAATGTGTGTTCTGTAGTTGACCCACACCCAAAGGTCTTTGGTCATAATATCTGGGTACCATTATTTGATCCTTCAAAGAGATCACAATGCACAGAAGCATATTAAATTCTTTACCTAATCCACTGTCATCCTAACATATTTAACAACCAAGTCCTTTTTACCTTGAAACTCTCATTCACCCTCAATGATACACATGCATTCTCTAGAAAAATGTTTTCAGAAATGCCCGGCAACAGCAAGGAACCTTTGTAAAAAGGACAAATAGTTAGGATCACCATTTTAATACCCTGTGATTTCCCATATCACTTGTCTGTCCCCTCTCATCCCCTTTGTCCATTGCCCTTGTATCATCTCTATCCTTCTGAATAAAGGAAATAACGTGGGAAAAATGATGGCCCTTTTCAGAAATACACTGTTTTGAGATACAAATAAGAGGACATCTATTTTCCCTGTATCTGAGACTCTATCTGTATATCTTCCTTTGCTCTCCACAAGTGACAATCTTAGGTACCAACAGGGATTGAGGAAGAGAAAGAAAAATAATATTTAGCATATTTTCTTTCCTGTGGTACCTAAGCATTAAACAGTATATGTGCATATATGTGTGTGTGTGTGTGTGTGTGTATGCCAAACAATTCTAGCAGAGATAAAGTAGTATATTTAAACGTTTGAACATCAAAATCTATTAAATGAAGGCTGCAATGGAGAAATACCCAAAACATTCAATAAAGCTTTTCAACCTGAATATAGGGTTACCATGACAACGAAACTCAAAAATCCCTCTTCTTGATATAAAGTTGCTGAAAAAATGCCCATGGTGGAAGCAGCATGGAGTCCTCAATTTGTTAACTACTGAACAGAGGTACAAAGACTCTCCAAAAAATTTGATAAAGCTTCAGGGTGAACATTTTAATATCCTCCTTAAAAAAAATAATAATGAAAAGACCCAAACTATTTCCACACTACTTCCTTTTTCTTTCATCTAAACCATTTTGAGGATTTCATGCTATTTTAAAATCATTTTCTATGAAAGGAAACAGTTGCGATTACAGTGGTCTAATGAGGAATATTAATAACATTGATCTTAAACGAGGTCCGGGGACTACCAGGTGTGACGGGGAAGGGGTCCCTGTGCAAATCAAGCTGCCATTGTCAGATTGATGCTGACTCAGCACTGACAGTGTAACCTCCTATTCCCCGCTTGTTCTTCGGCAAGCCTTGAAATATGCAGGGACACACTCTGCTAGAGCAAACAGAAGCAAAGACCTTGATTCTCTTACATTCAACTCTGGGCCAGTTTCTTAGAAGGACAATATGTATGTGAACACACAGTATATATGTGTATTTTCATCTCATGCACATTTCTACATGTATGTATAAATTAAATGCATGGCTGTTTGCAAATATACTCTAATCTACAGGTTGACACAAGTGACTGGTTTCACATAGGAATGGTGGGCTTATTTGTACTTAAAATTTCCTCCCAATGACATAGGTCAATGGATTTGCCAATATCGAATAAAACATAGTTTACTCTATCTTTTCTATCTACATGGGAAAAGGTAAAGTTAAAAAAAAAACATTTCATCATGATCTTCTCACTAGGAGAGCTTCGGAGTCAGGTAACTGATATCTAAATGGTCTGGGGGCACCTGGGTGGCTCAGTTAGTTACATCTCCAGCTTCAGCTCAGGTCATGATCTCATGGCTTGTGAGTTCAAGGCCCCACGTCGGGCTCTGTGCTGACAGCTCAGAGCCTGGAGCTTTCTTCGGATTTTGTCTCCATCTCTCTCTGCCCCTCCCTTGCTCTCTCTTTCTTTCTCTCTCAAAAATAAACATTAAAAAAATAAAAAATAAATAAATGGTCTGAATAACATACCAAGACAGAATGTGTCATATCTTAGATATGATTCCTCATTTTCTGGAGGTACATGATTAAGTAGTTTGAAAAGGTGTTTTTAAAGTTAACTTATAGTGCTGTTGGATTGATTTTGCTCGTGTGTGTTAGTTTGCTTGCTTAAGCTTTCTCTAGGCCATGCCTGTTTTACAGTGATTTCATCAAATTGAAGAAAATGTTGCTTTATTTTAGCCTTTTTTTTTTTTTTGAGGAGGGGAGAAATCCTATAGTCTCTTCCCAGAGTTGGTATCAAATGGCATGCACATAGTGGCAAGCAAAGATATTTTCCTCTGAAGTAGATTGATCTGCAGCATAAGTCAGGCAGCGTTTTCTAAAAACACACATGCAAAACTCCTTAATATCTCTTAGGCAATGTAATTTTTTTAAACTTTTTTTTGAAATATTTATTTATTGAGAGACAGAGAAAGTGCACTATCAGGGGAGAGGCAGAGAGAGAGGGAGAGAGAATCTTAGGCAGGCTCCCCACTGTCAGCACAGAGCCCGATGCGGGGCTCCATCTCAGGAACCCTAAGATCATGACCTGAGCCAAAATCAAGAGGCTGCTTCACTGACTGAGCCACCCAGGCACCCCAGGCAATGTGCTTTTTGGAGTGAAGTGCCCATTTCTTCCCCACAGCATGTTAATTATTCCACACTGCAGGATTCTAATTTTGTTTATGTGGATGCTCCAGGTAGTAGTATTCAAAGGGTGAACTAGACCACCACCACCATCATAACTTGGGAATATGTTAGAAATATAAATTTTCATGCCCTACAGAAGACCCACAATGCCAAATATGCAGGGAATAGGGCTCAGGATTTGTGCTTCAGTAAGCCCTGCTGATTGTTTCTACACATGCTGACGTTTGCGAACCACTGCTCTGGAGGAGAGGATTTGAGAGGATGACAACGTTGATGATGTGGACAAGGACAGGGGCGGGGGGGATTAGGAAGAAGGGGAGGCAGAAAAGGAGAGAAATTTAAAACTTGAGAATTGAGAACTGAAAGGAAATAGGGACTCTTCGATGGTGTTTCTTCATTTCCTCTGTAAACCACCAGGGAGTGAAGTGGCTTGCCCAAGCTCAGAAGCACCATCAGAAAAAGAAATACTATTTTCTGATGACTAAAAGTTGAATATCAGACAAGAAACACAGAAAGAACTTTTCCTATTTGTGATGTGTAATACGTCTTTGACAATGTGGCTCCTTCCCGGGTAGTGTGAGTTCAGCATCCAGTGAACACTCTTTTGACTCACTGATATTCTGCTCCAAAGCATCCATTTTTGGGCTGCAGCTATGAATGATGATGTTGCTTTTCTGTTTCTGGAGAATGCAAACGTTGTCACTTGGGAGCAAAACATCTTAAGGTCCATACTACAAAGGCTAAATGTCCTACCATCACAGAGAACGTAAAAATTATATAAGAACTACCTGTGGGACACATGTTGTATATAATAAAAGTAGGATAAGACCTCTTAGGATACAAACCTTTATAGGAGTGGTTCTGAAACCTGGACACACGTTAGTATCACCTGAGAATTTTGAAGGATCCTGATACCCAGACCAATTAAATTAGAACCTCTGGCTGTGGGACCCACACATTGGCGCTTTTAAAAATTCTCCAAATGGTTTTAAGGTGCAGCTACATTGGAGAGCTAGAGTTCTTTGGCCTTGACCCTATGGTGTGGTCCTTGGATTGGCAACATTAGCGACAGTTTTTAATAAATCGAGAATCTCAGTTTCTATCCCGACGAGTGAATCAGACTCTGCATTTTAACAAGATCATATGCTGATTTATATGCACATTAAACGTTGAGGACCAACTTTCCTATTTAAAATATAAAAGAAAGAACTATTTGCTGATACAGATAATTTTTTAATATACTGAAAATAAAAGCGGGAAATCAAAATTATTCAGAATTTCCCCATTGTTATTTTCTGCATATCTCTACACACACACTATTATACATGTGCTTTGTATTTTGTGTACTTTTTACAAAATTTCATGTCTTTTCTTTGAGTTGTTTGTTTTAGTTATCCTATCACAGAACATAATTTTGCGAGAAGTTTTTCAAGATGAACTAAAAAACTCTTGGTAGAAAGTCCTGCGATGTATTTATTATTCACATGTAATAAAAATCAATCAGGATTTGAAATTTATTTTTAATTCTCTATTTGAAGTCACCAATATTAAATTATTTTAAAAAGTCCTATTCATATTGTATTCTAATGGGATGTACTACTGGTCTAAGCCTCTTGCTTAAGAGAACAAAAAGGAAAAATATTTTATGATCAATCTAAGATGAAATAACATCAATCTGCAAATAACAATCATGGAGAAATTATTTTCATTTGTTATGTTTCGTTGTTCCCAGGTATCTTCATGTTTCGAAAAATTCTTAATCGCATGCATTAAATTTGTTCTAAAAATCACTGTTATGCTTATGCAATGAAGGTGAAGGGGGTTAATACTGAGCAGTTGTGGTAAAAAGAGTTTTATAAAACAGGGCTTTCTATATTTTATGGGCTGTTGAATTTTATGGGCTTATATGCATCTGAGGAATTATGAAATGAAAGAAGATTGTTTGAATAACACTTTACACTGGTTGTCACTGCTTCTTTGTACTCAGTAGAAAGTGGACTCAGGCCAGTGTGGTATAGTGCTGGCCTGATCGACAGAAAAAAAAACAGAGGATCACAGGATTTGGGGAAAGACAGTCCAGGCTGTTACCTGTTGTCATGGAGTAGGTAAGTTTAAGCATTCTCTTTCACCCTTAAAAATGTCCTGATTTGGAAATGAATTATTTGATTCTACATGCAAAAACACCAAATCCAGCTCTATCATTTTATAGAGGAGGAAATTCTGAAGTGGTGGACTATATTATTCCTTGCTTAAAAGCAATCAAAGAAACAACAAATAAAACTTGTAATGGCTCTTTATTGTCCTCCTATCAAGGTCAGATGGTTTAGCAAGAAACACAGAGCCCTGTGTGATCTGGGCCCCATTTACCTCTCTCTCTCTCTCACTCTTGCTCCTTTCATTTCTTGTTCTTTATGTCATATATTTACACATACAAACTGAGGTAGCTAATAGTGCTGTTTTCCATATATTTCCAGCCATTCTGCTTCTTAGGTCCTTGACAAGATTGGATCTACAAGCTTTCAGGTGATGAACCAGGTGTCAGACACTCAAAATAATTCCATCTTGAAGGTCATGTATTTCTGCATACTGTCTTTTCTGGAGGTTTATCTTATTTCTTTGTTCTCATCTTCCTTTAATTCCAGTTGTCCTTATGGGTCATTTTTCAAACCTTAAATTTTTCTTTTTTTCTCTTTCTTTTTATTTTGAGAGAGAGAGACAGAGAGAGAGAGAGAGAGAGAGAGAGAGAGAGATATCGAGAATCCCAAGCAGGCTCCATCCTCAGTGAGGAGCCCCTGTGCTGGGCTCGATCCCACGACCAGGAGATCATGACCTGAGCCAAAACCAAGAGTTGGATGCTCAACTGACTAAGCCACCCAGGTACCCCAAACTTAAAGTTTTCTTAAATCTTTTTAAAGGTGAGGTATAAATGAATATATGAATGCCAAGCACGATGCTCAATAATGAAGATCTAAGAATTAATAGGACCAGGACCCAGCTGAGAACCATCCCAGTCAGGGTGAGAGTCCACCAGTAAACTGGCCGTCTCCCCTCATTGCAGTAAGAGTTACAAGGGAACTTCCTTCTCTAGCATCTCTAATTTTCATGAGAATGGATTTTCTCCAAACAGATTCTATCATTTCTCTTTCCCTTAGTCACTCTGTCTGAGGAGAGATGGAATAACTTGCATGACTGGGAAATTTGGGAGGAAGAATTTGGTTATGCTTGGAGGTGGGGGAAGGCAGCACCACTCTACATGATAGAGAAATTGCTCCAATTCAGGGGTTCAGTCGTGGGAAACCTGTGAAGCACTTATGCTAAGCTACATTTTCTAGCTTGGCCTTTATTAAGAATAAAAGTCAGCCATTTGGGCCCTCTTTCATCATTTCTCAGTTGTTCATGAACCTAAGCAAGGAAGAGGTGTGCTGTTTATCTGGGACCTCTTAGAGACTGGAACAGTGAGAACTAAAAAGACTTGAATTTAGGGGAGCAAAATATTCTCTAGAAAGGCTTTTGGTGAGACAGGCCATTGTGACCTTGAAGTTTTCAGAGGCTTATATGAGGCCAGGAGGAGTTTTATAGCTGTGCTGTTGGCTTTTAACTGCTGTGGCCTGTGCAAGAGGCTTTAAACCAGTCACATGGTCTTCTGACCTTGGTGATTGACCTTAAGTGCACAGCTTTCACGAAAAGTACTTGGCTGTGGTAAAGGTGTGTAGGGACCCACATGAGTGTTGTGTGAATGATAGAGCCTGGCCAGAGGACAGTGAGTCATAGAGGTTTTAGTGAATAGGCACAGCGGAGGCAAGTAACCAGTCAAAGTGTGCATTCCCAATCTCCACGTTCAGGAAAACAAGTGAAAGCATGGTAGGCCTCAGAGTTTCGGTGTTGAGGATTTCAGGATGGAGCTCAGCTGGGGCTGAGGCCAAACTAGGGGAAAAGGGAGCCTTTGAGCTCTTCAGCGATGGATGAACTGAACAGTATCTGCAGCTCTGAAACCTGGCCTCTGCAGGTGTTTTAGGCTCTAAATCATCAGTGGAAGGCCGAGGGAGTCAGCTGTTTTGTATTCAGGGCCAAGGATACACGTGGAAGGACTACGCTTAGATTTTACTGGTTTCACGCGCACAAGAGGCACCTCCTATATGTGGTCTCAAGTTGGCTCAGGATTGGTTAATTATTTAGAACAAGACGAAATCTTTCTCAGGTGGCCTATTTCTGAGGCAAAGGAAGCCATGGTGGAAACAGACGCTGAAAATGCCTGCTCACGTGGGAGCAGGGATGTTGTGTCACTAGAGAGAACCCATGTTCCGTTTGACACCATGAATGACGTATTGAGAGGTTTTTCAGAAACTCCCTGGGAAGGAAAAATAAGGCAAGACCTGGTGAGTAAGACTGCTACAACTATAGACTTCTAAGCTTTATTAGATAAAGTCTTTCTCTCCTAGAGGTTATACAATGCATGGATGGGCACCCCCTCCCACAATATTATAAATGGAATAGTGCCAAAATTAATCTTTAAGGGAAAGATTTCTGGAGTCAAGTTTACAGGCTAATAAGAATCTTGAAGAACTGGCACTGAGTGTCTCCACATGAGGTCAAAGCCAAGCTTCTCTGTCTCTCCTCTTTACTTCAGATACCACTGAGTTTCTGCTGTGGTTTTGGTAATAGCACTGAGTTCCAGGAACATAATTTTGAAATTAGTCAAATTGTTCATAAGATGTATTAGCGGACTATCTATATATAAATACACACACACACACACACACACACATATGGTAAACTGGAAATTCTAGTTTTTAACTAAGACTCTCCAGTGGATTTATTTTGTTTGGAATTAATAAAAAGTACTATACGTCAGTGGCTACAAATGCATCACATTGTTGAAGGCTGTTGTCTAATTTGGAAGCCTGGCTTGCTCTTCCTGGAGTCAAAGCACTTGAACAAACTGAGAAGCCATCCACATTACCATTACATATACAGTATAATAAAAAGCATGCTGTGAGTTTATTTTAAAATTGACTGTATGACTGCAGTCAGATTGCTCACTAAGGATTTTAACATAGCTGAAAATCCATTCTCTAGAGAGATTCTTTTGTATTTCCCTTGAACATTCCATGCCTGCTTCTTAGAGGATCTGAATAATCTCTGTGTGCATTCTAATTCATTTTATCTTTGTTTACCGAATGCCTACAGTCGTTATATGTTAATATTGTCCCTTTACTAGTTGGTGAAATGCTTCCCAGTTTTTCTTTGTATTTGAAAACCTGTTTCCACTTGCTCCTTGGCGTTCATAGAGGCTGGGGTTGGAAATGAATCTCTTGGGTCTACTTAGGTTTGCTTGAAAGTGCGGTTAGGAATTAAATGCTATCATTTTGAAATTGTGATATTTAAGGCCCTTGATGACACTATGTCAGATGTAAACCTTACTGTTCCTTGCTTGTACGGTTTTTCCCCCTTTGATTGTACACTTTATTCAGAGGCCTTTTAGTCCTTAAAAGCCAACCGCTGAGCGAAGTATGTTTGGCACCTTCGCAAGGAGGAAGGGACCCTTTTCAGTCCTAGAGGAAGGGGAGCCAGGCAGCTGCCTTGGCGACTTTTGGCAATCACTGTAAGGGTTAAAACTACAAACAAAACTGGTTTAAGCTAAAGACTTTTTGTTGGAATAAAATGTGCCATCTTTTGTTTCTTGAAAAAATCTCCCACAAGGATTGTATCTGGAAGAGAATTTGTGGCATTAGACTTTGAGCAGGGCTCTTGTTGTTCATTTCTTTGTTTTTGTTTTGACGAGGAAGGATGGGCCTCTGTAAGTTTTAGACAGGAAACTTACAATTTTCCACCCATTTTACTTAATAAAGTGCTGCAGTTAATCCGTGCCGCCGGTCTCCGCCGGTCTTGTCCTCACAGTGCACATGAGCCTCTTTTCCAACAGAGGGCAGTGTGGATTTGCTGAACAGCAATTGCTCTGGCTGAGTCCCAAGGTTTGGAAAACTGTCCTCTGCAAAGAGCAGAAAGGACACTAGGAAACAATTTCTTTCAATTCAACTTGTGTCGCTTTGACTACAGATGCCCCCCTTTTTTTCTGGTGAAAATTATTTAAAAAAACCACAAAACTTCTTCTTTTCACCTGACACCCAAGGAAGGAATTGGAGAAAATAAAGGCAGAATGCATAGAGTTGTAGTCATTCTGATCAAAGTACTATACAACTTTGTCCATTGCTGCACTAGTCAGCAATGATCCTGATCCTTTGATGTACACTATCAGCCTTGGGATAAGCAAAGAGTCCGTGGTTGGACAGGCTCTATCTCTGCTGGGATTCCTTTTGTACATTTTTCTGAGCATTTTGGGTTATTTCCTTGACAGAAAAGCAGCTTGGTGTAAATTATGATAGAAAATGTGGTGTATGGAGGCTTAACTGTAAATCGCTTACAAGATGCTCAGTTTGTCCACCTAAGATGAGTTCTAAGACTACCTTCCTGGCCAGGAATTCTCATGAAATGATAGTTGGTTGACGTAAGGAAACTAATAGGTATTGAATGCTTATTTTGGAATTACAAACTGTATATAATTCCATTTAACATTTATAACCTCTTCAAGAGATGGGCATTATCAATACTCTTTTATAGAAGAAATGGAGTCAGGGGACAAGCAACCTCCTTAAATCACCCAACCAGCATGCGGCTGTTTGGAATTGAACTCAGGGCTCTCTGATGTCATGCGTTCTCTGGGTTTCTTCTAAATTGCTCAGGTTCTGATATCTTTACTGACCCTCTGCTGTGGGACTGGATCTGAAACTTCTGAAGTATCCATGCTATTGCGAGTTGGAATCACAGAAAACCTTGACTCTACATATTGATAGCATAGACATACATATGTAGGGAGGCCAGTGACTCTCAACTATTTTTGCTTTGCTTTTCCTACAACATGTGCTTTTTCATGACTTTGTTTCTGCTGTGCCAGAATGAAAATGGCTTATAGGCACAGAAGGTTTTAGTATGAGGAAATTGAGGCCCAGCAAATGGACCTAGAGTTCCCCTGCTCATAGAGTTTGTGGCAAGAGTTATGATTTGAATCCACATATGTCTGGCTCAAATCTTGAGCTTTTCCTATCATTTAAGGTTCCTGTCTGGATCAAGAAATAAGAGAATCCTAGAGGAAGAGATCTTCTGAAGGATTCCTTCTAAGGGTATGCATCTAGCCTACTTGGAAGAAAGAGGCAAAGAGGAGGCCAGTAGTAGAGCCATTGAAAATTCTTGAGAAGGAAAGCAAGTCAGCAAGTGAGACACAGACTGGGAAGATGGAGGGGCTCAAGCTTCAGAAAAAGATTGACATGATCTCAGATGTCCTCATCAGACCCCAGATGACCAGCAGTAATGTTGTGGAATACATTAGCCTCTGCATTAGAGGCTCTGAATTTCTTTCCCCTAAATATAACAAACTGCCTTTTGAGGAGTATTCCTATTGTCTCAGAGAGCCTCTTGTCTTTTCCTTTCCATTTTTTTTTCATAATGAGTAAACACAGAGGCCCAGGCAGTCAGAGGTGGAAGCCATACAGGAGTGTTTTCAAAAAGCATCTGAAATAAACACTGAAGTACTGTATTTCATAACCCTACACAAAACTGACAGTAGCCAGCTGTTGTCTGAGCTCAACACCATCCTAAAGAGCCAAGAGCCACAAGGCGAAAAGGGAGAAAGTGAAAATAACTTCTCTCCTACTGAACCATAGATGACAGATCAGCCAAAAAGGACCCTGGAGGAAGCAAAAGTCAATGAGGCGAAAGTCCTTGCAAATGACCCTAGCTTGCTCCCCTTTGCCACTCCAGAAATCATCCACCCAAATGGCCTTTTATTGGTTAGCTTCTGAGTGCAGTTTTTTCCAACACAATTCTATGTATATATTCAGAATCTTGCAATAATTATATCTCCTATCACCAAATTCCTCAAGATTTTGGGCTTTTTCTTACGGGTTTTCTCTTCTATTTTCTGTATCTCTACCGCTTTCATTCCCCCAAAATACGGACAGCAAGCAAAACTTAAGACCTCTTCTTATCCTTATTCTAATGTACTCTGTAGTCAGAAAAAATTTCTTGGGCCATCAAAGGCTTTCTAAACTAACCTTGGGAGTTCCTCTTTTCAGAAAATGGAAACTTACTATTATTTAATATATGAATTCCAGTTGGTGATTGAGGGAACTCTGAATAAGACTTTTATTTGGCCCATGGTTAAGAAAAGCTAAGTTCAAGGTTCTGTTTGATCTTAGCTACACTAAGAGTAAAGATTTGTCCTAGGCAACTGTTTTATTTAGCCAAACACCATAAGGTTTATTGGGGGAGGGTTCTATGTAAGGGTACATCTGGGAGTTAATGTGAGAAAAGGTTTGAAAGCTAAATTGTCATAGGTAATAAAGAAACATCATTTTGAGTCCTGTGAAGAGGAGACCGAGGCTTATTAGTTCTTGAAATGTGGAAAGGAGAGGATAAGTCTTCAAAGAATCAGTCTACAACCTGGTAATAGACTGGCGTTCAAGTATGACCCCGAAGCCACAATCCAGTAGTGACTCTGTTCAAAGAGTATTCAGGCCATATTATCACATGGTGACTTTCAGGTAGGTTGCTATTCTATGCTTAGTAGAGTCACTCTACCTTCAGTACACGTTCACTATGTGCATGATGATGTAGTAGTGGTGATGCTTTGGTTGAAGAGGAGGGAAGGGACAGTAGCCAAGAGTAAACAACAATGGTTCAGAAAGAATAAAATGGACAAGAACAGGGACAATGGGAAAATACTGACAAATTGGTGAATAGAGAAATTCATAAAGACAAGTGATGAGAACAACGAGCCCCACCCTCACCTCTTGTCCACAGATGCTCCAAGAAAATGTAGACCATACCATAGTACATGGAATAGAGGAATCAATTCGTTCTATTTAGTGATGAATGATGAAAAAGACCCCCGAGGGCTGTGGTTATCTAATTGTCCTTGTTTGCTCTTTTATGTTGAATTCAATCGAGTTCTGTATGGTGATTTCTTTTTTTAAGCTAGACATGATGTTGTTTATGAACTCTGTGTATTTGCTCTGCTGAATGTTGATCGAAGCTAAGTTGGGTCTTAGACTTAGGTGATTTTTAGTTTGATTACCATTTAATTTTCAGACAGATATTTAGTCCTTGCTTTGCATTTTTACTGAGAAACGTTGAGCAGGTTTTGTCAGGAATATACACTTAGATTTACTTTAATATGCTTTCTGAATAAAGAAGAGACCATTTGTCTGTGGTCCTATACTGAAGACTTTTAAGTTTCCATTCTTGTCCCCCTCATTCATTTCTTTTCTAGGGTGTTTATTTTACAGGTGTTAAAGATAAACTGAAGCATATTAAAATTTTTGAGTTTATTTTATCAAAAAATTTATTCCAGTGGAGCAGTATCCAGTCTAACAGCTCAAAGGGAGAGTGAACAAGGAGGTTATGCAGGGCAGAAGGTGGGTTGGTTATTGTGAGTTTACTTTCGTTAGGGGTGGCAGTGGTTAATCAGGAAGATTACTTAATTAGTGCTGATCAGGCCACTCCTGACTGACTGGTTTAAGATTTAATTTCTGGGAGGGGTGACACTGTAAGTCTTGGTTTGGTGATGTGGAGCTTAGCACATCCATTTGGGGCCTGTTTTCTTGTTTTTCAATCAATATATGTATCATTTGCTATTGCGATGAGAAGCAATGGAAACCCTTGTCATTCGTCAATACTGATTAGCGTAAACACACAAATGATACAACTATGGAGAAAGTAAACTATTTTATTGTGCTCCACAGATCCTCCCATCATGCTGTAAAAAAATTTTTTTTAAGGAAAAACAATTTGATGTTCTGTCTTTTGTTTATGCCACGGGTCTGAACTCTTTCCTTATCTGCATACCCTGACACCTACTCCTTTTCCTTTCCTAATTATGAACCTGGAATCAGTCGTTGATGCCAGTTCTGTGGTTATTTCCATCTGAACATGTTCCACAAGTTTGTGAGTTTTGCTTTGTATTGACTTATTTACTTGTTCTGATCTTCTTTAATCTTTCATTAGGATTTCTCTATTGGGTTTGATTTTTCTGGTATTTCCTTTTTGCCATTTGTCTGACTCTGGCTTTAAATGTTTCCATTTTCCAGCTTCACTTTGAGTTGGCAGACTGTCGAGACCGGGCTGACTGCTTACACGTACCTGGTCTAGCTATCTGGGTATCCAGTCCCTGGCATGTCCACTGAATGGTTTCAATATTTTCTCCCATGCATTCTTTCTTTGGGTGGATATGCCAGGGTGATGACTCCTCTTGGGTTGGAGAGGCTGATCTTGTCTCCTGCCCACTGGCATTTTCACTGGTGTGTTACACATCTCGCTGCTTGTCTGGCACTCTGCTGTGTTGTTACTGGGCAACTCTCACTCCTGCACCTGCCACTGGTATTTTGTCCAGAACATCAAGGTCACCTGTGCAGTGCTGGCAGTGACCTCCCATCTCACTGTGGGCAGACTTGCATCGTAGAGAAGGGTCAGGTTTGGCTCTCTGTTCTCTGCCTGCAGTGGATGTGGGTAACCATTCTTTCAGAGTGAGCAGAGAGGCAGATTCCCTTGAATTAAACTGCTTATATTACTGGCTTGAGTGACTATTATTCTGGTTGGATAGTGCTGGGTTAGGGTCACGAATTAGAGGCAGGAGTGAATGAAACAGATTCAAAGATGAATCCTTTTAACTCTCCCCTCTGCAGGGCTAGTTTGCCTAATAGGTAGAATATGATTTCCGGAGCCTCAATTGGTGATCTTCCACTTGCTCTGTAGTTAGGCTAATCACATATTCTGATTTGTCCAGGCTTTAATCTGTTGTCTTGGCATGTTAGCCATTTAGACCAAATTTTCTGCTTTCAAATAAATTACACCATTAATACTTACATTTAAATAAGCCACAATACAACCCCAAATTACTAGATATGTGAAGAACCAGGAAAATGTGACCACACTGAAAGGCATCGGTTACAGACCAGAAGCCCTTTCCAAAGGAGATAGGCCATTAGTGGTTTTAATGTGAAGTTCAAAATTAGGTGTCCAGGAAGGTTTTTACAAATTTATTTTTTTGAAGTAAGATATGCTTATATTTAGAAAAATAAGTATATCTACAAGGCACTAGAAAATCCAGCACTTCCCTAATGTACCAGTCATAGGTTCAAGCCCTTTCCCCAACTATTTCTTCTTTTAGGCATTTTTTTTGGTTATTTAGAAATTTTGTCTGATATTTTCCTTCAATTTTTTGTGTTGGTATTTTATTAAATTTTGAAATGTAGATGTTATCCTAAGCTAAGCCATTTTATCTTAATTATTGCAAAACATAGATAATAATTGTTATTATAAAATATAGTTAATAATTATGACTAAATGTAGAATGAATGAATAAGTAAATATATTTAATTCTGTGCCAACTTTGAAATCCTATAATTAGGCAAAGAGGTGAGATATGAAAAATAATTATCACCCATCATTATGATATTTGTGGAGTTAAATTCTTGCTAGGAGGCAAAATTTACAAGTTCCTCATAAAAAGTCAGGTTTTCACTCTAGTTGCTCGATACCATAATTAACTAAGGCAACCACAATCTGATTATTACTTGTTTTTATTAGGTCAGCTTCTCGATAGTAGGAATTATCAGTAGATCAGGATTTTAACTTCAGGGGGCTTTGAAGACTTCATGGCTTTTAATCCCTCTGTCTTCCATTTGAAATCTCTTTAGTTTATCGTTCGGTTATATAGTATAGAATTCTGAGCCCAGGGAACTAGATTCAAGTTTGAGTTCTAATTATTGAGGCAGTAATTTCAGCAAAATAATGAATTACAATAAATTGTAATTTTTTCAATGAGTGAAACAATACAAGGATACGTAAATATTAGATGAGAAAGCATATCTGAATTAAAGTGTGAAGAACAAATTTGATTAATGCATTATGCACACACGCATCTACCTATTCCCCCCCCCCCCCCCACGGAATTGCTAGTATGGTAACAAGAGATAATCCTGTGTTTGTTTTAAAACCATAGTTTTTAAATGAGAAATTTCTCATTTTTGAGTGCCAATTGTGATTAAGGGCTGGAAGATTTCCCTTTGAAAGAATGCCTGTTTCTAGAGGGTACTGTGGCATAGGAGACTATGCTTTGATATAGTTCCTATGTACATCGACAGAACTGTCATTACAGGAATACTCACAGGTGGCCTCGTAAGCACCAAACAACTCGGAACACCTAGGTTGAACATCTAAAAGGGGCAGAGTTGTTGATGCTTAATATTTCTGAATGAAAATAGTGGATTCCACCCATCTGTAATCCACATTCACTGGTAACACTTTAGGGCAGGATTTAGCTAAGCAGATTAGTAATAAAGTTGAATGTGAAAATCGGAGCCTTGTAACCTATTGTTGGAATTTGTTTTTAAAGCGATTTGATAATCCTCTGGTTAGACAGATGCAAGAGTGTGTTCTTATAAAGAAAATTTCATTTTATCTTTATTTGTTAAATTAAAAGAGTAACCTATTAACATATTAATGAAACAAAATATTCAAGTCACATAAAAGCATATAGAATGAAATGTATGCTATAGACTGAACGTTTGCATCTCCCTGAAATTTATATATTGAAATATGACACCTAATGTAATAGTATTTGGTTGTGGGACCCTTGGGAGGTAATTAGTTCATGAGAGTGGAGCCCTCAGGAGTGGAATTAGTGTCCTTAGAAAAGAGGCCCCAGAGGGCTCCCTCTTCGTTTCTGCCATGTAAGCTTACAGAGAGCCAGGAAGTGGGCCCTCCCCAGGTGTGGAATCTGTGCCCACCTTGATCTTGGACTTTCCAGAACACAAGAAATAAGTTGTTGACAAGCCACTCAGTCTATATGTTTTTGTTATATCAGCCTAAATGGACTAAGACAATGTAGACCTCCTCTTGTTAGCTTCCTATCTCCATTCCTTTCCCCAGAGGTAACCACTGTTCATATTTTTAGTATTCCAAACTCTTTTCTATGAATTCATATAAACATGTATGTCATACCTTTGTAGATATCAGCACTTCCAAGTAAAGGAAAGCTGCCCTAAGCTGCCTTCTTACTCTTTGCTTTTAGTAGAAGTAACTCAGGTTGTCAAGTCAGAACATCCTTCAGTTTAAATCTCTGTTTTACTATTTACTATCTATGTGACCTTTGGAATATTTCTTAAGTGCTCTAATCTCACAGTTGACTCATTTGTGTAATCAAAGTAAAAAATACTGTGCAAAGTTGTTGTAAAGAATAAGTAGGGACATTTGCAGGTTGCTGAAAAAAATAAATGAAACATATCCTCTAAGTACTTGAATAATGGCAGAAACAACGTATTAGTACTCACCTCTTCTTCTTTGTCATCTGTGTGCTTTTTTCCCCATGGCCAGCTGCAATTATGTGAAGAACAGACTGCTGTCTCCTTAAGAAAGATGTTAGATCTGAAGTATTAGAGATTATCAGGGCAGAAGGGAAAGGAAGGCTTTAGTTTTTTGTTATAGGACATTGGAATTGGACAAACAGTAGATCATCTAGTCCAATACTTCTCTTTGCTCTTTCCTTCCTTTCTTTTTAAGGGAAGAGTCATTTAAATGAGATGTAACTAGAGCTGCTGGTAGAGTTCAGGGGCTGTGGACAATGTAGAGTCTGATTGCTCAGCCCCATTTTATTTTCTGAAGAATCTGATGTGTGTCCCCCAAATCCTATATTAATCTTAAAAATGACCCATCTCATTCAAACCCTCTCATTTGTCAGAAGAGGAACGTTTATGGCATTATTCATGTCAAAGTCAGATGGTCATCAAAATTTAGGGCATGGTGGAAACCATGGCTTGTCAACTGGAGTATACCACACCTTAAAAAATGAACCAGTAGTTGCTGGATCTGCAGGTGTTCATGGTGTCTGGGACTGCAGTCCACATTCCAGGACTCAGAGAGGAGCCAGTGACCTCTCCAGTGGTTTATCAAAGACACCTCAATTTTATTCTGACATTTAATCTGCCACAGAAGCCATTTATTGCTTCATCTTCCTGAGTAACGTGGACACTGTCACTTAATTAACTCACCATTTGACTGCATGTTTAAAACTGTCAGAAGGGAAGTAAATTTAGTGCTGTCTTATGATTAAAGCTACGGTCTCATTTTGTGAGAGACATGTAGCTGGCACCTGAACAAAAGCTTCCAGGTTTGTTGTTATTTGTCTTTAAAATATATGGACTGGCAGGGAAAAAACTGTATTTATTTATTTATATATATAAACATATATATATATATTTTTTTTTTAAAAGCAAGGCAGTATGTATATGTTGAGTTAGTGTGTTTCGTTAACCTTACAGAGGTTCATCCTACCTTAACAAATGAAATGAATTACTGTGTCCTTGCATAGGTATACTTGGTTGAGTAGAAATGTTTCAGTGTTCTAAAATTGAAAATTGCATATTTATTGAGTAATTATTCATATTAGGTACAGACCTAGGCTCATTTCCATATGCTGTTCCAGCTAAACTTCGCAGTAATCTGAGAAATAAGCATTGTTCTCATATTCCAGATAAGGAGACAAAGATCTGAGATGTGTAGTTATTTGCACACCACCATGTGCCTTCATATTGACTGCAATGAGATTGAAATACAGGGGTTTTATGTCTAAATTCAGTACTTCTGTTTATTCCAGTGGGGGAATTGCTTTGATTAAAACCAGTAAAATTATTAGCTTTGTAGCAAATATGCTTGAGATCTAGGTCATTGTATATTTTTTCTCCTGCTTTCATACCTCCCTCACAGAGACTTGTGTGGGCCACTTCTCTGTTCAGTGATTGGCTGGAAGGACTCATGGGACTCAATCTGTAGTTGCACACCTGGCTAAGATTTATTTCAATGAAAGGATTCAAAGCAAGATCATCAAGATGAGAAGGAAAATGGCGCATGGACAATGTCTTGAGGAAGCCATGTGCAGGCTTCCCAGGGCCTTCTCTCTGTGGAGTCACAATAGATGGTTTTAATTCTTTCAGCAATGAGTTGTGATGGTATTGTCTACCAAGGAAGTTCATTAAAGACTCAGCACCCAATATTTTGGGGGGACTGGTCACAAAAACACTTGACTAGCATGTGCCAAAATTCCAGACTCCGAGAAAGGCAGTAGATGTTGAGTGTGAGCCACATTGTTGACCTAATCAGTTTAGGCACAGTGAGCTCTTGTTATTTAAAAGAAATTTATATCAGAGTAAGGAATTCTATACCAGTCAGGTTCTCAGATGCCAGCCAAGGGCCAAGTTTATTAGCTGGCCTTTCTAACGATAGCAGTCTCAGGGCTAATATGCTACTTTCCCCCCATCCCTACAGATTCAGATGATCTCATTGAATGACCCCAAGTTAAAATATTTTGTCATTTGCAATTATTGAAATTCAATCAGAAAAGGAGTAAGGGTTATGCCTCAGAGTGCTGAAAGGAACATGATATGTTTCAGAAATATGCTAACACATCATTTACTTAGACGTTTTCTCTTTTCCATCCTTAATTTATTTACTGATGATTTATATAACATGACTATTTACATAATAAAGTGCTTACTGAACACCTATTATGTTAAGAAACTGCACAGCATAGTAATTAAGAATAGAATCCAAGTACCTGGGTTTAAATTCTTGTTCTACCATTCATGAGTGACATGATTCTTCGTTGTGGTCAGCTTTTCACATCTATGAAATGGGAATTAAAATAGTGCCTACCTTACAGGGTTAGGGAACATACAATGAGTTAATATACTATTTGCTACAGGGAATGTGCATAATAAAGGTGCTCTCCTATTATGTTCCACAGATTGTGCTGGTTATGGATATAGAATGATGAATAAGATAGAGTTCATACTATAATAGAACTTCTAGTCTAGTGGATGATAGAGGCAAACAAGCATGGAACTATCTCAGAGCAATAACTGCTTCAGTGGGCAAAATTTGGGGTACTATGAGAGCACATCAAAGAAACTGAATCCAACTTGGAGGAGGATAAGTGGAGGTCAGAGAGAAGGGAGAGGGAAATGTTGGAAGTTGAGGGAGATACTACACTAGGCCACAGGAATATCAAAGGCAAAAGGCATTCAAGGGAAGTTTCAGGGGGAGAGAGAGAATTGTGTATCTGAATAAATGAAATAATAAATGGTATGGTTGGAGGAGAGATGAACTTGTAGAGTGCAGCAGGTTCCATATAATGAAGGGCCTTGTAGGTCCTCTTAGCGAGTTTTTACTTGGCCTGAGCATAGGGAGGAGTCCCAGTAGGACTGAACTTAGGAACAGAGCCTTTTGGAAACACAAGTCTGCATGATCCAGATGCAACTTTCTTCTATATGTGTGGCTCCTTTTCTGAAGAATGCATTGTCAGCTTTCCTTAGCAAAGGATAGCGGTGACTCCTCTCCTTTTGCACTTCCACTCTGGGTGGAGATCAGGAATATTCTGGGCCAGAGCTGAGGCAATTTTAGGGGTTACCAACAATAATTAGACTTGTTTCAGCTTGTCTCCCACTATGAGAATTCTAGACATGAGCATAATAAAAGGACAGAATGGGGACACTTGGTTTTATTCATGTCTAGCAAAACTGGTGAAAGCAATCACCTGTCTACAACATAGTCTGGTCCTGGTGAATGGAGGCTGGTGAATGGATTCTAGGCTTTAAGAGGATATTTGATACTATGGTTTCTTGACCTTCTAAATTTTTGACTAATGGTTCCATTTTCTTTCCATCTACTTCTCTTTTTGTTGGTTTGCCTTTACACTTTGTTGTTTGCTTTAAAAATCATGCTCACACACAGGAAATTACATTGAGAGCACCAGCCATAATAATGTATATGTCATTATTTGTGGGGAAAAGGGAAGTGAAAATTAGTATTTACTTGCTGTTTTTGCTGCTTTTTACTTTGGTTATATTGCCACTTGTCTGTAAGATACATTTATCCATTTGGTTCTAAGTAAAAATGTCATCTTAGGCTAATGTTATACAACATATAACCATTAAACTAAAATTTCTAATTGCTTTTTACGTGAGGTTAGTGCAGTACTTCTTAGGCAAAAGGGTCTCATCCAAGTCCCCACAGTTTAGAAAGGCCTTTTATGTCTGTCTGTGCCTGTGTGTGTGTTTGTGTGTGTGTGTGTCTCTGTCTCTGTCTCTCACACATACTCACACAAATACATGTATTGAGGGATTTATAAGTAACTCTGTCATGTTCGATCCAGCCCTCAGTTGGCATAGAGAAACCTATAATCTCAAGCCTTCAATCTCATGTTTAGCACAAGCTAAACAGGGTAGAGTTTCTTCCCATATTTTCCCCTGTGTCTTTGAAATAAAAGGTAACTAAGTGTAAACATACTGAATGTTGGTGAACTGGGCTGCTGGTACAGATGGGCACTGCTTCAAAGAGTGAGACAGATTTGAGCAACGGAAGCACTTTGAGAGATAAGAGACAAATCAATTTAAGTGTCAAATCTTCTGTTAGGATGAATGTGAAAGATCTTGAATAATGAAGTAATTTTATTTCCAGAAATATGAATGTCCGTTTTTCTTGCTTATCTTATTCTAATGTATGTTTCCAGAGATTGTCAGGAATTATCACAATATTGGCAACTGCTGCACTATGACCGCTGAGGTCTAGATCTCGTGGTCTAGTAGGGTAGCCAATAACCACAGGTGGCTATTAAAACTAATTAAAATTAAATAAAATTAAAATTTAGTTTGTCAATTGCACTGGCCACATTTCAAGTGCCCCATCACTACATGTGGCTAGTGTACCAGATGACACAGGGATTATTTCCATCATTGTAATAAGTTCTGTCGGACTGTACCTGTCCAGGTGTAACACGTGATATTTCAGCTCTTTATCAGTGTGTCATGCTGGCAACTATATGGACACCAAATTCTAGAATTAGGAATAGTTATAGTTACTTAATTTTAATTGGTAAGTTTAAAATAGTTAAGTGTTCTGCCGGCCTCCACTTGTAGTTTTACCCCAAACCCTGCAAATGACATCTGGAATTTATGAGGCTCTTGTCCTTTCTTCTTGTGTGTTGGGAATACTGGTTTTTGTGAGCCTTACCTTAACTGCACTATTCTCAAATTCTTGACTGTGTTTGAACCGGATTCATGATAATGATGGAAAGAAACATTTGATAACTACTTGAGGCTGTATAATATGATAGTTTCTTGCACAGCTCCCCTAATTTATACTTTCAATAATATGGATAAACTTTTGTGAAATATATCTTTTTTTTTTTAAACTTTATAGTTTATTGTCAGGTTGGTTTCCATAAAACACCCAGTGCTCTTCCCCACAAGTGACCTCCACCAAGACCATCACCCCCCTTTACCTTTCCCCCTTCCCCTTCCCCCCTCAGTTTG
>CM053568.1:42051835-42077123 GCA_028646485.1 Cryptoprocta ferox
GTGGGAGCTACCAAAAGCAAGGCCCAGTGGGTGAGGAAAATGCTTGGACAGCAGCTGATGCAAGTATGAGGAGTGGGTGGGGGAAAGGCAGCAGCCTTGGGGGACTGGTACAGCCTCCTGGTGGCCTGGGATGCCTGTGCCGTGCTCCAGGAATAGGAGAGGCCACTGAGCACCATCAGGAGCAGGAAACTACAGAGGAACCTGGAGCTGGCTCTGAGAAAGGACCTTGCTGCAGCTCTACCTAGCTTCATCCCTCTGACCTGAGCTATGCCACAAAACAGTCTCCTGGGCCCCGATCTATCACCCCTACCCAGGCTAGCCACCTTTACACCCGAATCTTTGGGGCTACAATAAAAATCTAAGTGTTTGGGGTGGGGGGGAGAGGAAAAGAGAAAAAAAGCAAAACAAGAAAGACACCTGTATTCCAATTTGGTGATAATATTATGAACCAGATAATTGCTCCTTCTATTTTGCAGTTGAACATATACCTTCAAAGGCATTTCTAATACAAAACTTCATTGCATTAGTTAAAGAAAATTATCTGTTGTAATAGAAATGAGAGAGGAAGCAGAATTATCTTGTTACTGTCTGGTAGCTGTGGGACTTAGAACCCATGCTCAATGGGTTGGCCAGTTGCAGTAACCACCTGTAACAGATTTTTTTCTGTGTGAGGCCTCTGAACTCTAGAATCAAGTTTGATGCTTTTAAAAATGTACCCAAAAATATTTTTAAAAAATTTTTAATGTTTATTTTTTGAGCGACAGAGACAGAGCAAGAGCAAGCGAGAGAGAGAGAGAATCTGAAGCAGGCTCCAGGCTCTGAGCTGTCAGCACAGAGCCCAACACAGGGCTTGAACCCATGAACTGTGAGATCATGATCTGAGCCAAAGTTGGATGCTCAACCACTGAGTCACCCAGGTGCCCCTCAAAAATATTTTTTAATTTAATATTTTAAAAATATAAGAAGTCAGTCTGAAATGGCTACACACCACATGATTCTCATTACATGACATCGTGGGAAAGGTGAAACTAGATCAGTGGTTGACATATCTGAGGGTGGGGTGAGGGATAAACAGGCAAAGTACAGAGGATTTTTAAGGCAATGAAAATACTCTGTATACCATAATGCTGGAGACATGTCATTAGACATTTATTCAAACTCATAGAATATACGACACCAAGAGTGAACCATAATGTAAGTGGTGGACTTTGGATGATTATGATTTGTCATTATAGGTTTATCAATTGTAGCAAATGTACCACTCTGTTAGGGAAAGGTGCTAATGGGGAAGGCTCTGCATGAGCTGGGGCAGGAGGTATATGCAAAGTCTCTGTACCTTCTCATTTATGCTGTAAATCTAAAACTGCCGTAAAAAAATTAAGCCTAAAAAAAATTCAACCCAACTGTAATGCATATAGGGTCAGAGTTAAGGGCTCCAGCATGAAACAACATCATCCTGAGTCCCTGAGTTCAGGCCCCAGATCCAGCAATGAGTAGTGTTA
Source organism: Cryptoprocta ferox (assembly GCA_028646485.1). Classification (NCBI taxonomy): domain Eukaryota; kingdom Metazoa; phylum Chordata; class Mammalia; order Carnivora; family Eupleridae; genus Cryptoprocta; species Cryptoprocta ferox. Next base: position 42,053,338 of record CM053568.1, read on the forward strand.
TAATCTTACAGAAACTCACTCCCCTCTCTATACCTGAGCTTGCTATTTAGGAAAGTGGAGATTAAGTGAGCAGTCATAAAAATTTAGTACTATGAAGCATATGGAACACTTAGTCCAGTGCCTGGCACAGAGTAGGTATGCAATAATTAATAGCAGGTTCAATTTAGGTTTGTTTTTTTCTTTCCAACATGATTTATATGTATGGTAGTGGGAGGCAGAGCACAAAAGAAAATTCTGATACCTATGTTCAACACAAGACAAACAGTTTTTCAATCTTGATTCTTCCTCTAAGTATTTCCCATTCATTTGTAGAGCTGTATTTAATTATTTTATGCTTGCTTTTTTAAGAAAATATTTTAGATGCTTTGATGAATTTTTGTCTTCTCCAAATTCTTTCCAGTTAGTCCCCTCCAGTTGTTGAGAACAGAGTTTAATATTTTATCTAATCCACTTATCAATACTGTCCACTTTTTGTACACATAATCTTTACATTGACTTCTTTATTCTATTTGTTTTCTATAGAGACCGAGGGCGAAGTAGGTAAAAGGTGAATTTAGACAATGTATTTAGCTAAGAATAATTTCTTACTTAAAAAATGATTTTTACTTCATTCAATAAATATCTGCAACTCTCTATGTTGTCTCCATAGGCATGGGGTGATCAAAAGACATATTTTACATTAAGGCACTTATACTGATACAGAAATCTTGAAATTTGTGTTGTAAAGATCCAAGATTTAATGGTATTTAGCTGAAGAAAGCCAACATTAAATAGGTATAATAAAAATATACATCCACACATACATACATGTGCTAATCTGTGGTATCTGCTGTATCTAGTACTATGCAGAGTTACAAGAAATATTTTAAAATATATTTGGACTTTATTTGCACAGAACTTTAGACACTATGGTTTTCTAAGAGTAATGTAGCAATAATAGTATTTAATGTTTTTTCCTTAGTAACATAAACAGCATTTTGTTAGATTTAAATCTGAACGTATCGATTAGTTCACATTAGGAACAAGTTGGTCATTAATGTAACAAAATTAATAATCCAAATCCTCTTCTTAAAGTCAAATGGTATAGGTCATTACAACCAAAAGAGAATTTCATTTATTTTATCAAGATAGTAACTTACTTATTCTCTTGAATTAATCCTTAATCCGAAAGGTCAGAATTCTACATCTAACACTATATATTGTGATAGATTTTTCATTATTAATTAAAAAGTAAAAGCCGTTTAATATTTCACCCATGATATGATGTGATGGAAACATTTTTTTCCACTGTGTCAAACTGCTTATTTCCATGATTGAATGTTAAGGAACCAATGGAAAGAATAAAAATCTAATCCCCACAAGTCATGAGAAATCATGGATAAAGTTACTTTGAAAAAGAGAAGAAATAAGTTAACTGATTTCTTGACATAGAGCAAAGATAATTACCTTCAACACATATTAAATAGTTAAAAATTGAAACCATCAGAAATGTTTTCATTTACTTTTTTCTTTACTATAAACTTAGATGTAGTGTTGGGGGAATACATATTAGTTAGAGGGTCCAGATCCTTATTAGTACAATTAAAGTTGTAAGGTAGATGCAGATATTAAGATTTCTTTAAAAGGTTAATGTTAAACCATCACAGAAATACTATCAATAGACATGATATTGTATAGCCAAATTTATCTCAGGCCAGAGTTTGCCTTTTAGGCTCAGACTTTGACAGTACACAGAGAGAATGTAAAATCCTACAGACTCATGTTAACTGATTCAGCTCATAAAACTGACATGCAAACCAGAATTCCAATTTGTTAACACAGGATGAAAAATATGAATGCATTACAGACTAGTAAATCTTAGACATTCTTTAAGCCAAGTAATAATCTGGTATGTGCTTGGTAAGTATGTCCTCAGAGCAGGAGTTTTATGACTTGAGTTTTATTGGCCTCAGGCTAATCCCTCCTAGAACAGGTTTTCCCATTGGAATATTAAAAATTTTGAGGTGGTACCTGGATGGCTCAGTCGGTTAAGCAACCAACTCCAGCTCAGGTCATGATCTCGCGGTTTTTAAGTTCGAGCCCCACATCGGGCTCTGTGCTGACAGCTCAGAGCCTGAAGCCTGCTTCAGATTCTGTGTCTCCCTCCCTCTCTGCTCCTCCCCTGTTCACACTCTGCCTCTCTCTCTCAAAATTAAACATTAAAAAAATTTTTTTTAATTTTTTTTTTGATAGGGCTCTCTCTATCCATCTCTCCACAGGGGATGGTCTTTCTAATGTGACCTTGTTAACAGTTTAATTGCCATTGGCTAGATCTCTATTATATGCTTATGCTTACTTCAATAAATTGCCATTTTGTTCTGTTTTCTATTTTTTAGTTATATTAATATATTGTCTAAGGATTGTGTATTTTTACCAGCCCAGACTCTTATCTTTTTATGACATGGGACAGATTTCTAGTTTTCTGCCCAATCAGTATCTAAGCAATTCTTTCCCCACTGTAGAACAGTGCCATTTGGCTGGGAATATGGAAAAAGGAGACCAGAATTACCATACTTCACCTCCCCACTCCAGTTCCAGTACCCCACACCTTAGAATCGCTAATACAATCAGGATAATCCCATCTTCTCTGCCATATTAATTGAAGATAACCTAGGCCAAAGATAACCATCAAGATGCCTCATTCTCATAGAGCTGATTAATCATAGAACATGTGTCCAAGTTGAAGCTAATGAGAAATGAAGTGTGGCATGTTACCAGCCTTTGCAAAAGATGGTGTCTTGCTCTACTAGAAAAAGTACCAGCACATTCTTTGTGGAAAGTGTAATATGCAGGTATTAAGGCTATAAGGGTAGTAGTAATTTTAGTACTACGTAAGGAAACTGCCTTAGGATAACACTTATGCAGCAAAGGCAGAACCCAAAGGTAGAAATTGGTTTAAAGTAACATCATCAATATGCTTCATCAAAAGTAACTCTGAAGACAAAATGTAGAGGATTTAAAATATGTCCACAAAATTTTTGATTCATCTTTAACAGAGCTCAATTCTCCTTAGGTTCTCCACTTAGGTTCACTAATACTGAACCTAACATCTTAGCTTTTCCTCTCTCTCCACTGCCCTCCCCCCACATCCTTCTTCCCCCCATAGTCTTGGAGAACATGCATTCCATGCTATGAGGACACTCAAACTGGCCTGTAGAAAAGTTCATATAGCATGGAACCAGGGCCACTTGCTCAAAGCAAGGAAGGAAATGAGGTCACTAACAACCGTAATATGAGTGAGCAACCCTGGAACAGATTCTCCAACTAAAGGCACAAGTTAACGGCAACACTAGCTAATATCTTGCCTGCATCCTCATGAGAAAGTTTGAAGTAGGACCACCCAACAAAATCATTCCTTAATCACTGGCCCACAGAAAGTGAAAAAAATAATGTTTATTTTCTCATTCTGCTAAATTTTGGAATAATTTGTCAAACAACATTAGAAAAGAACATGTAATCCAACCTTTGATGTGTCTAAAGAATAAATAATTTCTCTTTATTGTTTTATTACTTTGATTTGGGGCTTATATTTTCTATCATTATAAGATAGAGTAAGTGTTACAAGGTAATATTATGTAATTCTTCCGTAATCCATGACATAGTAGCATTTTAATTTTAAAGAAAAATTTTTTTATTTTCAAATTCTTAGATAAAAGGCCAGTTATTTTTTATGCTTATTTTTTTTTTGAGAAAGAGAGAACATGAGCAGGGGAGGGGAAGAGAGAGCTGAGAGCAGAGGATCTGAAGCAGGCCCTGAACCAACAGCAGAGAGCCTGATATGGAGCTCAAACTTAGGAACCGAGAGATCATGACCTGAGTCGAAGTCCGACACTTAACCGACTGAGCCACCCAGGGGCCCCAGAACTTTCTTGATAGTAAACAAAATACTGGAAGTAATAGGAAGGAAATTCTTAGAATACTACAATGAAGTAACCAAAGCAAAGGTCCTATCTCTGGCAAAGCAGCTGAATAAAGTAAAGGTGTACACAGTCTAAAATTGACTATAGATCTCTTTCTAAAAATATGATATACTGGTTCCTTTCCACTCAGGTTGTTGGTTTTTAAGTCTGACAGCTTCTATGTCTCAGCTTTCTGAAATAACTGGATTCAGGCAACAATGTTAACACCAGGTTACAAAGCCTGAGACAAAGTCCAGGCAAACCCAAATCATGACAAGAAGATGTGGCAAAGGGCTCAAGGCTCCTTTATCCTGGGGACAAAGTAAAGAAAGCTGTGAGGGTATCAACTCAGCTGATCAGGTACCAAAAATCCTTATCAGGGGTGAGGGAAAGACCGTCTCACATCTGAAAATTGGTAGAGACCAGGTGAACTGATGTTCAGTAAGTTAAAGTCTGAAAAGAGATTTTGGAAAACTCAGTCATTAGGATTCATAAAGGTCAAAGGATAGTCAATTTGAGAATGAAGCCGAAAAATGCAAAGCCACCAAAGAATCCAATGATTCAGATACAGAGACAGAACTGGCTCTAAGCTAAGCAAACAGGCATGCAATGAGTAGGCCCACCTGTCAAGAAACAAGAGAGCAAAGATGACAAAGGGAACAATTATTTTAGTGATACTTGCCATGAAACTATACTCACTTTTGCATATTGTTATTGATTCTCCTAAAATCTATGGTACATATGTAAACATATCTATAACAGAACCTCAAATGATATTTTGTCACAACTTTATTTCTCCCAAGGTTTCCATTATTCCTAATCACTGGCTTTCTTGTTCTGATTTAGGAAGAACAACATTGACATTTATTTCAATATTATACATCAAGCTATGTGCTGAAGGTGGGGGTGGTGGAGCACTGTTTTGTTTCATTGATACAAAACCCATCCAGAATGGGTGCTTAAAATCCACCCAGAAAGGATGCTTTTTTTTCCATTAAAAATGAGGGATGTGAAATCAGAATTCACATGATTCTAAATAATGGAATTGGGATTTAAATCTAGTCTGTGTGCCTACTAAGATTTACTGCCTTCTTTACTTTTTCAGCAATGAATCTATTCTAGAAACACATCACAACTTTATCCAGTGTAACTATTTTAGAAAAAATAAAATTCTTGCCGTCATTTAGAGTGTTGAAATCAAGGATTATTACAGTGTTTTGCCTTTATTCTATTTTTATAGTAGTAGTGAAGCAGAATCCACGGGTTCCTCATAACCCGGACAACCACTTCTTTTATTTTTTTCTTACTCAAATAGTCTTTTAGATATAGTACTTTATCAATATATACATGGACTACTGCTCTACCTCTTGATTTTTCTAACCCTTCCCTTCATACATGCATTCAAGGAATATTTATTGAGGATTCATTTTAAGACAGGTTTCTTCCTACACATCTTATAAGACATCTGATGGGATATATCACCTCTGTTTAAGTAAAAATATACCAACTGATTCTTATGTTAATGGTCTTCCATTTTAAACTAGAAAAGTGGTTACAATGAGCCTGTATTAGAATTAAGTTTTATAAATTAGAGTTTTTCTTCTAGATGACTGCAACGAACTCACATGACATTAGGACAACAATGCAGTCTTAAAAACAAATCCAAGTTTTAAATAGCATCTGTTTTATAACTTTATATCAATAGATTAGATTCAAAGTTGAATCTAATTTCTAGGAATAAATTTATTTGTGCAAGCCCTGAATATGACTGTATGAACCCAAAGCAAAATAATAAAAATATTTTCTGTTCTTTGATGCATATACAAAATTTACCAGTGCTAAAGGACAAATATATTTGAATAAATATATTCATTTTCAACATCTAATAATTTTCTGTTTCCCTTACTGTTTGATTTTTAATTTGTATTTTTATGTCCATCATATAAAAGATAGGTTTTCTGTTGCTCTTATTTTATTAAAGGTCTGTAGTGGTTGAGCACACATTTCACATTCAGTGCAATGTATTCATACAGAGAATTTACATATTCTAAAATTAACATAAATTTTGCTACTATTTATGCATCCTATCTGGTCATATTCAAGGCAGGTAATGGCCTGTTTGTCTATGTTGCAAATAGAAATAACTCAAGTTATTCATACATCTCAACTGCAAATCTATCACTTTGATATTTTTATATTTTTCTCTTATGTATTTGTGCCTTAGCCATATATCTTTACAAAGCACAATGAGATAGAAGGTTAAATGTCTGTCTAATGTCTCAACTCCAGGGAAAGGGACTTCAATAATTTTAGGTAAGGGATTCAGTATTTACTGCTACATTCTATAGGAAATTTTCTAACTACATCTTTATCCAGAGTAAAATTAACCACCATAATTTCTGCATCAATGGCTAATGGGCCTCATAACTGCCTCCAAATTTCCCTGATTTCTCTCCCTCTCTCCCCTCTTGTTGAGCACAACAGCATTTGGATCCCTTGCTGGGCAATCACAAAGGTCAGATGACACCTGGTGCATTTCCTTTTTTGAAGGCCCCGTGCATATTTTTTTAAGAAGAAATAGTACAATAGAGTTACAAGATTGCTGTTATATCTAAATGCTTGTATTTTTAATTAATATTTTGTCTTTGGTACACATACCCAAAAACAATAAAATTTAATTATGCTCTTCCAAATACTTAATTTTTATAGTTCCTGCAATAAATTATAACATGAAAGAAAGTGGGGTTCATCAAAAAGACACAGAGCTGAAGTTCTGGAATAGAGATGTAAACCTAGTAAGGCACATATAAAACCCCAGAAATACCCTATTAGTAGATAATGTGAAAAGCCTAAGCTCAAGGCCTTTCATGAATATGGGCCTTGAGCTAAATGACCCTTTTCTCTTAGCTGCATCAAGTTCTGAACCAATCCTAAGTTCAACAGAGAAACAAAGTACTCCATGTTGGGTACACTGTTCTTTTCTATTTCTTGGTCTTGATTTCCTATTGTATATAAAATATTTTGCTTTTATTCCAGTCCTCCTTAAATCCTTTATCACGACAGGCATGGTTTTAGCACATTTATATCAGAAAAAGCATTTAAAATAATAAAGAAAAAAGAGCAGCATTAAAGATATTCTCCAGAAATTGATTCTTACTTCCTAGTCACACATAGATTTGCTTAGTGACAAACTTAACTACCTCAATACTCTTCAAACTGCAAAACCCATTATTATACCACTATATATATTAAATATATGCTATATTATAATACATTATAATAAGAATATGCATTGAAGGCTTTTTCTATGTGCCAGGTACTGTAATAAGCATTTTATATGTATTTATATAAGTAGGTATCATTCATATATATAATTCACATAAGTAGGTAATATTATTTACCTTATTTTACCAACATTGTATCAGTTGCATATTTAGCAAGCAGAAAACTAGAAAAGGTTAATAATTTTAGCCTCAGCCTGATAAATAATAAGAACTGCATACCCTGAAATGAATACTACTGCCTAAGGCAGACTTGACCCCTCCCATCTCAATTAAAATATATTTATACTTATGATGAGCATTTCATAATGTATGTAATTGTCAAATCACTGTGTTGTTCACCTGAAACTAATATGTTGTATGTCAATTATGTCAATAAAAATGCATACAAATGGACTTAAGCATGAATATTGAATGTAAAAATCTATACATAGAAAATATAATCAAAGAAAATGAAAATTTGACCTAATCATAAGATAAATTACTAGGAAATAGTTTGGTTTTGACTATTACAGCTAACTCATCAACCCATCTTTTTTCAAAGGACACACTGTCCTTGGTTAGGAAGCAAGAGAACCAAAGTGTGGCCATTCTTAAGTGGTTTCATTGTTTCCTGCCAAGTGCTCAAGGAGGAGATCACAGGTGGCTGAGTAGGGGGAGAAAACTTACAGCTATGCCAGACCATGAAGAAATAACTAGGAAAGCAACATCACTTGAGATGCTGCTCAAATGATATATTTGGTCTGTAAAGTAGGTCATGGACCAAGGATGCTGAAGTATGCTTCATTTAAAAAGATTTTCTTTTGTGTTGACTCTCCCAAAGACACATGGGGCCAGCAGCGTCAGAGATGGAAGGACCTTACAAAATATCTACATAAGAAGGAGCTTTGGGTTGAGTGGTGGACTTCAGGATTATAGGAAGAGAGGGAGGATAGCAAGGAAGGAAGAGAGGAAGGGAGGAAAATGGACTAGGATTTATCACTGAAGTCTTCAACTCTTAACTGGCAGCATTAGTGCAAAGCCATGCCAAATACCCACTAGGTATTACAACTTTGATATGTAAATCTAGACTTTGATTAATCAAAATCAATTACTTCAGCTGTCTAGAGGTATTATTTTGTGTCCATGGATATTTTTGGGAACTGTGGCTTTTGTAAATACATGGCATTGATCTAAATATTCCTAATCAGAAATACTGGTTAATTTATTCCACATCCTTATCCATCTAGAAATTTAGGCTCTTTGTCACCACTGTATTATTTATCTTAATTCGCATTACCGGTAAGTATTCTTGTGTAATTTTACATAAAGTGTTTTAACTATTATGTAATCTACCATGGGGCCATATTAAACCAGTTCTTTCAGAATTCTTGATAAAACTGTTCTTGACTGGGAGCCAAAAAATCTGGTCCTAGGCCTGGCTCTGACATGATGTAGTCATGTGATTCTGGCCAAGTCTCTGAGCCTCTGTTCCTTGCTTTGTAAATAAGATGTTAGGAGTGGGTGACAAGTAAAGATGGGAGAGGAAAAATATATCTTTTTTTTTTTTTGCTCTAAGTGTACATAAGAAATCACCAGTGACTCTCTTAGACTATTATCTCAAGGAAAGGCAAACAAAACTGAATGCTCCTCTCATTAATTTTTACTAACTAGCATATCTCTAAAGAGGTGAGACAGTCTGGTACAGGAGGGCCCTCTCGCCCAATCCATCAGGGAGACAAACTGGGGATGCTGTGAAAAATATGCCACCCACAAGAGCCCAGCTTTAATGTGAAAAGTCAGTGTTTAAAAAACAAACAAGCCCACTGCTAGTTATGGGTTCATAATCATCGCAATGATTTCTGAGTAAGCTTCCCATCATTCATTCACCTTACAAAAGTTGGAGCACCAAACGTAAAATCTCAAGAAGGATGTGGCATGGTCTGAAACTAAAAAGGTGTATTTTTCTCTAGTAAAGAGTCTTTTTTCATCTGTGAGAATGGAATACAGCAGCATCTCAAACTGATGAATTTGAAGTAAATATAAAGGGCTACTTAGCAGGCATGCATCCACAAGATAAGGACTTAATGATTCTAGTAAAAATGGCATTGTTCCCATTAAAATTTGGAGACATGTTGTTCATTGCTCTGCATGCCACAGACGTCTAATGTCTTGCTCTCTCATCGAAAGGAAAATTGAATTGCATTTATTAATGAAGTGGCTAACAGGAAATCAGAGCTTTCCAAAACACAACACAGAAATTGCTGTTCGGAGGTAAGCAATTTGAAATTCAAACTTCATCTCACAGCTAAACATTTGGTTTATTACATGTAGAACTTTTATAAACATGCCATTCTTCCACTGTGCTTGTAATTTGCAGATTTAGTTTACTTTCTGCACCTTCAGAAACATCCTGCTCTTTGCCTTATCCCCAAGTTCCATTAGATATTACTTGGGATATCATTCTCAATGTTGAAAATATTTGTTAAAACAAAGAAGAGTTTATTTTTGGCAAAGGGTTTTATCAAACCTTAATCTGATGTAAAATTACTGTTGGAACATGTCATTAGTCAAAGACCTATTTTAACATAAAACTGTGAAATACCACATAATGGAGATTGCCCAATATTTGATCATCTTAGAATTTAACTATCTACCAGGTTTTCTGGAAGGGAATCTTCAACAAGGATTTTTTTGTTCAGTTTTTTCAAGAGAGAACAAAACAGCACTGGGAGGAAAACATCCAAGCCTGGCTTGAGAGTAAGTCCATATCCAAGAGTAAAGTTGTTTTGGGTGATAACATTGTGCTGCCCATGTTCTCTGGTCTCAATATTTTTGCTGGAAACCTGTGACAAAAGCCAAAGAAAGGAAACAGGAAAAATAAAAAGCTGGATCTTAAGTCAATACAAGTCCATAAAAGCACTGCTTTGTGGTCTCTGTAGCAAAAAGGGCCCAAGTGGGAAAGGATAAGTTTGTTTAAGGAACATAAAACCAAAATGTGGACAAGAGCATCAATGTTGGAAACCAACAGGAAAAGGAGAAAGGACTTGACAGAGATCCAGGCTAGTTTGCATCCATCAGGGAAACAAAGCTGTAGGAATATCCCTGAGAAATCTAGACTCTAAGTTGCTTTCCTGAGCATACATCAAGTCTGTAAAGCCTAGGAGAGAAGTGTGTGTGTGTGTGTGTGTGTGTGTGTGTGTGTGTGTGTATCTTTTCTAACATCTACTTAAAAATCAGCTTACATTCCCTATAATATATGGCTCTAACTTCTCCAACTGTGATTTACCTCAACATTCACCCTATTCTTGGAGTCCTGGTTTTCCAAATAAATCGTGTTCTTCAGTATTTAAAGGGTGGCTATGTGGTTACCTGAGTTCAACTGCTTGATTCATCCATAATATAGGCCTTTTTCCCACTATGAAAATTTTCACTACGACACCAGTTTTAGCCCAGTGCCATTTCTTGTTTAAAGACCATACTAGGATTCTCTGAGATATCAAATAGATGGTGGTATGCCTTTGCTCCAGTTTATTCTTGGACAACTGACTATGGCTAAATGAGTTCCCTGAACTGAGTGATCCACCAATCTCTCTCAGGCTTCCAAGTAATTACAATGATGCAAAGAACGCATACCTTCAAAATTGATGGAAAAAGAATAATCACAGTTATTCATCATATTAATTTCTGATATATCCAACTCTTACCAGAAATTATTCTTTTTCTTTATTGATAAGTGCACTCTTAATTACATATACAACACGTATCCATCCAAGACCTTGCTTGCTCCTATCCCATAATTAAATATCTCTTCATCTACTAATTGCATCCCTAAACAAACTTTGGTACAAAATAGCTTATATTTATGGAATACTAACCTTGGGTTCAGAGTCATTCCAGTGCACTATTCTTTCCCACAGAAGTCTAGCATGATGGAGGTTTATACATGAGAAAACTGCAATTCAGAGGGTCAAATAACCTACCCAAGTTCATGCAGTTGGTAAGTTGCTGAACATGTATTCAAACTGGTATCTGTCTGGCTCAAAAACTCGTATTCGTTTTGCTCAGCACACTAGCTCTTAGTTCAATTTGTCCTGCCATAAAGACAAAGTATAACGTAGATCTCCAAAAGGAATTTAGTCCTGGTCTGGGTGAGCTGTCACTGTCCTCATGCTTTCTGAACACGTGTATCCATCCCTCACCTCCTCCACATCCTGTTTCTTGTCCTCCTCTTTGTCTTTAATGTCCAGCTTCCCCTACTACACATTCCTCTTCTCTAACATCTCCTTGAAATTATCACAGTCATTCAAATACTTGCTGTCTAGCTAGTTGTAGAAAACTTTCCAAGCCATGTCAGTTAGTTATACCAACTCTTTTCCACTTTATCTTATTACTTAAAATTGAGGAGTTGGATGGAAGAATTCAGAGGCAATTTAGATGCTCAAAAATTCCATGATTTTCTTAACTTGTGTAACTAGGATTGATAGAATTCTTTCAGGTTTAAAGCAAAGAAAGTCTTCAATACATCTCTCACAATTTATAGAAAATCTAATTAAGCAAGAAATAATCATTACAATGTATATAAATGTATAGTTTTCAGAATTCCTTCAGATAATCTGATCATGACAATGACTATGGGAGGTAGACAAAAATGAGCAAACTAATGAAACAGGGTTAAAAGATTTTCTCAGTCACACAGCAAATAAGCACCAGAAAATTAACTAGAATTAAGATCATTTTATCCCATCTTGTTGAGTAAATATTCAACTGCAAACATTCAGATACCTACATTGAAGATAATTAAAGAAAATATTTAAATACTTTAAGTAATTATTAAGCATCTATTCTGTTTAATGCCAGGACTTTAAAAGAATAGAAAGCAGTATACATTATGAGCTTTACCATCTACAGCCAGTTTCTTAAGCCCTTGGGGGCCACTGATAGACTTTTACAGGAAAATTATATACCAACTGTTGTAGATTTTATATTTTCCTAAGGAATAGTTCAAAGGTTCTTATCAATTTCAAAGTTGCCTATGACCAAAATAATTTTAAGAACCACAGATTTACAGCTAACAATCTGAATATAAAACAATGTAACTTCTACTGACTTCTATTTTTTATTCATTTTTTAAAAGTATGATTGTCTGCCTCTGATGGGCATGTGCCCATTTTAAAAGGGTCCACATGCAACATGGGACTCAAATTCATGAACCCAAGATCAAGATCACATGTTCTACCAACTGAGCCAGCCAGGCACCCTATACTGACTTCTAATATGAATCGACTGTCCTATGACTTCTTCAATTCTTGGCTTAGATTTAACTGGACAATATAGTGGCAAATTTAACTACTTTTTTCTAAGTATCTCCCATATTTTCAAATTCACATAATCTGAACCTGGCATCCCAAACCTTTCTCTTGAATAAATATTCCTCAGACTGGTTTCAGCCTTATGTTAATTTTCAGAGTTTTGAAATAGTTGACTTTGATAAATTTTTGTCAATGTTCTTATATTAGAGATGAGAAGACCTTTGTAGAGGTCCTTGCTCTATGTCAGAAGTTCTTCCCCAGCTATTTATTGGGATGAACTGATTTGGAGCTCTACATCAGAGACTCATGCCTAGGAGCTTTGTTTAAAATAATAGCAATCTCAATCTCAGAGGCAAACAATCAAGAAAGGCCAGTATTACTACTGCCTGAGAATACTCAGCCAAAAAATTAATAGTAAGAACTAGGAGATGAGGTAGCCATAATAGGTTTTGGTAAGCTCTGAGATACTTTGGGAGAAGTGGGTAGAAAAACTTGCATGTAGCTTCAGGAGAGATTGGAAAGAGCCCCAGTTACCTACTCATCCCTAACTTAGACCCCACACAAGCAGAACGTAAAAGCTGTGGAGGGCCTGTGAACTGCCTAAACTTGGAATGTATGTCCCAAAGCAAACATAGATCCTCTGAGCAACAGTTGGAAGTCCATTAGCTGAATATGTCTAAGCACAACCTCTAATCAATCATTGGCTGACATTTCCCATATAACCCAGGAAGGAATCAACACCTAAGAAGTTGGGCCAGAATAAAAAGTAGTTACAGAAACATCAGTGGCTGTACACTTCACAGGAGACCTCCTTAGAGAATTTACCTGATCAATGCATTAAATAAATAAGCAAACAAAAAACCAGCAGCAACAACTACCACCCTGGTAAGAGATCAAAATCCATAATTGTTAATAGATCATTTAAAATATACACTTTTCAGACAAAAATTACAACACATGCAAAAAAGAAGACAAGCAAGTATATGTAAGAAATAAAGCAGTCTATGGAAACTGACTCATTGTGAAGGAATGGCAGTCTTGCACAAGCATGTTGTGAGTTATCCAGAATTGAACCTGCCCCAAGAGTCTCAGCTGTTCCTATAACAAAGAAAATGTCAGAGTCTCAGAGAGTGAGCCGGGTGCCCTATACCCTAAAGTAGTCGAATCCTAGCATTTGGGCACTGATCCGTAGTACTTTAAATACCAGAAACACCCTTTCTTCTGTATTGGACCCACTGGCTATTATTTCAATCACCCAGTCACAGCAGCTGTGTGTACTACTCACACCTCCTGCTGGGATCCTCTCCAGAGAATGGACATAAAAACTGCGAATGGAGGGATGCCTTTGTAAATTGCCAGCAAAGCTTTGCCTTTCCCAATGCTTACCACCATAACTGATTAGGAGAAAAGCCACAGAAGTGCATTTGGGCGGGAAGGACATTATCTTGTTACTTCAAAAAGTCCACACTGCAGTGGGTCTAGCATATTTCTCCTGGTCTGGTCCTTGTGCCTAAATTGCCTTTCCCCTATAGTTGATAATGAAAAAAATTACTGCCCCATGTAGTTATCTTCTCAAAAGTGCACAATTAAGCAAGCAAGAAAATCGTTTATGAAGAAAACAGCAATAATAAGGGAAAAAACTTGAGTAATTTTAATATGTTCCCATTACTCCTGCTATCTATTTCAGCAGAGGCAGCATGGTTTTAAAGAGACCCCACTAGCACTTTCTCTTTTCACTTCTACATTTTCACATTTATAAAGTCGAGTTGAGCCTCTTGAGATTTGTGTTCTATATGGTTGTGATTGTTTTAAGTCACTTTATTATGAAAGCAAAACAGAGCAGCAGCATGGCTTCATCCTCCCACATAGATGCCTAGGGTGAGCACATGTTCCCCCGGGTTTCTGTGGGATGCGGAAGCCTATTGCTTCCGTAACAGCATCTCCCGCTGTGAAAGCCCACAGGAGAACTGCTCTCTGGAGGTACAAGGACTGAAAACCAAGTGAGTGAAGGCAGGGTAAGATGGCTTCATAGCAGTAGGGCCAGAAAGGAAGAGAGGAGGGAATTTACTTGTCTCAGGAGGAGCCACACTGTAAAGAGAGGAGCAAAACTTCAATAAAAGCAGCATATTGGGAAATGTAAACTGAATCTGATCATATGGGAAATCAGTTTGGGGCAAGCCTTTCACACTACTGCTTAGGAGGCAGAACTGTATCTCATTGCCAATCTATTATACAATCAAACAAATACACATTTCTGCTCTGTATCATAAAGAACCCAAAGCAAATGCAATCCCCCCAAGTTAGACCAAATCCAGCTTAGTCCAAAGACTACCTGTTTCCCCGGTAGGTAGGCAACTTGGACATGGAAGTATGATCTTCGTTCACTGTTCTCACTAATCCCAGAGAGCATCTGTGCATTGTTTATTTGTTCTTAAAGAACATTTTAAAGGGGATATAACAGATTTAGTCCTGCATTTTGAATTTTAAATTATTAGAAGTTGCAAATCAAATAAGGAAGGAGAAGGCAAAATATCAATAAGCTCTTTCCTATCTCTTATTAACTACAAAATCTAACCAAAACAACACATTCCCGGACTGGAATGTTCTCCTTCTGTGTCTTCATTTAATTAGTTCCTTATCATCCTTTAGGACTCAAATGTTAAGGCCACCAATTTAGAGCATCTGGTTCGGCTACACTCTCTAAAACCACTTTATTCATGAATGTATTTAATAGTTGCGTATTATCTGCCCCATTTAAATAGAACCTCAATGAGAACAAGAGTGTTCGTCACAGACTCAACTACATAGGCAGTATGTCATAAATATTTGTTGAATGAATGAATCATTTTAGATTAGAAAATGTATTATGTATCTCATACATGGGTCAAATTTCTCATGATGTTAACTTTGAGCTTCAACAAACAGTATCAGGTAAAACTTCCCTTTTTATTATCTTTTAATGGGTAGGACACATTAATTTCTTCTTTTACAAGTTGAGCTAATTTTAAAATACCTATAATTTACCAATTGTTGTTTAAGATTTTGGAGCATTATATATAAATAGGTCATGGACTCTGTCTAGAAGAACCCACAGTAATGAACGTTCTGATTGTCACATAGAATTTCACGGAACACTCCTGACTCTTTTATTCCTCTGTGCTACTGTGCTACTAATTCTATTTTTCTGGAATGCCATAGTAGCTTTATTAGCTTGAAAAATACCTTCCCCATTCTCCAAAACATACTGAATTGGTGATGATATGTGCTGCATTTCAAATATACACCCAGAGGAAACAGCAAAGGTTTTTACCACTGTCATCTAGAACCATGGTCTATTATAGTCCGGAAAAAAACAGACTGAAAATATTGACAGTAAGACTTTTCTGAAATAGTAGGTCTTTGAAGTTCTGATACAAACACAAGCATAGGAAGCCTTGAAGATATCAGACAAAATGAAATTTAGATTATGAGGCTTAGAAGTTAGAGGACATTTGGGGGTAAAGGGTTAGAAATTGTTAGAAAATTTCTCTTACCCAGTAGGCTTAACTGAAAGCAATTTATCATTTCCAAAGTATAAAATATCAGACAAGAGTTTATGCCTTAAAAAGTACATAAAGGTTTAGATCCTAAATGCTTTCTATTTTCTTAGGGAGACCAGAGCTGAGGATAATGCTACCATAGAGGCTCTAACACTTAAAACACAATCTTATGTGAGCCCTCTCCAAAGGGCTTAATTCAATCCTGACTTTTATAAAAAGAGATAAAAGGGGGAAAAACAGAGCTGATTTTGACTACAGAGTAAAGCAGAAATTACTGACAAATGCAAAATGTATAAATTATAGTTTAGTATAAGATAGCAAAGACAAATATTTCTCAAATACCCTTAAAACCTTTGTGGGATGCCCAAATGTCATATAGTGAAAAGCACAAATGCAATTTATCCCATTTCAAGGGACTATGTGATATTGTCCACAATGTGTAATAGCTTTTATAAGCAACTGTAACATATTTTGGAAATAGAGCAAGAGTCTAACATCTATTCTGTCAACCACCAATTTGTTGGAAGAAACATTTTCTGGAGCTCATTCTCAGCTCTAGAGTAGAGGTGATTTTCTACCTTCCTCATGGGTTATTTTGAAGATGATATTATCTCTGAGTGCTCTGAAAATGTATAAAAGGATTATACCTTTCTATGCCACCTCAAACAGTCACCTTCAAATACCTAAAAATTGTGACCATTTTTAACAGCTCATTCATGGTTTCCCCCCCCTCTAAAAAGTACAAATTATAGATGATTAAATTGAATTTATTTTTATGAATTTTAATAAAATTTTCAAGAATTGAGAAAAATATAGGACATTAGCCAATAAACAATCAGCAACTGGCAGCTGAGTGGACTGATTTTGTAAACTTGGTGAACTTCCCCTTGACAGACCCTCACTACAGATAATCTCTTCTCTGTTCAGCCTCTGGGGCAGAACGTACTTTTAAAATGGCAATACCTGATCATGCTCTCCATGTACTAATCTATATCAAATCCCACCTCTGTGTGAAAATCCCACATTAAGAGGCTGTACCTCCCGACTCCTTCCCCCATTTCTTACAGATCCTGTCATCAAGGCCCACTAAGGATCTATGTTCTTCTTTGAGGCAGGGTACTGTCTTGCCCACAAACACTTTTTCTTCCATCATTTAAGCAACAGCAAAGTCATTCCCTGGGTTGTCCATCTGAGGAGAAATTCTCTTCTACTTCACATTTCTCTGTAATAGAATGACTTGTCAAATGATATTGGTCTCCTGCTGTCCTATACATTTCTTGAGGGCAAAAACATGTCACTTTTTTCCCCATGTTTCTACAATGTGTTGCCCAGTACTGTCAGGGCACAGATAGCACATAAAACTTTATTAACAAATAGAGATCTGAATTTCTATCTCTTATACATCGCTCTCCCTGATTACTTGGAATGAAGAAATGAAATCTATGTCTCTCCTGTTTAGACATGAGTTTCTTTTTACCGCTCCCTGACTGAGTGCCTGTAATCATTGCCTCCACTCTGCACCACCGTCACTGATCCATTCTCCATATAACACCCAGACCTATCTTCTCAGAGCATAAATTAGAACATGGCCTTTCCCAGATTCAATTACTCCAGTAGTTTTGCACAAGCACTTAGAATTAAATTCAAACTCCCTTTCCTGGCCTTGGAGATATAATTTCTATTAAGAAGAATATTCTGGGGGCGCCTGGGGGGCTCAGTCGGTTAAGCGTCTGACTTCGGCCCAGGTCATGATCTCACGGTTTGTGGGTTTGAGCCCAGCGTCGGGCTCTGTACTGACAGCTCAGATCCTGGAGCCTGTTCGGATTTTGTATCTCCCTCTCTCTCTGACCCTCCCCTGCTTGTGCTGTCTCTGTCTCTCAAAAATAAATAAAAAACATAAAAAAAATTTAAAAAAAAGAATATTCTGCATAGGTCTCCAACGTCACTGACTCCCTCCTTCCCTTTTGCTCACTACACCTCAGCCTTAGTGGTCCTGGAACACGCAGCTCATTTTCAAATTAGGCCACTTTACTGACCATCGTTTCAGTCTGAAACTCTGTGCTTCCAAGCTTCACTTGGCTGGCTTGACTCTACAATACTTCCTCTACAAGAAGACTCTACAGGTCTTCTACTAGCCTGCGATTCTGAATAGCTGCCCAAGACACTCTCTTAGCCCATCACCCATTTTTTATTCTTAACAGCTCTTCTCATTATATGATATATTTGGGTTTATGGGTTTATTTTCTGTTTTCTCAAACTATGCAAATCCCCTGAGATTAGGGACTTCATCTTATTATGACCCATAATAATCCCTAGTGCCTGAAACAGTGCCTGGCATATAGCAGGTACTCACTACATGATTACTGAATGAATAAATGCATTAATCTGGGTTTCACCTGCATATTCTAGCCAATTACTTTTATATATATAAAGCAGTAAAGTATTTTTTCAACTTTATTTGGAAATATCTCTATTTTTATACTCTAAGGGCAAGCCCAAAAGTAACACATACAGGTATTGTGGTTTAATTACCTTTAAATCTTTCAGTTTAAGACAACATTTTACCAATGAAGTTTATTTTTTCAATTTGCCTTTTTTGGTTAAAAAGAGATACTTTCTCAGTTTAATTCCATGAAAGAGAAGTTAGGTTCCCAAGCTGACAGTAAGAATCTATTTAGCCTACCAGCTTCTGAACTGTAAAAGAACCTTGTAACATTCATAACAATTCTGACCTCAGCATTGTTTTATAAAGAAAATATATGATACTGATTTATTTCAATGATTTATTTACTCTTTCCTTCTTCTGTGGGCTTATTTGCATGATCAAAATTATTTTTTAAATAGCTACATATCTCTTGAATAAAATCAATTTATGAAATTACTATGAAACATACACACATACTTTTTCTTGCTTTGATTTGTTTTAATTATGATTTTGCAATCTCATTTGGTACTGATAAGAATAAATGTGGTAACTATACTCTATACTTGGTACTTATTTTTCCTTTACTATCATGTAACAAATTAAGATGACTTGCTCACTTTGTCCCAAGACTCTCATCACTTTTGCATTACTATTTGCCTTTTATAGTCAGAATTAATTCCAGACTCTCCATTCCCAAAATTAGTTCCCATGTTTTCTCAATGATAAAACTGTCAAGGTGGCAAATTATTTTAATTTGCTTTTAAAAATTTGAGACTTCTAAGAAGTGTACAAATAGATGAGGTTATTTATTCAAAACCTTCCTTTGCCTCTCTTCCTTCTGAAATCTGGTTTAGGAAAGCCTCAATCATACCCAAGTCTGCCTGAGTCAGTGAGGGCAGCATGTCAGTTCTAAACAAGAATGCCTTGGTTCCAAGGAACAAAGACTCACCAAATGAGGTCAAGTAAGAGTACGTTCAAAGGGTCCACTGGACCAGCAGTACACATTCAGGACATGTAGCAATGTGATTAACAGGAGATGCTCAGAAGCCAAGCACCTTGGTTGAAATTTTAATTCTACCCCACTGTGTACATCTGAGCAGCCTTTCTTTTTAATGCAATCTCCACAAATCTATAACAACATACATATTTTATAAATCCCCAATTATAAAGCTTTGTGGATTATGATCCTTGGTTGTACACAAAAATAGTGTCTATGAAATATCACTATTTTGAGTCTATAAGAAACTGAAGGGAATATTTGATTTGTAGAATCCTATTCTAGACTATTAAACAATCCTGGATGCCCCCCACCATCCCCCAGAAAACCCTGGACCCTACTCTGAGAAACACTTTCCTTTAAAGAGTAATAAAGAAGAGTGGCTAAGAGCATAGGTTCTGGGGTCAGATAAGTATATTTAAATCTATGCTCTAACAAAAATGGGTGCACACATTTAGGCAAGGTATTTAATGGAGATAATACAACCTACTTTCTAGATCATGAACAATAAAATATTTATGTTTAGCATAATGACCATCCTAAGTGTTAATTGTTAATTCCATTATACACAAATACACACACATCAACAGAACTTCTGACCTACTGGAGGTCTATAATCCACCAAGCAGCCATCTTCCTGTGTCTCTACCTGTATGCCTTTTCCTCACTCTGTATCAGCATTACTTCTAAAGGACTGCAAACTATCCAAGAAAAGAGATTGGATCTGGAAATTTGCCTTATAGGACATCTAGAATAACTTGATACAAACTTTAGGATGTTATCACAATAGAAGATAGCTGTAAAATACCTCATACAATCCACAGAGATATGGAGAAAGGGGAACCCTTTTGCACTGCTAGTGGGAATACAAACTGGTACAGCCTTTCTGGAAAACAGTATTAAGTTTCCTCAAAAAATTAAAAATAGAGCTACCCTACGACCCAGCAATTGCACACTAGGTATTTATCCAAGGGATACAGGTAGGCTGTTTTGAAAAGACATATGCACTCCAATGTTTACAGCAGCGCTACCAACAATAGCCAAATTACAGAAAGAGCCCAAATGTCCATCGACTGGTGAATGGATTAAGATTTGGTATATATACACAATGGAATATTACTTCATAATCAAAAGGAATGAAATTTTGCCATTTGCAACAATGTGGATGGAACTAGAGCATATAATGCTAAGCAAAATAAGTCAGAGAAAGACAAATATATGATTTCAGTCATATGTGGAATTTAAGATATAAAACAGATGAACATAAGGGGAGCAAAAAATAAATAAAAACAAACCACAAGAGACTCTTAAATACAGAGAAAAAACTGAGGGTTGCTGGCGGAGTGTTGGGTGGGGGGGAAGGGCTAAATGGATGACAGGCATTAAGGAAGATACTTGTAATGAACACTGGGTGTTATACATAAGTGATGAATAACTACATTCTATTTGTGAAAAAAACATTTTTTATTAAAAAAAAGCACCTAATACAATCCAAATCCTAGGTTTCTTCTGGATCCAACATCCCTTGAAATCCATAAAATTCAATAGCGTTCACTTCACATAGTTAGTAGGGAGATCAA
Source organism: Cryptoprocta ferox (assembly GCA_028646485.1). NCBI lineage: Eukaryota > Metazoa > Chordata > Mammalia > Carnivora > Eupleridae > Cryptoprocta > Cryptoprocta ferox. The sequence continues at coordinate 42,074,389 of CM053568.1, forward strand.
ATCTCATAGTCATTATTTTCTGGGATTGAAAGACACATAAAAACTGACAACTTATTTAATAATAAAGCTTTTTTCTCTTAGAGCAAATTCATCTTTCTCTAGTCTACTTGATGTGCTCTTATCTAGCCTAAAAGTGTTTTTTTAAAAGCTCTGTGACTCTTTACTGTTCAAATTCTATCTTTTTTTATTTCACACTCAAGATAAATGTTCAAAAAAGCACACCTATAGCTAACACCCTCTTCCTAATACTCCTAAGACCCAGTCACTTCATGCTAAGGCGGGGGATACAAATTGGAGGCATATTGCTAGAGCTTCAGAAGAAGATGAACAAATGCCCCCAAGGGATTGCAAGTTTTAAGAGTTTTAAGAGTTTGAATTATGAAGCAGATTAGTCTTGATTCAACATTTCTATCTTAGAAATGATAAGATTAAGCTAGATCACACTGGTTTAATGATAGACCTTTCCAGATCTTTTAAAACAGAAAACCGATGGAGTCCAATGAGTTTGTTGAGCTACTACAGAGAGAAAATAATTCAAAGAAACTCGTTGGCTAAAGTCAACAGAAGACCAGACCCTGGGCCATTGAGGCTATTTTCTCTATAGAAAAGATTGCTGGATTCTGGTACCAAAGTAATCATAAGATTTCCTTGAAATACTTTAGGAGAAACAGATGATATATGAAGATTGCTGAATTTTAAAGGACAAATATGAAAATGGGCAGACATGAAATAATTAGCAAGTGTAAAGGCCGGAACCAAATACATCTTCATTCATAATTCCATTAATGAGCACTTAACTCTGTTCCTAGCTCCTGAAGGATCAAATAGAGAATACAACAAAGATTTTTAAAAATCACCAAGAAGGGGTCATTATGAGTCAATCTTAGTAAGTGAAGACACTGAACTTCAGAATGATTAAAAAGTGTCCACAAGCATGTGGTAAGTGAAAAAACGTATCTCCAACTCTCAACTGGAGATTCCTTCTTATGCATAATGCTTGTCCAAATAGTATGTTGCACTGAAATATAAAGGAACAGCTTCCATCCCCATCTTCCACACTGGTTAAGAGTACAGATTCTGAAGTCAGATGGCCTGTGTTCAAATCCCACTATTATCGGGTAACCTTAAAGGATCTACATAACCTGTAAGTGCCTCACTTGCTTCATCTGTAAAATGGTAGTGATTACAGTATAAACTTCATAGAGATACTGGGAAGATTAAATGTGAAAATACCCGTGAAGTGCTCCCAACTGTGCCTGGCATGCCAAGCACATTTGATAAATGCCAAGCATCCTTATTTTATTTTGTTTTTTTAGAGAGAAAGAGAGAGAGAGAGAGAGAGAGAGAGAGCGCATATGAAGGCAAAGGGCAGAGAGAGAGAGAGAGAGAGAGAGAGAGAGAGAGAGAGAGAATCTTAAGCAGGGTCCACACTATCAGCACAGAGCCCAATGCAACATAGGACTTGATCTCACAACCGGCCATGAGATCATGACCTGAGCCAACATTAAATGTCAGACACTTAACCGACTGAGCCACCAGGTGCCCCTACATGTATCCTGATTTTATGTTTTGTACTAAAAGCTATTTTGCAGGTACACGTCTGATAAATATCAGTGATACGGAAAATAGAAAGCAATCATAATAAAACACTACTAGCTTGGATTGAAAATAAAGATCATCCTTATGTCAAAGGTAGAAGAAGAAATGGGAGAAGTACACACCGGAGTTCTATGCTCCAACTCTAGGAGGTCTACTAGTGCTGTAGTCTGTGGGAATGGTGCCCTGAAAGGCAGGCAGTCAGAGCCAGCAGAGCCATCCAAACAGCTCCAAGAGCACAGCAGAGAAACTTACTCCCACTTGCTTTGATAACTGCAATCATGAGACTGAGTACATTTTTCATGTTTGACTATTGGCTGATTTCAAAACCACTCCTTCCTTTTTCCTCTTAGCACCACGATCAGGAAGTTCTCACCTCATCCCCACTTCCTAACTGTCATAAAATCCCCAGCCAGTCTCCATTCCTTGATCTCTCAAACCCATTTTGGACCTGTTTGGGAAACCTGTCCTATACTCTTCAGAAAGCCTCATTAAGTAATACAACTTTTTTTTTTTTTGATAGAGACAAAGAGAGGGAGTGCACAAGTGGGAGAGGGGGAGAGGGGGAGAGGGGGCAGAGAGAGAGAGAGAGAGACAGAGAGAGAGAGAGAGAGAGACAGAGAGACAGAAACAGACAGAATCCCAAGCAGGCTCTACACTGTTAGCACAGGGTCTGATGAAGGGCTCAAACTCAAGAACTGTGAGATCATGACCTGAGCTGCGGTCAAGAATCGGACACTTAACCAACTGAGCCACGCAGGCACCCCGTGGTAATAATCCTTTTAATACTTCGTTCTATGTGTAGTGTCAGCAGTTTTGACACTGGGACCAAATTTTAGAGTGGGGAGGAAGGCCCACCCAGCTTCAGAATAGTGCCATGGCAGTAACTTCACATCATCAATGTCTTTTTGTTCATCCTTTGCAAAACTGGCTCAGTGGCTCAAGTAATTCAGAGGAATCTTTAAGAGAACTATCCTGGAGGAGGACAAGATGGCGGAAGAGCAGGGAGCTCTGTAATCCGCGCACGCCCGTATGGATTGAACTGAGTAGGACTGAAGGGATAAAACTTGGATTTGCAAGTGGGGGAAAGAAGAAACAGACGCCAGAAAGAAGACAACCTCAAAGATGCCTGAGTGAGT
>CM053568.1:42077623-42098507 GCA_028646485.1 Cryptoprocta ferox
CTCTAAAATATTCACTAAATGAATAGATAAATCCATGAACAGAGAAAATCAATGGAAGAGCAGATAAATGGATGGACATATGAAAGAGAGCACCTTCTGGGGGGGCCAAGAGATTGTGTGATCGATCACCTAGAGAGGGATGAGCTGCGTTTTGAAGCAGCATGTCTTCAGACTGGTCTTCAGACTGCTCTCCAGCTCACCAAATGTTTTCCTGATTTGACTTATAGGACATGGATATTGAGGAGGCCCTGAATGTGATTATTTGCACCCTTTCAATGCTTTCTCCTCCCATCAGGGCTCTATAGAATCCTTAGCCCTCACAGCAGCCAGCTACCTTCCTGCAGGCATCTTGTTATGAATAGAATTACAGAAAGTGGAGATCATTTCTCCTTCTCCTGGAAATTTGTGAAGCAATGTAGCTATAGTAAGAGACAGTGCCTTGCAATGCGGATTTCATGGTTCTTCCATGAAGTATTGTAAGGTAACAGTATACTTTTCAATGATTTTTACTCTGTGAAAGAGTTTTTGATTGCATCTGGCATACAATACCATAGCGGCAGAATTCATGAATATTTTACATACACAGAGAAAGGGAAAACTAGCCTGCCTAAATAGTTTTTATTTTGTAAGGTTTTAGATTTAGTTTCCTTCCCCCTGCCCCGCCCTGGATTTTTAAGCCCTGCATTAAACAGCTGCTTTGAAAGTTTCTTTCTCTTTAACTGTTTTCACATTTACAGACTGTGCTCCTATGATCTAATAAAATTAAGCTATCAGGAGGAAACCATCACATCAGAAAGGGCTGGGGAAGCATTGTAAAGCACCAGACATCTCGCTAGAAGAGCATCTCCTGGGAGTTTGCTCTGGGAAAGAAGCAGTGGGTGGAATTGCTGAGCTCCTTGGTCTGTTGAGCTGATGCCTGCCTTCCCACACTTGTCTTCTTTACATAAGCATTTTCCTTTTAAGGCATCCCACGGAGGCACTGCCAGAGAAGCTGTCAGGCACACTGGTCAGATCTAAATATTCCAAGGAGGAGATAAAAATAAAATGCTGTGTCTGAGTGAATGACCTTCTAACATTTGAAATCCTGAGCTGCTTTATGAGTGCTTTCATTTCCCACCTTACTCCCCATCCCACTTTCTCATCTACTTGTAAATTTTAACTTCCAGGAGGCAGAATATGCTTCAGATTGTTAACAGCCAGAACAGCAAAAAGACTGTCTTTTTCTTTTTATTTTCTTCTTTTTTTTTGCATTAAGTGTTTTATCCTAACTAAAAATGTGAAGGAGGTCAGCTCTCAAGTGCAATTCACTGGGAATTCATACCCCCAGTGCCTACTCAGTCTAAACAAGTATAGTTTCTTCTACTTAAACCTCTTCTACTTTTGAGGCTTAGCTGACTGTTGTTTCTTAAAGATTCGTAGCAGATATAAAGTGACTTCTTTAGACAACTGGTTCTCAAAATGTAGTTCGTCTGTGATTTACTTGCGTGATTTTGTTTAAAATGTAGATTCACAGGCACCGTCCTGTATGTCCATATGTCAGACTGTCTGTGATATTTTGAGAAACACAAAAAGTCTAATTCCCCAAAAGGCAACAGGTGTGAATAAGAAACATAAAATATTTCAGTTTCATGATTTAAAACACTACAGACTTGCAGAGTTCCACAAATTTAAGCTTGGTCTAAGTCTTCTCCCTCTCCCCACTACCTTACACCTGCCCCTTTCTACCTAGTGTTTCTTTTGCACCTTATCTATTTATCCAAGGCTTACATTTAATTTCAGCTTGAAAATGTCTTCCATTTGGTCCTTATATGCACCACAGGATTTAGAATGAAGTAGGCAGCCCACAAGTGTTAACCAGTATCTGACTATGGTTAAGAGGCCAGAGGAGTGGAGCTTTGAAAACTAGTTGAAATAGGATCAAAGCTGCTGAGGGCTTTGGGAAGAACTTCAGAATAGGAAGAAGGGTTACAGTAGGGGATACTTCAAACACATTCTTTGTGTCCCAGAAGAATGATTTACTTGCCTGATTATATAGATTTTCTTAGTTACATGGATTTGTCTGTGGATTCACTCGACTGGGTCACCTTTTAACATAGATACATATCTGCATTCTCAGTTCTTTACCTTTCTCTGGTCACTTATGGAATATTCTCTTCCAATATCTACAGAGTAGTACAAGGAACATCTCAAGTAAGTTGTCATGAAGAGAATTATGGTGAACAAAATAAGAAGAGCTATGATTCTTGACAGGTGTTGATAAGAGAAGGCACTTTCATGTTCTAAAGTAAGTGAGCAAACTCCCTTCTTTCCCTGTGTCCCTTTCCTCCATCTTTCTTTCTTACATAAGATGTTTTGGCTATTACAAGTACAAAAATAATAATCCAGAGTCATCCATAATCAATTGCATTTTGCCTCTTGCATCAAATGTCTAGATAACTAGTAGATACTAGATCATTCTTGCCTAGATCATGCCTTAGATCATTCTTGTACAAAGTAAATGGGATAATACTTGAAAGGCACAGAACATAAGATCTGGTACACAGTAGAGCTTAGTAAATATTTGTTGTACTAACAATCCACCTAGAGCATATAAGAGGAGTTTGGGTGTGTTTACAAAAAAAAAAAAAAAAAGCTTCCAGTAAGAAGTTTAAATCAATCCCTTGGAGTCTCAATTTCAAATGGAAATTGCTGAGAGTTAATGCAGTACCATGCCAGAATTAAATGAATATCCTGTAGTCAGTAATTTAGTAACAAACAGTATTATATGTACCAGATTTTTCTTATTTTGGAAAAACTCAAGTGCTCAGATCATTTAAGACCCACTACAAAAGAAAATGTTGAGTATTCCATCAACAGACATAACTGGTAAACAAGATGGACATGCTGGAAAGGACACGTGTTCTTGGCCATTTTGAAGAAAAAGAGTAAGAAACCCTAAATTTAAAATACATCCAGCCAAATAACTTTCTCCTTTTGAGTAACTATTTTTGATTAAAAAACCTAGTTGATAATCATGTATGTTTAATGTTTCTAATCAAGCACCTGTATTTCTCTCATTTCTCAGAAATGCCAGCTGTTAGTTATCCACAATAAATGGGATTTCACATTTTGTGACAAGCCTATTAAGAGGAAAGTACAAATGCTAGTCTGAAACAGAGAATAATAAGTTATCAAAAAACTTTTTCTCTCAAATATACATGATTATGTTTATTATACTCATTCTCCTTTTGAGAATGTCGTCTTCTAAGGAAGATAGTGGCGTTAACAAGAGGATATATGAGAAAGCATTTTTTAGAAGAAATTTCAGCTGCCAAGCACCACACTCTATAATGTATTTATTGCAATATCCATTTCCCACTGACACTCCCCAACCTGGTCAATTTCCAGATCTACCATTCAGCTGTATGTGAGAGAAACCTAGTAGTTATTCCTGACATTTTTCTTGCCTCACCATCTGTAGCCAGGTTCTGTCAGCTTCATCTCCTAGACATTTGTCAAGTCAATCCATCTCACTCCATGTCCTAGTTACCATCATAACCTAAGACACTTTTTCTCTTACCTGGTTTACTACAACATTATCAAAAACTAGTTCATCTCTGGCTCTGCAGTAATCCATTCTCCTTAATACTGCCTAAATCATTATTTTATTTTATTTTATTTTTTGGATTGCAATCTGGATCACATGGTCCTTAAGCATGCCCTATTTTCCTTAAGTAAAAGATAAAAATCCGCAGCTTGGCCTACAGGTAGGGGCAAATCTTTCAGGGCCCCTCTCCCTACCTCTCCAAACTCTGTCTGGTTTTATTCTTCTTCTAGCTTTTAGTACTAATTTCAACAAGAACATATGCTTAAATTGTAAGCTACATTATCTCCTCTCTTCCAATTACCTTGAAATGAGTTAATGAAGGTACATATTTTGAAAAAAATATTTAAATAATAAATTTGGTTTACAAGATTGAGAACTAGGGATTTGGGCCTTTGTAAACATTGGAAAACATGTTGGACCAAAATGTCACTAACTTGGTGAACTGTTTCACTTCTGAGTCTTTGCCCTTCAGTAAAATGGGGTTAACACCTGGCATATGTTGGTTGTGGGAAATGAATGAGATTATGTACATAAACACATGGCATAGTAAAAAAAGGATAGCATGTGGATTTGTTCCCCTTCCCAATTTTTCCGCCTTTGGTTGCTTTACTAGTATGACTTTGCAAAGAAGAAAATACACTTCAACTAGTTCTGACGCAGAAACCTAGCATATTTTATGCTGGAAAGGATGTAAAAATCATTGAGTTCAACATCCTCATTTTACAGATGAGAAATCTGAGGTCCCAAGTGGTGCCCCAGGTCACAGAGCTAGTTAGTGAGACAGTTGAGACCAAAAACGGATGTCTTCAGAATCTTACTTGAAGCCATTTTGTATTAGATCGCACTAATTTGGGCAGATTTCTTTTCTATCTCTTTTTGTATGTTTGCATATTTCAATTTAAAATTAATGACTGCAAATGTAGATGTAAATTTCGGTTCAAACTCACTTCCTAATTTTCAGAAAGGAATCCTAACTACCAACAGATTTTACCAAAGAGATAAGACTTTGAAAGAAAAAGATTTGAGTTTGATTCCTGCATCTGCTATTTATTAGCTGAATAACCTTGGGCAAGTCATTTTAATCTCTCTGAGCCTCCATAACCTCATTTGTTAAATGGGAAATGTAACACCTATCTCAAATAATTACCATGATGATTATATATGAGATTAACTCTGAATGCAAAGAGCCAAATTAGAATAGTGCTGAGAATCAAGTAAATCCATAAAAAAAGTTAACTTCCTTTCTCCCAGAGTCTGTAGAATCAAACCCCAAAATAAGCATAGCCTCATACTCTGGAAGGTTTCATGTGAGAACACCTAAGCCAAGGTGTAAGGAATGATAATGGGAATTTGTGCAGTTGTGATTGCTAATAGAATTCAGAATATCAGTTTAAGTTTGTTTTCAAAGTTAAATAGAAATTCAGGCACCTTTAAAGTGTCTTTGAAATGAACTGGCTTTCTTCTACTCCTATTTCCATTGAAAAATCACATATAAATTCCTCTTTTTTGATAACGAAAGAAAAGAGAACTATCAGCAGGAAAATTTTACCTATGATTGATGCTTCCAGTCAACTTAAAAGACCAAGTATCTCAGATGTAAAAATTCTGACACATCACTTTCTGACAAAAGTACATAAAACAGCCACAAGTTTAATCCATTAACTCAACTCTGTAAGATGACAAAATTAAGTCTTTGATATTAATAATCTTCAAACAGTTTTCTTCCTCCCCAATTCTCACACCCAGGACTTTTTTTTTTTTCATTCACTGGGTGGGATTGCATTTTACTTTGCTTTTGAGTGACAGGATAAATAAATACTATACAAGTTTACTTCTTGGGCATACGATTGTGGTGTTAAATTGTACAATCACAGGGCAGCAGAGCTGGGGTAATGGTGAGAAATAGAATTGCTTTCCTCCAAAATCCCCAGTGGATGCATAATATTTTAACCTGTATCTTGATTTCTTTTCTTCTTTTAGTTCCTCAAAATACTTTCTTGTAATTACAAAGAGTCAAATTTTGTAAGGAGATAGATGAATATATTTCAGGCCCCATTTGGTGGCTGAGAATGCAGAGGCAAAGTTGTAGAACAAATGTATCTGGGTTGCACAACTTGTTAATGATGGCACTGCTACAAATAAGTCTGATTCCCAGTCCAGAGCTCTTTTGTTTGTGACATAATTGCAAAATGTATAAGCTCAAGAGAAAAAAAAATACATATATGAGTCTAGAAATCAGAAGAAAGGTTGTGTCAGGAGATATAATGGAAAAGTGTTAAAATTATGTTGGGTCATGAGGTTGGATAAGATCAACTAGAAAGTAAGAATATAGAAGCCAACAGTTGGATCCTGGAGCACTCCCATGCTTAGAAGTCCCAAAGATAAAGAGGAATCACTAAAAACGACTTTAAAAGATCAGCAGAGAAGTAGGAGAACTACTAAAGACAAGTATTAAGAGATCAAGTGAAGAAGTGTTTCAAGAAAAGAGTCTTCAGCTCTACCCAGTGCTGCTGATAGGAAGAGTAAGATGAAGACTGACACTTGACCAAACGTGGCAAAGGAAACAACACTGATGCCTTATTAAGATCATGTTCTGTGAGTGGTAACTGTGAATGCATTTCTGAGTGATGGAGAGTGAAGAGAGAATGTCTTGCTAAACAGGAGAACAAGAGAGCTGAGAAACTAGGAGGGAGACCAACAGAATATTTTACTAAACGGTATTATTGCACATACCTATTAAAGGATCTAGGAAAAAGAGAAAATTTGATAATATGGCTAAGAGAGGAAAGATAGACATAATTGTAGAAGAGAGAATGAATTCCAGTGCAAATGGAAGCACTGGCCATAAAAAGGAATACAAATAATGTTATTAAAAGAAAGGCAAAATACAGGGTTCAATTCAGACAAAATGGTATATTGGTAGAAGAAACATGTCTAAGTTTTCTTGTATTTATCTCTATTTCTTTAGTAAAACATTAGGTATTTAAGAAAAAAAAGGAATGAGGAAAGGGAAGGAGATATTGGTGGCCTGAAGGTGCAAAATATTTGCCTGACAGTATGAAACTAGGAAAATCTAATGGGATAACTTGGCAACACGTAACTGCCATGAATTTAAAGTGAGACAAGAGAGTGCAATTGTGTGATTTTTTTTCTATTCATACTTCTATGTCAGTATGCCTGAGAATAGACTGGAATTTCAATGTAACTAAGTGAAGATGACCCAGGAAGACAATCAGGGACTGAGGAGTTGGGAGTATATAAAGTGCTTGTAATGACAGACTTTGTAATGAATGCCAAACAAGGTAGGAAGTGAGGTTAAGGAGTGGTCAAAGAGAGGGAAAGATGGAAACAGTCAAAAAGCTCAAAAGAAGCAGTAGGTTTGAAGAACTGTGGATACAAAGATTTTAAAAGTTAGATGGAGGGACACCTTGGGTGGCACAACTGGTTAAGCATCTGACTCTTGATATCAGCTCAGGTCAGGATTTCACAGTTGTGGGACTGCAATGGCAGGACAGAGCCTGCTTGGGATTTTCTCTCTATCCCTCCCTTCCTGCCCCTCCCCCCACTCGTTCATGTACTTGCTCTTGCGTGCACGCGCGTGCGCGCTCTCTCTCTCTCTCTCTCTCTCTCTCACTCAAAATAAACTTAAAAAGTTAGATAGAAAGATGGGGGTTGTGATTGGAAAGTGTGTGCTTGAAATTTGGATAATCAAAGAGGTAGAGTTACTAGTAATAAAAAAAAGACTGGAATGACCATCACTGTGGGTAATTCAGGTAAAGTACAAGATAATTGGAAGCTACTATGGGTAGTTAGGGTAAAGTAGAAGATAAAATAATTTGAAATGATCTCAAAAAGCTCAGAGGATAGTTTATTGGAGGCATCTTCTTTGTGGATATTACAATGTTCAAAACTATGACAGGAGAAATGTTGATGAGAGACAGTGAACCAGTTTCTAAAATCCTAAAGGAATGAGTGGCAATGACCACAAGATCTATGGATGGGTGTAATGGTCAAATACCATTCTCATCAAAAGTACAGGAAAATTCATGAATATTTATTCTGAAGGCATCAAAAATTAAAACATAAACCAATGTATTATTCAAATAGTGTTCAGACAATCTACATGACTTTGAGCGTGTCATTTATGGCTCAGATTAACTACAAAAGACTAACTACAAGCCCCTTTCTACTAATGTGACTGAAATTAAATTCTATTTCATTTCCATATAACCTGGTTCTTTTGGACCCTGGGTGCTTTCCTTTGAAGATGGCCTACTGTTATTTGGGTATGTTTGATTTTTTTTTTTTTACATTTAACATACCAATAGTACTTGTTTACACCTCCATATGCAACTTTTCAAGGTAGAAAAAAATAAGGCAGAAGAAAAATAATAATGTCCAGGATCAAGTAAAGAAGAAAGAAACAAAGAAATAATAGATTTGGAGATAAGAAATTAAATTCCCAAGTATAAGAATATTTTTTTTGATCACAGAAAAAAACAGATCATATGCCTAGGGTGAATTCTAGGTGTATGTCAAGGTCACCAGGCCTTAGCCTTACCCTTACCTCATGGTGTGAAACAGGTGATCACTGGAGGCACCTGGATTTCAACCTCAGTTCCTCATTTGTGTTCTGATTAAATGGAACTTAGCCTACTCAGAAAACTCTTGGCCCATGCCAACCTAGAATTCTTAGAAACTAAACTTTGTTCTCAAATCCCTCACCACTAGCCAGCAAGTGATCTCAAACTTGAGAGATGAGGATTCCTAAAGCCTTTGTCTTCAATTATTACCACCTGGAGACTCCAATTCTGTGACTCATCCTAATGGACTCCTCTGGATAAGGAACAGCTCTAGATCAAGCCTGGGCTCATCACTTTCTTCCCATGGTGCCATTCCCCAGTGGGCAGCTCTATCATCCAGTGAGTTCTCTGGCCTTGGTCTTGTATGCGACTGACTTTTCACATACTCTTGCCACCCACTCCTAATGATTATTCCTTGCTGGGCTCCCAGATACACCTTTAGGCATACCCTGTCCAGGTCAGAATACACGAGATTATTTGATGCTCTATCGGTTGCTTGGTTCCTTGGTATGTTGATCATTTCAAAGCTCAATACTCTTCCCTTAACCCAAGGCAAACAACTGTGTATCTTTATGCATTCCTTGTCTGATTGACTTCATATAAACAGCATGTTAGAGGAAGACAGCAAAAATAAAAATAGAAGAATAAGAATAGAAATAAAAATAGAAAACAATATAAAAAGTTATATAGCAAATATATTCATTTTCTTTTCAAAGGAAGAAAATGAGTACATGTTAATTTGTATATGACTAACTTATATATGATAGGAAAGAAAACATGCTAAATCCTGTAGAGAAGCTAATAGATCATCTTTATCAGCATCTTTATCAGGTTCTGCAGGTAGGGTGATGTTTGATATACTATTGGCTCCTCACAATTAATAGTTTGTTGCTTTTAAAAACCCCAAATTTAAAAAGAACTCTTTTTAAAATGTCCTCAATTTAATGCTAAATGACAAAGTAGGATACTAAGCAGTGTGTGATATACTCATGACTATGTTTTGATATGTATCTCTCTCTGCAGACATGTGTAATAAATGCAGGAGGAGAAAATGTGGAGCCAATCACATTCTGTTTAGCTTTTCAGACATCAGTTAAGTGTGACCTCCTCCAAGAGGTGGAATAAACAGTGGTGAGAGGCCAGAGTGTTACTCCAGGAAAGTCTTTCCATATATAAACATGAGAAGTGAAAAGCATAAGACCTGGAATGGAAGACAAGATGTTCCATCTGCACTCACCCACCTTTTCAGTCCTTTCTGAACTACCAGCATTGGGAATGAGGTCAACTGAAAAGATAAGTCTGCTTTGCATGAGACAAGAAGAATACTGTATTTTTGACTCTAGAAATAAAGTAGATCATTTAAAAAGGCCATAAGTTACAAACAAGCTCACCAAGATGGCCAGTGGCTAAGCAGATTGAGGAGGAGAGGCAGTGAAATTCCACGGCATAAAATGACTAAAAGACTTTTGAGAACAATGATATCAAAATTTTTGAAAATTATTTGCATTATTGAGATATTTCTTCCACACCAAATCTTAAAGCTACTTATAAATGTTTCTCCATGTGTCTGTATGTATAAATCAAGGGAAACATGGAATTTTCCATCAGGATGGATAAAATGAAGAATAAAGTATGCATGAACAGAAACAAGAACCAAGAGACTAAGGTACCCCCAAGGTATTGAAGAGGGCTTTGTGTCTTTCTAAACCATGGAATTGATAGGAGTTATTTAATTCAACAATCTAGATCTTGGGGGAAGAGTGAAAACTGAGGTAATTTATAGAAATCAGAGCCAGAGAGGAGATTGAGCATGGGTATGGAACTGGAGATATTATCTGTTGGAATCTATATCCATATTTTATATTTAGCATAGTAAATAGGACTTGAAATATTCTATCCAGTCAAAGAATATAAGAGAGTAACTTTATAAGATTAAATTATTCATGTATCCTAAATTCATTGAATGTCTACAGTGTATCATTTGCCATGTTAGGCACTGGTAATATGACAATGATCCATACCCTCATGGAGAAGCATGAAAATTATTTGATGCTCAAGCCCCTGTTTTCAAGTACAGAGCATGACATAGTAGAAAGCCAACATAATAGAAATCAGGAGATATGAGTTTATACCCCAACTCTTCCCTAACTAGCTATGTTACCTTAAGTAGGTCTTAAAGTTTTAAGCCTCAACTTCAATATCAAGATGAGATGGTTGAATTGGTGATGTCTAATATTTCCTAAAACTTTAATATAACATGATGTATAGCTTATTAGTTGGGGATTTGTAAATCAAAAATCCATGTAATTCTTATCATTTTGTTACCACAGTAAGTAGCAAAATGTATGTATAAGCACCAAAACAATTGTCAGTTGTATTTTTTAAATGCCACTGAAGACAATACAAAACACACAATCCAGAAGTGAGTCTCTAGAATACGGAAGTTTGCAAACCTCCATTGGCAACAACACATGAGCTAAATTAAGAATCTTGCAGGGGGGGGGGGAGGGAGGAAAAATACAAGGTAATTTAACCACTAAAATGAGCAAATACCTACAGTAGATGCCTTATATATGTTTCCTTATTTAACTCCCACTGTAACCCAGGAGATGGGGATTATTAAATACCTCTCTATAAAGATGAAGGACACTAGGATCAGGAAAAACAAGCAACTTGAACAACCTCAAATGGCTGGAAAAGAGATTTGAATCCAAGTTTTCTGATTCCATTTGTCATGCTTCTTTCACTATATCAAATAGCTTTCTATGTGGAAAGGTCATCTTACATTTCCATTGATCTTTCTTTTTTACACTTTTTCCACAGCTTCCCGAGGTGAGGAAAGAAAGACAAAATTGCAAAAGACGTCCTATTAAACAAATGAATAATCCATTAACTTGATTGTAAGCCGGGGGGAGGGGGGGAGGGAAGATTTAAAATTCTAAAAAGCCCTTAGAGTATTTCTTTAGAAGGTCACAAGGAACATAATCTTTCAATCTGAAAAATAAATCATTACAAAACTAAACCAATCTTTGTATACTACATGGTTGTACATTTGTAACACAGCTATCTTCAGAAACTCTTTTCTCACCTTGAGTTTTAGTGGATCTTAGCATTCAGTACACCCAACACGGGAAGTTATTTAGATAAAATTTCTTTGCCACCTCCATTTTATCCTCCTAGAAAGGCTAAGAGTAGGGAAGATGAATAATAGTTTTTCCGACTGGGAATTTAAGAAAAATGAGCTGGCAGGAAAAGTGTCTGAATGTTTCATGGGTAAAAGAGACCAAGTTGTATCATATTTTTACCACTCTTGGTGAAAATATTGACCTCTCCCACCCCCATAGCACCGTCTATAGTATTTTGCAGTTACTATTGAATATTAGGTAAAGATTAAAGTCCAGTATTAATGAAACATGGACAAAAGAGGTTTCAGGACCTTGGAGAGTGAGAATGAGGGTAGGATGCTCAAAGGACAAGAACAGTCATGTTGAGAGAGGAAAAAAAAGGTAAAAAAGGAAGGCAAGGAGAAAACAAACTGGGATGGAAAGACAAGTTGGAGGAAGAAAGGAAAAGTAGACAAATAAAGATAAGACAAGGTAAAGGAACACTAGGCATTAACAAAAATATACTTGGCCGGGCACCTGGGTGCCTCAGTGAGTTGAGAGTCCAAATTTAGGGCAGATCATGATCTCCCAGCTCAGTTTCTGAGTTTGAGCCCCACATTGGGCTCACTGCTGTCAGTGTAGAATCCACTTGGGATCCTCTGTACCCCTCTCTTTCTGCTCCTCCCCCAGTCACACTCTCAAAAATAAAAGTTTAAAATATATATAAATATATATATTATATATTATATATACACACATACACATACATACATACTTGGTAACAGAATAACCTAGTAACAGGAGTCTTAATTAAATGCCAATTCTGGGGTGCCTGGGTGGCTTGGTCAGTTAAGTGTCCAGCTCTTGATTTTGGCTCAGGTCATGATCTCATGGTTCATGGGACTGAGCCCTGCATCAGGCTCTACACTGACAGTGTGGAGCCTGCTTGGGCTTCTCTCTCTCCCTCTCTCTCTGCCCTTTGCCACTTGTACTCTCTCTCTCTCAAAATAAATAAATAAACATTTCAGAAATTAATTAATGTCAATCCTTATATATTGCTTCAAGATACATCATTCATTTATGTGCCACATACTTGAAGTTGTCCCTCATTATCAGTAAGTTTCTGGCTGGATAAGAGTAAAGACATGTTTTGACCAATTAAAAATTCTAACACAGATATTAGAAAGAAGTTTACATTTTAGTCTCTTTTATGATAAATCTTTACTGAATTTATTTCTACTTTATGAAAAATTTCAAAATGCATCTAATTCCAAAAAATAATAGCCCACATATGTGTTTTCCACGGACATTAAACATATGATAAAAATTTGCTGTATATTATTGAGGTATCCTTTTTTAAGTAAAAGGTATACAAACACAGCTAAGATCCAACCCATTATCCTTCTAAACTAGCCTAATTTACCAGGAGACACTCTTCGGAAGTTGGTGTTTATCATTTCCATACACCTTCAATGCCCTTTTAGGCCTTCTCACACTATGACTTTGTAAAGTCCAAATACATCTAGACATCAAGGTAATAGGGGTGGATATAGGTGATCTCTCCATGCTGCCCTCCCCTCCTCTAAGTCTCTCCATCCTAAGGATATACTTTTATAGCCTTTACTTTTAGTGTGACAGCTTGGGATGCTCCTGTAATTCTTTCATTAAGCCCAGATACAACATTCTAAAGATACAGATAACTGTATAAATTCTTGTACCTTTTTCTTATTTATATATTTCATTCTTACTATCAGTCAATGTACTTGGGGATTTATTAGTATCTATATCTATATTTGGCTCTACTCTGATCCTTTATGTATTTGTAGGTCTTAAGGTGTTTGATATAACAGAATATTATTTCAAAATTCTTTGTACAAAGGCATAACATGACAGTGTCTGACACATATATACACTCAATAGACACTTCTTAAATGAATTAATGCAAGAAGTGCATTGCATGAATTAATCAATCAAAATCTATAGCCAATGCTTACATAGCCAAAACCCAAAGTCAGGACTTCTCAAACCAACTGCACAGTATTTTCTACTCTGAAAAATTAAAGATCAAAACATGCTGTAGATGTTTGATACTATTCATATTGACATGTAAAAAGAAAAATGGTTTTCCAGATTAAGAAGTCTGACTTATTCTTAATATGTCCTCATTCCATATTTTATATCATCTTAGGCCAGAGGAAAACGCATAGCTAAGGTTCTATATCAGCTAGCGTCAAATGATTTCTGTATTTTTTTTTCAAGATTTTGGTTTTAGGACTGAAGCAAATGGATCATGGAGAATGAATGCAGTAGATCATTACACAAGTGATCAGTCAGCATCTTTGCCTACGCATTAAGGTTCCTGAGTGAATAGCTCAGATTTATAATAGCTGAACTTCATGCCAACGTAAAAACCACAACATAGCCTGAGTTATTATCATGAGACATTAGGAACAAAGTATGAGGATAATATATCCATCCAATTGCTACATAAACGGAAACACTGTAAGAAAGTTGGCTGAACACCTTGATAACCTAATTCATAATGTCTCTAAAAAGCCATACAATGATTTAGGGGAAATAATGAATACCAGATAAAGATATATATAAGATATGTATGCATCATACATATTTCACTCTTTAAACTCAAGTGGTAGGTTAGATTTGTCTAGAATTATCTACTAAAAGCCAAAATGTTCTGATGTGTTTCTGTTTGTCAAGACATCCTTATACAGTTTTATAGAATTACTAAGTTTGAAAATTTACCTCCCTCAAATTTTTCTAAAGAGAATTTCTGATGTAATAAGATTACATTGGTTTTCAAGATAAGCAAACTATGACATACTAGCTATGTTAGTTATCTTGATTGAATTATTTGACTTCTCCAATGTTCAGTTTTCTTTGTACATAAAATTGGCTTAATTATACTATATCTGAAACCAGGCAAGGTGTTCACAAAAGCCAGAAACATGTTTAACTTCAGAAGACTGGCCAACTCCATTTTTCAGGCTCCTTTGTACTTAGTTTAGGGATGTGACTTCATTGACCAATGAAATGTTGATAGAAGGTAAGTAAGCCATTTATTAGCTAGTTCTGTTCCTTAAAACCTCCTATGTAATCTTTCCGTTCTCATGTTTCCTTCTCCTGCTCCTCAGTCTTCCAGTGGATGACGTCAAGCATAGAAGATGAGAGAACCATATAATTAAGAAGCCTAGATTCTGAATGATTCTAATGAACAGAACTTGTTTGTTCAGGCCTTTTCCCCCAACTCCCACTGAACTGTGATAGGAGACAGAAATTTTTACTGTTTTGAACCAGTAATGTATTGTGATTATTTATGGTGGTTAGCCTACCACAATATAAATACCTATTCTAAAGAGCTATTGAGGTATGAAATAGGTTAATGACTATAAAAACCTTAATGCAGTTTAATATAGTGTCTGACACTTATCAGGTTGGTTCTCCTTCCTCTCTAGTCACCAGGGGGATCCAAACATGTCCAGTCTTTACATTTCAGGCTTTACTTCATTCAGCCTTTAAATTCTTCACTCTTTTGCAATGATGTGTAAAAGAATAAATACCTTCTAGGGATAATAATTGACTTTACATTGACAATGTGCAGTTGTTTCTTAGAGGATATTTTTTATTCTTGAAATCACCATTTCTTTTCATCCAACTCTTTTTGACACATACAGATAAACATTTTGAAATACAATTTGGGGAACTAATGTGATTCTAATGTCATTTGAATGTATGTGATAAAATGTAAGCCCTAACTTGAAATTCTTTCTGGATATGTTAGAACAGATCTATGACTCACAGAAATTTTGTATAATCCCAACAAAGTGCAAAGGTGGCAGTTAGATAGCCACTGCCCACCTGTACCTGGAAAAAATGAGTAGGGTAGCAAAATACCTGTTGACAAATTCTTATTAAAATATGTGTGAAGTAATTCCAAAGTAAGTCAGGATGTCTTGGTCTATTTTTTAAAAATTCCTCTTTAGCCAAATCCAATTTAAGCTGAAAATGAACAGTGGTGGAGTAGAGCCATTGATCTAGGCTGAGGGAATTTATGGTCTGAAACACCCTCAAATTTGTTTTGAATTACGCTGTGTGCATTTCACACTTTGAAATGAGCATCAGAGGGGTTTTACATATACATATATATTTGTTGGCTTCTTGACATTAATTCAACTCTTTTTTAGAGTGTACTTTGCAAAGGCTTTACAGAGGTGGCCTCTCTGTTTAGAACAGAAATGTTCCTGAAAACTAGCTGCAACTTTAAAATCCAAAAAAACAATGTCACTTTGCCATTGGATCTCATTGTCTAAGTCTCCCTTTTACTGAATGCCTACTGTGAATCAATCTGTACAGCACTTCGCATATGCTACTTTGTTCACTCCTCATGACAACCCTATGAGGTAGATAGCAGCAGCGATCACAACGTTCACATGAGAAAGCTAAAACTTAAAGAGATTCAGTCACTGTTCCTGACTCTAAAGTCCATGATCTTTCTTGCCCAAATGAGATTTGTTCAATAATGAGTATATGGACAATAGATTTACTATGGTCTACCTCTGCTGAAAATGGAAAAATTTCCCTTCTTTATACTCTGTCAACAATTGTGTGCCTGTGTGTATGTGCATGTGCGTGCCTGCGTATCCGTGCATTTTACCAATTTCTCTTCCTGCCCCTCACCTCCTCTAGTCATGACAGTGGATGGTCAGTCTTATTATTATTTATATGTAGCAGGAAAGCACCTTCTATAGCTCCGTGGAGTTTTGGTTATTAACACAGAAAAAACTCCAAAACTGCCCACAGCTTTGGAGATGTTGTCCTAGCCTTTTGCTCATTACCACCCAGCAGCCTATTCTCACCAATGCACTTTAGGTTGTCTGTTCCTGTTGAAGAGATGCTCTGATCCTCAACACTTGTTTCTTGTTAAGTCCTTTATCTCAAATCCTGGACCCAATGCCTCAGGCAATAATGTGAATCCCCAAACTCAAAATGTGTACATCTAGTTAAAAAGTCACCACCATAATTGTATTAAGTCATAATGAAAGTCAGTGGTTTTATTTTAAGACCTAAATTTTTAAGTGCTGCCTTAACATCTTTGAGCCTCACAGAGTCCCCAAGACCCAACAGTGAGTTCCTCTACACTCAATAGATCTACTCCCCTCTAGTCATCATTCAGTGAGAAAGACTTCCCACATGGCTGATTAACCTTTCAGGCATATCAGCTTCATTGCTCCTCGTTGTCAACTAATGAGTTTCATGTCTCGATCAACCCATGGAATTATCTGATCAAATCACACCCCCCTGAAGCAAGCAGATGGCACCCTACTCTCCTGTTTCTACAATGTTATTCTCCAACAACTCTCTCTGGTTGCCCTGTAGGTCTTTGCGTGGTGTGCAATGTCCTCAACTCCCACACCATATGACTAAACCACTGCCAATCTCATCTGTCAAGTACCAGGTATCATGTACTCGCCATCTCATATTGTGGTGAAAAAATCCTCCTTCTCTAACAGGATGAACAGAAGATGATCAGAATATTGGGTCCCAGCATTTAGATTTCAGAAGCACACTTGAAAAAAAAAACCTACAATTTACTATTTAATATCAATTCATGATAGAAAAGACATCTTAACCACCAAAATTAGAAAAGACTTACTCCCAGAATAAAGAACAGCCCTTAAATTGAATAACTTCAACAATTATGTTAAGTCTCATGGAAAACTCACTCTACAATCCTTGTTTTCCTCGTGCTGCAGAGTGGTGAAACTTTCAGAATAGACGTGCAAAGCCAGTGGACACATGTGTGAGAAACAATGAATCATGTGTCCAGACTCATTCCCTATGACCAGAAACAAATTGACCTTTCTGCTGCTCTTATCTACACCTGCATAAGACATTTTCCTAATACCTACCCAGTTATGGTAAAACAAAGATGCAATATTTAGGCTATCATCAATGTCAAATCAAATTGCCAGTCAACCTGAGGGTCCTTTCCATGACCTTGGCTACAACTGTCAAACCATTCAATTTTATTTGTTATGAATACTGTATTAAACTCAATACACTTTGTCCATTCCATGTGGAGATTTCCATATCTGTTTAATTCATGTGAGTGAATAAATAGGACATTTGAACCTCAAACCAAAAGTCTTTGGCACTTAAACATTTAATTAAGGCCTGGGCAAGTTTACTTTCAAAATTGTTCATGAAAACTACCTAATAGGTTCAATAATACAAGGCAGTAAAATGTATTTTGGCACAATTATACAACATAAAATTACATAACTATCAAAAATAATGAAATGTTTCTATATGTGTTGAAATGAAAAGAGATTCTAGAAAGGTTGTAAACTTGAGAAATGGATGCATAGTATTCCCCAACTGTGTAAGATAAAATATCATATAGTTACATGCAGATATAAATTTGTATATGATTAACATTACTCTAAAAAATCAAAAAGGATTGAAATGCCACTTCTTGATCAATGGACAGTTGACTGTCAGTTAAGGACTTATTGGTAACTGTCTGAAATGCAGCCAGTCAGAGGTGTGAAGCAATATCCATATAGCTTAAATTTTAGGTTTATGAAGTAATAGAGTTGATATTTCCTTAGGAAAATATAGAAGCCTAAAATAGATTATTACTCTGAGAGGTCCATCTAACCTCCCAAAGGGCTGGTTAATAAGGAAAGATCTGGGTAAGTCCAGTGTGTTATTGAAAAGAAGTTTTGGGTCCATGCTAATACTTTGACTAATATTTACTGGAAAGCTCATATACTGAAGGTTTAATATTGGACATGAAGAAAGTTCAGAGAAGAACAGCATAGCATCATGGTACATACACAAGTATCTAGGTTTGTGTACCATCACAAATAATATATCCAACAAGGTGGATTTTGCTACATCATGTAACTTCCAATTACTGTAATTAAGTAACTTGTTAGGAGAGTTTTATGACTATTTAAACATGTAAGACTCTTGACACAATAAAAAAATATTTTTCACTAAATAGTAATGCTGAACAGATCTTCTAAAAATACAAGTCAACTACTTAAGGGTAAACCACACCCATGATAGCAAGATCATTTTATCTAAGCAACTTGGACAACATCTATCAAGAACAATTTATTATTACAGAAGCCAGTTTATAGTTCTTTACTTTTTAGTAAAAAATAGCTCACTTCCTTCTCTGGTTACCAACTGAGGCATAACAAATCACTCCAAATTTTCTGAAGTAAAACAACACTATTTTATTCTTCTCAGAGAGGCTGTGATTTAGGCATTTGGACAAAGGCACACCAGAGATGACTTGCTCCTGGCTCTGTGAGGTTTAGGGCTAGAATCATCTAGAACAAGATCAGTAAACTATTTCTGTAAAAGGCCAGATAATAAATATTTTAGCCTTTGTGGGTCACATAGAGTATCTGTTGCCTATTTGTCTTTTTTATTTGTTTATAATCCTTTAATAGTTAAACATTACTTTTAGCTCCTAAGTCTCACAAAACAGGCTACATGCTAGATTTAGTCCACAGGCTGTAGGTTACCAAGTCCTAATCTGGAAACGTTTTCACTATCATGTCTAGACCATAGATTGGGATGATTTAAAGGCCATGTTCAACTGAGAAGGTTGACCAGAGCACGTACACATAGCCTCTCCATGTGGGGTGGCCTTTCCACAACCTGGTAGTGGAGTTCTCAGAGTGTCCCAAGAGAAAGTATTCCAAGACCAAGCATTCCAAAAGAACAAGGAGAAACCTCATCTAGCTCCAGAAATCACGCCATGTTTCTTTATCCTTATCTTAATCGTGACAGTGAGTCACAAAAATCAACGTAAGGAAATTCAGAGAGAATTAGGTTCCACCTCTTGGTGGGATAGCAACAAGATCACTTTTCTCTAGAGTATGGGAAACACCATTGTTGCCATTTTTGGAAAATACAAACTGCCAGACCCTTTGATAATTTACTAAGTGTATATGAATATAGAGATATACACATGTAAGTACTTGAAAGGAAAGCTATGACACCATCTTACAACCAGATCCCTTATGCATTTCTATACACATTGGATCCTCCCTTATGATCTTCCACAAAGAACAAAATTCTTGCACGGTTGCAGTATCTCCTTCATGTAGTAGAAACCACAACCTATACTCTAGAATTGAATATACAGCACAATCATCTAAAATCTTAAAAACATAAGTATTTTCTACATATTCCCACTTTGAGGATCCAAATTATAACCAGCATGTAGACTAAGGGAAAAAGCAAATAAGACAAGTAACTAGTTGAAAGTTAAGTTTAAAAATGCAAATAAGTTATGTTTTCAAAAAGAAATATAATCATTGTTTCCCTGCACTTCAATTTTCTACCTCATTATTTTCAGGATAGTATCTATGTTTATTAATCAGAAGCACTTCATAAAAGGAAAAAGAATTAAAGCAAAATTAGCTTGGAGAAGTCATGACTGGTAGCTCCAATTGCTATCTCTCTTATATTTCTCTCTCTTTTTTTTTTTTACTAGCTCTTTTTCTCCACAGACCTTGGAAATGGTTAATGTCTTCAAGTCATACACAAAGTCTCTTTTCAAGTAGATGTACTTTATATTATGTGCAGCAGTACGTAAGCCTCATTTTTTTATAGTGAGCAGGTACAGCTCAGCCACTCAGTTTTTATGAGACTTTTTTAATTTGGAACATAAATTAAATTAAATATTTATGCCAGAGCTGCCAAAACGAAGACAAATAGCTCTAGCAAACAATTCTCTTAATAAAATTCAATCACTATAATGCAAACTGTTGTCAAAAGGGTAAATGCAAGTTAACTTTTTTAAAAGTTTTGCTTCATGATCCATGGAATTAATAACTCATGTCATGAACACTGAAAATTGAGTGCATCTTTTTATTCTACATACTCCTTTGTGTTCCTGCAATTTTTTTTTATTTAATGTCCATCTTTCTTGTAAGAGGGCCTTTCAGAGTTAAAAATGTAATTATATTTTCTCATCCAATTAAAACGTCAATCATTTATTTTGGCATATTAAGTATAATGGCTGTTACCCAAGTTTTCTTTTCATTTAGATTCTGATTATTTTGTCATGTCTCTCAAAAATCTATGCTTTGCAACTTGTCCAAGATTTTTCCTCTCATTAGCATAAAACATCTTAGAGTCCTGCTGGTAGTGCTTTATCTAGTGAAGGAAATGATTTGGATAATAAACAGCTGGAAACCAAAATATTATATGCTGGCAGGAAAAAAACCAGATTAACAATTATACAAAATGAATATAAACTTCCTTACTCTACCACCTCTTGTAATTTTATATACTGACTTGTAGAATTAAAAAGCAAAAAGTTTCAGAAAAACTCATTGGAAGATAATCTAGCAGACTCTTTTTCTTCCTCAATGTTCTGTTTTTTTTTTTACCACTTCCTCCATTTTCTGTTTCACTCTTTCTTCACTGTCCTCTAACATGAGATTGTTGTACCAAATGATACCTAAAACCATTTGCAACTTTAATATTTCTGCTGTGCAAAAACTTCTTAAATTATTCTATAGGTTCCAGGATAGCAAATATGTTAGAGAAACAGGCTTAAGGGT
>CM053568.1:42098607-42114779 GCA_028646485.1 Cryptoprocta ferox
GAGGGCAAGGCAGTGTGTTTTTTTGTTTTTGTTTTTCCTGAATCACCTGTCTTGCCATTTCTCTTCAGGCCATTCATTCTCCATTCAAGAGAGGAAAAGCCAAAGCACACAAAGAAATATTTGTCTACTTAAGGTCTTACATCCTGAAGCTCCCATGTTTAGCTCTTCTGAAAAGGACACCTTTCCTTTGGAGTAGACTACCATCTGAAAGAAAAATACCAACCTATGTGCTGTGTAATTGCTGAGCTAATATAGGATTAAGAATGTGCAGAAAAGTTGACAAGTCCTCAACTGATAGCCACAGCTAAAATTCTGACATTTAGATGAAAAAGCATAAGCCCATTACTGATCTGTGAGGAAAACAAGTGATCTCTGATACACAGGATGCTCCTAACTGCTTGTGGGCAACTGAACCCCAAGACTCATCACCCCTAACTTATGAAAAATATAATTGAATAAGGTTTAGGAAAAATTAAAGCAACTAAGCCCATGAATATTGTATTAATATTAGAAAATTACTCTTTATAAGAACAGTATAGAAACTCAACTAATGCAGTTCAATACTATACCTACAATACTGATGATGAAAAGTTTTAGATTCACATCAGAGGGACTGTGGTTTAGAAAACTGAGACAGAGTCATACTTCAGTAAACAAAAAATGTACTGTTCTCATCCAAAGTCTGATTTGGAACAGCACCTGTTTTGGAGAACAGCTATTACCTGAGTTGAATGCCAAGGTACCAGTACTTTTTGTCTCAAGACATTTTAAGAGTGGCTGCCCCTCTCTTTTTAATTCCAACTCTGCTTTGGCACATGCACACTTAGAGGTGAAACACTGAGCAGATGTCTTGGCATGCTGTATTCTGATTTGTGGACATCTAGTGTAAAGCCACTGACCTCAAGATAGCTCTCCTTACATCCCCTATAGAAATATTCAAGAATCAGGGAATTCAGAAGTAAGCTAATTTGGCCAGGGAATTCAGAAGTAAGCTAATTTGGCCAGAAGACTTGGTCACACTCTGTCACAATTCCTAAGCTGGAAACCACTCAGTATTAAAGAAGTCAGACACACTTTGTTCAGAGCAACCCTGGGACTCAGGGTCAATTTTGAGAGAATCTAACAGCAACCCTTTTGTCTGAATGAATCAAATCCTACAGTAACAGTGTACATGCTACAAATGTCTGCCTTCCTTAATAGAAATCAGTACCATCCTATGATATGGATCCTGTGTCTGACAGGTATGAAATTAATTACTCCATTAAACTGTCTTTTAAAAAGGCAATTTCAATAAAGTGTTTCTTGGTTTTCCACCTCCAAATCCTTTATTTATATGATCACTTCCTGAAAGCTAGTATTAATTAAATCTTTTCTATTCTATCTTCTCAAATAAAAAAAAACAGCTAACTAGACTATTTATTTCAGTACTTTTGAAAGACAGATGAATCAGAAAATATTAATAATGGCCAAGGATCTTAATTCAAGTAAGAATTTTATACTGTTGCTTACTCAAATTGTATGTAAACCTTTAAGGTCTTTATAACCTTGTAGGCTATATTAAATAGATTAAAATAAGGACCATCATGTACTAAGTGCTCAAAAAATATACACTGAATTTTTTTAGTTCAAAAATTCTATTATTCACCTGATATTTCAGATACTTCTAGTTGATACTTCCTTGACATTTTATAAGAAGAAATTAAAACAAATTTCATTTGAAAACATACTGTTTATACCCCTAATTTGAAGTCTTTCCCAAGCCTTCCAACTGCTTGGTACAAAAACTTAAGGCATGCTACTATTTATTGCTTGTTCTGTGGTGTTTGTTACTTAGGCTGAATCCACATTTAAGACAGGGACAGCCCTTTTATCTCAATTATTCTGTCAGTAACAACTCATTAATGAGTTACTGAATAAATTAGCCATTTACTTATCCCATATTGAATTTAGTGAAATAATCAAAACTGGCACATGTAAAAATCAACCATTAGTTTAACTTAAACTATCCACGAGAAGACGGATTTGTTAAAAAGACAGGGTTGTAAGCGATCGATGTTTTGGACAACGTGTAAAGCTACCACAAGCAGCTGTGGAATGATCAATCAATGCTTAGGGTAAAAACATCAAATACACTATTTGTTCATTAAAAATATGTGTTACATTTGCATTATTTCTTTTCTCTGTACCAAAGAGAATTTTTTAAAAATTGCAATAGCCACAGCACAGTGAAAACTGACTACCTAGTAAGTGTTCCATTTGTTGAAAGATGAATGAATGAATGAACGTTCTTTGTGTGTATCCATATATAAAGTTCCTGATAATAGATTCCAGGATATTAGAATAGATGCTAATCTAGTCTCTCCTATGAATCCATTATTGCAGTTGTTTAAAAATTTTTTCATAACTGTTCTTAATACACAGCTTTGAGATTATTGCTCAAATTATTCAAAGTGGGAAGCCTAAAACACAGAGGTTAAAAGTGCAAGCTTTTTAAAATTTTTTTATGTTTTTTATTTTATTTTTGAAAGAGAGAGACAGAGCGTGAGTGGGGAAGAGGCAGAGAAAGAGGGAGACACAGAATCCAAAGCAGGCTCCAGGCTCTGAGCTGTGGGCACAGAGCCTGAAGCGGGGCTTGAACCTATGAACCATAAGATCATGACCTGAGCTGAAGTGGGATGTTCAACCAACTGAGCCACCTAGTCATCCCAAAGGTTGAGCTTTTTAGAGTTTGACAAACTTGGTTTCAAATTTTGTCCCTGCCACTTATGTGTAAAATAATAGCATGTAATTACGTAATTACTAATGTAATTTTGGTCATGCTATTTAATCTTTCTGCTCATTTCATCACTGGTCAAATAGGAAAAATAGCTTAAATTATAAGATTGTTCTGAACATAGAGTAAGATCGTATGTATAAACAAATTAATACAGTGCCTGGCACATACTAAATACAGATTTTAAAATACCAAAAACAAACAAAAACATAAAGCTACTATACAGGGAAGGTAACTAGGAATGAGTACTTATTACAGAATGATGATTTGAATATCAAAAAGTTGTCCCTTCAAAATTTGAGATTTTCTGTCTTTCAGAGAGATTAGGTCTTATAATTTATATTTAAGTTTATAAATCAATATGTGGGGAATATGAGTTTTTTCAAATAAAATGTACAACATTCAGAAACCAAACATCTGAAACAATTTGGTTATGTGCTTATCAATATGAAAACTAGAAGAAAAACTCGTATTTCAAGTTTATTTAAAAATGAGTCCTACCGATAGCACTAAAAATCAAGAATATCAGTGCCTGCATAGCTTTTGCCTATAGCAGGTATGCAAAGTAAGCCAGGAGGTGACAAATGGAGCTGTTATTAAAACTAAAAATGTGCTCCCAACAGGGCTATTGTCTCTATAACATGAAAAAGGATTTCAAAATTCAGCATCAAGCTCACTAGCATTTATTCTTATTTCTATTGGTTTGCTCTCAATTTGTCACGTCGTATGGAACAAGGCCATTCTCAAACTCAAACACAGATTAAGAGGCCAGATATGAACAGCCTCTCTAGCTCTTCTCTTTTCATGCCTGTGTCCACCTTTTCAAACTATGCTGCAATGTCATTATTCACTTAGTTTGATTTTTCAATACTGTTTGACAGAAGCCTTTTTTCCCTCCTACCTAGGAAATCTCCTTTTGCTTATTGTTTCATTTGGTTTTTTGTTTGTTTTTTTTACTTCACCAAAGATCAGATCCATCCATATTTAAAGCACCTATCTTTTATAGAGATTCTCTGGTCTAAACAACATAACCACCCTAATAATATATTCACTAAAGGTCCTTGTAATCCTGAGCAAAGAGGATTATGGCTGTTCATCAGAGGAGCTGGAAGAGTGGGGAGCTTAGAAACCCAAAGGACCAGGGAATCCACAAGAGTAACCACCTGTGGGACAGTTACATTTCACTCTCCAAATAAGCATCTTTTACACACAATCAATTTGAACACCAGAAACAAACACCAGTGCAACCTATTTGGAACAACAGATAAGGTGGCTTTGGTGAGCTGTCTCAGACCTTCCACCACTTTAAGTAGTAACTATTCACAAATTGCTCAAATGAGATAACAACGTGAGATTTAAGGCAGGACTGTGCATATGTGATACTTATCTTTCAGCTATGTAGCCATATCCCCTGGGGGGACTTATTATGGTAGCAGTGGCTTTGCCCACCTAATACTTTAACAACTATTCTTTCAAGCCAGGCAAACTACAAATCTATCCTAACATAGGGGAGGGGAAATACATTCAATGGTTTTTTTGGACTGAATTGAATACTTTGGTAACAAGAGTCACATCCACAACCCTTAGCAGACTTGGGTTGTTTTTACTAAGAGTACACTCAATTCCAAAAGAAACACAAAGTTTCTGAGTGGAAGAACATTATAAAGAGACTGCTTCAAAGGACAAGACCTCAAGGATGTCATGTACTAGAAACATTATTGTAAATTGGGGATTTTTAAACTCCAATAGAGGAAAAGAGATATTTGTCCTCAATCTTTCTGGCTGGGTAAACACTTATGAAGATTCAGTAAATTCCAGGGTGCACCTCATTTGCTACCAGGGGTTAGTAACTAGAGCTATAACTTAGCTGTGTCATCAAATGGCTCTCTTCTAGGGCCCACAAAGCAAGAAAAAGTAGAAGAGAAAATTACTGTAGAAATCAGTATAAAAATAAAATACATTTATTTCTACAATATTGACTTCTTTATCGAATAATATAAAATTAGAATATTAAATAAGATTTCTCACTTGAGTGATTGTTATGTCCATAAGGGAATGCTATGACTTTTTTTTTTTTAACATTTATTTATTTTGAGAGACAGAGACAGATCATGAGCAGGGGAGGGGCAGAGAGAGAGGGACACACAGAATCAGAAGCAGGCTCCAGGCTCCGAGCTGACAGCACAGAGCCCAACACGGGGCTTGAACCCACAAACTGTGAGATCATGACCTGAGCTGAGGCGCCCCATGCTGTGACAACTTTTGAATTGTTTCTTTTAATAAAATGTATATAACACTGTCACGTATTTATTGAGCAAAGATCTATAGATCCAAATTAATTGTGTCATGGTAAGTCTGGGTATTGGGTTTAATATTGGTCAAAAATTTAATAATGGAACATGTAAAAATATGATTTTGTTAAATAAACTCTTCCAAATATAAACCTTCCAAAGCTAAGAAAAAAAAGGATTACTCATGCTCCCTCCCTCAAAAAAATTAAAGTACCAAATAAGTTATTGACTCACTTATTTAAAAACCTTTGTAAGGAAATTCTTATTTTTTATGATTTCAAACTTTACTTAAGAAGCTAAAAAAAAAGCTAAATAATTTGCTATTCCTTCATTTTTCTATTAGAGATTATCGTCAGGGATGAACTTCGCCTTGAAAGGTTCAAAGAATTTAAAGACCAATTGTTCAGAAACATCAATATGAGAAACATCCACTTTCATGCATTAGCACCTGATTTAACTAGCAAAACTAGAAAGGAGCAGGCAGAGTGGTCAGGTGACAAATTGAGAGTCCAAAATCTAAAGAAGCATAAATGGGGTACAAGAGATTCTCCCTATCTCTATATATTAAACTAGAAGGTAACAAGACAGCAGTGAAGGATGTGTGAAAAATCACTAGGTGCAACCCAAAGAGCGGAGAAAAAAATGCTGACAGACTGGAAATGGCAAGAAAAGATGGATGGGACACAGGGACAAGATGAGCTTGCATGGTGGGCTTTTCTAATGCATAACTTATTTATTTTATGGCCATGTTAGTAATACAGTTGAAATGCGATGATCTGATTATATCCTTAAGTATTCAGATTACATTTCTTTTATTAGAAGCAATAAACCAAGTCCTTTTTTTAAAACCTTTTTTTATTCAATAAAGAATAGAGTTAAATGCACATGGGGATAAAATAAGAGCACTTCACTCAGGGGAACTCACAGTTGCTATTTGGAGAATATCCATAAGATTAAGTTATAGCATTGGGAATTTATGGTTTCCGGAACTTTAGAAGCTTATTTCATGGCTCCATTTCATCCCTTGGGTTGATGTGCACTTTTTAAAAATGTTCTGCTACCTACATTAGCTCTCTCTATAATGAAGAATCCATGCATAGAAGCTCATAACAACTAAGTGTCAGTACCTGCTGCAATTTGTTGAGTTTGTAAGTAAATTTATTCCTTTTCTGTTCAGTTCAAGGACAAATATCACCCATTCTTTTCAACACCCACCATATTCACTCTAGGATTCAAAAATAATGAATTTAGTTTTCACTTTTAAACCTGTATTGATTTTGTAATATAGATGAATACTAAAGATATTAAAATAGATGGATAAATTAGGACCAGGATATAGCTTATTTAGTCCAGTGATATTTCCAAAGCACCTGACTCAAGAGATGGAAGATTATAGCACTAGCATTGCTGTTTACATGGTACCTGTATTTTGCAATCTATTTATAACTGTTCTTTTACTGCTGTTATTCCTGTAAGGTAAGCTACTATTAGAGTCAGTCTATCTAGTCTTCCCCTGACTAGATGGAGGACAGTGGCAGCAATAACCATCATATTAGAACATGACATTCAAATGCCTTTTTTTTCAATTTGGAGAAATGTAAGTACATAGTAGTGCCCTGAGAAAACAGAAGCCACAGGAAATTTTTAGCACTACATCGAACAACAATTTTATTCAATGATGCAGCATTTAAAACATCTCTTTCATATTAAAACGGATATGGCTATATTTTTAGATAAAATTGTAAAATTGAAATGATTTTTAAAGACAAGGCACAACTTCAAAGAAGTGGTTTTGATAACATTTTATCCTCCAGACTCCTAAGATCGGCCTTCTCTCTCTCTCCTCTACCTTCAGAAATGTCATGGAACAAAAGTGGGAGAGGCATTGGGCTAAAGGATTCTCAAGAAACCCAACAAGACAGGCACTACTAACTTTGGAACTCTCTGTTCCATTGGTACACCAATAGGAAAAGATCAATTGAAAGTGACCCTGCATTAGGAGCTATTAGGCATTTAAACCATGCTTTTATCCTTATTCTCATATTCCTCAACAGAGAAACATGCTGGACTTCTTAGCTCCCTTTCAACTCCAACCTGTGATCTTGTCTTTCCAATTCAATCTGCTATCACAATAGCCCTAAGTGTAGATACAATTGTTTTCTTGTTCTGAGGATACAGAGAATCAGAAATGCAACTTGCAGAATGTCAATAATGGATCAGTGACTTGACCCCCAATTTTCCATCTTAACTGCTATGCCACATGGCCTGACTGCCATCCATAGATGTGGAGAAACAGATTGATGCTGCTTTGTCAGTTAGGGACTCATGGTTTGCAAGGTTTTGTGGGGGTTTTTTTTGTCCTCAATCAAAATGGAAGGCCAATTAGTGCCCAAAATTCAGAGGCCCAACATTTTCTATCAACTATTTCAAAGAATAAAAGGCAGGAGATTAGAAGGCAGGGAAGGAAACATCTCATAATTCCTAAATTTTTTCACTGTCATTTCTTTTTTTTAATTTTTATTTATTTATTTTGAGAGAGAGAGAGAGAGAGAGAGGGAGAGAGAGAGAGTGCACACATGCAAGCAGGAAGGACAGAGAGAGAGGGAGAGAAAGAGAATCCCAAGCAGGCTCTGAACCATAAGCACAGAGCCCTATGCAGGGTTCAAACTCAGGAACCATGAGATTATGACCCAAGCTGAAACCAAGAGTCAGAGGCTTAACCAACTGGGCCACCCAGACACTCCCATTGTCATTTCTTTAGATCTGGTTTTGAATTCCTTAAAAATAAAAATGCTTAGTAAGGGGCAGACTGAATTCCGAGAAAATATTAGTTGTGTATATTTACTATGAATGAATTTCCAATTCTTTCCTAAGAGCAAATTTTGGGAAGAGAGAGGGAGGGAACCTGAATGATAGGGCCTCGACTGTAGCATTCAAATCTCAACACGCATTACTGTGTTTGATTGTGTCTACTGCATTGACAGAAAGCACAAATTGTTTTTCTGAGACTAGTAGCTCAAGGATGGTCTGAGATTTAGACTTTTAGGCTACAAGCAACAGAAATGTCCTTGAGGTAGAACACACAATGTGTGGTTTATTACAGGAATACAGGGTGTCTGGGGAGATCCATAAGAGTAGCATGAACCAACTCTACATGAGCTACAGACAACCCAGCAAGTCCTCTGTCTCTGTTCCTCTTTGCTCTCTTCATTTGTTTCCTTCTTCTTCCTCAGTGCAGACTGGCTTTTTCCGTTTCCTAGTTTATATAGGGAATATCACTACTGTCGATAAATCTCTAACATACATACCATCCATTCCAAATTCAGGCACACACTAGACTGTATTTGGACAATGCAATCTCTTGGACTCAATTCCTTATTATCAGTCCCTTTTGAGTCACCTGAAGCTATGGGGAAAGATCACATTGGGGTGCCAAAAAGCTATTCTTATAACCATGTGAAAGGCAGGAGGAAAAAAAAGTTAGCATAGAAAATAGTAAGAGATGAAAACCCAACCCCAATACTGAATTGGGGTTCGCTCTGGAGGGTAAATATTCTTGGTGAAACTCAGGTCATTTGTGGATCAGATTTTTTTTTTTTTCAGAAGATTCCAAAGACAGGATTTTATTACTTAGACCATTAGGCTACAATACAATCTCCCTAACAATCTCTAGAAAACAATGTTGATGTTGTAGTTGTATTACATTTATTTATAACCTTCCTTCTAAAATGATTTAGAGGAAGCTTACAAAAAAAGAAATTTAACTGTTGAATGTGGACATGGCTATAAAACATTAAAGTGGTGTGTCTAAATTCACTAATAGTTTTGGTGCTAAACCTACCATTAACACCTTGGTCTCTAAGTCAGAGACTTAGTTACCTAGCTTAGGAAAAGGACACTCCAAATAGAGCTATTTGGACATGTGATGCACTGTTTTTTTATCTCAAATAACCTGTTATAACTCTATTTTACATGATGTCAGGGGAAACCTTTTCCATGCTCAATCAGTATCCTTGCACAACTGAACTCACAAGGAATTCTACCTACAAAATTCTTAGTTTCATGGTTAAAAGCTATAGAATTCTATCTGAGTAAAGATAGTGCCAGAAAGTGCTTGGATCTGCTTATTTTCATTCATTTATTCATTCATTTACTCAACAAATATTTACTGAAATCATCTACTCAGAATCACATAACGACATTTGAATAATAGAGTAAGTAAGGCACAGCCTCTGATCTGAAAGCACTCACAATTTACTAACACGAGAGAGTATGTCTGATGCTGTCATAGATGGGAGCACAAAGAATCAAGAGACCTTGAAGGGGACTGGCAAAGAGGATTCATAAAAGGTTTGCCTCAGAGGAGTCTCCTTGGTGGTCTAAGAAGCAAAGAAGAGAGGAAACGAGTTTTTTGCAAGATGTACAGCAACTTCCAGTTACTAGTGTGGTGAGAGCACAAGAAAAATGAAGAAATGTTTAAGTATTCATATATGATTACAGTATAGGGTTTGAGATTAGACAGTTAACAACTGTGAGAATTGAGGTTTTCTACTGAAGTCCTCTTTAAAAAAAATAGTCATCCCATTAAATATATATAAAGCACACACTATTTATTCTCAATATGTATATTCTCTTAGATATCCTACTGGGATCATGAGTACTGAAAATCTGGACACTCTACTTCCTTGCCTCACCAATGTTTCCCTAATACTCAAGACACTTACTTACCACAGGATCCCTAAATCCACACCCCTCGACTCAATGCAAGCCTTCAACTACTAGTGCCAACTGTGTTCTCAGTGATGCAATTGTAAGAACTGAATTTTTCTCAACAACAAGTCTTTTTGAAGTTGATTCTTCCCAGGCTCCCAAAGCACCTAACAGTTTTGTCACTTTAGGATGTAATATGAATGAATGTTGTATACTGTTATGATACAGGATCATCCTTCTCAAGTTTCTCCACAGGTGGGTATCATCCTGTTCATTCTTAAAGCATGTATCATAGTAGCCCTCAGACCCAACCACTACTCCCTCTCTCCCATCAAATGGCTGACTTTCCCATAGCTTCTTCTAGACTCCATCCCTTAAAATTCTTCCTTAGTGAGAGTTCTGAATCAACACTCTTATGAAGCTCAAGGCTTTTCAAGAAACACTTCAGTTCATCCAAAATTTCCATGACTCTAGAATCTCCTATACCTCAACTTATTCCCTACCATGTCCCACAAAATGATTTTATATCCACCATGTTCAGGTTCAGGTCCAGGTCCATCCTTCATGAACATTCAGTTATTATACATATTAAATAGGTTCATTTTCAAATTTTACTTATTAAAGATGCTCCATCTCTTTTTAATAGTGTTCCACTGGTTGGGTTTTCTAATCAATATAATTAATTTCAATATTAAACTGATATCCTTCTAGCTATAATGAAAGTGATTTGATATTCTGTTTTGCCCGCATTAGGTCATCATTAGGAATACTATAATATCTATCAGAACTTTTCAAATGCACTGACGAAGTATAACTTTCATTCTTGATACAAATCCTCAACAAACTAAGGAAAGAGGAAACATCATTCAACATCATAAAGGCCATATACAAAGGACCCACAGCTAATTTAATCCTCAGTGGGGAAAAACTGAGAGCTTTTCCTCTACAGTTAGGAATAAGACAGGGATGTCTACTCTCACCATTACTATTTAAAGTACTACTAGAAGTCCTAACCTCAGCAATCAGGCAACAAAAAGAAAGGAAGGTGTCAAACTTTCACTATTTTCAGAAAATATGATATTCTATGTGGAAAACCCAAAAGACTCCAACAAAAAACTACTATAACTGATACATAAATTCAGCAAAGTCACAACATATGGAATCAATATACACAAATATGTTGAATTTCTATACATTAACAATGAAGCAGCAGAAAAAGAAATCAGAGAATTGATCCCATTTACAATTACACTAAAAATTCTAAGATACCTAGGAATAAACCTAACAAAAGAAGTAAAAGATCTATACTCTGAAAACTATAGACCACTTTTGAAAGAAATTGAAGATGACACAAAGAAATGGGAAAAAAAAAAAACCTACATGCTCATGGATTGGAAGAATAAATATTGTTAAAATGTCATACGAGTCAATACTACACATTTAACGCAATCCCTATCAATATACCACCAGCACTTTTCACAGAGCTAGAATAAAAATCCTAAAATTTGTATGGAACAATCAAAGACCTTGAATAGTCAAAGCACTCCTGAAAAGGAAAAGCAAAGTGGGAGGCATCGGAATTATATAGACTGCAAACTTCATTACAAAGCTGTAATCACTGAGACAGTATGGTACTGACACAAAACCAGACACATAGATCAATGGAACAGAATAGAAAGCCCAAAAATGGACCCAGGACTATATGGTAAACTCATCTTCAACAAAGCAGGAAAGAATATCCAATGGAAAAAAGTCTCCTCACCAAATGTGTTGGGAAACCTGGACAGCAACATGCAAAAGAATGGAACTGGACCACACGATATATAAAAATAAATTCAAAATGGATCAAAGACCTAAATGTGAGACAAGAAACCATCAAAATCCTACAGGAGAACACAGCAAACCTCTTTGACATCAGCTGTATCAACTTCTCAATAGACATGTCTCCAGAGCGAAGGAAACAAATGCACACATGAATTACTGGGACTTCATCAAGATAAAAAGCTTCTGTAGAGCAAAGGAAACAATCAACAAAACTAAAAGGCAGCCTATGGAATGGGAGAAGGTATTTGCAAATGACATATCAGATAAAGGGTTAGTATCCAAAATCTATAAAGAACTTACCAAAGTCAACACCCAAAAAACAAATAATCCAATTAAGAAATGGGCAGAAGACATGAATAAGTACTTTTACGAAGAAGACATCCAGATGGCTAACAGACAGTATACTCAACATCACTCATCATCAGGGAAATACAAAACAAAACCAAAATGAGCTACTGCCTCACACCTGTCAGGATAGCTATAATTGACAATACAGGAAACAACAGATGTTGGAGAGGATGCGGAGAAGGGAGAACCCACCTACACTCTATCAGTAGGAATGCAAACTGGTGTAGCCACTCTGGAAAACAGTGTGGACATTCCTCAAAAATTAAAAAATAGAACTACCCTATAACTCAGCAATTTCACTACTAAGTATTTGCCTAAAAGATATAAAAATGCTGATTTGAAGGGGCACAAGCACCCCGATGTTTATAGCAGCATTACCAACAATAGCTAAATTATGGAAAGAGCCCAAATGTCCATCCAGCAACTTGATGAATGGATAAAGAAGGTGTGGTATATATGTATGTATACATACATACATACAATGGAATATTACTCAGCCAAAAAGAATGAAATTTTTCCATTTGCAATGACATGGATGGAGCTAAAGCATATTGTGCTGAGCAAAACAAGTCAGAGAAAGACAAATACCGTATTATTTCATTCATATGTGGAATTTAAGAAACAAAAGAGATGAACATAGGGGAGAGAAGAAAAAGTAAAAAAGAGAGGGAAGCAAACCATAAGAGACTATTAACTACAGAGAACAAATAGAGGGTTACTGGAGGG
This sequence comes from Cryptoprocta ferox, assembly GCA_028646485.1. NCBI lineage: Eukaryota > Metazoa > Chordata > Mammalia > Carnivora > Eupleridae > Cryptoprocta > Cryptoprocta ferox. Next base: position 42,111,280 of record CM053568.1, read on the forward strand.
GAAGTGGGTAGATGAGCTAAATGGGTGATGTGCATTAAGGAGGGCACTTGTTGGGATGAGCACTGGGTGTTATATGTAAGTGATGAATTACTAAGTTCTACTCCTGAAACCAATATTACATTATGTATTAACTAATTAGAATTTAAACAAAAACTTGAAAAAATAATTTAAAAGTTCACAACTAGGAAAGTAAGAAAAAGATGAAGTTTTCAAATGCAGAATATGACTCAAACTCCCCTCTCTTCGGTAATATGAAAGATTCCAGGCTAATTAAAAGATCCCTTTGAGATTTGCTGTATGGACACACAGGAATTCCACAGGCCTCATAATTGCAAAGTATGAGAGTTTACCAAGAGAGCTAAGTCATATCTTTCCCATTTTTAGGGAAGAACATATGAAATAACATTGAAACCAGAAAGATTTAAAATATATCATTTGTATATTGAATACTATTGAGTCCTCTTGCTTCTGTCCATGAGTGAGATATATAAAATCACTCTATATCTAGAGTTCTTTCAAACTAAAATAGTGTACATATCTCAGATTGTTTTTTCAGATTAAATTCTACCTTCACCTTGGAGATATATTGTTCAATTAAATTATGTCAGGGTTACAGCTCTTTCTTTCTTTTGTTGGGCTTTTGGGTATTCGCTAGACCTGGTTGCCATTTTACTTCCATTTTCCTCTCTCTCTTTCAATTTCTTCATCCTCTACAGTGTAAGAACATTGGCAGAAAAACATTATAAAGTTCTACACGTGTCTTGCTGCTCAGATTTAAAATACCGTCTTAATTAAAAAGCATTTACCAAACATTGTTATACCTTGGAGATAATGTCAGAACTCTCACCAACTTGGAGACTGGGATGTATGGCCCCTGAAATACTCAAGCATTTATCACATCAGGAAAAACAATCCTAGTGGGAAAATACCTTTAAAACCTACTTTGAGCTTAAGCTGACTTCCTAAATTATTTTTTAAATTCTAGTTAATTACTGAGGAAAATGTTGTATTTTCAACTCTGAAAGTCTTTCTAACTATAGAGAAACAAATTACCATCTTATCATTTTTTCATAAGGAGTCAACTCATTTAGCAATCTACTCAAGTATTTTCTTTTTACTTTAGAAGGGTAGACCTTCAAATATATCCTTAAAGATCATTGGCAAGGATAAAAAATCATCTGGTTCAGATTTAATGTGCTAATACTGCTTCAAATAGTTAAACAGAAACTTACCCAAAAGAAAATAGGAACTAGACTTCTGCCAGACAGGAACTAAAATCATAAGAACCTGAAATAAATGATAGAAATGAAATACCTATGAGATATATCTGAGAAAAAATGTAGAAGTTTGAAAGCAAAAAAGAACACTTTCCTTGAACATATTTATGAACAAATTGTAGCCCTTCAGCATTTTCCAAAATGACAAGGAATAAAGCTTATCTGACAGAGCCTTGGAAGATTATTTGCAAAACTCTGGTGCTTATCCTGTGCACTGGAAAGTCCATTTTAAGAAAAGGCAATGGTTTTACTAGAATCAAGATTTCTTCCAATAACTTATTAGAGTAAAATCTGTGTAAAAATTCTCCCATTTAAAATATGTAAATATTAGAATGCATTTTGGTTTGTGGTGGGTTTTTTTTTGTAGCTTTATATGAAGAGTTAATTCATTATATGCTAACACCAGAAGCTATACACACTGATTGTAATTGACTTTATAAGGACAGCAAGGAGAGCAGCAAACATTCATACATTACTAAGTGCTTCAGTAAGTAGTTCACCTACATAGTTTCATCTGATCCTGCAACAATTCAACAAGGTATAGTTTATTGTTCCTATTTTACAACTGGAAACTTGATGCTTGGAGAAGTAGCCAAAGCACCTTCAGCTACCCATCAGTAGATTCTGAAATTCAATTCTAAAGCTAAATCCATGCAACATTAAAGCTAATTCTACTATGTCATACTGTCTTCAAATTTCTTTGGATTTTGCTAAGAATAATTACAAAAATATGCAAAAAGGTAACAATCATCACAGAGCCTATAAATCTAAGCAAAAACTCCTAATGTTCGAGTTATACTATGATCAAACTATATAACTCCTTCAGAAATTCCATTCTAAATGTAAAAGAACAAAGGAAACTTGATTTTCTGTTGCTGTTCATACTATTTTTACTGATTTATGCATTCATTCTTGCTATCTAGCATAGTTTAAGGTAAGGTATATATAAATAGAATACTTACTGTAGTATGGAATATAAATTAATAACTTAGAGATTGTACTTCAATATAAGAAACTTCTGGAGAATACCTAAATTCTTTTTTGGAGATACTTTTTTTTCATTGCTTTAATAAGTCACTACAAGCTAGGGAAAATATTTTTGCATGATCTAGAGATTTTTACTGTATAGGATTAATCATTGAGAGCATGAGTGCCTACTTAAGAGATCTCCTTTGTTATTCTACAGGAATGAACAGGAATACTTTTGTCAGAAAAAATCCCTAGGACTCCTGTACCCTTCTTGCTCCTATTTTTAATCATCAGGTCAAAAAATCAAGGATAATTTTTGTTTCAATTTTCTCTTGCCTAATCATATTTTCTTCTACTTAATTATGCTTGAAATAAATTCATATGATACTAAAAATTATTTTAAAAAATCTTAAGTCATAAGAAATCATCCCAAAATGCTATCATTTTTTTCCTGTACAGGGAATAGATCAGCAACATCTAAATGACGCAGAAAACACAAAAGATTTAGAGGTAATTTTCCCAGAGTTCATTTAATCCATTTCTGATCATGAGTACTCATTACAAAAAGCATTTATTCGAGGGAGCAGGCAAGACGGCGGAGAAGCAGGGAGCTCTGTAATCCGCCCACGCCCGCATGGATTGAACTGAGAAGGACTGAAGGGATAAAACTTGGATTTGCAAGTGGGGGAAAGAAGAGACAGACGCCAGAAAGAAGACAACCTCAAAGATGCCTGAGTGAGTGACTGTGATCTGGGAAATTAGGGGACAGGCGGGTCCCGGTGGTAAAGGGGAAGGAGCCCCCGAGCCCAACACAGGGAGAGCGAGCTGTGCCCCGGGGAGACCAGGGGAAGAGAAAGAGAGACGGAAAACGCACCTAGAACCATCTCTAAGGGAGGAAAAAATCGCCCGTCTCCCCATATATAACTGCCGAGCGCCGGGAGAGAAATCCATCCCACCTGGCCGGCGAATTCTTCCTTGGGTGCAGCAGCAGTGGCATCCACTCTAAGCCGCACCGGGAGTGGCAGCGATGGCGCCAAAAAAGGCGCCTTGAAAAGCGGCAGCTGCAGCGGCGGCGGCTCCGCGAAAAGGGCGGCACAAGCCGGGCCGGGAAGCCGGCCGCCAGCGGGAACGCATCTCATCCCCTGTGACGGTGTTGAACTACACGGACTGGGATTTGGAAGCGAGGCGGAGCTTGGAGAATACAGTTTGGCTCGCCCGCGGCACAGGGAGATCGGACTCAGAAGGGCGGTTGCA